>CM022299.1:145910721-146510721 GCA_011799875.1 Thinopyrum elongatum
AAGAAGAAGAAGAAGAAGAAGAAGAAGAAGAAGAAGAAGAAGAAGAAGAAGAAGAAGAAGAAGAAGAAGAAGAAGAAGAAGAAGAAGAAGAAGAAGAAGAGGAGAAGAGGAAAATAAAAAAGTACAAATAATAAAATTAATTGAGGCGGACGAAACCAAGAATATCACCTTGCTTTATTAGTAGGTATAGATATAGACTAGGACAATATCACATATAGTAGTCATATTGTCACCTCTAGGAGCTTATGTTGGTCGTGTTGGTGCTTTTCATGTGCAGGGATCTTCTCTTCACCTCCAGGAGCACCGTCAGTCCCGTTGCCGTTGCCGTCGTTGTTCGACTATTGCCTCTACGGTCTAGGGGTGAGCTCGACTGTCATCTCCTCACTCTCCCCTATTCTTCTTCTTCTTCTTCTTCTTCTTCTTCTTCTTCTTCTTCTTCTTCTTCTTCTTCTTCTTCTAGTCTTCTTCTTCTTGTTGTTGTTCTAGTCTTCTTCTTCTTCTTCTTCTTCTTCTTCTTCTTCTTCTTCTTCTTCTTCTTCTTCATTTATGACATAATTAGCTTATTCATTTCAAAAATGGCATAATAAACTTGGTTAGCTCATAAAATGTCATATACTTAGCTTATTTTCCTCCAAAATGGCATAATTACCTAGGTTAGCACAAAAATGACCTATACTTACCTTAGTTTCCTCCAAATTGACATAATAAGCTTAGTTAGCTCAAAAATGGCATAATTACCTAAGCTAGCTTTAAAATGACACAAATAAGGAATAAGAAGAAGAAAAACAAGGAAGAGGAGAAAAAGAAAGAATAGAAGAAGAAAGAGAAGAAAAGGAAAGAATAAAAGAAGAAGAATGAGAAGGAAAAGGGTAAAAACCTTCTTCATCTTCTTCTTCTAGTCTTCTTCTTCTTCTTCTTCTAACTTGCTTACTCCCATTTTTGCAGATTTGATTCACTTCATGGAAGCTGGCATTGATGGAGTACTAGTTTTAGTTTCTATTTTGATTGTGTTGATGAACAATGTATGTTGATGAACTCCGTGAAACTATGTATGTAAGTATGTTGATGAACTCCGTGAAACTATGTATGTATTGGACCTTTTAATACCCTATGTGTTCTGTTGCATTGATGGACTGCTAGATGTTGGATACATTTTTGTGTTTTGAAAATGTAGGGAAATAACAGAAAACAAATAAAACAGTGGCAATACAAGCGCTTTGCCGTCTGCCAGCAGACGACAAAGACCTTTGCCGTCGGTCGGCGGACGGCAAAGGGGACATGTGGCAGCAACCTATGCAACCTGTGAGCACCAGGTCTGACGCATTTGGTCATTATGTCATCTGATGGTAGACGACAAAGACCTACAAGGCAGACGACAAAGATAGAGCAGCAGTGACGTGCAGCCACAGCCATGCTGACGTCATATGGCAGACGGCAAAGGTTTTGGTTGTTTGCCGTCAGCAGGCAGACGACAAAGTCTGCCGCTAGCCACCTAACGGGGCTAACAGCTATTTTTTGCCGTCCAGTATCTTTACCATCAGCTTTGCTAGGAAAGCGGACGACAAACATCTTTGCCGTCTGCTGTCATTATGCAGACGGCAAACAAAGTCATTACCATGACTTTCAGTGCCGGAAGTGTTTGCCGTCGGTGGCAGACGGCAAAGAGGTTTGTCATCGGTGGACCTGTTCTTTGCCGTCTGCTATGGCAGACGGCAAAGTTGTTGATTCCTATAGTGTAGTGGAAATCATTGTCTGCACAAAGGGATTACTGGTCGAAAAATCCTAGCAAAGCACGCTGGCAGGCACACAACAATACAAGAGAGAGACGCACTTACATGATCATAGCAATGCCTCTGTCCAGGATCTTCATTGGCCAAGCTGTTAGATCCAGAAGAAACATCGCCCTTGTAGTTCTTGCCAGTTGCATAACATGTAACAGCGACCAGTTAGTATATTTGAAGTACATCGGGCAGGTGATGCTGGACAGATTTAAATGTGACAAGTACCTAGACCGCGGAGGGTGCTTGGCATCTTGCCAGACAGTGGGAATCAAGTTAGAAATGTCAAGGGTGATGACACTGCACTAGCTGTCGAGGTCTAGTAAGGAGATCTAGAACCGTGGAGTAGGGTGTTTGTGGAGCGGCTCCGGTAGGGTGGACGATGGTGTGGGCGAAGCGGATCTGAGGCCATGGACGAGGGCATCAGTGAAGCTGCTCCGGTGGTTGGGTTCAGGATGGTGTCGATGAAGCGGATCTATGGCCGTGGATGGGGCGTCGAAAGCTGCTCCGGTAGGTTGGACGAGGGTGCAATGAAGCAGATCTGAGGCTGTGGACAAGGGTGCAATGAAGCGGACCAAAGCAACCCTGACCTATTATGTAAATGAGGGCCGTATTGTAACTATTGTTCTCCATGCACCAAGGACAAAAGGGGAATTTCGCATGCTAAAGACTAGGTGGCGGAAATTTTAGAAGGAGGCGGGAGATTTTGCCGCCCGCGGGATCGTTCGTATCCAGTTTCAACTAATTTTGGACAGTGCTAGCGGGAAGGTCATCCGAGACTGTGTACATGGGGCACACGTCAGCAGTTAATAATTGGTATGAAGTCCACCCAAAAAAAAACAATAACTCGGGATGATGCACTGATAACTTGGACGTTCACACGGGCGCGGCCAATCATACAGGTGTAGAGGTGCGTTCACAAAAAATGGATCAAACACTCAGCCTATGTATTTCTCGTGTAAATATATAATTTAGTGCCATTGGTTATTTATTTTAAACACAATGCATTGACGTGTTAATTTTAATTATATTGCACAGTAACAAATGGATAATATAGATGCACAAAAGAAATGGATATTGTAGTCCGCTACTTAAAAGTGTTACCTCATATGATTACATGGCCTCCATTTCATAAATTGCGTACCCGTTGAATTCATATATGAATATTACATATATTACTTCATAATAGAACCTTAAATCATCCAAGACTAATGAATTTGAATGCAAAACTAACAATGGTGCATGTACATGATAACTACAGTGGTTGTTTGAAGAAACATCACTATAACTTTGGCATGCACAATTGAAAAAGACTATTTAAAAAAAATGTGATATGTGAGTGTCCAATCTTTGTAGCGTTGAATTGATATTGTATCTTTGGCCACGATACGAAGTAGATATTGATTATGTTGCTTGATTCGCACATCATATTCATTTTGGGCCTTCTTGGGGAAGCTTTTGAAGATATCTTGGGTGCAGGTTTTGTCTTCGAGAAAGAATACCCAAGTGTATCGAGAGAGATCATCAACAATAACCAGACCATAATGACTGCCACCGAAGCTTGCAAAATTTTGAGGACCGAATAAATCCATATGAAGAATTTCCAGAGGTCTTGTTGTGGTCATAACTATCTTTGATGAATGATGCTTCTTGGCTAATTTACCAGCCTCACATGCAGCATAGAGATGATTCTTGTCAAATTTTACATCAGGAATGCCACGGGGATGATTTTTCTTCACCAGGGTCTGCAAATTTCTCATACCTGCATGACCAAGCCTTTGGTGCCACAGCCAACCTTCGGTTGCTTTTGCAAGCAAACAAGTTTGGACTGAGGGACCCTTAGAGAAATCCACAATATACAAATAACCTTTTCTAATTCCCTCAAAGACGAAGGAATTGTCAGAGGCCATGAAGACAATGCATTTGGATATGGAAAATAGAACTAGCATGCCTAAATCACATAGCTTGCCAACTGACATGAGATTGAATCCAAGAGACTGAACAAGTAAAACATCATCAATGGACTTGTCTTTGGATATAGCAATTTTACCTAGCCCAATTACCTTTCCTTTGTTGTCGTCGCCAAAAGTAATATACTTCAGAGGAGAAGTAGTTAACTTGGGGTCGACAAACAATGACTTGTCTCCGGTCATATGACTAGTGCATCCACTATCCGTTATCCATTCTGTACACCCGGAGACATAGTCCTGCAGAAGAATTAGGCTTTCTTAACCACCCACATCTTTGCAGGTGGCTTCGAAACAGTAGAGCGAGCAAGATATGATTTCTCTTGGTAAGCATAGTTGTTGCTCGAGGGAGAACGAGTATAATCGAAAGAATAAGCATTGAAATTCCGTCCATATGAGTGAGCATAGTGATTGTATGAAGTATGCATATACTCATTCCGTCGAACCTTTTCAAGGAAGTATCGAGCATTTTGAGCCTACATGGTCAGTAAAGTGGTAACAGGTAATGCATCGATAGTTTTCTTAGGCACCCATATAGCTTTCTTTGGGGGGCCATTTCTGCTGTTTGGTCCAACATAGCGAGCAACAGCCTCACCATGTTGATTTTTGAACAGCTTATAGTTGTCCAGAGAATCATCATCAGGATATTCAGGTATGGGACAGTTATATCCCGAAAGTAATGCTGGATCGAGCATTTTGCTCTTTGCAGGTACCCACACAGTGCGAGGATATTGATGACATTTCCAGTATGAACCATTTTCATTCAGTTTCCTTTCGAAACCGATACCTTCCTTCCTGGGATTTTTGTGAAGAATAGATTTCTTAAGAACGTCACAAAGGGTTTGGTGCCCTTTGGGAGATTTGAACATTCCTATCTAAAGAAGATCCTTCAACCTAGCATTTTCATCAGAGACAGAACCATTTTCCTCGACCGAGGAGTTAGCATTCATAGATGATTCAGCATTTGATTTAGCATTGTTTCGTTCAAGGCATTTTAAGCAGGGTGGAACAAACATTTCAGGTTTCTCTTCAAGTTGTTGGGTGAGAAGAGGATTTTACCTGATCAAATCCTCATGAGCCTCTCTCAGTGCCTCGAGTTCCTATTTCCTTTTTAGGTAATCATAGGTCAATATTTCGTGGTTGACCGAGAGAAAATCATGATGATTTGATAGTTCTTCCATTCGTGAATGGAGATTAGAATACTCGTTGGTCAACAAATGATTTTTCTCCATCTCCTCAACCAACAACCCTTCATACTTCTTGAGGGTTTTATCAATTTTCTCAAGAGAGTTTTGTTGAATATTAGCAATTTTAATCAACTTAGCATGGTCATCCTCATCAGAAGAATATTGATCACTGGAGTGAACCTTGTGATGTTTGGAGGATACCTTTTCTTTCGAGGCCTTGGCCATGAAGCAGTAGGCAGGAGTTTCATCGTTGCTTGACGTATTTTCGATGAAGTTTATCGTAGGGGACGAAGCATATGCTATGCCTGCCATGCCAGAGTCAGAATCCTCATCGGAATCAACAGCTTCTTTGGAGTCTGACGATTCTTGTTCTTCAGAGTCCATTTCCTTGCCGATGTACGCCTTGGCCTTGTGAGAGTTATTCTTGCGGTTGGAGGAGGAATTGGAAGGGTTCCTTGATGAAGATCTTGACGAAGATTTTGAGGTGGAGCTATCCTTCTTCTTGAAGAATTTCTTCGTTTTCTTCTCATCATCGGAGTCGTAGTTCTTGCTCTTGCTTTTGCCTCAATAGTTGCCAGAATCATATCTTCCACTTGCACGAATTTCAGCTTCCCAGAGAGGGCAGTCCGAAATGAAGTGTCCAGGCTTTTTGCACTTGAAGCAGGTGTATTCTCTAGCAGGTTTTGATGATGATTTTGAACCGCCAGAGTTGCTTGAACCTTTCTTCTGGAACTGGCTCTTCCTGTTGAGACACTAGAATTTTTTCGTGATTAATGCCAGATCCTTGCTGAGCCTTTCTGGGTCATGTGAATTTTCTTCGGCATTTCCATCGGATGAAGAATCCGCTATAGCCTTAAGAGCATGATTTTTGCGTTGACTGGAGCCATAGAGATCTCTTTTCTCTTCTTCTTGTTCCTCGTGAGTGTTCAGTCTTTCCATGATATCAGCAGAGTCGAGGGATTTGAAATCAGACCGTTCACGAATCATCAAGACAAGAGTGTCGAATGAGCTGTCAAAAGATCGGAGCAGTTTCTTCACAACTTCATGGTCAGTGATGTCTTTGGCATCGAGGCCTTGAAGCTCATTTGCTATGTCCCTGGGACGGTCAAAGGTTTGCTAACAGCTTTCATTCCCAATGTGCTTGAAGCGATTGAATTTCGCCCGAAGAGTATCGATTCGAGCTTCTTTCTGAGTTGAAACTCCTTCATTGATCTTCTCGAGGACATCCCACAAATTCTTCGCAGTTTCACACTGGTGATACCGAAGAAATTGCGCTCGAGAGAGATGGCCACCAATTTCATCTTTGGCTTGAGCATCCATCTGAATGAGTTTCTTCTCCTTGTCGGTGGGGGCTTGAGGTATAGCAACGGTGAACCCCAACTGCACCACATTCCACATGTCATCATCTATTGCTCAGAGACGGATCTTCATCTTCTCCTTCCAAAAGGGATAGTCTGTCCCATCGAATATGGGAATCTTGAGATGCGACTTGTAGCTCACTGAAGACATACTTAAACTCCAAGGTTGTTAGACCAAAATGAGCAGAGTCAAGGAGTGCCTCGCTCCGATACCAATTATAGGAACGAAGTATGTCTACTAGAGGGGGGGGGGAGAATGGGAGTTCTAAAATTTCTTCGAAAATCTCAAAACTCTCAAAACCCAGCAGCGGAACGAATGAAAAACAAACTACAGCGAGTTAAAACTAAGTACCGAAAGGAAACTAAACATGCATCGAGACAAAGCATACGAAGGAAAACATATCGAATATAAACAAGGGTGGAAGATGTAACCAGAGATGCTCGATGGCGACAAGGTATTTGTTCAACTAGTTCGTCCTTCTGCACAGGGACTACGTCTGGTTGGAGGGACTGTGACTTAACACGGAAGATAAACTGTATTCACCCTATTCTCCTCGACAATTGGTTCGTCAACCAATGCCGATTACTCGTGGTAGATACTCGAGGCGATCTCCAAACCTTTATAGACTTCTTCTTCGAGAACCACAATCACTCTTGGTCTCTGAAGAAATTGACACCTAACCGTCTAGAGAGTTTGGAGCTCTCAAGAGTAATAGGCGGAGCGTACTAGACTTATATTCGTGTGATGCTGAACCACTATCTAATTCTTCGGCTCTATGGGTTTTCTCTTGGTGGATTTGAAACTCAAATCTCTAGAGAGGGGGTTGCGCAATAATCTTCTCAGAATCAAACAGAGCAGCCACCGGACAAGCTGGTGCGGGGTGGCTATTTATAACCGCAGCCTTCCCTGATGGGAAATAACCATTTTGGACACGCGGTCCAGCCAATGGCCAACCGACATGTTTGTAACGGTCGGATTGGAGCAACGGTAACATTACTTGAGGAACAAGTAATGCTAACTCCTCGGTCTGAGACAAATCTCTCGTAGCAAAGTAGATCACAGTCTCTTGCTGGCAAGTATTTGCTCGGAACTCGAAGAGATTTCTCTCACAACTTACATAGGATTTGGGTTTAGCATCAGAGAATCAAAGTTTCGAACGCTACACCCCTCTTATTAGTAGGGTGGTCCTATGACTCCATAAAGAGAAGAAGAACAACGAAATAAATGCTACGTCTTCACTTCATCTTCATTCTTCCTCGGACGCAGTCATTTTCCTCGGACAGACACCGAACCAATTGCTTGAACTTCAGCAATTTTTAGGGGTCACTCTTGTTAACATCATCTTTGGTGATAACCTTCACTGCAACGCAGGGAGATTATCTTCGTCGTTTACATCAAACTCCTCGATATCTCAGGGACCTGATACTCTGTGTGCACTAGCAAACATATAAGTCCCATACTGTTTATGTCAACAAACACCAAAACATAAGGGGCCTATCATTGCACCAACAATGACTACCCTGGGTCCTAGCGGTGCCCTTCTCAGCTTTCTCACATGCATCACGAACATGTTTGGGTGGTGGAGATATGCGATGTGAATGGAACGCGAAGGTAAAAGCCTTTTTCCTTATATTTTTTGTGCAACTCAGCAGCAAGGGAGATTTGCAAGTGGTAGAAGCCCTCCATGATTGATTCCCCCTCCGAAGAGTACCGGAAAAGGCCTCCAGATGGGATCACGAAAGAACAGAAACTTGCGGCGGCGGAAAAAGTGTTTTGCGTGGCTCTTTGTTGGTTTCCCGATTTTAGTGAATTTATAGAGGTGGAATTAGGTCAGACAGAGCCATGAGGGACCCACAAGGCAACAGGGCACCCCCTAGGGCGCGCCATGTTGCCTTGCCGAAGCTTCTAGGGTCTCTCTTGTCCAAAAAAAATCGTCAAAAAATTTCATAGTGTTTGGAGTCGGTTTGATACTCATTTCCTAGAAAACCAAAAACAAGCAAAAACATCAACTGTCACTATGCACTGGCTTAATAGGTTAGTCCCAAAAAATGATATAAAATAGTACAAAAAGTTATATAAAACATTCAAGATTGATACTATAATAGCATGGAACAATAAAAAATTATAGATACGTTTGAGACGTATGAAGCATCACCAAGCTTAATTCTTGTTTGTCGTCGAGTAGGTAAATGATAAAAATGGAATTTTTGATGTGGAATGCTACCTAACATGTTTATCATGTAATCTTTCTTTTAGTGTATCAATATTAAGATCCGAAGGATTCAAAGCAATAGTCTATAATTTGATATAAAGACATCAATACTCAGGCATACCAACAAACAATCATGCCTTTCAAAATAAAAATGCTAAAGAAAGCTATCCCTACAAAATCATGTAGTCTTGTCATGCTCCATCTTCTTAACACAAAGTATTTATCATGTACAACGCCGATGACAAACCGAGCAATTGCTTCATACTTTTTAACGGGCTTCAGCTTTTTCAACCCCCACGCAATACATGAGTGTAAGCCATGGACATATCACTATGGGTGGAATAGAATGCGGTGATAGATATCAATAAGGGGAAGACAAAAAAGGAAGATAGTCTCACATCGATGTGGCTAATCAACGGGCTATGGAGATACCCATCAATTGATGTCAATGCGAGGAGTAGGGATTGCCATGCAATGGATGCACTAAGAGCTATAAGCGTATGAAAGCTCAAACTGAAAACTAAGTGGGTGTGCATCCAACTTGCTAGCTCATGAAGACCTCGAGCATTTGAGGAAGCCCGTCATCGAAATATACATGCCAAGTTTTATAATGAAAAATTCCCACTAGTGTATGAAAGTGGCAACATAGTAGACTCTCTATACTAGTAGAATGCCCATGTGTTGCCATGGGCTGCTGAAGTTATATAAAGATAATGCATGTTAAATTTCACAAGTAGAGACAATATAACACAGACACAATTGCATAATAATTGAAGTCCACTTCACTTGTAATGTAAACTGATAACAAAAAGGCAAATTGACGATGTATACGTATAAAGCGATGATCCAACTAAAAATCTTTTACAAATTATTAAGGTCTACTTGATGCGCTTAAGAAATTCTCGCACAATATCAGGAAAGTTGTCTTTAGCTTGATTGGCATGATGTTTTTTCAAGTATAATAAAAACTGCTTCCTCAACTCATACCCATCATGCAAAAGAAATATATGTAGTTAGCGCGAATACTGCACGTGGAAGGTCTTAAAATGTGTAACGGACAATACTCTCCGTGCACCATCGTGTAACGGACAAAAGTTTATGCTATTGGCCTTACACCATCATGCAATACCATAGCATCCTTCATACGGCATTCCAAATTGTCGTTTGATAACAAGGCATCTCCAATGTTCACAAACTTGGTTTTCTTGGAGGGAAACATGATTGATTCATGACTATAATATCTCCAGGGGTACAAACATAGTATGTCATCATGATACAAAAATGAGCAAATCAGTATACAAAATGAGGCAATATAGTTCAGTACAAAAAATAATATGGCAAAGGAAAGACCGATAATAACATTGAAAAAAATACCTTGTAAGATGATATTTGTATTTACTTTTTTGGTTTGTTATGAGATAACACCGTTTGCACATCGTTATGTTGTAAAAACCTTTGAAAACTTTCGGCCCCTTCCAATGACGCCGTCTCAGAACCCTTGTCGATGGATCTTTTTTTTAAACGTCGCGAAGATACATCTCTATCTCTCCCATGTTCTCAAATAATAATCATATAAAAATGCACCTGTTGTATAACATACATATAAAGAAGGATTAGTTGTGTGCACCTCTTCTTGTGGTGTTTCAGTTCGGCCCGTCATAGACGTCAATGTCTATGTGAGATGATATTTCTAAAACATCATTTGAATCAATCACTTTTTATCTCTAATGAACAAAAATGGAACATATAAAAATATAAAGAATACTTTATACTGCATTATCTAAACGTATATAATATATTTAAACAAAAGTCAGACTAAATCATTTTTTAATTTGCAATGAAAACCGGATACTGCTAATTACATATGAATATATAGAAATATACAAATGATATTTTATATTAATAAACATTAGTGACGCAAACCAAATATACACCTACCCAGCCTTATCCCCCCCACTACCACAGAAAAACCTATCCTCCCATTCATCCTCACTCTCTCCATCTCCCTCCCTCCTGACTCACTCTCCCTCCACCTCTGCATCTCCTTCTCCATCCTCTCTCACTCTTTGATGAAGGGGTCACCAGCATGATTGACGTGGCTAGACTGCATCGGTATTTCCCCAAAGAGGAAGGGATGATGCAGCACAACTACGATAAGTATTTCCCTCAGTTGTGAAACCAAGGTATCAATCCAGTAGGAGAACCAAGCAACACTATGTAAACGGTACATGCACACAAAGAACAAATACTTGTAACCGACGCGTAAGAGGGGTTGTCAATCCCTCCTCGGGAAAAAGATAGATTGGTTTGTATGAGTTTGGATAAATAGATCTTGCAAGAAAACAAAACAAAATAAGTAAAGAAAAAGTGCAGCAAGTTATTTTTGGTTTTTTGGAATAATAGATCTGAAAATAAATATGGCAAAAGATAGGTCAGAAAGCAAATACGATAAAAGATAGACCCGGGGGTCGTAGATTTCACTAGTGGCTTATCTCGAGAAACTAGCACACGGTGGGTAAACAAATTACTGTTGGGTAATTGATAGAGAACAAATAATTATGATGATATCCAAGGCAATGATCAATATATAGGCATCACGTCCAAGATTAGTAGACCGACTCCTGCCTGCATCTACTACTATTACTCCACACATCGACCGCTATCCAGCATGCATCTAGTATGTTAAGTTCATGGAGAAATGGAGTAATGCAATAAGAACGATGACATGATGTAGACAAGATCTATTCATGTAGGAATAGACCCCATCTTGTTATCCTTAATAGCAACAATACATACGTGCCTCGCTACCCCTTCTGTCACTGGGTGAGGACACCGTAAGATCAAACCCATCCCAAAGCACCTCTTCCCATGGCAAGAAAAATCGATCTAGTTGGCCTAACTAAACCAAAGATTCAAGAAGAAATACGAGGCTATAAATAATCATGCATATAAGAGATCAAAGAAAACTCAAATAATATTCATGGATAAAAATCTGATCATAAACTCAAACATCGGATCCCAACAAACACACCGCAAAAAGTCATTACATCAAATAGATCTCCAAGAGACCATTGTATTGAGAATCAAAAAGAGAGAAGAAGCCATCTAGCTACTGCCTACGTACCCGTAGGTCTATGGTGAGCTACTCACGCATCATCGGAGAGGCACCAATGAGGATGATGAACCCCTCCGTGATCATGTTCCCCTCCGACAGAGTGCTGGAATAGGGCTCTAGATTGGATCTCATGGTTCTGGAACTTGCGGCGGCTGGAATTGTGTTTTGTCGACTCTCCTAGGGTTTCTGGGATATTTGGGTATTTATAGAGCTGAGAGGCGGTGGAGGAGGCCCCTATGGGCCCCACAACCCATCAGGGCGCGCTAGGGGCCTTTGGCGTGCCCTGGTGTCTTGTGGGCCCCACGGGCCTCCCCCTAGGTGCTTCCTTGGCTCCCAAGTTGTCTTCTGGTCCAAAAAATCTCTAAAAAGTTTCGCTACGTTTGGACTCCGTTTGATAGGGATATTCTGTGAAGTAAATATCAAGCAAAAAACAGCAACTGGCACTGGGCACTATTTCAATAGGTTAGTCCCAAAAAATGATATAAAGTTGCTATGAAATGATTATAAAACATCCAAGAATGATAATATAACAGCATGGAACAATAAAAAATTATAGATACGTTGGAGACGTATCAGCATCCCCAAGCTTAATTCCTGCTTGTCCTCGAGTAGGTAAATGATAAAAACAGAATTTTTGATGTGGAATGATACCTAACATGTTCATCACATATTCTTTTCTTTTGTAGCATGGACATTTGGACTTTTAGATGGTTCAAAGCAATAGTCTATATTTGACATGAAGACTTCAATACTCAAGCATATCAACAAGCAACCATTTCTTTCAAAATATCAACACTAAAGAAAGTTATCCCTAGCCCATCATGCTCAATCATTGATCCATTCATGAAACACACTCGAGTATTAGCTACATCCAATGCTCAAGTATGATCATAGTGCTCCCTAGTTGGTGCTTTATAAGAGAAGATGGAGACTCAAAATAAAAATAAGAATTTGCATAAAAGTAAATAGATAGGCCCTTCACAGAGGGAAGCAGAGATTTGTAGAGGTGTCAGAGCTCAAAGCAAAAAAATTGAGAGATAAATTTTTTGGGAGGCATACTTTTCCCGTCAATGAAAATGACCGAGTAGTTCCCAATAATTTCCATGCTAGATACATCATAGGCAGTTCCCAAGCATAAAATAAAGTTTATTCCTTTTTCCACCATTCTTTAACAATCCATGGCTATCCGTATCCACGGGTGCCTTCCATACCAACACTTTCGAAGGAATTTATTATTTGACAACATAAAGTAAAAATATCATTTTGGGACTGGGCATCCCTATTACCGCCGTACTCTCGTGCAATGACAAGTGAATAAACACTCATCTTGAGAATAACACATCTAGCATGGAAAAATATTGGCCATCCCCTGCCGCTTCATGAGCGGTACGGGCACACAAAAAGGACATTCATTTTGAAAATTAGAGATGGCACATACAAATTTACTTAGAACGGCACTGAAATACCGCATATAGGTAGGTATGGTGGACTCATATGGCAAAACTGGGTTTAAGGATTTTGGATGCACAAGTAGTATTCCCACTTAGTACAAATGGAGGCTAGCAAATAGATTGAGAAGCAACCAACCAAGAAACGAAAATTCACATAAGCGAGCATTAAGCATAACTAACACCGAATAATGCACCACAAGTAGGATGTAATTTCATTGCATAACTATTGACTTTCGTGCTTGCATAGGGAATCACAAACCTTAACACCAATATTCTTACTAAAGCATAATTACTCACCAACATGACTCACATATTACTATCATCACATCTCAAAACTATTACAAAGAATCAAGTTTATTTTGTCCAATGATCTTCATGAAAGTTTTTATTATATCCCTCTTGAATATCTATCACTTTGGGACTAATTTCATATATTGCAATTGCTTTTGATAAGCTCAAACAAATTTAAGTGAAGAACATGAGCACAAAAATTTCATCTCTCAAAATAATTTAAGTGAAGCATGGGAGAATTTCTTCAAAAAATTACTAACTCTCAAATAAATCTCAGTGAAGCATGAGAGTATTCCTTCAAAAATATTAAATCACACCATGCTCAAAAAGATATAAGTGAAGCACTAGAGCAATTCCATAGCTCAAAAAATTTAAGTGTAGCACATAGAGCAATTCTAAAAAAATCATAGCATAATTTTGGCTCTCTCAAATAGGTGTGTCCAGCATGGATAATTGTGACAAACTAAAAAGCAAAACAAAAAAAGACTCATATAATACAAGACGCTCCAAGCAAAACTCATGATATGTGACAAATAAAAAATATAGCTCCAAGTAAAATTACCGATGGTTGTTAGAAGAAAGAGGGGGTGCCTTCCGGGGCATCCCCAAGCTCAGTTGCTTCGTTATCCTTGAATATTAACTTGGGGTGCCATGGGAATCCCCAAGCTTAGGCTCTTTTCACTCCTTGTTCCTTCACCCATTGTGATCTGACCCAAAACTTGAAAACTTCAATCACACAAAACTTAACAAAACCTTCGTGAGATCCGTTAGTATAATAAAGCAAATCACCACTCTAAGTACTGTTGCAAACCCATTCATATTTAATTGCATTATACCTACTGTATTCTAACTTTACCATGGCTTATACCCTTCAATACAATCCATAGATTCATCAAAACAAGCACACAATGCACCGAAAACAGAATCTGTCAAAAACAGAACAGTCTGTAGTAATATGGACTCTAACCATACTTCTGTAACTCCAAAAATTCTGAAAATTTATGAAAACTTAGGAAATTTGTACATCAATCTTGTGTAAAAAATTCTGATTTGTTTGTTTCTTCTTTTATTTTACAAAATTCTGCTACTGGATGCAAAAGTTTCTGTTTTTCAACAAGATCAAATCAACTATCACCCAACATGATCCCAAAGGCTTTACTTGGAACAAACACTAATTAAAACATAAAAAACACAATCATAAAAGTAGCATAATTGTGCAAACACTCAAGAACAGAAAGAAAAAGGCAAAAATAATTTTATTCATTAGGTTGCCTCCCAGAAAGCGCTATCGTTTTATGCCCCTAGCTAGGCATAATGCATGGATTCAAGTATTGTCATCTTTAGTTTTCGCCGCATAGGATGCCCTCATGATTGATTCATATTGTGGCTTAATTCTTGTTCTAGGGAAGTGTTCCATACCCTTTCTTAGTGGAAATTGAAATTTAATATTCCCTTCTTTCATATCAATCACGGCACCTATATTGCGTAAAAATGGTCTACCAAGTATGATGGGACAAGACGGATTGCAATCAATATCAAAAACAATAAAATCTATGGGCACATAGTTCCTATTTGCAAGAATAAGAACATCATTAATTCTTCCCAAAGTCTTTTTAATAGTAGAATCCGCCAAGTGCAAATTAAGAGAACATTCTTCAATATTGGTAAGACCAAGCACATCACATAAAAATTTCGGAATTGTGGAAACACTAGCACCCAAATCACATAAAGCAAAACACTCATAATTTTTAATCTTGACTTAGAGGTAGGTTCCCACTCATCATATAATTTTCTAGGAATTGAAATCTCTAATTCCAACTTTTCTTCTAAAGCTTTCATCATGGCATCTACGATATGTTTAGTAAAAGCTTTATTTTGTTCATAGGCATGGGGTGAATTTATCATGGATTGCAACCAAGAAATACATTCAATCAAAGAGCAACTATCATAATTAAAGTCCTTGTAATCCAAAAGAGTGGCCTCATCACTAGTTAAAGTTTTGACCTCTCCAATCCCACTTTTATCAATTTTCTCATCAAGATTTTCACCCTCCAAATCATCGGGACACCTTCTAGCTAAAGTTGACTCTTCTTCAGTCCCTTTATCATCAATTTTAATCTTACTAAACAAGGAATCAATAGAAGAAACACCAATCATTTTAAGATCTTCATCATTTTTATGAAAGCAATCGGTAGAAAATGCTCTTTCTAAAAATTCTCTTTTAGCTCTAAGCATAGCGGTTCTTTTCTTACTTTCATCCATAGAAACATGCAAAGCTTTAATTGATTCATTCACATCAAATTTAGGTGGAAAATTTTTAATCTTGAGATTTTCTACATCATGGGAAATTCTATCAATGCTTCTAGACATATCATCAATCTTATTCAACTTTTCTTCTATCATAGTATTGAAAACTTCTTGAGAATTGATACATTCTTTAATATTATTCTCAAGATCAGAGGGGTTCCTATTATTATTGTAAGAAGAATTACCCTAGGAATTGCCATAATTATTAGACGAATTTCCAGGAAAAGTCCTAGGATTAAAATTACCTCTATAAGCATTGTTATTAAAATTGTTTCGCGAGACAAAATTCACATCTACGGGATCACTATTTTGCTCAATCAAAGTAGACAAAGGCACATCATTAAGATCAATAGGAAAACTTTTACTAGCAACCAATTTCATAAGAGCATCAACTTTTTCACTCAAAGTACTAATTTCTTCAACCGAATTAACTTTTTTACTAGTAGGTACTTTTTCGGTATGCCATTGTGAATAATTTGCCATAATATTATCAAGCAATTTAGTAGCTTCACCCAAAGTGATCTCCATAAAAGTACCACCTGCGGCGGAATCTAAAAGATTTCTAGAAACAAAATTCAATCCCGTATAAATTTTCTGTATAATCATCCAAAACCATGAGTAGGACTATTTCTTAGCGTCAATTTCATTCTTTCCCAAGATTGTGCAACATTTTCATGGTCAAGTTTCTTAAAATTCATGATTTGAGTTGTAAGGGAAATAATTTTCGCGGGTGGAAAATACTTAGTAATAAAAGCATCCTTGTAGTTATCCCAAGAATCGATACTATTGCGAGGCAAAAAAGAATACCAAATTTTTGCACGATCCCTCAAAGAGAAAGGAAACAATTTCAAATTCACAATATCATTGTCCACATCTTTTTTCTTTTGCATATCACACAATTATACGCATGTGTTTAGATGGGACGCGGCATCCTCATTAGGAGTACCAGAAAATTGATCTTTCATAACAAGATTCAACAAAGCGGCATTAATATCACAAGATTCAGCACTAGTGGCGGGAGGAGCAATCGGAGTGCTAATAAAATTATTATTATTGGTATTGAAAAAATCACACAATTTGGTATTTTCTTGAGACATCGTGACTATGCAAACAAGATTGCAAGCAAAAAGATAGATCCGACGTGAAAAAGGCGAACGAAAGGGAAGGCGAATAAAAAGGCAATTTTTGTGAAGTGGGGGAGATGAAAACGAGAGGTAAATGGAAAATAATGAAAATCACAAGGAGATGAGATTTGTGATTAGGAACCTGATAGATGTTGATGATGTCTCCCCGGCAACGGTGCTAGAAATTCCTTTGACATGGCTAGACTGCGTCGGTATTTCCCCAAAGAGGAAGGGATGATGCAGCACACCTACGGTAAGTATTTCCCTCAGTTATGAAACCAAGGTATCAATCCAGTAGGAGAACCAAGCAACATTATGTAAACGGTATCTGCACACAAAGAACAAATACTTGCAACCCGACGCGTAAGAGGGGTTGTCAATCCCTCCTCGGGAAATAGATAGATTTGTTTGTATGAGTTTGGATAAATAGATCTTGCAAAAACACAAAATAAAATAAGTAAATAAAAAGTGCAGCAAGGTATTTTTGGGTTTTTGGAATAATAGATCTCAAAATAAATATGGCAAAAGATAGATCGGAAAACAAATATGATAAAAGATAGACCCGGGGGTCGTAGATTTCACTAGTGGCTTCTCTCGAGAAAATAGCACACGGTGGGTAAACAAATTACTGTTGGGCAATTGATTGAAGAACAAATAATTATGACGATATCCAAGGCAATGATCAATATATAGGCATCACATCCAAGATTAGTAGACCAACTCCTGCCTGCATCTACTACTATTACTCCACACATCGACCGCTATCCAGCATGCATCCAGTGTATTAAGTTCATGGAGAAACGGAGTAATGCAATAAGAACGATGACATGATGTAGACAAGATCTATTCATGTAGGAATAGACCCCATCTTGTTATCCTTAGTAGAAACGATACATACGTGCCTCACTACCCCTTCTGTCACTGGGTGAGGACACCGTAAGATCGAACCCATCACAAAGCACCTCTTCCCATGGCAAGAAAAATCGATATAGTTGGCCTAACTAAACCAAAGATTCGAAGAAGAAATACGAGGCTATAAATAATCATGCGTATAAGAGATCAAAGAAAACTCAAATAATATTCATGGATAAAAATCTGATCATAAAGTCGAACTTCATTGGATCCCAACAAACACACCACAAAAAGTCATTACATCAAATAGATCTCCAAGAGACCATTGTATTGAGAATCAAAAAGAGAGAAGAAGCCATCTAGCTACTGCCTACGGACCCATAGGTCTATGGTGAACTACTCACGCATCATCGGAGAGGCACCAATGAGGATGATGAACCCCTCCGTGATCGTGTTCCCCTCCGGCAGAGTGCCGGAATAGGGCTCTAGATTGGATCTCGTGGTTCTAGAACTTGTAGCGGCTGGAATTGTGTTTCGTTGACTCCCCTAGGGTTTCTGGAATATTTGGGTATTTATAGAGCTGAGAGGTGGTGGAGGAGACCCCCGTGGGCCCCACAACCCATCAGGGCACGCCAGGGGCCTTTGGCGCGCCCTGGTGTCTTGTGGGCCCCACGAGCCTCCCCCTAGGTGCTTCCTTGGCTCCCAAGTTGTCTTCTGGTCCAAAAAAAAATCTCCAAAAAGTTTTGCTGTGTTTGGACTCCGTTTGGTAGGGATATTCTGCGAAGGAAAAATCAAGCAAAAAACATCAACTAGCACTGGTCACTATGTCAATAGGTTAGTCCCAAGAAATGATATAAAGTTGCTATAAAATGATTGTAAAACATCCAAGAATGTTAATATAACAGCATGGAATAATAAATATTTATAGATACGTTGGAGACGTATCAATGATCTGTCGAGGCGGCATGAGGCACAAAGGCGATGCGGCGGCCTCGTTTGCAGAGGAAGACCGTTGTCGATACGGATTGGAGGCGAGACCAGAGGCGGCGGCGATGGATCCCTACTGATCTCACCGGATCCGGTCAGGGGCGACGGACACCAGGGGTTCCTGCGTGTGGCATGCTGATGCAGAGACCTGTGCGAGCTGGCGGTGATACGGCATGCACGGTCTCATGTGCCAGCGGAGTTGTGGCTTCGGTTCGCATGGCTGGTTGCCGCGCCATGGATGCGGCTTGCCGGGCAGTGAACCACAACATGAGCCTTGACCTATTGCGGCTGGCACCCTGGTCATGCAATGGCTTCTGTAGGCAGCCAGCGACCTACAACGGCTACGACAGCTGCCTCGTCACCACCAACGGTGGGCTCCTCGACTAGGGCGTCTACTACTTCTGTCGACCAAGAAGGTCACGGAAAGTGGTCTTCCCTTCCCATTCACCCTTCTGTATGCACATAGACGCATCTATGCACCCTCCTCTGCCATACATCTATCCGTTGTGGTTATCAGAGGAGTAGCTGCCCGTACTCAATGAAAATTGTTGTTACTGCATTAATTTGTATATATCAACATTGATGTCTTAACATATTACATTATTTATAGTTTGATGTGTTTGATGCTGCTGTTGGTGTGTGTGTCTATACTTGGTGCTGCTGCGCATGGAAGATAAAAGGAGCAAGAGTTTGTACTGACAGTAAGACATCCCCCTATCGCTTTGTACTGAAATAAGCAGAGTACATTTGTTTCCTCTATCTGGGTATTCAAGTAAGAGTAGACCTTATATTTCTCACTCCTGCAAATAATCCTTGAACCTGAAAATGAATATAATCAGTTAGTCACACGTATGAACTATGAACAAAAAATAAGATTACAACAACAATACACCCGCACATTACAAGCAAGCAGCAACACGCATAAAGCAAGCCACGCACACACTACAACCTTCTCATCCTCGATTTACCAGTCGAACCCATGTCTCTGTTGTCCAAATCTATATCCATCAGCAAAGGCCTCCTCTCTCTGAAAAATAAAGGCCAACAAAAATGATTGATTGTTTGTTGCAAACAAAAAATGGATGAATATATTCTTTTGTATAGCAAAGACCTTATAATTTATATACACAAAGTGAAACAACCTGTAAAATCCATCGGTGGCCATCAACCAAGCTACTGCACAACACCGACTAATGGAAATATGCCCTAGAGGCAATAATAAAATGATTATTATTATATTTCCTTAATCATGATAAAGGTTTATTATTCATGCTAGAATTGTATTGACCAGAAACTTAAATACATGTGTGGATACATAAACAAATACCGTGTCCCTAGTGAGCCTCTACTAGACTAGCTCGTTGATCAAAAGATGGTTAAGGTTTCCTAACCATAGACATGAGTTGTCATTTGATAACGGGATCATATCATTAGGAGAATGATGTGATGGACAAGACCCATCCGTTAGCTTAGCATATGACCGTTCAATTTATTGCTATTGCTTTCTTAATGTCAAATACATATTCCTTCGACTATGAGATCATGCAACTCCTGGATACCGGAGGAATACCTTGTGTGCTATCAAACGTCACAACGTAACTGGGTGATCATAAAGATGCTCTACAGGTATCTCCGAAGGTGTCTGTTGAGTTGGCATGGATTGAGATTAGGATTTGTCACTCCGTGTATCTGAGAGGTATCTCTGGGCCCTCTCGGTAATACACATCATGAGAAGCCTTGCAAGTAAAGTGACTAAGGACTTAGTTACGAGATGATGTATTACGAAATGAGTAAAGAGACTTGCCGGTAACGAGACTGAACTAGGTATGAAGATACCGACGATCGAATCTCGGGCAAGTAACATACCGATGGACAAAGGGAATTACGTATGTTGTCATAAGGTTCGACCGATAAAGATCTTCATAGAATATGTAGGAGCCAATATGGGCATCCAGGTTCCACTATTGGTTATTGACTGGAGAGGTGTCTCGGTCATGTCTACATAGTTCTCGAACCCGTAGGGTCCGCACGCTTAACGTTCATTGACGATATAGTGTTATATGAGTTATATGATTTGGTGACCGAATATTGTTCGGAGTCATGGATGACATCACAGACATGACGAGGAGTCTCGAAATGGTCAAGAGGTAAAGATTGATATATAGGACGATGGTATTCGGACACCGGAAGAGTTTTGGAGTGCACCGGGTAGTCATCGGGTCACCGGAAGGGGTTCTGAACACCCCCGGTAGGTGTATGGGCCTAATGGGCCAAAGGGGGGGACAGTCCAGCCCACAAGGGGGCTGGTGCGCCCCTTCCCTGGCCGTCCGGCCCTAGGGGAAGGAAAGGGGAGGGGTGGCCCCTCCTGCCATTCCCTCCTCATGTGAGAAAGGAAAGGGGGGGCGCCACCCTCGCCTTCCTTCCTCCCGCACCTATACATGGCAGGGGGGCGCGGCTTTGGGGCAGGACCCCAAGTGGGATTCGGCCCCACTTGGGGCGCCTCCAGGCTGCCTCCTCCCTTCCCCCACCTATATATATGTGGGAGGGGGGCGCCTAGAATAACCACGACAATTGCTTAGCCGTGTGCGGCGCCCCCCTCCACCGTTTACACCCTCGGTCATATTTTCGTAGTGCTTAGGCGAAGCCCTGCGGAGATAGCTTCACCATCACCGTCACCATGCCGTCGTGCTACGGGAACTCATCCACTACCTCGCCATCTTGCCGGATCAAGAAGGCAGAGGACGTCACCGAGCTGAACGTGTGCTGAACGCGGAGGTGCCGTACGTTCGGTACTTGATCAGTTGGATCGCGAAGAAGTTCGACTACATCAACCGCGTTACTAAACGCTTCCGCTTACGGTCTACGAGGGTACGTAGACACACTCTCCCCTCTTGTTGCTATGCATCTCCATGGATATATCTTGCGTGTGCGTAGAATTTTTTTTGTTTTCCATGCAACGTTTCCCATCAGTGGTATCCGAGCCAAGTCTATGCATAGATAATATGCACGAGTAGAACACAAAGAGTTGTGGGCGGTGATAGTCATACTGCTTACCACCAATGTCTTATTTTGATTCGACGGTATTGTGGGATGAAGCGGCCCGGACCAACCTTACATGTCCACGCACATGAGACCGGTTCCATCGACTGACATGCAACTAGTTTTGCATAAAAGGTGGCTGGCGGGTGTCTGTGTCTCCTACTTTAGTTGAATCAAATTTGACTACGGCTGGTCCTTGCAGAAGGTTAAAACAACAAACTTGATGAATCACCGTTGTGGTTTTTGCGTAGGTAAGAACGGTTTTTGCTAGAAGCCCGTAGCAGCCACGTAAAACTTGCAACAACAAAGTAGAGGACGTCTAACTTGTTTTTGCAGGGCATGTTGTGATGTGATATGGTCAAGATATGATGTGATATATGTTGATGTATGAGATGATCATGTTTTGTAATATCGACAACCGGCAGGAGCCTTAGGGTTGTCTCTTTATTGTATGAAGTGCAAGCGCCATGTAATTGCTTTACTTTATCGCTATGCGTTAGCAATAGTTGTAGAAGCAATAGTTGGCGAGACGACCCCGACGCAACAATGGAGATCAAGGTGTCGAGCTGGTGACGATGGAGATCATGTCGATGCTTTGGAGATGGAGATCAAAAGCACAAGATGATGATGGCCATATCATGTCACATATTTTGATTGCATCTGATGTTTATCCTTTATGCATCTTATTTTACTTAGAACGGCGGTAGCATTATAAGATGATCCCTTCACTAAATTTCAAGATAAAAGTGTTCTCCCTGAGTATGCACCCTTGCCAAAGTTTGTCATTTCGAAGCACCACGTGATGATTGGGTGTGATAGACTCTACGTTCACATACAACGGGTGTAAGACAGTTTGGCACATGCAGAATACTTGGGTTAAACTTGACGAGCCTAGCATGTATAGACATGGTCTCGGAACACAGGAGACCGAAAGGTCGAACATGAGTTATATAGTAGCTATGATCAACATAGAGATGTTCACCATTGATGACTACCCCATCTCACGTGATGATCGGGCATGGGTTAGTTGATTTGGATCATCTATCACTTAGATAACTTGAGGGATGTTAATTTAAGTGGGAGTTCATTAGTAATTTGATAAATTGAACTTAAATTTATCATGAAATTAGTCTTAATAGTTTTTGCATATCTATGTTGTAGATCAATAGCTTGCAATATAGCTCCCCTATTTTTGATATGTTCCTAGAGAAAACTAAGTTGAAAGATGATAGTAGCAATGATGCGGACTAGGTCCATGATCTGAGGATTATCCTCATTGTTGCACAGAAGAATTATGTCCTTGATGCACCGCTAGGTGACAAACCTATTGCAGGAGGAGATGCAGACGTTATGAACATTTGGCAAGCTCAATATGATGACTACTTAATAGTTTAGTGCGCCATGCTTTACGGCTTAGAACCGGGACTTCAAAAACGTTTTGAATGCCACAGAGCATATGAGATGTTCCAAGAGCTGAAATTGGTATTTCAGACTCATGCCCGTGTCGAGAGGTATGAGACCTCTACTTTGCCTACAAGATGGAGGAGAATAGCTCAGCCAGTGAGCACGTGCTCAGAATGTCTGGGTCCTACAATCGCTTGAATCAAGTGGGAGTTAATCTTCCAGATAAGATAGTGATTGACAAAGTTCTCTAGTCACTATCACCAAGCTACTAGAACTTCGTGATGAACTATAATATGCAAGGGCTGACGAAAACAATTCTCGAGCTCTTCCCAATGCTGAAATTGGCGAAGGTGGAAATCAAGAAAGAGCATCAAGTGTTGATGGTTAAACAAGACCACTAGTTTCAAGAAAAAGGGAAAGGGAAAGAAAGGGAACTTCAAGAAGAATGGCAAGGAAGTTGCCACTCCCGTGAAGAAGCCCAAAGCTGGACCTAAGCCTGAAACTAAGTGCTTCTACTGCAAAGGGAATGGTCACTAGAAGCGAAACTACCCTAAATACTTGGCGGATAAGAAGGATGGCAAAGTGAACAAAGGTATATTTGATATACATGTTATTGATGTGTACTTTACTAGTGTTCGTAGCAACCCCTGGGTATTTGATACCGGTTCAGTTGCTAAGATTAGTAACTCGAAACAGGAGTTGCAGAATGAACAGAGACTAGTTAAGGACGAGGTGATGTTGTGTGTTGGAAGTGATTCCAAGGTTGATACGATCACCATCACACACTCCCTCTTCCTTCGGGATTAGTGTTGAACCTAAATAAATGTTATTTGGTGTTTGCGTTGAGCATGAACATGATTAGATCATGTTTATTGCAATACGGTTATTCATTTAATTCAGAGAATAATTGTTGTTGTGCTTACATGAATAAAACCTTCTATGGTCATACACCCAATGTGAATGGTTTATTGAATCTCGATCATAGTGATACACATATTCATAATATTGATGCCAAAAGATGCAAAGTTGATAATGATAGTGCAACATACTTGTGCACTGCCATTTAGGTCATATTGGTGTAAAGTGCATGAAGAAAATCCATGTGGATAGACTTTTGGAATCACTTGATTATGAATCATTTGATACTTTCAAAGCATGCCTCATGGGCAAGATGACTAAAACTCCGTTCTCCGGAACAATGGAGCGAGCTAATGACTTATTGGAAATAATACATACCGATGTATATGGTCTAATGAGTGTTAAGGCATGCGGCGGGTATCGTTATTTTCTAACCTTTACAGATGATTTGAGTATGTACGGGTATATCTACTTGATGAAACACAAGTCTGAAACATTTGAAAAGTTCAAAGAATTTCAGAGTGAAGTAGAGAATCATCGTAACAAGAAAATAAAGTTTCTACGATCTGATCACGAAGGCGAATATTTGAGTTACGAGTTTGGCCTTCATTTTAGAAAATGTGGAATTGTTTCACAACTCACGCCACCTGGAACACCACAGCGTAATGGTGTGTCCGAACGTCGTAACCGTACTTTATTAGATAAGGTGCGTTCTATGATGTCTCTTACCAATTTGCCTTCATCATTTTGGGGTTATGCATTAGAGACAGCCACATTCACATTAGATAGGGCACCTTCTAAATCCGCTGAGATGACACCGTATGAACTGTGGTTTGGCAAGAAACCTAAGCTGTCATTTCTTAAAAGTTTGGGGATCCGACACTTATGTAAAAAAGGCTTCAGCCTGATAAGCTCGAACCCAAAGCAGAGAAGTGGGTCTTCATAGGATACCCGAAAGAAACTATTGGGTATACCTTCTACCACAGATCCGAAGGCAAAAATCATTGTTGCTAAGAATGGGTCCTTTCTAGAGAAGGCGTTTTTCTCTTGATGAGGTAATTGTACCTTCTCTCGAATTGGAAAGTAGTACATCAGAGAAAGTCATTCCCGTGATGCCTACACCAACCAGAGAGGAAGCAAATGATGATGATCATGAAACTTCTGATCAAGTTACTACTGAACCTCGTAGGTCGACCAGAACACGTTCCGCACCAGAGTGGTACGGCAATCCTGTCCTGGAAGTCATGTTGTTGGACAACAGCGAACCTACAAACTATGAAGAAACTATGATGAGCCCAGATTCCAAAAATGGCTTGAGGCCATGAAATCTAAGATAGGATCCATGTATGAGAACAAAGTGTGGACTTTGGTGGATTTGCCCGATGATCGGCAAGCCATAAAGAATAAATGGATTTTTAAGAGGAAGACGGACGCTGACGGTAATATCACTGTCTACAAAGCTCGACCTGTTGCAAAAGGTTTTCAACAAGTTGAAGGGGTTGATTACGATGAGACTTTATCACCCATAGTGATGCTTAAGTCTGTCCGTATCATGTTAGCAATTGCCGCATTTTATGATTATAAAATCTGGCGAATGGATGTCAAAAACCTTACATTCCTTAACGAGTTTCTTAAGGAAGAGTTGTATATGATGCAATCGAAAGTTTTTATCGATCCTAAAGGTGCTAACAAAGTGTGCAAGCTCCAGCGATCCATCTATGGACTGGTGCAAGCATCTCGGAGTTGGAATGTACGTTTTGAGGAGGTGATCAAAGCATATGGTTTTATACAGACTTATGGTGAAGCCTGTATTTACAAGAAAGTGAGTGGGAGCTCTGTAGCATATCTGATATTATATGTGGATGACATATTGCTGATTGGAAATGATATAGAATTTTTGGATAGCATAAAAGGATACTTGAATAAGAATTTTTCAATGAAAGACCTCGGTGAAGCTGCTTACATATTAGGTATCAAGATCTATAGATCAAGACGCTTGATAAGATTTTCAATGAGTACATACCTTGACAAGATTTTGAAGGAGTTCAAAATGGATCAGTCAAAGAAGGAGTTCTAGCATGTATTGTAAGGTGTGAAGTTGAGTAAGACTCAAAGCCTGACCATGGCAGAAGATAGAGAGAGAATGAAAGTCATTCCCTATGCCTCAGCCATAGGTTCTATAAAGTATGCCATACTGTGTAACAGACCTATTGTGTACCTTGCCATGAGTTTGGCAAGGGGGTTCAATAGTGATCCAGGTGTAGATCACTGGACAGCGGTCAAAATTATCCTTAGTTACCTAAGAGGACTAAGGAAATATTTCTCGGTTATGGAGGTGATAAAAGGGTTACGTCAATGCAAGCTTTGACACCAATTCGGATGACTCTGAGTCTCAGTCCGGATACGTATTGAAAGTGGGAGCAATTAGCTAGAGTAGCTCCATGCAGAGCATTGTAGACATAGAAATTTGCAAAATACATACGGATCTGAATGTGACAGACCCGTTGACTAAACTTCTCTCACAAGCAAAACATGATTACACCTTAGTACTCTTTGGGTGTTAATCACATGGCGATGTGAACTAGATTATTGACTACCCGGACACCCCTGGTAGGTGTATGGGCCTAATGGGCCAAAGGGGGGACAGACCAGCCCACAAGGGGGCTGATGCGCCCCTTCCCTGGCCGGCCGGCCCTAGGGGGAGGAAAGGGGGGTTGCCCCTCCTGCCTTTCCCTCCTCATGTGAGAAAGGAAAGGGGGGGCGCCACCCTCCACTGCCTTCCTCCCGCACCTATACATGGCAGGGGGCGCGGCTTGGGGCAGTACCCCAAGTGGGATTCGGCCCCACTTGGGGCGCCTCCAGGCTGCCTCCTCCCTCCCCCTCCTATATATATGTGGGAGGGGGCACCTAGCATAACCACGACAATTGCTTAGCCCTGTGCAGCACCCCCCTCCACCGTTTACACCCTCGGTCATATTTTTGTAGTGCTTAGGTGAAGCCCTGCGGAGATAGCTTCACCATCACCGTCACCACACCGTCGTGCTGCCGGAACTTATCCACTACCTCGTCGTCTTGCTGGATCAAGAAGGCGGAGGACGTCACCGAGCTGAACGTGTGCTGAACGCGGAGGTGTCGTACGTTCGGTACTCGATCGGTTGGATCACGAAGAAGTTCGACTACATCAACCGCGTTACTAAACGCTTCCGCTTACGGTACGTTGACACACTCTCCCCTCTCTTGGCTATGCATCTCCATGGATAGATCTTGCATGTGCGTAGATTTTTTTTTGTTTTCCATGCAACGTTTCCCATCACCGACGGCACCGCTGCTTTTGGTCTCAAATGATCCACCTTGTCAGCTAACTTTTATCCTCAGCGATGGCCCGACACGACGTGATGGTGCTCAGGTCTCTCGTGCTCGAAAGGATCCATGCCTGGACCCTTCAATACAAATAAGCGCATAAACAGGTAAGCCTGCATGTTTTACTATTTGAGACAGTCACATCAACATAAGTTCAGCAGGAAGCTTAAATGCTTATGCCTGGAAAAAAAATCTGAATAATGTTTATAAGCACCATTGTTTCCATCTTGATAAAATAGTAGTGTTGCACTATACCAATCATTTTATGCATCCGGATCACCAGCTGAATGTGGCGCTACATGATCTGGTTCTCTTGTTGTCCCGCACCGCATTGCCAATGGGCTCCATGGTCTGCAGAGAAAGAAACAAAACCATGGGGGAAAACAGTGCGTGGGGAAGCAGACACTGGGAGAGGAGACACTTAACTTTAAGTTACTTGAGGATGACAGAGAGGTACATAGGGGCTTCGACGCCGAAGCGTTGGGCGTACGTGTCAACCTTCAGGTACCTGGCGACACACTGGCAGGAACTGGAGCCTAGCCTTGGACGACTGGGACTCTCGGTCTCTGGGACATGACCTTCGAGTTGACGCCTTGAAGGTCTTTGAATTTCCTGTACCGCCGCCGGCAGAGGCCATATTCAAATCATGACAAAGCGCGGGCGATACAGTTGTCGCTGCCTCGGGCCGGAGTCAGTGAGATTGTAAAGGTCCAGTCTAGATCCAGAGTGTGTGTTCTGGCGGCCAGGCGCCTCTCCGTGCCTCGTCTTCCTCTTGTTGAGACGAGGACTGGATAAGAGGAGGCCATCAGCGGGCTGGCGAGGACGTCGACGAGCCGCGAGGGGAGGAGGCCATCCTAGCCGATGTGCCTCGGTGCGGTACGAGGAAAGGGGTGAGAGGATAGCTAGGATCAGTGGTGGTGGTCTTGTATAGCTTCCGAGAGAAGCGATCCGGTTTCCAGCGGGGAGTTGGGATTCAGGAAAGAAACCAGTATTCCGGTAATGATGTGGGGTTAGGAAGAAAATGGATGTGCTGCCAAAAAAAGGAGCTTGATTACCAAGTTTAATATAAAGAGATTACTTGGCAGAAGAAGTGAGATTGATTACCATCCAAAACTACTCTTGTGTTATCAAAGAAGATATTGATTACCATATGTGAATTGATTGTGTCTGTATTGATTGCATTTGTATTACCAAATAAGAGATTGGTTACCATATGTGAATTACTTGATTACCAAAGATAGAGTTAAAGGAGAGACAAAAAAACCAGACGAATAAAAACCTAGAAGAAATAGATGGTGGTGGGAAGTGAGACGAAAAAAACCAGACGAAAGTGAGACAAAAAAAACCGTGGAGAGGAGGCTACCAATTTGGTCTTCAGAAATTGAATAAAGATTGTTCATGATTTATTCATTTCCATATAAAAGTTACTAAATATACCAAAAATTGATCTTATTGGCATATAAAATCGAGTTAAATAGGTCGTGGGTAAAATCCGGTTTAAATATGTTGGTGGGACAAAAAAATGGTGGGAAAGGATTAACCGGAGTGAGGCGAGACTATCAACTCCTCCATTAGGAGTAGAGATGAAAAACATGGTGCTACTTTGAAGCACAAGTGTGGAAAAGGATAGTTACATTGCCCCTTCTCTTTTTATTCTCATTTTTGGGCTCTTTTTTTTACCTCTTGTTTTTTTTCCTCACTGGGACAATGCTCTAATAATGATGACTATCACACTTCTATTTACTTACAACTCGATATTACAGCTCGATAAACTGAAACATATGACTCTATATGAATGCCTCTGGTAGTGTACCAGGATGTGCAATGATACTAGTGTGACATGTATGATAATGATGAATGGTGGCTGAGCCACAAATACTTTGTCAGTTGTATGATCATGCAAAGGAATATGACAATGAAGGTGTATGTCATAATAAATGAACAGTGGAAGTTGCATGGCAATATATCTCGGAATGGCTATGGAAATGCCATGATAGGTAGGCATGGTGGCTGTTTTGAGGAAGATATAAGGAGACTTATGTGTGATAGAGCGTATCATATCACGGGGTTTCGATGCACATGCGGAGTTTGCACCGACTCTCAGGGTGAGAAAGGGCAATGCACGGTACCGAAGAGGCTAGCAAATTGCGGAAAGATAAGAGTGCGTATAATCCATGAACTCACAATACTCATAAAGAACTCACATACTTATTGCGAAAGTTTATTAGAACTCAAAGCAAAGTACTACTACGCATGCCCCTAGGGGGAAAGATTGGTAGGAAAAGACCATCGCTCGTCCCCAACCGCCACTCATAAGGAAGACAATCAATAATAAATCATGCTCCAACTTCTTAGCATAACTAGAGACTACACGTGCATGCTTCAGGAATCACAAACCTCAACACCAATATTCTTACTAAACCACAATCATTCACTAGTGATACATCTCCAACGTATCTATAATTTTTGGTTGTTCCATGCTATTATATTATCCATCTTGGATGTTTTATATGCATTATTATGCTATTTTATATCATTTTTTGGGACTAACCTATTAACCTAGTGCCAAGTGCCAGTTGCTGTTTTTTCCTTATTTTTGTCTTTTACAGAAAATCAATACCAAACGGTGTCCAAATGGAACGAAACTTTTTGATGATTTTTCTTGGACAAGAAGACACCCACGAAGCTTCGGGAGGAGGCCAGAAGAGCCACGAGAGGGCCACAAGCTCGGGAGGCGTGCCCTAGGGGGGCGTGCCCCCCAAGCTTGTGCCCCCTCACAGTTCTTCCAACCCTAATCTCAGCTCCATAAATATCCAAATATTCCCCGTATACCAGAGGGCACACCAAAAATACTTTTCCGCCACCGCAAGTTACTGTCCTCGTGAGATCCCATCTAGAGACCTGTTTTGGTACTCTGCCGGAGGGGGATTCGATCACGGAGGGCCTCTACATCAACCTTGTTGCCCTTCCGATGATGATAAGTAAAGGGCTCGGGTAAGAGATAACCGAGGCACACGGAGACGATGATGTATCTCGAAGTTCACACCCTTGCGGATGCTAATCTCCGTTTGGAGTGCTGTGGAGGCACAATGCTCCCCAAGAAGCCACTAGTGCCACCGTAATCTCCTCACGCCTCGCACAATGCAAGATGCTGTGATTCCACTAAGGAACCCTTGAGGGCGGTCACCGAACCTGTACAAATGGCAGCCCTTGGGGGCGGTCACCGGTACCCGTACACTTTGGCAACCCTTGGGGGCTGTCATCGGTACCCGTCAAATTGCTCGGGGCGATCTCCACAACCTAATTGGAGACCCCGACGCTTGCCCGAAGCTTTACACCACAATGATTGAGCTCCGACAACACCAACCGTCTAGGGCACCAAGGCACCCAAGAGGAACAAGCTCTAGGGTGCCCAAACACCCAAGAGTAACATGCTTCTCAATTTCACTTCCATGTATCACCGTGGAGAACTCAAACCGATGCACCAAATGCAATGGCAAGGGCACATGGAGTGCCCAAGTCCTTCTCTCCCAAATCCCACCAAAGCAACTAATGCTAGGGAGGAAAATGAGAGGAAGAACGAAGAAGAGAACATGAAGAACTCCAAGATCTAGACCCAAGGGGTTCGCCTCACATAGAGGAGAAAGTGATTGGTGGAAACATAAATCTAGATCTCCTCTCTCTTTTTCCTCAAGAACTAGCAAGAATCATTAGAGGGATTGAGAGATAGCAAGCTCGAAGTAGGTCAACAATGGGGGAAGAACATGAGCTTAAGATATGAGGTTCAAGGTGGAAGAAGACCCCCTTTTATAGGGAGGGAAAAATCCAACCGTTACCTTGCTCTCAGCACGCATAGAGCAGTGCTACCGCTCCCTAGAGTGGTACTACCGCTCGGGTGGTAGTAACCCAAAAGCAGTGCAATGGCACGAAGCCACGAGGCAGTAGTGCCACTGGAGCGGTAGTGCCGCCGAAGCGGTACTACCGCTCGCCCCAGCAGTACTGTCGTTGGGGTTGCAGCTCGGGATCACTCAGAAGCAGAGCAGAAACATGGGAGAAGCAGTAGAACTGCTATAGCGGTACTACCGCCCACCTGAGCGGTACTACCGCTTATAGGAAGTAGTGCTGCTCACAACTGCCGCTTCACTTCCACTGAGAGTGGATCGAGACCTGGAGGGAGCGGCAGTGCAGCGGTAGTAGCGGGCAGTACTACCGCTTATAAGCGGTACTACTGCTTCGCACTACCGTTGCACTTCCGTGCAAACCCGACATGAAAGCCGAGTTCCCAGAAGCAGCGTTAGTAGCTGCGGCACAGGGCAGTGGTACTACTGCTTATAAGCGGTACTACCGCTTACTAGAGCGGTACTACCGCTTGAGGCTTCCAGCTCACAAGCACAACAACAGATAGCTACAAGAAAACCAGAACTACCAAAACTTGTGTAAATGAGCTCCGAAATGAGCAAACTCAAGCTTGTTGGATAGATGACGACTAGTACTATCCAAATAGTAAGAAGAGGCAGTAGAAAAATTCCAAAGGTATAGAGATGTAAAACCTCTATGAATGAAGAACCGGCAAAAACTCCAACATCGAAAACATCATAGAAGATGCACATGAACTCCATTTTCGATAAACTCGAGCTTGTCATGAAGATGACCATAAGCTCTAAAACTCACAAAAAGAAACACAAAACAAGAACCAAGAAAGATGATGCAAGGATGCAATGGTTTGAGCTCTCTACGAGTGATACGATCAAGCTACTAACTTGAGAGCCCCCCTTGATAGTACGGCAATCGATCCTATAACCCGGTCTCCCAACTACCACCATGAGACCAGTAAAATAGAAAATCTATCAAGGGCAAACCTTTGCCTTCCACAATGTCCACTTGAGCTGGATGATGATGATATTGACTTACTCAAGCTGGACCACCTTTCTTGATTAAGTTGGCTCGATGAAGACACTTTGATTGCTCCCCCATACTCCACTATGGGTGAGCCACTCCTCAGCACATCTTCACAAGTCCATTGTCACCACAATGGACGGCAAGCTTTAAGCACGATCTCTTCGTGATGCTCCACTTGAACTCGCACACCGCAACCTTGATGACGATCACCACTTGATGTCATCCTCCATGGGTTATATGATATCTTCCTTTTGAAGCACGACCATGGAAACATACCTAACCCCACAAACAACTCTCACATAGACCATGGGTTAGTACACAAAGCATAATGGACAATGCTTACCATACCATGGGATCACTTGATCCCTTTCGGTACATCTTCTACGCTTTGCGTGTTGATCAACTAGTTTCACACTTTAACTTAGTCTTGATCAACCTTGTATCATGACTTCTACATGACCAATCTTTGGATAATTCCTTGAATAGCACTTTGGTCAACTCATAAACTCCTTGAAACCAACACATGGACTTCAAGAAATGCCAATGGATAAATCCTTCAAATATAACTCAAGGCAACCATTAGTCCATAGAGAATGTCATCAATTACCAAAACCACACATGTGGACACCACATGTTCTTTCAGCAAGTAAAAGTGGTTTTCTCTTGGTCGGGTTGTGATACAAGTATTTTTGAGAAACCAGAATATCCATCACGGAAGCAAAAGTGTGTGTGCTTAGATAGTCTTTCTAACATTTGATCAATAAAAGGCAAGGGGTAATGATCTTTTTTAGTGGCTTTGTTTAATTTTCTAAAATCAATTACCATCCTATAACCAGTTACAATCCTTTGTGGAATAAGTTCAATTTTATCATTAGGAACAACTGTAATGCCTCCTTTCTTAGGGACACAATGAACAGGACTTACCCATCTACTATCAGCTATAGGATAAATTATACCTGCTTCTAGAAGCTTTAATATTTCGGTTCTTACCACTTCTTTCATCTTAGGATTTAATCGTCATTGATGATCAACAACTCGTTTAGCATCAGGTTCCATATTAATCTTGTGCTGACATAGAGTGGGACTAATGCCCTTAAGATCATCAAGAGTATATCCAATAACAGCACAGTGCTTCCTCGGAGTTTTAAGTAATCTCTTTTCTTCATGCTCTGAAAAGGTTAGCACTAATAATAACATGATATATCTTCTTTTCATCAAGATAAGCATATTTCAGTGTATCAGGCAATTGTTTTAATTCAAACACGGGATCACCTTTAGGTGGAGGTGGACCTCCAAGAGTTTCAACTGGCAAATTGTGTTTAAGAATACGTGGTTGATCAAAGAACATCTTATCTATTTCCTTTCTTTCATTCAACTCCATAACATTTTCATGGTCTAGCAAATATTGTTCTAACGAATCAGTAGGAGGTATGGCAATAGAAGCAAGACCAATAATTTCATATTTACTAGGCAATTCTTTATCATGAGGTTGTCTATGAAACTTAGAGAAATTAAACTCATGAGCTACATCACCAAAGTTAACACTAACAGTTTCTTTAGTGCAATCAATCTTAGCATTAACAGTATTCAAGAAAGGTCTACCAAATATTATAGGACAAAAATCATCTTGTGGAGAACCAAGAACTAGAAAATGGGTAGGTTATTTTATTTTTTTGACACAAGACTTCAACATCTCTAACAATCCTAAGTGGTGAAATAGTATCTCTATTAGCAAGCTTAATAGTAACATCAATATCTTCTATTTCAGCAGGAGCAATATCATTCATAATTTCTTGATATAAGGTAAATGGGATAGCACTCACACTAGCACCCAAATCACATAGGCCATGATAACAATGATCTCCTATTTAACAGAGACAACAGGCATGCCAACAACAGGCTTATTATTATCTTTATCGTCGGGTTTAGCAATTCTAGTGGCTTCATCACGGAAATAAATAACATGCCCATCAATATTATCGACCAAGAGATCTTTAACCATAGCAACATTAGGTTCAACTGTAATTTGTTCAGAGGGTCTAGGTGTTCTAATATTACTTTGGTTTACCACGGTTGAAACCTTAGCATGTTCCTTTATCCTAACAGGGAAAGGTGGTTTTTCAATGTAAGCAGTAGGCACAACTAGGTCAACATTATAAATGATAGTTTCATCTTTAACTATAACTGGCTCCTCAATCTTTTCTTTAACAGGGAGATGATATTTAAACCATTTCTCCTTAGGGAGATCAACATGAGTAGCAAATGATTCACAAAAAGAGGCTACTATCTCATAGTCAAGTCCATATTTAGTGCTAAACTTGTGAAAAGCATCGGTATCCATAAAAGATTCAATACAATCAAACTTAAGTGTTATACCTGACTCATTACCTTTGTTGAGTTCCCAATCTTCAGAGTTGTGTTTAATTCTTTCCAGAAGATCCCATCTTAGTTCCATAGTTTTCTTCATAAAAGAGCCAGTAGAAGAAGAATCGAGCATGGTTTGATTATCATGAGAAAGCCGAGCATAAAAATTATGTAAGATAATTTCTTTTGAGAGCTCATCATTGGGGCATGTATACGTCATATACTTAAGCCTCCCCCAAGCTTGAGCGATACTTTCTCCTTCACAAGGCCAAAAATTATATATATAATTCCGATCATGATGAACTAGATGCATATGATAATTTTTTTGATGAAATTCCAATTTCAACCGATTCCAATCCCAAGCTCCAATATCATCACATAGCTTATACCATGTTAATGTCTTTCCCCCCAAAGATAAAGGGAAGACCTTCTTCTTAACTTCATCTCTGGGTAAACCTGCAAGCTTAAATAATCCACAAACTTCATCCACATAGATTAGGTGCATATCACGATGTAAAGTTCCATCTCCTGCATAAGGATTAGCTAGCATTTTATCTATCATACCCGAAGGAATCTCATAATAAATATTTTCAGTAGGTGCAGTAGGTTGAGGAGCAACTCTTTGTGCTTCCGGTCGACGTGAAGATACCCCGAACAAACCCCTCAAAGGATGATTTTCCATAGTAACAAATGACAATAAATTTCATCATGTAATATAAATGTTTCCTTACCAAATTCCACTTACCACAAGCGCTTCACTCCCATGGATCCAGGTAATATCCTTGATGACCCACAAGTATAGAGGATCTATGGTAGTCCTTTCGATAAGTAAGAGTGTCAAACTCAACGAGGAGCAAAAGGAAATGACAAGTGGTTTTCAGCAAGGTATTTTCTGCAGGCACTGAAATTGTCGGTAACAGATAGTTTGATAGCAATGTAATTTGTAACGAGAAAGTAATAGTAACGGTAAAAAAAGTGCAGCAAGGTAGCCCAATACTTTTTGTAGCAAAGGACAGGCCGGAACGGTCTCTTATAATAAGCAAAGCGTTCTCGAGGACACACGGGAATTTCATCTAGTCACTTTCATCATGTTTGTTTGATTCACGTTCGCTACTTTGATAATTTGATATGTGGGTGTGTCGGATTCAGGGCTCCACAGACCCAAGAAAGGTTTGAACTCTGGGGCGTGTGCGAAGAACTCAACCTATGCGGCCAACCAACCCGTCGCCCCACGGCCAAGCTCGATGAACAAGGAAGAAGATGAACACGACAGTTTACCCATGTTCGGGCCACCTTGTGGTGTAAGACCCTACTCCTGCTTTGTGGTGGATTTGCCTCACGAGGGGCTGAGGACGAACAAGTACAAGGGATGAACAGCCTCGCGAGGTCTGCCCTGGTGAGGGTGGAAAAGATCCCCTTCTATGGTGGTGCCTAACCTATATTTATAGTGGCCTTGGTCCTCTTCCCCAAAATGTAGGCGGGAAGGGATTCCACAATGGCCAATTTGAAAGGGGAGAAGTAGTACATCTTATCCTGATGAAAGGTGGTCTTCGCCTGCAAAGTTTCTGGTCGTGACGCTGCAGTGGGCTCGGCGATGACATCCGTCCTGCCATCCTGGCAGTCTTGGTCTCGTTGCACCGGAATGGAAACCTTTGCCTGAGTCCTCGGGAACCCATGCCTGTGCTTGCCTCCTTAGCACCAAAGAGGAAACTGTCTTCTCTACGCCCGCTGGCGTCTGCCTGGCCTTGGTCGTCACGGCTTGCATCACCGCAACCTCATGAGGTGGGGCACCTGCATAGGGATCTCCGCTCCTCAGGAGGCAGCCTGGGGAAGCCGCTCCCTTAGGAGGTCTTGGCGTCGTCCACCTCGTGAGGCTTGGCCCCTCGCGAGGTTCTTGTCTTGATAGTCTTCGTAGATGGGCCATACCAGGGCATCGGCGGTGCCACGCCATGGGGCGCAGGCAGGCAAGTCTGGGTAACCTGGTTCCCAGAATGCCGACAGGGTGGACTGGTGCTTGGGTGCTGTTCTTACTTGAACAAACCTCCCACTTAGGATTAACCCCTCTCGCAAGCATCTACAACTACGAAAGAAGAATTAAGATAAAATCTAACCTATAGCAACCCGACCCGGTAAGAGTCGAAGTCTATGTGCTTACCGTCCTAGTCCCTGGATTGACTTGTGTCGGAGTCTGGGGTTCTGTGGACCCAAACTAGGTTCGAACTCTGGGGCGTGTATGAAGGATCTTATTTAGCCATGGCTCACTGCTCGCCACCCCACGGCTTGGCTCCGATGAGTTCACATGAGCGAGAGGAAGAAGAGGACACGGTGATTTACCCAGGTTGGGGCCACCTTGCGATGTAAAACCCTACTCCTGCTTTGTGTTGGATTGTCCTCGTGAGGAGGTTGAGGATGAACAAGTACAGTGGATGAGGTACCTCGCGAGGGCTCAGAGGGTGAGAATCAATCCCTCTCTCCATGGTGGAGGCTATCCTATACTTATACTAGGCCCGGTCCTCTTCCCAATAACTTAGGCGGGAAGGGATACCACAAGGGCCAATTTTGAAGGGGGACAGGAGTACACCTTATCCTGACTAAAGGTGGTCTTCGCCTACAAAGCTTCTGGCCTTGATGCAGCTGTGGGCTCAGTGATGACATCGGTCCTGCCAAGCCAGCGGCCTTGGTCTTGTTGCAATGGAATGGAAACCTTTGGGGGATTCCTTGGGAACTCGCGGGCGTCCTTGCCTCCTTAGCACTAAAGAGGAAACTGCCCTAGACTGTGCCCGCTGGCGCCCACTTGGCCTTGGTCGTCATGGCTCATGTCATCGCGAGCCTCGTGAGGTGGGGTACCTGCAAAGAAATATCCGACCCTTGGGAGGCAACCTCGGGAGGCCGCTCCATGGGAGGTCTTGGTGTCGTTCGCCTCGCGAGGCGGGGGCCTCGTGAGGGTCTTGTCCGCGCAGTCATGTAGCTAGGCCATATCGGGCCGTCGATGGGGCCACGCGCTGGGCCACAGGCCGGCAGGTCTGGGTATCCCTGATCCTAGAACGCCGACAGTAGCCCCCGGGCCCAAGGCGCGCTCGGCCTGGCTTCGAAGCGAAGGGCGCAGCGACACGGGCCCCAATCGCCTCCACTTCCCCACGCCGCCTCGGCAACTGCCCGTGCTGACAAAAAGCCTGGCGTGCGCCATGGGGCCATCATTGCCCTGCTGCGCACCCGCCTTCCACTCCTTCCTTCCTCTACAAACTCACGCCTTGCTCGTCGAACCTTGCACTGCCTTCGGTCTGTCACACCGCCATGGCCCCGAAGAGGAAGAAGAGGGGGCCACGACGGCGGCGGACCACCAGATGGGGCCAAAACCCGCCCTGGGCCGGTCCATTGTGCTCAATCGCAAAGGGCTGGACAAGATCCACCCGGTGATTGCGGGCGAGTCCAGTGAGTGGAAGGCGACAAAGATCTGGCCTGCCTCATGGTCCTCGGCCGATCTGGAGGCCACCACCATCTACCTTCAGCTCCATGCCCTCTTCTATGGCTTGCTGCCGCCATTCTCGAATTTCTTCAATGTCGTGCTCACGCACTTCCAGGTCCACACATTGCATCTTGATCCAGAGTCCATCATCCTCCTCTCCGCCTTCGCATTCTTGTGTGAGGACTTCGCGGGCGTCGCCCCCTTGATGGCATTGCTCTGCCATTTCTTCTCTCTTCAGTTGGTTGCCGGCGCACAGCGCTCCGGGTGCGCGTCGTTTCGAGCGGCGAGCGTGATGGCAGGCGAGGGCATCGATAACGAGCTCCATCCGGACGTGGAGGGCTTCCGGAAGCAGTGGGTGTATGTCGATGTTGCCGTGTACAGCCCCCTGCTCCAAACTCCGTCTGCCCCGGCGTAGCCGAGCTCCGGGTGGAGGCACGAGAGTCACGTCGACCCGAGGCTTGCGCAAGGTACAGCCAGGCTAGCAGAGCTGAGGAAAGCGGGCGTGACGATGGCGATGGTGGTTGCTACTTCTTGAGCTTGCATTGGCTTTTCCCTTGAAGAGGAAAGGGTGATGCAACAAAGTAGAGATAAGTATTTCCCTAAGTTAAGAACCAAGGTATCAATCCAGTAGGAGATACAAGCAAGTCTCCAATCTATGCACCTACACAAACAATCAAACACTTGCACCCAACGTGATAAAGGGGTTGTCAATCCCTTCTCGGTCACTTGCAAAGGTGAGATCTGATAGAGATAGATATAAAAGATTACTAAAACGTAAAACAAAATAAAAGTAAATAAATTGCAGCAAGGTATTTTTGGGTTTTTTGGTTTATAGATCTGAAAATATATGATGGAAAATAGACCCGGGGGCCATAGATCTCACTAGAGGCTTCTCTCTTGAAGGCAAATAATACGGCGGGTGAACAAATTACTATCGAGCAATTGATAGAAAAGCGCAAAGTTATGACGATATCCAAGGCAATTATTATGCATATAGGCATCACGTTCATGTCAAGTAGACCGAAATGATTCTGCATCTACTACTATTACTCCACAAATCGACCGCTATCTAGCATGCATCTAGAGTATTAAGTTCATAAAGAACGGAGTAACGCCTTAAGTAAGATGACATGATGTAGAGGGATAAACTCAAGCAATATGATGAAAACCCCATCTTTTTACCCTTGATGGCAACAATACAAATATGTGCCTCCCTACCCCTACTTTGTCATTGGGTGAGGACACCGCAAGATTGAACCCAAAACTAAGCACCTCTCCCATTGCAAGAAGAACCAATCTAGTTGGCCAAACCAAACTGATAATTCAAAGAGAAATACAAATATATCAAATCATGCATATAAGAATTCAAAGAAGATTCAAATAATATTCATAGATAAACTGATCATAAATCCACAATTCATCGGATCTCGACAAACACACCGCAAAAGAATATTACATCGGATAGATCTCCAAGAACATCGAGGAGAACATGGTATTTAGAATCAAAGAGAGAGAAGAAGCCATCTAGCTACTAGCTATGGACCCGTAGGTCTGAGGTAAACTACTCACGCTTCATCGGAAGGGCAATAGAGTTGATGTAGAAGCCCTTCGTGATCGAATCCCCCTCCGGTAGGATGCCGGAAAAGGATCCAAGATGGGATCTCACGGGTACAGAAGGTTACAGCGGCGGAAAAGTATTTTGGTGGACGCTTCTGGTCGTTTGGGAATATATATAGGAAGAATTAGGGTTAGGACAGCTCCGAGGGGCACACAAGCCCTTAGGGCGCCCCCTCCTAGGGCACGCCCCCTGGCTTGTGGAGTCCTCGGGACTCCCCTGCCTTCAACTCCAAGTTTGCTGGGTGTCTTCTGGTCCAAGAAAAATCATCGCGAAAGTTTTATTTTGTTTGGTATTCCTTTTCTGTAAAACTCAAAAACAAGGAAAAAAACAGAAACTGGCACTGGGCTCTAGGTTAATAAGTTAGTCCAAAAAATAATATAAAATAGCATATTAATGCATATAAAACATCCAAAACAGATAATATAATAGGATGGAACAATCAAAAAGTATAGATACGTTGGAGATGTATCAAGCATCCCCAAGCTTAATTCATGCTCGTCCTCGAGTAGGTAAATGATAAAAACAGAATTTTTGATGTGGAATGCTACCTAACATATTTATCCATGTAATTTTCTTTATTGTGGCATGAATATTCAGATCCATAAGATTCAAAAGAAAAGTTTAATATTGACATAAATACAATAATACTTCAAGCATACAAATAAAGCAATCATGTCTTCTCAAAACAACATGGCCAAAGAAAGTTATCCCTACAAAATCATATAGTCTGGCTATGCTCCATCTTCATCACACAAAGTATTAAATCATGCACAACCCCGATGACAAGCCAAGCAATTGTTTCATACTTTTGATGTTCTCAAACTTTTTCAACTTTCACGCAATACATGAGCGAGAGCCATGGATATAGCACTATAGGTGGAATAGAATATGGTGGTTGTGGAGAAGACAAAAAGGAGATAGTCTCACATCAACTAGGTGTATCAATGGGCTATGGAGATGCCTATCAATAGATATCAATGTGAGTGAGTAGGGATTGCCATGCAACGGATGCACTAGAGCTATAAGTTTATGAAAGCTCAAAATGAAACTAAGTGGGTGTGCATCCAACTCGCTTGCTCACAAAGACCTAGGGCAATTTGAGGAAGCCCATCATTGGAATATACAAGCCAAGTTCTATAATGAAAAATTCCAACTAGTATATGAAAGTGACAACATAGGAGACTCTCTATCATGAAGATCATGGTGCTACTTTGAAGCACAAGTGTGGTAAAAAGATAGTAGCATTGCCCCTTCTCTCATTTTTTTCTCTTTTTTTATTTGGGCTTCTTTTGGCCTCTTTTATTTTTTGTAAAGTCCGGAGACTCATCCCAACTTGTGAGGGAATCATAGCTTCCATCATCTTTTCCTCACATGGGACAATGCTCTAATAATGATGATCATCACACTTTTATTTACTTACAACTCAAGAATTACAGCTCGATACTTAGAACAAAATATGACTCTATATGAATGCCTCCGGCGGTGTACCGGGATGTCCAACGATCTAGCATAGCAATGACATCAAAAAACGAACAAGCCATGAAAACATCATGCTAGCTATCTTACGATCATGCAAAGCAATATGACAATGATGGTGCGTTTAATAATAAATGGAACGGTGGAAGTTGCATGGCAATATATCTCGGAATGGCTATGGAAATGCCATAATAGGTAGGTATGGTGGCTATTTTGAGGAAGGGTATATGGTGGGTGTAGTGCACCGGCGAAAGTTGCGCGGTACTAGAGAGGCTAGCAATGGTGGAAGGGTGAGAGTGCATATAATCCATGGACTCAACATTAGTCATAAAGAACTCACATACTTATTGCAAAAGTCTATTAGCTATCAAAACAAACTACTACACGCATGCTCCTAGGGGGATAGATTGGTAGGAAAAGACCATCACTCGTCCCCAACCGCCACTCATAAGGAAGACAATCAAGAAATAAATCACGCTCCGACTTCATCACATAACGGTTCACCATACGTGCATGCTACGGGAATCACAAACTTTAACACAAGTATTTCTACCAATCCACAATTACTCGCTAGCATGACTCTAATATCACCATCTTTATATCTCAAAACAATCATAAGGAATCAAACTTATCATAGTATTCAATGCTCTTTATATGAAAGTTTTTATTATACCCCTCTTGGATGCACATCATATTAGGACTAAATTCATAACCTATGCAAATTACCATGCTGTTTAGAGAGACTCTCAAAATAATATAAGTGAAGCATGAGAGTTCAACAATTTCTATAAAACAAAATCTGTCAAAAACAGAACAGTCTGCGAAGATCTGAATTGTTCTAATACTTCTGTAATCCAAAAATTCTTAAAAATGAGGATAACATAGGCAATTTGTATATAAATTCTGTGTAAAAAATTCAGGGTTTTCTACGCTCCAGTGAATTTAAACAATTCTGTTACTGGACGCAAAAGTTTCTGTTTTTCAGCTAGATCAAATCAACTATCACCGTAAGCCATCCCAAAGGTCTTACTTGGCTCAAACACTAATTAAAACACCAAAACACAATTACTACAGAGGTAATAATGTGTATTTATTGAAAAACAGAACCAAAAACATAAAACATAAAAATAAAATTGGGTTGCCTCCCAACAAGCGCTATTGTTTAACTCCCCTAGCTAGGCATAAAACATAGATCTAGGTATTGTAATAGAAGTGAGGGAGATCATCCATGCTCATCTCATATTCCCCTCCTCTCGGCAGCAAGCTTTCTTTGTGGCAAACAAAAATAATCAAAGCGGCTAAATTTGATAGGGTAAGAATCTATGAGATCAAGTTTGGGAGGAATTGGTTCCTCCTTCGACCCTTTGTATTTGATAATTATTTCTTCATTGTAAACGTTCCTTTGATTAAAAGCCCTAAGTCTATCCCTAAGCACAAACCCTAATCCATTATTTTGTATAGCAAAATTTACATTGAGCTCAGAAATTTTATCAATCAAAACATCGGTAGGGACTTTCTTTCTTAGGTTTTCATTGTAAGTAGCATAATCCGGAGATTGTACTCTCCTAGTTTCTTCTTGATTAGAAAGGATCTCTTCTATAGGGGGACAACCACCATTAATATTATAATGAGCAAATATTTTGTCGTCCTCTTTCATGATAAACTTAAACTCATGAGCTAGAAATATAGTGGTGACACGTTTAACAGAGGGATCATGAATATTGGAAAATTCTAGTAAAAGCCTTTGTATGCATGGATGCATGTGAAAAAATTGTCTATCAAATTCAACTATAAGCAAAGATATCGCATCCGCAAGGCTAATTGTTTTATTCAGAATTGACCCTCCAAGCATAGGTAAAGTACCGGCACAAGTAAAGAAATCTTGAATAACCCCTTTTCCAATAATATTACCGCTACCTACAAAGTTTTTTAGTATGAACAATAGTGGGTTCTTCCCTATGAGGATCATTATTGGCAACATCATTAAAACTTCCATCAAGATTATCGCTATCTTTTTCAACAATAAACTCCCCAGATTCAGACATGATGGCAACAAACCAATCTAGCAAACGAGCAACCAAAAAGCGAACGAAAAGATGAACGGAAGAAGGGCCAATAAAAAGGAAAATCTTTTTGTGTTTTTCTGAAATCATTTTAGAAGTGGGGGAGAGGAAAACAAGAGGCAAATGGCAAATAATGTAATGCAAGAGATGAGAGTTTATCGTGGGTACTTGGTAGGCTTGATGTAGATCACCCCGGCAATGGCGCCAGAAATTCTTCCTGCTACATCTTGAGCTTGCGTTGGTTTTTCCCTTGAAGAGGAAAGGGTGATGCAGCAAAGTAGAGATAAGTATTTCCCTAAGTTAAGAACCAAGGTATCAATCCAGTAGGAGATACAAGCAAGTCTCCAATCTATGCACCTACACAAACAATCAAACACTTGCACCCAACGCGATAAAGGGGTTGTCAATCCCTTCACGGTCACTTGCAAAGGTGAGATCTGATAGAGATAGATATAAAAGATTACTAAAATGTAAAACAAAATAATAGTAAATGAATTGCAGCAAGGTATTTTTAGGTTTTTGGTTTATAGATCTGAAAATATATGATGGAAATTGACCCGGGGGTCATAGGTTTCACTAGAGGCTTCTCTCTTGAAGGCAAATAATACGGTGGGTGAACAATTTACTATCAAGCAATTGATAGAAAAGCGCAAAGTTATGACGATATCCAAGGCAATGATTATGCATATAGGCATCACGTCCGTGTCAAGTCGACCAAAACGATTCTGCATCTACTACTATTACTCCACACATCGACCGCTATCCAGCATGCATCTAGAATATTAAGTCCATAAAGAACGAAGTAACGCCTTAAGTAAGATGACATGATGTAGAGGGATAAACTCAAGCAATATGATGAAAATCCCATCTTTTTACCTTTGATGGCAACAATACAAATACGTGCCTCGCTACCCCTACTTTGTCACTGGGTGAGGACACCGCAAGATTGAACCCAAAACTAAGCACCTCTCCCATTGCAAGAAGAACCAATCTAGTTGGCCAAACCAAACCGATAATTCGAAGAGAAATACAAAGATATCAAATCATGCATATAAGAATTCAGAGAAGATTCAAATAATATTCATAGATAAACTGATCATAAATCCACAATTCATCGGATCTCGACAAACACACCGCAAAAGAATATTACATCGGCTAGATCTCCAAGAACATCGAGGAGAACATGGTATTGAGAATCAAAGAGAGAGAAGAAGCCATCTAGCTACTAGCTATGGACCCGTAGGTCTGAGGTAAACTACTCACGCTTCATCAGAAGGGCAATAGAGTTAATGTAGAAGCCCTCCGTGATCGAATCCCCCTCCGGCAGGATGCCGGAAAAGGCCCCAGGATGGGATCTCATGGGTACAGAAGGTTACGGCGGCGGAAAAGTATTTTGCTGGACGCTTCTGGTCTTTTGGTAATATTTGGGAATATATAGAGGAAGAATTAGGATTAGGAGAGCTCCGAGGGGCCCACAAGCCCTCAGGGCGTGCCCCCTGGCTTGTGGAGTCCTCGGGACTCCCCTGCCTTCAACTCCAAGTTTGCTGGGTGTCTTCTGGTCCAAGAAAAATCATCGCGAAAGTTTTATTCCGTTTGGACTCCGCTTGGAATTCCTTTTCTGTAAAACTCAAAAACAAGAAAAAAACAGAAACTGGCACTGGGCTCTAGGTTAATAATTTAGTCCAAAAAATAATATAAAATAGCATATTAATGCATATAAAACATCCAAAACAGATAATATAATAGCATGGAACAATAAAAAATTATAGATACGTTGGAGACGTATCAGCAGCCGCCACTCCAAATAGCTCTTCCGCCAGGCGAACGCCGCTCCGCTCCAGCCTGAGGCCCCGCGTAGCCGCACGTGGCACGAGGTCGTCATCACCTTCAATTCCAGGGATCACCCCAAGTCTGCGGCCGTTGCTGGAGCGCTCCCCGTGTTGTGCACGCCCACCATTTGAAATGTCTCGGTCACCAAGACCCTTATCGACGGCGGTGGCGGCCTTAACATCCTCTAAGTGGAAGCCTTCAACATGCTCCAAGTGCCTCACAACCAGCTCGCACCCACTAGGCCATTCTCTCGGGTGATCGGGGGCTCCGCCACCCCCCTGGGACATGTGCGCCTCCCCATCACCTTCAGCACCCGCAGCAACTACCACACCAAGCTCATCGACTTCGACGTGGCCCGCATCGGCCTCCCGTACAACGCCATCCTGGGATACCCTGCCCTCGCCAAGTTCATGGCGGTGACCCATCCCGCCTACAATGTCGACAAGATGCCAGGCAGCGGCGGTGTCATCACCATAGCTAGGGACAGAAAGGATGCGGTTCGGGCCCTCAAGCTCGCCTACAGGGCTGCGGTAGCCTCACACCCAGACGCCGGGGGCACCCCAGAGATTCCGGAGGCTGCACCCGCAAAGAAGAAACATCTGTTCTCCCAGGACCATGCCGAGACGAAGAAGGTGCCTATCGACAGCAGCGGCTCGGGCCCCACCTTCACCATTGGCGCCAGCCTTCCCCCAGAGCAGGAGGAGGTGCTAGTCGGTTTCCTCTGGGCAAACAAGGACGTGTTTGCCTGGGAGGCGTCCAATCTGGTAGGCGTCCCGAGAAAGGTAATCGAGCACCACCTGGCGGTATGCCCCAATGCACGCCCGGTGAAGCAGAAGGCGCGGCGTCAAGCACAGGAAAAGCAGGCATTCATCGTCGAGGAAGTGCGCAAGCTGCAAGAAGCTGGAGTCATTCGAGAGGTGCGGCACCTGGAGTGGCTGGCCAACCCAGTTGTTGTTCCCAAGAAGGGCGGAAAGGAGCGCATGTGCGTCGACTTCACAAGCCTCAACAAGGTTTTCCCTCAGGACCCCTTCCCACTCCCACGCATCGACCAGATCAAGATGGCGGCAGAGGACGTCGAGAAGACGACCTTCATTTCCCCATGTGGCGTGTACTGCTACACCTGCATGCCCTTCAGGCTGAGGAGCACCGGTGCCACCTTCCAGCGGCTGATACACATCGCGCTGGGGCCGCAGCTGGTTAGGAATGCAGAGCCATACATCGACGACATCATGGTCAAGTCACGCGAGGCAAACACCCTAATCGAAGACCTGGAGGAAATGTTCGCTAACCTGCGCAAGGTGAATCTAGGGCTTAACCCAGAAAAGTGCGTTTTTGGTGTCCCGTCCGGCAAGCTGCTTGGTTTCCTTGTCTTGCATCAAGGATTGAGGCCAACCCCAAAAAGATCAAGGCAATTGAAAAAATGCGCCTGTCTCAGACCCTCAAGGAAATGCAAAAGCTGGTAGGGTGTGTGACCTCCTAGGGGCACTTCATTTCTAAGCTTGGTGAGCGCGCCCTCCCCTTTTTCAAGCTGATGAAGAGAAAGGGCCCCTTCGAGTGGACCCCGGAAGCAGAGGCACCTTCGAGGACCTCAAGAGATACCTCACGATCCCCCCATCATGGTGGCGCCCAGCCCTCACAAGCACTTGGTGCTCTACTTGGCTGCCACCCCGCATTCGGCTAGCGCGGCGCTTGTGGCGGTCTGGGGAGAGCGCGCCAGTGCCAGCACGGGGCCAGGCTGCCCCGTAAGGCCATGCAGCCTTCGTCACCACAGAACGGCACCCCTGGGGCCCCCTCCCCTCCATCGCCCGAGTCCCTCGTGCCCCGCGCGAGGCAGGATGCCGTCAACACCCCGCGCCTCATCGAGCATCCGGTGTACTTCGTCAGCACTGTACTATGGGATGCACGCTTGCTACCCTATGCAGTAGAAGCTCCTCCTCGCGCTCCTCGTTGCTTCAAGGAAGCTACGCCATTATTTCCAGGGCCACCCCATCAAGGTTGTCTCCACATACCCCCTGGAGAAAGTGCTGCACAGCCCCAACGCAGCCGGCAGAGTCGCCGAATGGAACATCGAGCTCCAAGCTTTCCAGCTAGAGTTCAGTACGACTAGGGTTATCAAGGGGGCGGCCCTCGCCGACTTCGTGGTGGAGTGGACAGATACTCATGACCAGGGGATGAACGAGGGCCAGTCCCTCGCGCCTGGTGATGAGGCGCTCGATGGTTGGGTCATGCACTTCGACGGCGCCTTCGCGTGGCAAGGCGCGGGGGCTGGAGTCGTGCTCATTTCCCCGACTAAGGACAAGCTCTACTACGCCGTACAGCTTTGCTTCCAGTGTGGCGAGAAGGTCTCCAACAACATCCCGGAATACGAGGGCCTGATCGCCGGACTCAAGGCCGTGGCCGCTCTGGGGGTCAGGCGCCTCACCATCAAGGGTGATTGCCAGCTCCTCGTCAACTTTCCCAACAAGGAGTACAAACCAAAGGACGAGCACATGGAGGCATACCTGGAAGAGGTACATAAAATCTAAAAGCACTTCTTGGGCTTGGAGTTGCAGCATGTCCCGTGTGGCGCGAACAGCGAAGCAGATGACATCGCCAAGAAGGAATCTCGCCGCGAGCTTCAGAAGCCTGGCGTCTTTGAGGAAAGGCTCTTCAAGCCGTCGGCTGCGCCCCTGGCTGCAGGCCCGATGCTGCTTCAGGAAGAGCCACTGCCGGTGCCGCCCTTGGGCGCCCCAGCCTGCAGCCCGACCTCGGGAGCCCGCCTGCTCCTGGCGTTGGAACCTCAGGCGGGCAGCTGGACTGAGGAGTTCAAGGCGTACTTGCTCCATGGCCCTTTGCCAGAGAAGGAGGAGGATGCAGAACGCGTGGCTCCTCAGGCCACTGCTTATTGCTTGCAGGACGGCGAGCTATACCCAGGTGCCCCAATGACGTCTCATTGTGGTGCATATCAGAGGAGCAGGGGCGCGAGCTATTGGCCGACATTCACGGTGGAGACTACGGGCACCACTCCTCGTCACGCACCCTCGTGGGCAAGGTATTCCGCAGCGGGTTCTACTGGCCTACGGCGCTCCACGACGCCACTGAGCTAGTCCGATCCTATGAGGCCTGCCAGTTCCATGCCAAGCAGATTCATCAGCTGGCGCAGGGGCTCCAGACCATCCCGCTCTCATGGCCTTTCGCGGTCTCGGGGCTGGACATACTAGGCCCATTCCCTCAGGCGGCCGGCGGCTATCGCTACCTCTACGTCGCCATCGACAAGTTCACCAAGTGGGCGGAGGTGGAGCCTGTGCGCACCATCCCCGTAGGCTCGGCCGTCAAGTTCATCAAGGGCCTCGTGAGCCGATTCGGTGTTCTCAAACGCATCATCACCGACAACGGCTCCCAGTTCACAAGCAATATCTTTAGGTCATATTGTGCTAACCTTGGAACGCAGATATGCTACACTTCGGTGGTGCACCCGCAGAGCAACAGCCTGGCTGAGCGCACCAACGCGGAGGTCCTGAGGGGCCTCAAGACCAGAAGCTTCAGGAAGAAGCTCGAGGCCTGCGGCAGGGGTTGGCTGGATGAGCTGCAGTCCATGTTGTGGTCCGTCCGCACCACCGTGACTAAGCCCACTGGCGAGACCCCGTTCTTCCTCGTCTACGGGGCCGAGGCCATCCTCCCGCTCGAGATCAAGCATCGTTCCCCGCGGGTCTTGGCATTTGACGAGGCGCGTTAGGATGTCTCGTGGGGAACTGACCTTGTGCTCGGAGAGGAGGCCCGCCGCCAAGCCTCCCTCCGCACCGCAAGGTACCAGCAGTCATTGAGGTGCTACCACTGCCGCAACATCCACCCCTGGACTCTCGAAGTCAGAGACCTCATCTTGAGGTGGGTCCTCTCCAGGGAGGGCCTCCATAAGCTCTCTCCCATGTGGGAGGTCCCGTTCAGGGTCGCCCGCGTCTCCAGGCCTGGCGCCGCGCGCCTGGAGACGAAGACGGGGTCCCATCCAGAATGCCCGGAACATCAAGCACCTCTGCAAGTTCTACCCGTGACACTCGTACGTAATAATGAGTGGGGCTGTACATGCCTCGGAGTCTCCCGGTGCGCCATTTCGCAGCCTCGCGGGAGCTCCCGCCCACGCCCCAGTGGAAGCCCCATGCTCCGCGCTGGCGGAAATGGTCGAACAACGACTATGCCCATGCCCAAGTGGAGGCCCCATGCTCCGCGCTGGTGGGAAGACTAGTATAAGCGCCGAACGCGGCCATTTTTCATCCTCTCTTGTAACCGAATTTGCAATTTCTTGGAATGAAGCTTGAAGTTTTTACATCTTGGTTCGAAAAGGGTCGGGATTTTCTCCTTGCGGTGTTTCCCTTCTTGAATCTCATTTTTTAAGGCAACAGCGGCTGCCTATTGCTCCCTCCCGCGTGCCCCGCGAGCGGGGGCTAGGCACGGTGTTTACGCTTGGGCCAGCCCCAGCGGGGTCGAGGACCCAGGCCACAGCAGCCGCGGGTCTGCCCGTGTGCACACCTCACCAAGACTCTGGTGTCTAAGTCCTCCCGCGACGCTCTCGAGCGAGCCAACATGCACGTGTTGCCTTCGGTCCCTGACCTTAGGAGCGCTCACCTCCTGGCCTTGCCCGGGCATCGCGAACCAGCATACCAGCGATGATTAACCCACACTCGGGAGCTCTAGACGCAGGATGAGCACTAAGGAAAGGTGGCCTTGGAAGGCACGGTTACGGTTCGACACATTATTAAGGAATCCTTCATCAAGTACTTTTTACATCCCCACGAGGCCATGCTCAAAATGTTGATAGGCGAATAGGAGATAGACAATCTAAGGAGACGTGCCGTCGTCGTCGCTGTCATCAGCCCCGCGCTCCTCGACTTCAGGCTGGTCCTCGCCACCGGGAGGGGTGAACTCCATGATCAGGTCATCCATGTGGTCCTCCACCCAGTCCCCCAGGGTGCCCTGGATCACCTCGAGCACAGGGGCTATCACCGTCTCGAAGTCGAAGTCGGGGTCGAAGCGAAGAAGGTGACTGAAGACGCATGAAGACGCCCGCGTGAGGAGATCACGGCTCTTCTCTTCGACGAGATGATGTACCCTCTCCGCGCCTCCTTCAACGCGCTCCACGATCCTGGTAAAGAAGGCGATGTAGCCGGCATCATCGGGAACGAGCAGGCTGGAGACGCTCTTGTTGCAGACGCCGGTCAGGGCACGGCAAGCTCTTCGCTCAAGATCTTGGAACATCTCAGAGCGTATGTGTTGCAGCCCCCGCGCCCGGTTTGCCTCATCCGATGCCCGATCCACAAGGGAAGTAACGTCCCCCACCTACTGATAGAGGAAGGACAGCTCGACTTCGGCCGCGGTCTGGGTGTCCAACGCAGCCTTCTGGCGCCTCCCCACTTCGGCCAACTTCCCCTTGAGGTCGTCAATCTCGCCCTTCAGCTCGTCACGCCATTGGCAGAAACGGGTCTCCTGAAGCATCAGCTTCTGGTGCTGGTCCTTGGCGAGGGCCCGGCGGATCCCCGCGACCCTCTCGTCGACCTCCGCCTAGACCCTTGCCTCCCGAGAGGCCAGGGAGGCCTCGACAGCCGTCACTTGGTGCTCCATCACCTCCAGCCGTTCGTGCTCCAAGCTTTGCTCCGACGCCTCTAGCGCCAGCGCGTCATCAAGCGTGCGGAGCCTCGCCTCGCGCGCCGATGGCCCTTCCGCTGAGGCGGCTAGGATGGCTCCGCGCGCCTAGACTTGCGGCTCGAGGGTGGCGTTTGAAGCTAGGAGCTCCCACTCGCGGTTCTTGGCGGCCTTACGACGGTAATCCACGGCCTCGGCCTCCTCGAAGGCGCGGTCGCGGGCTTCCTTCATCGTGGCGGAAGACTCCTCGTCCTTCGAGCAAGTGGACTCACGTTGCAGGCGGCTAAGGTTGATAGCAACCTCGAGCCGGTGCCAGGCACGAGTGCTCGGCCTCAAGGTACGAGTCAACGTCATGAAGCTCCGCCCCAAGCCGGCCCAGCGTGCTCATCGCGCCCTGAAGAAGGCCATGACGGACAGCACCGCGACCGCGCGCAAGCTCCAGCGCTCGACTAGGGCTTCGCACCGTGCCCCAGTCTGCGGTGGCGGCACGGGAAGGCCCGGCCTCGCTCCATGGAGACCTGGGGACTGTGGTCCCCTTGTCCGACTCCTCAGCCCAGGGCAAGGCCCTGCGTGAGCGCGACACTCCGCCCGAGGGAGGCATCGGCTCGCAGGGGACCCGGTCGCCAGTGAGAATCAGTGGGGGGAGCCTCGACACTGCTTCCGCAAACCTGATGCCGTGCCCAAAGAAGGGCGCTGGGAATGAGGGACCGAGGCCCTCCAGGGGCCGCCTCGACCGGCGTGTGGTTGTCCCATTGCACGCCACTGCGTAACCCATGAGGTGCGGTGCCACCATGAGGCCGGTGCCCTCAAGAGGCGGCGGCAAGAGTGGCCCCGTGTCTTCGCCAGAAGGGGACCTGAGGAGCAAGAGCTTAGAGGAGCATGTCATGCGGAAATCAAAGAAACCCAGACACTTACATGTCCGTGGTGACCCACTTTCTCTTCTTTAGAGCCCGCGGGGTCGGGACGGTGCTGCCCTCAAGCCTTCCCCTCCTTCGGGCAGCGCGGAGGCCAGGGGCCGGCACACTGAAATTCGGCGCGTGGCTCCCCACGATTGGCGCGACGGCCACGCCCCTGGGCAGGGCATCGCCTCCGTCGCTCGGAGGCGCGGGGGCGGGCCGTCGTGCGGCTGGCAGTTCGGCGTGCTCTTCTGCAGCCGCTGGGGGAGCCTCAATCTTAGGGCCCCCAGAGCATGGGGCCACCAGGAAGGGGTTATCTCGAGGCCCCTCGTGGCCATCGGGGAGTAGCCCCCACTCGTCGAAGCGTGGCATTCCCCTGGGGAAGTCTCCCTCGTTCATATAATTGTACAAGGGGAGTCCTCCCCGAGGAAGCGCGTCAGCCTCCCCTCTGGTCAGAAGGTGGAGTATCCCGCTTAGCACGTTTGGGGGCAGAGAGGGCGCCTGGAGCCTCATGGTGTCCTCACGACCAGTAAAAGCCCACATTGGGCGGGAATGGCGCTGGAGAGGAGCGATTGCCGGAGGAACTCCCTCACCACTGATACGTCTCCAACGTATCTATAATTTTTGATTGTTCCATGCTATTATATTATCTGTTTTGGATGTTTTATATGCATTAATATACTATTTTATATTATTTCTGGGACTAACTTATTAACCTAGAGCCCAGTGCTAGTTTCTGTTTTTTTTCTTGTTTTTGAGTTTTACAGAAAAGGAATACCAAACGGAGTCCAAACGGAATAAAACTTTCGCGATGATTTTTCTTGGACCAGAAGACACCCAGCAAACTTGGTGTTGAAGGCAGGGAGTCCCGAGGACTCCACAAGCTAGGGGGCGCCCTGAGGGCTTGTGGGCCCCTCGGAGCTCTCCTAACCCTAATTCTTCCTCTATATATTACTAAATATTCCCAAACGACCAGAAGCGTCCACCAAAATACTTTTCCGCCGCCGTAACCTTCTGTACCCGTGAGATCCCATCTTGGGGCCTTTTTCGGCATCCTGCCGGAGGGGGATTTGATCACGAAGGGCTTCTACATCAACTCTATTGCCCTTTCGATGAAGCGTGAGTAGTTTAGCTCAGACCTACGGGTCCATAGCTAGTAGCTAGATGGCTTCTTCTCTCTCTTTTATTCTCAATACCATGTTCTCCTTGATGTTCTTGGAGATCTATTCGATGTAATATTCTTTTGCGGTGTGTTTGTCGAGATCTGATGAATTATGGATTTATGATCAGTTTATCTATGAATATTATTTGAATCTTCTCTGAATTCTTATTTGCATGATTTGATATCTTTGTATTTCTCTTCGAATTATCGGTTTGGTTTGGCCAACTAGATTGGTTCTTCTTGCAATGGGAGAGGTGCTTAGTTTTGGGTTCAATCTTGCGGTGTCCTCACCCAGTGACAAAGTAGGGGTAGCGAGGCACGTATTTGTATTGTTGCCATCAAGGGTAAAAAGATGGGGTTTTCATCATATTGCATGAGTTTATCCCTCTACATCATGTCATCTTACTTAAGGCGTTACTCCATTCTTTATGAACTTAATACTCTAGATGCATGCTGGACAGCGGTCTATGTGTGGAGTAATAGTAGTAGATGGAAAATTGTTTCGGTCTACTTGACACGAACGTGATGCCTATATGCATAATCATTGCCTTGGATATCGTCATAACTTTGCGCTTTTCTATCAATTGCTCGACAGTAATTTGTTCACCCACCGTATTATTTGCCTTCAAGAGAGAAGCCTCTAGTGAAACCTATGGCCCCCGGGTCTATTTTCCATCATATATTTTCAGATCTATAAACCAAAAAACCCAAAAATACCTTGCTGCAATTTATTTACTTTTATTTTGTTTTATGTTTTAGTAAACTTTTATATCTATCTCTATCAGATCTCACCTTTGCAAGTGATCGTGAAGGGATTGACAACCCGTTTATCACGTTGGGTGCAAGTGTTTGATTGTTTGTGCATGTGCATAGATTGGAGACTTGCTTGTATCTCCTACTGGATTGATACCTTGGTTCTTAACTCAGGGAAATACTTATCTCTACTTTGATGCTTCACCCTTTCCTCTTCAAGGGAAAAACCAATGCAAGCTCAAGAAGTAGCCGGAAGAATTTCTGGCGCCGTTGCCGAGGAGATCTACATCAAACCTACCAATTACCTACCATAAATTCTCATCTCTTGCATTACATTATTTTCCATTTGCCTCTCTTTTTCCTCTCCCCCACTTCTAAAATGATTTAAAAAAACACAAAAAGATTTGCCTTTTTATTCGCCCTTCTTCTGTTCGTCTTTTCATTTGCTCGTATGTTAGATCGCTTGTTTGGCCATCATGGCTAGTCCTTCTACCATTGTTAGTACCCCCGAAAGTGAGGTTCTCAATTTTAAGCAAAGGGAGGGAGAAAATTTAAAAGAAGCTTGGTATAGAATTTGCAATGCTCAAAATAGATCTACTCATAAGCAATCTACTACCGTTCTCCTTCACAATTTTTATGTGGGTGTCACTACTTGGTATAGATATGTGCTAGATACCATTACCAGAGGTAATTTCTTGGGGAGCCATACTTTGGATGCTTATAATGCTATGATAGATTTGGTAGGCTCACCACCACTCATGGTTAATGAAACAATTTTAACTTTGGAACATGTGATGCAAAGGCTTGATATTATTGAGAATAAAATTGCTACCATAGAGCTTGTTGAAAACTTGGATAAAAAGATTCATAATCATATCACTCAATATGGATCTAAGGTAGGAGTCTCTTTAAAGAATCTAAGGGAAAAGGAACCCATAGTTAATGAAAAGATAGATTAAGATTCTACTAGATTGGCAAGCTAGAAGATATTATTACCAACTTGAGATCCGCTTTTGCCTTTGTTAAAACCACTCCAAATTTTCCTCCTACTAAAGCCACTAAATTTATTTATGTTCCTAAGAATAAGGGTGAATCTTCTAGTCAAGGAAACGAAGATCTTAAGATGATAAGTGTTCACCCTAACTTTATTAATATTATTAAGGAACCAATTGTTACGAGTGAATTTCTTGATTTCTTGCCTAAGAGTGTGATTATTGATAAAACTAAATAATCTCCTAAGGGCTATAAATGTGCAATTGAGGAGTTTCATACCAAAGATGACAATACCTAGATCTATGTTTTATACCTAGCTAGGGGCGTTAAACAATAGCGCTTGTTGGGAGGCAACCCAATTTTATTTTTATGTTTTATGTTTTTGGTTCTGTTTTTCAATAAATAAACATTATTACCTCTGTAGTAATTGTGTTTTGGTGTTTTAATTAGTGTTTGACCAAGTAAGACCTTTGGGATGGCTTACGGTGATAGTTGATTTGATCTTGCTGAAAAACAGAAACTTTTGCGTCTAGTAACAGAATTGTTTAAATTCACTGGGGCGTGTAAAAACACTGAATTTTTTGACACAAGATTGATATACAAATTTACTCTGTCAACCTAATGTTTCATCATTTTTGGAGTTACATAAGTATTAGAACAATTCAGATCTTCGCAGACTGTTCTGTTTTTGACAGATTCTGTTTTCTATGTGTTGTTTGCTTATTTTGATGAATCTATGGGTAGTATCGGGGGGGTATGAACCATGAAGAAGTTTTAATACAGTAGATATTACACCAATATAAATAAAGAATGAGTTCACAACAGTACAAAAAAGTGGTGATTTATTTTCTTATACTAACGGATCTCATGAGTTTTCTATTGAGTTTTGTGTTGTGAAGTTTTCAAGTTTTGGGTAAAGATTTGATGGACTATGGAATAAGGAGTGGCAATAGCCTAAGCTTGGGGACACCCAAGGCACCCCAAGGTAATATTCAAGGACAACCAAGCATCTAAGCTTGGGGATGCCCCGGATGGCATCCCCTCTTTCGTCTTCGTCTATCGGTAAATTTACTTGAGGCTATATTTTTATTCACCACATGATATGTGTTTTGCTTTGAGCGTCTTGTATGATATGAGTCTTTGATTTTTAGTTTATCACAATCATCCTTGCTGTACAAACATTTTGAGAGGGACACCCATGAATCGTGAATTTATTAGAATACTCTATGCGCTTCACTTATATCTTTTGAGCTAGGCAATTTTGCTCTAGTGCTTCACTTATATCTTTTTAGAGCACGACGGTGGCTTTATTTTATAGAAATTGTTGAACTCTCATGCTTCACTTATATTATTTTGAGAGTCTCTCTAAACAGCATGGTAATTTGCATAGGTTATGAATTTAGTCCTAATATGATGTGCATCCAAGAGGGATATAATAAAAACTTTCATATAAAGAGCATTGAATACTATGAGAAGTTTGATTCCTTATGATTGTTTTGAGATATAAAGATGGTGATATTAGAGTGATGCTAGTGAGTAATTGTGTATTGGTAGAAATACTTGTGTTAAAATTTGTGATTCCCATAGCATGCACGTATGGTGAACCGTTATGTGATGAAGTCGGAGCATGATTTATTTATTGATTGTCTTCGTTATGAGTGGCGGTCGGGGACGAGCGATAGTCTTTTCCTACCAATCTATCCCCCTAGGATCATGCGTGTAGTACTTTGTTTCGATAGCTAATAGAGTTTTGCAATAAGTATGTGAGTTCTTTATGACTAATGTTGAGTCCATGGATTATACGCACTCTCACCCTTCCACGATTGCTAGCCTCTCTAGTACCGCGCAACTTTCGCCGGTACACTACACCCACCATATACCCTTCCTCAAAACAGCCACCATACCTACCTATTATGGCATTTCCATAGCCATTCCGAGATATATTGCCATGCAACTTCCACCGTTCCGTTTATTATGACATGCACCATCATTTTCATATTGCTTTGCATGATCGTAAGATAGCTAGCATGATGTTTTCATGGCTGGTCCGTTTTTTGATGTCATTGTTGTGCTAGATCGTTGCACATCCCAGTACACCGCCGGAGGCATACATATAGAGTCATGTTTTGTTCTAAGTATCGAGTTGTAATTCTTGAGTTGTAAGTAAATAAAAGTGTGATGATCATCATTATTAGAGCATTGTCCCATGTGAGGAAAAGATGATGGAAGCTATGATTCCCTCACAAGTTGGGATGAGTCTCCGGACTTTACAAAAAATAAAATAGGCCAAAAGAATCCCAAATAAAAAAAAGAGAAAAAAAATGAGAGAAAAGAGAGAAGGGGCAATGCTACTATCCTTTTACCACACTTGTGCTTCAAAGTAGCACCATGATCTTCATGATAGAGAGTCTCCTATGTTGTCACTTTCATATACTAGTGGGAATTTTTCATTATAGAACTTGGCTTGTATATTCCAATGATGGGCATCCTCAAATTGCCCTAGGTCTTCGTGAGCAAGCGAGTTGGATGCACACCCACTTAGTTTCTTTTTGAGCTTTCATAAACTTATAGCTCTAGTGCATCCGTTGCATGGCAATCCCTACTCACTCACATTGATATCTATTGATGGGCATCTCCATAGCCCGTTGATATGCCTAGTTGATGTGAGACTATCTCCTTCTTTTTGTCTTCTCCACAACCACCACATTCTATTCCACCTATAGTGCTATATCCGTGGCTCACGCTCATGTACTGCGTGAAAGTTGAAAAAGTTTGAGAACTTCAAAAGTATGAAACAATTGCTTGGCTTCTCATCGGGGTTGTGCATGATTTAATACTTTGTGTGATGAAGATGGAGCATGGCCAGACTATATGATTTTGTAGGGATAACTTTCTTTGGCCATGTTATTTTGAGAAGACATGATTGCTTTATTAGTATGCTTGAAGTATTATTGTTTTTATGTCAATATTAAACTTTTGTTTTGAATCCTATGGATCTGAATATTCATGCCACAATAAAGAAAATTACATGGATAAATATGTTAGGTAGCATTCCACATCAAAAATTCTGTTTTTATCATTTACCTACTCGAGGACGAGCAGGAATTAAGCTTGGGGATGCTTGATAAGTCTCCAACGTATCTATAATTTTTGATTGTTCCATGCTATTATATTATCTGTTTTGGATGTTTTATATGCATTAATATGCTATTTGATATTATTTTTGGGACTAACTTATTAACCTAGAGCCCAGTGCCAGTTTCTGTTTTTTTCTTTGTTTTTGAGTTTTATAGAAAAGGAATACCAAACAGAGTCCAAACGGAATAAAACTCGCGATGATTTTTCTTGGACCAGAAGACACCCAGCAAACTTGGAGTTGAACGCAGGGGAGTCCCGAGGACTCCAAAAGCCAGGGGGCGCGCCCTGAGGGCTTGTGGGCCCCTCGGAGCTCTCCTAACCCTAATTCTTCCTCTATATATTCCCAAATATTACCAAACAACCAGAAGCGTCCAGCAAAATACTTTTCCGCCGCCCTAACCTTCTGTACCCGTGAGATCCCATCCTGGGGCCTTTTCCGGCATCCTGCCGGAGGGGGATTCGATCACGAAGGGCTTCTACATCAAGTTTATTGCCCTTTCGATGAAGCGTGAGTAGTTTACCTCAGACCTACGGGTCCATAGCTAGTAGCTAGATGGCTTCTTCTCTCTCTTTGATTCTCAATACCATGTTCTCCTCGATGTTCTTGGAGATCTATCCGATGTAATATTCTTTTGTGGTGTGTTTGTCGAGATCCGATGAATTGTGGATTTATGATAAGTTTATCTATGAATATTATTTGAATCTTCTCTGAATTCTTATATGCATGATTTGATATCTTTGTATTTCTCTTCGAATTATCGGTTTGGTTTGGCCAACTAGATTGGTTCTTCTTGCAATGGAAGAGGTGCTTAGTTTTGGGTTCAATCTTGCGGTGTCCTCACCCAGTGACAAAGTAGGGGTAGCGAGGCACGTATTTGTATTGTTGCCATCAAGGGTAAAAAGATGGGTTTTCATCATATTGCTTGAGTTTATCCCTCTACATCATGTCATCTTACTTAAGGCGTTACTCCATTCTTTATGAACTTAATACTCTAGATGCATGCTAGATAGCTGTCTATGTGTGGAGTAATAGTAGTAGATGCAAGCAGGAGTCGGTCTACTTGACACGGACATGATGCCTATATGCATAATCATTGCCTTGGATATCGTCATAACTTTGCGCTTTTCTATCAATTGCTCGACAGTAATTTGTTCACCCACCGTATTATTTGCTTTCAAGAGAGAAGACTCTAGTGAAACCTATGGCCCCGGGTCTATTTTCCATCATATATTTTTAGATCTATAAACCAAAAAACCAAAAAATACCTTGCTGCAATTTATTTACTTTTATTTTATTTTACATTTTAGTAATCTTTTATATCTATCTCTATCAGATCTCGCCTTTGCAAGTGACCGTGAAGGGATTGACAACCCCATTATCATATTGGGTGCAAGTGTGTGATTGTTTGTGCAGGTGCATAGATTGGAGACTTGCTTGTATCTCCTACTGGATTGATACCTTGGTTCTTAACTGAGGGAAATACTTATCCCTACTTTGTTGCATCACCCTTTCATTTTCAAGGGAAAAACCAACGCAAGCTCAAGAAGTAGCAACCGCAGGCTAGCGCCTGAGATCCACCGAGGATGTAGGCCACCACGCGAGGCTGCCGGCAGCTCCCATCTCCATTGTCCCGCTGACCGTCGCCGCCCCCGCTGAATCGCGACGGCCAGGAGGCGGCCCCTTGGGGCAGCTTTCGCAGGTGATTGCCGGGGCTTACCCTGACCGGAGCCCGGGGAAGCACCTCCTGGTCCGGAGGAGGAGCCCTACACCTAGCCTCGCCACTGCGGGGGCCGCCAAGTCCGCCTCGAAAGGACGAGCAGACGTAGCAGGGGCAATTGCAGAGCCGTGGCGAGGGCAGCGACAGAGGCGGAGAGCGAAAGGGCTCCATGCTTCCGCAAGTGGTGTCGAGAAGCTCGGCAATACGGTCGAGCCAGGCATCGTAGTCTTCGTTGGCAGGGCGGTAGCGCGGAAACTCATGCGCCATTAGGAGCGCGGCTTGCGCGTTTACCTGCCCGTGACGAGCGTGGGAGGACGACGCTGTGGCAGGAGTGAGGGAAGGTGTGGCGGTGCGGCCGTCACGCTGCATGGAGGGTGGCTGCAAAGAGTCCTGCTGCTCATGAGCAGCGGGGTCGGTGGTGGTGTTTCTACGGGAGAGGCAGAGTGGCGAGGAACACCATGGCCCACTGGCGCCGTCTGGGCGACGCGAGTGGCTCGGCGCTCGGCGAGCGTCGGCCATGGAAGCGACAATGCAGGGACGAAGTGAAGCGAAAGGGGGAGCTTCGACACGCCCCTACCTGGCGCGCCAAATGTCGGAGTCTGGGGTTCCGCGGACCCAAACTAGGTTCGAACTCTGGGGTGTGTATGAAGGATATCTCTTAGCCACGGCTCACTACTCGCTACCCCACGGCTTGGCTCTGACGAGTTCGCGCGAGCGAGAGAAAGAAGAGGACACGGTGATTTACCCAGGTTCGGGCCACCTTGCGGTGTAAAACCCTACTCCGGCTTTGTGGTGGATTGGCCTCGCGAGGAGGTTGAGGATGAACTAGTACAATGGATGAGCTACCTCGTGAGGGTTCAGAGGGTGAGAATCAATCCCTCTCTCCATGGTAGTGGCTATCCTATACTTATACCGGGCCCGGTCCTCTTCCCCATAACTTAGGCGGGAAGGGATATCACAATGGCCAATTTTGAAGGGGGACAGGAGTACACCTTATCGTGACTAAAGGTGGTATTCGCCTGCAAAGCTTCTGGCCGTGATGCAGTTGTGGGCTCGGTGATGACATCCGTCTTGCCGAGCCAGCGTCCTTGGTCTTGTTACACTGGAATGGAAACCTTTGGGGGATTCCTTGGGAACCCGTGGGCGTCCTTGCCTCCTTAGCACTAAAGAGGAAACTATCCTGGACTGTGCCCGCTGGCGCCCGCCTGGCCTTGGTCGTCATGGCTCACGTCATCGCGAGCCTCGTGAGGTGGGGTACCTGCATAGAGATATCCGCCCCTCGGGAGGCATCCTCGGGAGGCCGCTCCATGGGAGGTCTTGGTGTCGTTCGCCTCGCGAGGCGGGGACCTCGCGAGGGTCTTTTCTGCGGAGTCATGTAGCTGGGCCATACCGGGCCGTCGATGGGGCCACGTGCTGGGCCGCAGGCAGGCAGGTCTGGGTACCCCCGATCCCAGAACGCCGAAAACTTGCTAACACACACAGTACTCGTTGAAATAACAGAAATAACACACATCTCTTTATTACATCGATAGTCCAGGAGCAATACATTTATTACAGAATGCGGCATAATGCCAAATAAAACAAATACTGCGGAAGCAAAGTAGTAAATGAGTCCAACTCCACGCGAAAGTTTGAGTGTAGAACATCAACCTATCGCACCTTAATCCTCGTCGGATATATCTGCAACGTGATAAGTTGCAGCCATATAGGTCAGTACATTGAATGTACTGGAGAGTCACATCATAAGAATAATGAACCTATTTGTACATGCAATTTGGCTAGTGGAAAGCTCTAAGTTTAGTTTTGCATAAAGCTAGTTTTTTTCCTATTGCAAAAGATATTATTCTACTAGTACTACAAAAATAGCATAATATGAGTTGGCAAAACCAAATCAATCCATTCCCAAATTTTATTTAAAACCCAACTGTTTAAATTATGGGTGATGGGATCTCCCGGCATTTCCACTACTAGATGCTCAAGTAGTCCGTAACCGGGGACACGACTAATCAATTTGGTTGACACTCTATAGAGGTTGCGCACTTTTCTCCACAAGACTCGACAACGTCCATGATCTGAAGATCTAGACATAGTTTTTTGAAAGTATTCCCTCTTAACCCACGGATAGTCCGGTACACCTACTCATTCTACATCTGCTAGCCCATCCCAGAAGAGGTCACACTAACTACTCAACTAAGCCAGAGCCCATATTGTCTTGTGGCTGTACACATAAGCTTCTAGACATGAAAATATGTTTGATCCCTTTGATCCTAAGCGGACGGACCACTGGTGGTGCACCACCATGGATTTCCCATGCATGCCCCATTGTACTTCGCCACCATTCAAACTAATTTCCACCCAGGTAGTTCATTAATTATCTTAGGTCATGTTTACTACATCGTCACTCACACTTCATATGAATCACTCCTCAATCCACGTCTACTTTAGCGAAGCAATAAAATGTAAAACGGTGGCGACAAAGTTGTAAGGTTCAGACCTACCTCAATGAACTACTGGGTGTAAAGCATAGTCATCTAGCATAAATTCCTACCATGCAATCCTACCGGAAAGTACTAAGTGCATATAAAACATAGGTAAAGAAAACATGATCAAGATGTAAACTTGCCTTGGTACTGCTGTTTCAACTCTAGAGATTGATAGTATTCGGCTTCGCACTCCGGGCAATCTATTGCAAAGTAAATAAACATACATAAGCAATCATTTCAGAGAACTAAAATAACATGCAAAGCAAAAAGGCTCGGAAAAACCAAATGAACATACAACACACTTAGCTATCACCAAAATATTCAAAGTGCAAAACAACATACGACATGGGTTCAAAAATGTGATGTGAACTATAGTGCATACTAGGCATACGAGTAAAATATTAATGGACATATCCTAGTGTGTGAAAAATATTGTGAATTGATCTAAGTCATATGGTTTGGCTACGGTGACAAAGTGCAAAAAGAATCAACTTAATCTGAGCTACGGTTTAGGAGATATAGCCAATTGAAGTTTGAATTCAAATCTGAATAAATTTCAAATTTGAATCTGACAAAAGTTTGCAAAGATGATATTACTGGATAGATCTAAACATGACGAAGAATTTGTCTCTGGTTTCATCAAATTTGGATCTATGGTTGAAAAGTTGTGGCTAAACTAAGTTTGGGGACTAAACTGCTAATTCCAGGGACTAAACAGAGAAAGAAATAACTACAAACAGGTCCTCGGCCACGTGGCGACTTCCTATTGGTGCATACCCGTTCACTGCAGGACTTATAGGGTGAACGACCGGCAATTAACAAAACCGAACCGCGGTGGCTAATAAAAAAAACCCGCTCGGTTTACAAATAAATCGCGGTTAACCGCGTGACTACTCGATCTAATAAAAAATCTACCTAATCTAATCTGGGCCGCAGGTTTACGATCTAATGGACGAGAGTGGGGCGGCGGCTTACAATGGGGCGATGGCATCGGCGATGAGTAGGGGACGGCGGCACGGGCGTCGGGCGGTGACAGGGCGGCGGCTACGGCGGTCCTCGACGGCGGGTAAGAAAGCGGCGACGTCGGGAGTGGTGTGGGCGTCGCAGTGGTCGTGGCACGGGGGGCGGCAGCGTCTGGACTGGCAGAGGAAGGGCGGCGATGCTCCGCGGACTCTGGAGAGGTCGGGTGTGCTCCGGGCGGTCATTCCCACGGGACCTATGGGTAGAAAACATGTCAAATGGATGCGCCTCGGCGAGTTACGAAGGTTGACAGAGGGAACGGGGTCAGGGTGGCTCACTGGCGGCAAAATGGACGGCGGAGTGGTGCGGCTCTGGCGAGATGCGAATGGCAATGGCGGCGACAATGGGCGGCGTGGGGAGTAGCGGGACGACGAGATGAGAGAGGGGGGTTCGGGTCCTTTTATAGGCGTGGGCAGGTGGCTCGGCCTCGTCGGATAAGGCCTCATCCGCGAGGCCTCGCCCGGCGGTTGCGGGAGCGCGACGGCGAGCTTATCCCGCAATAGGTGCGGGAGGTTAGGGTGACCCGGGGCTGGGCCACGCTAGTCTGCAACAGCGGCGGGAGGTTAGTGAGGGGGGGCTCGGGCGGTCGACCGGCTCGAAGCGCGGGTAGGCCGGCTCGTGTGCCCCTGGGCCGAGCGGCTTTCGGTCCAGGTGGTGCGCACATGTGTGTTTTTTTACAGAGAACAAAAGTGGCCCTAAACAATTCAATGAATTACTAAAAATACAAAAAAAATCCTAAAATTTATTTCTGAATATCTAGAGCATAGTGAACATTAATCTAAGCACACAAAAATTTAATAACATTTTCCTAATGCAATTAATGCACTTTTGGCAAATAAAATAAATATCAAATAAATTCCAAAAACTTCAAATAATATTCTAATGAATTTTCCAACTCTTTTATAATTGAGGAAGTCATCTTAGCCCCTCTCTTTTATTTCGTGAGTGGAAAATTATTTGAATATTCCAGAAAAATTCCAAAATGCAATAAAATATGATATGCATTGATGATTCTATTTAACATCCAAATTTAATAAAAATTGGGATGTTACAAACCTACCCCCCTTAATATGAATCTCGCCCTCAAGATACGGGTTGGCCAGCAAAAAGGTGTGGATGGTCCTGCCTGAGATCTTCCTCTCGTTCCCAAGTAGCTTCCTCCTCGGTGTGGTGACTCCACAGAACCTTGCAAAACTTGATGATCTTGGTACGAGTGATTCTCTCTGCAGTCTCAAGAATCTTAATAGGCTTCTTCTCATAAGTCAGATCGCTCTCCAGTTGAATTGCCTCCAGTTGCACTGTATCTCTCAAAGGAATATCTGCCATCTTTGCATGACACTTCTTCAGCTGGGAAACATGAAACACATCATGAACTCCGGATAAAGCCTCTGGTAATTCCAACTGATATGCAACCTCTCCTCTGCATTCCAGAACTCTGTATGGCCCCATAAATCATGGTGCTAACTTTCCTTTGACTCCAAATCTCTTAATACCTCCAAGTGGAGACACTCGAAGATATGCTAAATCTCCCACTTCATAGGTCACTTCCTTGCGTTTAGTATCAGCATAACTCTTCTGTCTGGACTGAGCTATCTTAAGTCTGTCAAGAATCAATTTGACCTTCTCCTCAGAATCCCTAATCAAATCTGGTCCAAACAATTTGTGATCTCCAACTCCATTCCACATCAAAGGTGTCCTGCATTTCCTGCCATACAATGCCTCGAAAGGGGCCATCTACAAACTGGCTTGATAGCTGTTGTTGTATGAGAACTCTGCATAGGGTAAGTTATCATCGCAACTAGATCCATAGTCTAGCGTACAAGCTCTCAACATGACCTCCAGAATCTGATTAACTCTCTCTGTCTGCCCATCAGTCTATGGATGGAAGGCTGTATTGAACTCTAGCCTAGTACCCAAAGTTTCGTGTAACTGATTCCAAAACTTTGAGGTAAACTGTGTTCCTCTATTTGATACAATGCTCCTCGGAACTCCATGTAGACAAACGATCCTGGTCATATATATCTTTGCCAGCTTAGCACTTGTATAGGTGGTTTTCACTTGGATGAAGTGAGCAACCTTGGTCAAACGATCAACTATTACCCATATGGAATCATAACCTGAACGGGTCCTGGGTAATCCCGTGATAAAGTGCATACCAAGTTTATCCCATTTCCAATAAGGTATTGGCAATGGCTGAAGTAAACCTGCTGGTTTCTGATGCTCTGCCTTTACTCTCTGACATACATCACATATCGCTACATACTCAGCAATTTCTCTCTTCATACCAGCCCACCAAAAACTTTCCTTCAAGTCTAAATACATCTTGGTGGTTCCTAGGTGTATCGAGTATGGTGAGTCATGAGCCTCCTGAAGAATCAACTTACTGATCTCTGGATCATTGGGTACACAAATCCATTGCTCAAACCATATGGTTCCATGTTCATCCTCAGGGAATCCTTCTGCTTTCCCTTTGCTCATCATTTCCTTTATCTCAGCAATACCTTGGTCCAACTTCTGGGCTTCTCTGATCCTTCCCAACAAGGTGGACTGTACCTCGAGTGCGACAACATAACCTCTTGGAACTATTTCCAACTGAAGGTCTCTAAGGTCATCACATAGCTCCTGAGGTAAACCTCCTCCTGTAAGAGTATTAACATAACTCTTATGGCTCAAAGCATCTGCCACAACATTGGCTTTTCCTGGATGATAATGCACACTCATGTCATAATCCTTTATAAGTTCCAACCATCTCCTTTGCCTGACATTCAACTCCTGCATGAAGATATACTTCAAACTCTTATGATTCGTGTAAACATCACAATTATTTCCAATAGGTAGTGCCTCCATGTCTTGAGTGCATGCACTGCCAACTCCAAATCATGCGTGGCATAGTTCAACTCATGAGGTCAAAGCTGTCGTGAGGCATAAGCTACAACTTTTCTCTCTTGCATAAGAACACCTCAAGTCCCTGACGTGAAGCATCACAATACACCTGAAAGTCCTTGTGTATGTGCTACTTCTTGAGCTTGCGTTGATTTTTCCCTTGAAGAGGAAAGGGTGATGCAGCAAAGTAGAGATAAGTATTTCCCTCAATTAAGAACCAAGGTATCAATCCAGTAGGAGGCACAAGCAAGTCCCCAATAGATGCACCTGGACAAACTAAGAAACACTTGCACACAACGCGAAAAAGGGGTTGTCAATCCCTTCACGGTCACTTGCAAGAGTGAGATCTAATAGAGATATATATAAAAGATAAATAAAAAGGCAAACTAAAGTAAATATAAATAGATTGCAGCAAGGTATTTTTTGGGTATTTGGTTTTATAGATCTGAAAATATATGATGGAAAATAGACCTGGGGGCCATAGGTTTCACTAGAGGCTTCTCTCTTGAAGAAAGCATACGGTGGGTAAACAAATTACTGTTGAGCAATTGATAGAAAAGCGCATAATTATAATGATATCCAAGGCAATGATCATGAATATAGGCATCACGTCCGTGATAAGTAGAACGACTCCTGCCTGCATCTACTACTATTACTCCACAAGTCAACCGCTATCCAGCATGCATCTAGTGTATTAAGTTAACAAGAACGGAGTAACGCCTTAAGCAAGATGACATGATGTAGAGGGATCGATCCAATCAATATGGTAAAAAAAACCATCTTTTTATCCTTAATGGCAACAATACAAATACGTGCCTCGCTACCCCTACTGTCATTGGGTGAGGACACCGCAAGATTGAATCCATCACAAAGCACCTCTCCCATTGCAAGAAAAACCAATCTAGTTGGCCAAACCAAATCGATGGATCGGAGAGAAATTCAAAGCTATCTTAATCATGCATAAAAGAGTTCAGAAAAGACTCAAATAATATTCATAGATAATCTGATCATAAATCCACAATTCATCGGATCTCAACAAACACAGTGCAAAAGAAGATTACATCGAATAGAACTCCACAAACATCGAGGAGAACATTGTATTGAAGATCAAAAATAGAGAAGAAGCCATCTAGCTACTAGCTATGGACCCCTAGATCTGTGGTAAACTACTCACACATCATCGGACGGGCAGCAAGGTTGGCGTAGAGGCCCTCCGCGATCGAATCCCCCTCCGGCGGAGTGCCGAAAAAGGCCCCAAGATGGGATCTCACAAGAACAGAAGCTTGCAATGGCAGAAAAGTATTTTTAGTGTGCCCTCTGGTGTAGGGGGGATATTTGGGTATTTAAGGAGCTGGAGTTAGGGTTAGGAGAGCCACGGGGGCCCACAAGCCCCTTGGCCACCCCCCTGGGGTGCGCCCCCAAGGCTTGTGGCCCCCTCGTGGGTCTTCTGGCCTCTTCCCGAAGCTTCGTAGGTGCCTTGTTATCCAAGAAAAATAATCAAAATGTTTCATTCCGTTTGGACTCCATTTCGTATTAATTTTCTGTAAAAGTCAAAAACAAGGAAAAACAGCAACTGGCACTAGGCACTAGATTAATAGGTTAGTCCCAAAAATGTTATAAAATAGCATATAAATGCATATAAAACATCCAAGATAGATAATATAATAGCGTGGAACAATAAAAAATTATAGATACGTTGGAGACGTATCAAGCATCCCCAAGCTTAATTCCTGCTCGTCCTCGAGTAGGTAAATGATAAAAAAGAATTTTTGATGTGGATTGCTACCTAACATATTTATCAATGTAATTTTCCTTATTGTGGCATGAATATTCAGATCCATAAGATTCAAAATAGAAGTTTAATATTGGCAATAAAAATAATAATACTTCAAGCATACTAATAAAGCAATCATGTCTTCTCAAAATATCATGGCTAAAGAAAGTTATCCCTACAAAATCATATAATCTTGTCATGCTCTATCTTCATCACACAAAGTATTTATCATGCACAACTGCGATGACAAGCCAAGCAATTGTTTCATATGTTTACTATTCTCAAGTTTTTTCAACTTTCACACAATACATGAGCGTGAACCATGGATATAGCACTGTGGGTGGAATAGAGTATGGTGGAGGTTTTGATGAGAAAAAAAGGAGAAAGTCTCACATCAACTAGGGAAATTAATGGGCTATGGAGATGCCCATCAATTGATATCGATGCAAGTGGGTAGGGATTGCCATGCAACGGATGCACTAGAGTTATAAGTGTATGAAAGCTCAAAATAAAACTAAGTGGGTGTGCATCCAACTTGCTTACTCATGAGACCTAGGGCAATTTGAGGAAGCCCATCATTGGAATATACAAGCCAAGTTCTATAATGAAATTTTTTCACTAGTATATGAAAGTGATAAAATAGGAGACTCTCTATCATGAAGAACATGGTGCTATTTTGAAGCACAAGTGTGGAAAAAGGATAGTAACATTGTCCCTTCCCTCTTTTTCTCTCATTTTTTTCTTTTTTTTTCTTTTGGCCTCTTTGGCCTCTTTTTTTTATTTTATTATATTTTTTGTCCGGAGCCTCATCCTGACTTGTGGGGGAATCATAGCCTCCATCATCATTTCCTCACATGGGACAATGCTCTAATAATGATGATCATCACACTTTTATTTACTTACAACTCAAGAATTACAACTTGATACAAGAACAAAGATATGACTCTATATGAATGCCTTCGGTGGTGTATCGAGATGTGCAATGATCTAGCATGACATGTATAAAAAAATATGAACGGTGGCCAAGCCACAAATACTATGTCAACTATATGATCACGCAAAGCAATATGACAATGATGGTATGTGTCATAATAAAAGGAACGGTGGAAGTTGCATGGCAATATATCTCGGAATGGCTACGGAAATGCCATAATAGGTAGGTATGGTGGCTGTTTTCAGGAAGGGTATATGGTGGGTTTAATGCACCGGCGAAAGTTGCGCGGTACTAGAGAGGCTAGCAATGGTGGAAGGTTGAGAGTGTGTATAATCCATGGACTCAACATTAGTCATAAAGAACTCACATACTTATTGCAAAAATTTATTAGCCATCGAAGCAAAGTACTAATACGCATGCTCCTAGGGGGATAGATTGGTAGGAAAAGACCATCACTCGTCCCCGACCCCCACTCATAAGGAAGACAATCAAAAATAAATCATGCTCCAACTTCATCACATAACGATAGACCATACGTGCATGCTTCGGGAATCACAAACCTTAACACAAGTATTTATACTAATCCACAATTACTCACTAGCATGACTCTAATATCACCATCTTTATATCTCAAAACAAATGCAAGGAATTAAACTTCTCATATATTCCATGCTATTTATGAAAGTTTTTATTATATCCCTCTTGGATACCCATCATATTAGGACCAAATTCATAACCTAAGAAAATTGCCATACTATTTTCAAGACTCTCAAAATAATATAAGTGAAGCATGAGAGTTCATCAATTTCTACAAAATAAAACCACCGGCGTGGTCTAAAAAGATATAAGTAAAGCATTAGAGCAACTACCTAGCTCAAAAGATATAAGTGAAGCACATAGAGTATTCTAATAAATTCACAATTAATGTGTGTCCCTCTCAAAGGTGTGTATAGAAAGGGTGATTGTGGAAAACTAAAAAGCAAAGACTCATATAATACAAGACGCTCCAAGCAAAACACATATCATGTGGTGAATAAAAATATAGCCTAAAGTAATTTTACTGATGGATTGGGGATGCCATCCGGGGCATCCCCAAGCTTAGATGCTTGGTTGTCCGTGAATATTTCCTTGGGGTGCCTTGGGCATCACCAATATTAGGCTCTTTCCACTCCTTATTCCGTGGTCCATCAAAACTTTACCCAAAACTTGAAAACTTCACAACACAAAAGTCAACAGAAAACTCGTAAGATCCATTAGTATAATAAAAGCAAGTCACCACTTAGGTACTGTTGTAAACTCATTCCAATTTTATATTGGTGTTATATCTACTGTATTCTAACTTCTCCATGGTTCATACCACCCGATACTACCCATAGATTCATCAAAATAAGAAAACAACACAACGGAAACAGAATCTGTCAAAAACAGAACAGTCTGTAGTATTCAGGAATTTATCCATAATTTTTTAACTCCAAAAATTCTGAAACTTAGGACAACTTAGGAAATTTGTATATCAATCTTTTGTAAAAAATTCAGATCAAAAGCACGCTTTTGTGATTTTTTAAAATTCTGGCAATGAGCGCAAAAGTTTCTGTTTTTCAGCAAGATCAAATCAATTATCATCATAGATCATCCCAAAGGTCTTACTTGGCTCAAACACTAATTAAAACACTAAAAAACAATTACTACAAAAGTAATACTGTGTATTTATTGAAAAACAGAAGCAAAAAAAACACAAAATAAAATTGGGTTGCCTCCCAACAAGCGGCATTGTTTAACGCCCCTAGCTAGGCATATTACATAGATCTAGGTATTGTCATCTTTGGTATTTAATTCATAAGTAGCCCTCATAATAGATTCATATGGTAACCTAATTTTTTTTATTGGAAAGTGTTCCATGCCCTTCCTTAACGGAAATTGAAATCTAATGTTTCCTTCTTTCATATCAATAATTGCCCCAATCGTTCTAAGGAAAGGTCTACCAAGAATAATAGGGCATGTAGGATTGCAATCTATATCAAGAACAATAAAATATATGGGCATATAATTCCTATTTGAAACAATAAGAACATGATTAATCCTTCCCATAGGTTTCTTAATAGTGGAATCTGCTAGATGCAAATTCAAAGAACAATCCTCAAATTTATGGAAACCTAGCACATCACAAAGAGTTTTTGGAATAGTGGAAATGCTAGCACGCAAATCACACAAAGCATTACACTCACAATATTTAATTTTAATATTAATAGTAGGTTCCTATTCATCATAAATCTTTCTAGGGATTGAAACTTCCAAGTCAAGTTTTTCTTCAAATGATTTCAGCATAGCATCAACGATATATTTAGTAAAAGCCTTATTTTGACTATAAGCATGAGGTGAATTAAGCATGGATTGCAACAAGGAAATAAGATCAATCAAATAACAATTATCATAATTAAAGTCCTTGAAATCCAAAAGAGTGGGTTCATCACTACTTAAAGTTTTGACCTCGCCAATCCCACTTTTATCAATTTTTTCATTAAGATCTTCACCCTCCAAATTATTGGGACGCCTTCTAGCTAAAGTTGACTCATCTCCAGTCCCAAATTTATCAATTTTTATATTAGCAAACAAAGATTCAATAGGAGTCACACCAATCACTTTAAGATCTTCATCATTATTATCACGAAAACTAGAAGAACATGCTTTTTCTAGCCAATCTCTCTTAGCACGCATCCTAGCGGTTCTCTCTCTACTTTCATTCATAGAAATTTTAATAGCTTTTAGATTCATTACTATCAATCTTGGGTGGCAATGTGGCATAGATCTAATCTTAAAAGAATCAATCTCATGAGAAATTCTATAAACGTTCCTAGCCAAATCATCAATCTTAAGCAATTTTTCTTCCACCATAGCATTAAAAATCTTTTGAGAATTAATGAAATCTTTAATATTATTCTCAAGATCAAAAGGTATCTTATTATAATTTCCATAAGAAATGTTGTAGGAATTACCATAATTATTAGAGGAATTACTAGGAAACGGCTTAGGATTAAAATTGCCTCTATACGCGTTAATACCAAAATTCACATCCATAGATTCATTATTATTCTCAATCAAAATGGACAAAGGCGGCAGCAATCGAAGTACTAATACAATCATTATTATTAGTGTTGGAAAACTCACACAATTTGATATTTTCTTGATACATCGTGACAAAGCAAGTAATCTAGCACACAAGCAAACAAAAAGCAAACGAAAAGACGAACGAAAGAAGGGCGAATAAAAAGGCAAATATTTTTGTGTTTTTCTCAAAACTTTTTAGAAGTGGGGGAGAGGAAAATGAGAGGCAAATGGAAAATATTGTAAGTGCAGGAGATGAGAGTTTATGATAGGTACTTGGTAGGCTTGATGCAGAACCTCCCCAGCAACGGCGCCAGAAATTCTTCCTGCTACTTCTTGAGCTTGCATTGATTTTTCCCTTGAAGAGGAAAGGGTGATGCAGCAAAGTAGAGATAAGTATTTCCCTCAGTTAAGAACCAAGGTATTAATCCAGTAGGAGGCACAAGCAAATCCCCAATAGATGCACCTGCACAAACTAACAAACACTTGCACACAACGCGAAAAAGGGGTTGTCAATCCCTTCACGGTCACTTGCAAGAGTGAGATCTAATAGAGATAGATATAAAAGATAAGTAAAAGGCAAAATAAAGTATATATAAATAAATTGCAGCAAGATATTTTAGGGTTTTTGGTTTTATAGATCTGAAAATATATGATGGAAAATAGACCCGGGGGCCATAGGTTTCACTAGAGGCTTCTCTCTTGAAGAAAGCATACGGTGGGTAAACAAATTACTGTTGAGCAATTGATAGAAAAACGCATAATTATAATGATATCCAAGGCAATGATCATGAATACAGGCATCACGTCCGTGACAAGTAGATCGACTCCTGCTTGCATCTACTACTATTACTCCACACATCGACCGCTATCCAGCATGCATCTAGTGTATTAAGTTAACAAGAATGGAGTAACGCCTTAAGCAAGATGACATGATGTAGAGGGATAGATCCAATCAATATGGTAAAAAAAACCATCTTTTTATCGTTAATGGCAACAATACAAATATGTGCCTTGATACGTCCATTTTGCATCATGTTTTCCTACTGTTATTTATAATGTTTTTATGCATAATAATGCTTTATGGAGTAATTCTAATGCCTTTTCCCTCATAATATGCAAGGTTTACACAAAGAGGGAGAATGCCGGCAGCTGGAATTCTGGGCCTGAAAAAGCTATGTCAGAGTTACCTATTCTGCACATCTCCAAATGAGCTGAAAAATTTACGGAGAATTGTTTTGGAATATATAAAAATTACTGGAGCAAATAACTACCGGAGGGGCCACCCTGGTGAGCACAAGACACCAGGGCGCGCCTGGGCCCCCAGGCGCGCCCTGGTGGGTTGTGCCCTCCTCGGCCCACCTACGGTGCCCATCTTCTGGTATATAGGTCATTTTGACCTAGAAAAAATCAGAGGGGGACTTTCGGGATGAAGCGCCGCCGTCTCGAGGCAGAACTTGGGCAGGAGCACTTTTGCCCTCCGGCGGAGCGATTCCGCCGGGGGAACTTCCCTCCCGGAGGGGGAAATCATCGTCACCGTCATCACCAACAACCCTCTTATCTTTGGGAGGGCAATCTCCATCAACATCTTCAACAGCACCATCTCCTCTCAAACCCTAGTTCATCTCTTGTGTTCAACCTTTGTATCGGAACATCAGATTGGTACCTGTGGGTGACTAGTAGTGTTGATTACATCTTGTAGTTGATTACTATATGGTTTATTTGGTGGAAGATTATATGATCAGATCCATTATGCTATTTAATACCCCTCTGATCTTGAGCATGATTATCATTTGTGAGTAGTTACTTTTGTTCTTGAGGTCATGGGAGAAGTCATGTTGCAAGTAATCATGTGAACTTGATATGTGTTCGATATTTTGATGATGTGTATGTTGTGATTCCCTTAGTGGTGTCATGTGAACGTCGACTACATGGCACGTCACCATATTGTGGATTAGTTATTAGATGATGGGTTGCTAGAGTGACACAAGCTTAAACCCTAGTTTATCGCTACTTCGTAAGGGACCGATTTGGATCCAAAAGTTTAATGCTATTGTCACTTGTTACTATGGAGAACCATCCTTTGAGGGCTTTGTTTGGGGTATCTTCACCTCGGTCGGAAGCACAATTATTTGCCCCTCAACCTACTGCACCTACTGAAAATATTGGTTATGAAATTCCTTCGGGTTTGATAGAACAACTGCTAGCTAATCCTTATGCAGGAGATGGAACTGAACATCCTGATATGCACTTGATATATGTGGATGAAATTTGTGGATTATTTAAGCTTGCAGGTTTATCCAGAGATGAAGCTAAGAAGAAGGTTTTCCCTTTATCTTTGAAGGGAAAGGCATTGACATGGTATAGGCTATGCGATGATATTGGATCTTGGAACTGGAATCGATTGAAATTGGAATTTCACCAAAAGTTTTATCCTATGCATCTAGTTCATCGTGATCGAAATTATATATATAATTTTAGGCCTCGTGAAGGAGAAAGTATTGCTCTAGCTTGGGGGAGGCTTAATTCAATGTTATATTCACGCCCCAATCATGAGCTCTCAAGAGAAATTATTATTCCTAACTTTTATGCTCGGCTTTCTCGTGATGATCAATCCATGATTGATACTTCTTGTACTGGTTCTTTTATGAAGAAGACTATTGAATTCAGGTGGGATCTTTTAGAAAAATTAAACGCAACTCTGAATATTGGGAACTCGACGAAGGTAAAGAGTGAGGTATTAAGCTTAAGTTTGATTGTGTTAAATCTTTTATGAATACCGATGCTTTTCACAAGTTTAGCACTAAATATGGACTTGACTCTGAGATAGTAGCCTCTTTTTGTGAATCCTTTGCTACTCATGTTGACCTCCCTAAGGAGAACTGGTTTAAATATCATCCCCCTATTAAATAAAAAATTAAAGAACTGGTCATAGCTAAAGATGAAACTATTTTTTACAATGTTGATCCAGTTGTGCCTACTGCTTATATTGAAAAACCACCTTTCCCTGTTAGGATAAAGGAACATGCTAAGGTTTCAACTGTGGTTCGCAATATTAGAGCACCTAAACCGGCTGAACAAATTAAAGTAGAACCTAGTGTTGCTATGGTTAAAGATCTCCTGGCAGTAAATATTGATGGGCATGTTATTTACTTCTGTGGTGAAGCTGCTAGAATTGCCAAACCCGATGAAAAAGATAAGCACATACCTGTTGTTGGCATGCCTGTTGTCTCAGTTAAAATAGGAGATCATTTTTATCATGGTTTATGTGACCTAGGTGCTAGCGTGAGTGCTATTCCCTTTACTTTATACCAAGAAATTATGAATGACATAGCACCCGCTGAAATAGAAGACATAGATGTTACTATTAAACTTGCTAATAGAGACACCATCACGCCACTTGGGATTGTCAGAGATGTTGAAGTCTTGTGTGGGAAAATAAAATACCCTGCTGATTTTCTAGTTCTTGGTTCCCCACAAGATGACTTTTGTCCCATTATCTTTGGTAGACCTTTCTTAAACACTGTCAATGCTACTATAGATTGTCATAAACAAACTGTTAGTGTTTGCTTTGGTGATGAATCTCATGAGTTTAATTTCTCCAAGTTTAATAGACAACCTCATAAGAAAGAATTACCTAGTAAGGATGAAATAATTGGTCTTGCTGCTATTGCTGTGCCTCCTACTGATCCATTAGAACAATATTTGCTAGACCATGAAAATGATATGCATATGCATGAAAGAAACGAAATAGATAAGATTTTCTTTGAACAACGACCTCTGCTCAAACACAATTTACCTATTGAAACTCTAGGAGGTCCTCCTCCACCTAAAGATGATCCCGTGTTTGAATTAAAACAATTGCCTGACACTTTGAAATATGCTTATCTTGATGAGAAAAAGATATAGCTTGTTATTATTTGTGCTAACCTTTCAGAACATGAGGAAGAAAGATTATTGAAAATTCTAAAGAAGCACAGTGCTGCTATTGGATATACTCTTCATGATCTTAAGGGCATTAGTCCCACTCTCTATCAACACAAGATTAATATGGAACCTGATGCTATACCCGTTGTTGATCATCAACGACGTTTGAATCCTAAGACGAAAGAAGTGGTAAGAACTGAAATATTAAAGTTTCTTGAGGCAGGTATAATCTATCCCATAGCTGATAGTAGATAGGTAAGTCCCGTTCATTGTGTCCCTAAGAAGGGAGGTATTACTGTTGTTCCTAATGATAAAAATGAACTTATCCCACAAAGAATTGTTACTGGCTATAGAATGGTAATTGATTTTAGAAAATTAAATAAAACAACTAGAAAAGATCATTACACTTTGCCTTTTATTGATCAAATGTTGGAAAGATTATCTAAGCACACACACTTTTGTTTTCTGGATGGATATTCTGGTTTTTCTCAAATACCCGTTTCACAACCTGATCAAGAGAAAACCACCTTTACTTGCCCATTTGGAACTTATGCTTATAGACGTATGCCTTTTGGTTTATGCAATGCACCTGCTACCTTTCAAAGATGTTTGTCTACTATACTCACTGATTTTTGTGAAAAGATTGTTGAGGTTTTCATGGATGATTTTTCTGTTTATGGAACTTCTTTTGATGATTGCTTGAGCAACCTTGATCGAGTTTTGCAGAGATGTGAGCAAACTAGTCTTGTCTTGAATTGGGAGAAGTGCCACTTTATGGTTAATGAAGGTATTGTCTTGGGGCATAAAATTTCTGAACGAGGTATTGAGGTGGATAAAGCTAAAGTTGATGCAATTGAGAAAATGCCATGTCCTAAAGATATTAAAGGTATTCGTAGTTTCCTTGGTCATGTTGGTTTCTATAGGAAGTTTATTAAAGACTTCTCTAAAATTTCTAGGCCTCTTACAAATCTTTTACAAAAGGATGTTCCATTTGTTTTTGATGATGACTGTGTAGAAACCTTTGAAACACTTAAGAAAGCCTTAACTTCTGCACCTATTGTTCAACCACCTGATTGGAAATTGCCTTTTGAAATTATGTGTGATGCTAGTGATTATGTTGTTGGTGCTGTTCTAGGACAAAGAGTTGATAAGAAATTAAATGTTATTCATTATGCTAGTAAAACTCTTGACAGTGCCCAAAGAAATTATGCTACTACTGAAAAAGAATTTTTAGCAGTTGTGTTTGCTTGTGACAAATTCAGATCTTACATTGTTGATTCTAAAGTAACTGTTCACACCAATCATGCTACTATAAAATACCTTATGGAAAAGAAAGATGCTAAACCTAGACTCATTAGGTGGGTTCTTTTGCTACAAGAATTTGATTTACATATTACTGATAGAAAAGGAGCTGAGAACCCCGTAGCTGATAACTTGTCTAGGTTAGAGAATATTCTTGATGACCCACTACCTATTGATGATAGCGTTCCTAATGAACAATGAGCTGCAATAAATGTTTCTCATAACACTCCTTGGTATGCTGACTATGCTAATTACATTGTTGCTAAATACATACCACCTAGTTTCACATACCAACAAAAGAAAAAATTCTTCTATGATTTAAGACATTACTTTTGGGATGACCCACATCTTTATAAAGATGGAGTAGATGGTATTATTAGACGTTGTGTACCTGAGCATGAACAGGAACTACTCCTACGGAAATGTCACTCCGAAGCTTATGGAGGGCATCATGCGGGAGATAGAACTGCTCATAAGGTATTACAATCTAGTTTTTATTGGCCTACTCTCTTCATGGATGCCCGTAAGTTTGTTTTATCTTGTGATGAATGTCAAAGAATTGGTAATATCGGTAAGCGTTAAGAAATGCCTATGAATTATTCACTTGCTGTTGAACCATTTGATGTTTGGGGTTTTGATTATATGGGACCTTTTCCTTCCTCTAATGGGTATACACATATTTTGGTTGTTGTTCATTATGTTACTAAGTGGGTAGAAGCTATTCCAACTAGTAGTGTTGATCATAACACTTCCATTAAAATGCTTAAAGAAGTTATTTTCCCGAGGTTTGGAGTCCCTATATATTTAATGACTAAAGGTGGTTCACACTTTATTCATGGTGCTTTCCGTAAAATGCTTGCTAAATATGATGTTAACCATAGAATTGCATCACCCTATCATCCTCAATCTAGTGGTCAAGTTGAACTTAGCAATAGAGAAATAAAATTAATATTACAAAAAACTGTTAATAGGTCCCGACAGAATTGGTCTAAGAAATTGGATGATGCACTTTGGGCCTACAGAACAGCATATAAAAATCCTATGGGTTTGTCTCCCTATAAAATGGTTTATGGAAAAGCTTGTCATTTGCCTCTAGAGTTAGAACATAAAGCTTATTGGGCAATTAAAGAACTCAACTATGATTTCAAACTTGCCGGTGAAAAGAGGTTATTTGATATTAGCTCACTAGATGAATGGAGAACCCAAGCTTATGAAAATACCAAATTATTTAAAGAAAAGGTTAAAAGATGGCATGACAAAATAATCCAAAAGCGGGAATTCAAAGTTGGAGAATATGTTATTTTGTACAACTCTCGTTTCAGACTCTTTCTAGTAAAACTTCTCTCTAAATGGGAAGGACCATATATTATCGAAGAGGTTTATCGCTCTGGAGCTATCAAAATAAATAATGCCGAAGGTACTAACCCGAAGGTTGTCAATGGGCAAAGAATTAAGCACTATATCTCAGGTACACCCACTAATGTTGAAAGAAATATTATCCAAACCATGACATCGGAGGAACACATAAAAGAAACCTTCCAGAACACTCCAGAATACTAAAAAAAGAGGAGGTACGTGATACGATAAGTAAACGGACTCCGAAAAATCTGCAAAAATATTTTCTGTCAGTTTTGGAATATTACAAAAAATAGGAAAATAAGAAATAACCAGGAAGGCAACCGAGGAGGGCACAAGACACCAGGGCGCGCCTGGCTTGCCTGGCGCGCCCAGGTGGGTTGTGCCCACCTCGGGAACCTTCCCGACTCCGTTTTTCTCCTGTTTGCTTGTTTCCCAAGATAAAAAATCTTTATATACCCCCCGAACGTATTGACCACCGTATCGCGGAGAAATGTTCTGTTCTTCTTTCTCGCTGTTTTTCTGGCAGATATGAAAATATGTCGTCTCAAGACTCGGAGGGTGAGAGCTATGTTGCTGATTATATTGCAAATCCAAAGGTTTACGGAGATGCAGAACATTATGGTTGGACCACGGACGAAGAAGAAGATTATGATCCGAAAGGAAAAGAAGAGACAAGCTCAGAGGAGGATGAAGTCCCACTGCCCCAACCTGGGGACATCCACGTGGAATTCAAGAAGTCAAGTCTACCCAATAAAGCAAAGAGACCTAAGATCCAATTTATCCCTTTTCGTCTTCTGCAGGAAAACAAACAAGAATTATGCAAAAAGATATTAATGCTGGAGCAGGAGATTGATGACTTGAGGAAGGAGAATTCCATCCTCAAGCGTAAGCTGAGAAGAAAGGACATTACTACCTCATCACCACCACCATCATCATCTTCCCCACCAAAGGAGACTTGAGTTCATGGTATGGGCACTCCCCTTGGCTTGTGCCAAGCTTGGGGGAGGTGCCTCGGTATCGTATCACCACCATTATCTTCGCTTTTATCTATCTTAGTTCGATCTTTAGTTATATTTTGAAATTAGTTGAATAAAAAGTTTAGTTCGATCCTTTATTTTCGAGTGCTTGCTTAGTGATCTATCTTTCTATGTAACCGTGTGCGATATATATAATAAAGAGTAGGTTGAGTTTTGTTTCTTTACTTTCTTTGTTCCAATAAAAATAAAGGAAAATAAATGAAAAGATCATATGCTAATCTTATGGTAACTATTGACATCACATAAGGAAAAGTATAAGTGGTAAAATTTATTGGAGATTGACAAACATAGCATTAGTCAATGATGCAATTCATGAAAGAATTAATAAGGGAAGAGATGATTTGCATGCAAATACACTATCTTGGACATCTTTTATGATTGTGAGCCCCCATTAAATATTATATGTCAAAATTGTTGACGTTGGACAAGGAAGACAACATAATGATTTATGTTTGTTCATATTCACATAGAAGTTCTATTGTCATAGATCCTAAAACATGTGGTGCTTGCTCAATATCTTTGCTAGCCAAAAATTCCGCACTAAGTAGAGATACTACTTGTGCATCCAAAAACCATTAAACACAAAATCTTGTTTTGAGAGTCCACCATACCTACCTATGGATTGAGTAAGATCGTTCAAGTAAGTTGTAATCGGTGCAATAAGGCAATAAAAATTGCTTCTAAATGTGTTGGATCATTTAGTGTAAGAGAAAACTGAGTGTTGTACGAACTTGTGATGGCAAAATAATAAAGGCGACAAACTGCATAATAAAGGTTGCTATCATAAGGGGCAATATAACATGACGTTCTTTTGCACTAAGAGATTGAGCATACAAACCAAAAAGCGCATGGCAACCTCTGCTTCCCTCTGCGAAGGGCCTATCTTTTACTTTTATGCATTTACTTTTATGTAAGAGTCAAAGTATTCTTCCCTATTCCCTTTTTATTTTCTCTTTTTGCAAGCATCATGTGGTGAGGAAAGATCTAGGCATATATATCCAATTGGATGGGAGTGAGCATGAGTTATTATTGTTGACATCACCCTTGAGGTGAATACATTGGGAGGTGAAACTATAAGCCCCTATCTTCCTATGTGTCTGGTTGAAACTTTTTGTTCATGGGTATGCTGTGAGTGTTAGCAATCATAGAAGGTTAAATGATGGTTGAGTATGTGGACTTGCCAAAAGGCTCCGATACGGGACCCTTCCTGAAAATATGATGAATTGTAATTGCAAATTTGACTGAGAACATAGTTTGTTGGTTTTCAATAAGGTTTTTGCTTTATACTTCAATGTTCTGATGAATTGTTACTTATTCATGAGAAGTTTTATGATAGAAGTTATATGATGAAAGTTTTGTGATAAAGTTTTATGTTAAAGTTCTTTGCTGTTTATAATAATAAGCATGATGGTTCTATGTCCGTATTTTGTTTTTATCGACACCTCTCTCTCTCTAAGCACGTGGGCATGTTTTTCGATATCGGTTTTTCGCTTGAGGACAAGCGAGGTCTAAGCTTGGGGGAGTTGATACGTCTATTTTGCATCATGTTTTCCTACTGTTATTTATAATGTTTTTATGCATAATAATGCTTTATGGAGTAATTCTAATGCCTTTTATCTCATAATATGCAATGTTTACACAAAGAGGGAGAATGCCGATAGCTGGAATTCTGGGCCTGAAAAAGCTACGTCAGAGTTACCTATTCTGCACATCTCCAAATGAGCTGAAAATTTATGGAGAATTGTTTTGGAATATATAAAAAATACTGGAGCAAATAACTAACGGAGGGGGCGACCCTAGTGAGCACAAGACACCAGGGCGCGCCTGGGGTGGGTTGTGCCCTCCTCGGCCCACCTCCGGTGCCCATCTTCTGGTATATAGGTCATTTTGACCTAGAAAAAATCATAGGGGGACTTTCGGGATGATGTGCCACCGTCTCGAGGCAGAACTCGGGCTAGAGCACTTTTGCCCTCCGGCGGAGCGATTCCGCCGAGGGAACTTCCCTCCTGGAGGAGGAAATCATCGTCACCATCATCACCAACAACCCTCTCATCTTTGGGAGGGCAATCGCCATCAACATCTTCAACAGCACCATCTCCTCTCAAACCCTAGTTCATCTCTTGTGTTCAATCTTTGTACCGGAACATCAGATTGGTACCTGTGGGTGACAAGTAGTGTTGATTACATCTTGTTGTTGATTACTATATGGTTTATTTGGTGGAAGATTATATGTTCAGATCCATTATGCTATTTAATACCCCTTTGATCTTGAGCATGATTATCATTTGTGAGTAGTTACTTTTGTTCTTGAGGTAACGGGAGAAGTCATGTTGCAAGAAATCGTGTGAACTTGATATGTGTTCGATATTTTGATGATGTGTATGTTGTGATTCCCTTAGTGGTGTCATGTGAACGTTGACTACATGGCACATCACCATATTTGGGCCTAAGGGAATGCATTGTGGAGTAGTTATTAGATGATGGGTTGCTAGAGTGACACAAGCTTAAATCCTAGTTTATGCGCTACTTCGTAAGGGACCGATTTGGATCCAAAAGTTTAATACTATGGTTAGATTTTATCTTAATACTTTTCTCGTAGTTGCGGATGCTTGCGAGGGGGTTAATCATAAGTAGGAGGTTTGTTCAAGTAAGAACAACACCTAAGCACCGGTCCACCCATATATCAAATTATCAAAATAGCGAACACGAATCAAACAAACATGATGAAAGTGATATGATGAAATTCCCGTGTACCCTCAAGAACGCTTTGCTTATCATAAGAGACCGTTTTGGCCTGTCCTTTGCCACATAAGGATTGGGCTACCTTGCTGCATTTTATTTACTATTATTGTTACTTGCTCTTTACAAATTATCTTGCTATCAAACTACTTGTTACTGACTATTTCAATGCTTGCAGAAAATACCTTGCTGAAAACCACTTGTCATTTCCTTCTGCTCCTCATTGGGTTCGACACTCTTACTTATCGCAAGGACTACGATTGATCCCCTATACTTGTGGGTCATCATGCCTTGCTACCCCTACTATCACTGGGTGAGAGCACCGCAAGATTGAACCCATCACAAAGCACCTCTCCCATTGCAAGAAAAACTAATCTAGTTTGCCAAACCAAATTGATAGATCGGAGAGAAATACAAAGCTATCTTAATCACGCATAAAAGAGTTCAGAAAAGACTCAAATAATATTCATAGATAATTTGATCATAAATCCACAATTCATCGGATCTCAACAAATGCACCGCAAAATAAAATTACATCGAATAGAACTCCATCATCGAAAGGGCAGCAAGGTTTGTGTAGAGGCCCTCCATGATCGAATCCCCCTCCGGCGGAGTGCCGAAAAAAGCCCCAAGATGGGATCTCATGAGAAAAAAAGCTTGTGATGGTGGAAAAGTATTTTTGGTGTGCCCTCTGGTGTAGGGGGGATATTTGGGTATTTAAGGAGCTAGAGTTAGGGTTAGGAGAGTCACGGGGGGCCCACAAGCCCCTGGCCACCCCCCTTGGGGCGCGCCCCCAGGGCTTCTGGCCCCCTCGTGGGTCTTCTGGCCTCTTCCCGAAGCTTCGTAGGTGTCTTGTTGTCAAAGAAAAATAATCAAAATGTTTCATTCCGTTTGGACTTCGTTTGATATTGATTTTCTGTAGAAGTCAAAAACAAGGAAAAACAGCAACTGGCACTAGGCACTAGATTAATAGGTTAGTCCCAAAAATGATATAAAATAGCATATAAATGCATATAAAACATCCAAGATAGATAATATAATAGCATGGAACAATAAAAAATTATAGATACGTTGGGGACGTATCAATCATCCCTAAGCTTAATTCCTACTCGTCCTCGAGTAGGTAAATGATAAAAAAGAATTTTTGATGTGGAATGCTACCTAACATATTTATCAATGTAATTTTCCTTATTGTGGCATGAATGTTCAGATCCATAAGATTCAAAACAGAAGTTTAATATTGACAATAAAAACAATAATACTTCAAGCATACTAATAAAGCAATCATGTCTTCTGAAAATATCATGGCTAAAGAAAGTTATCCCTACAAAATCATATAATCTTGTCATGCTCTATTTTCATCACACAAAGTATTTATCATGCACAACCCCGATGACAAGCCAAGCAATTGTTTCATACTTTTAATGTTCTCAAGCTTTTTCAACTTTCACGCAATAGATGAGCGTGAGCCATGGATATAGCACTATGGGTGGAATAGAGTATGGTAGAGGTTTTGAGGAGAAGACAAAACGGAGAAAGTCTCACGTCAACTAGGCAAATTAATGCGCTATGGAGATGCCCATCAATTGATATCGATGCAAGTGGGTAGGGATTGCCATGCAACAGATGCACTAGAGCTACAAGTGTATGAAAGCTCAAAAGAAAACTAAGTGGGTGTGCATCCAACTTACTTGCTCACGAAGACCTAGGGCAATTTGAGGAAGGCCATCATTGGAATATACAAGCCAAGTTCTATAACAAAAAATTCCTACTACTATATGAAAGTGATAAAATAGGAGACTCTCTATCATGAAGAACATGGTGCTACTTTGAAGCACAAGTGTGGAAAAAGGATAGTAACATTGTCCCTTCTCTCTTTTTCTCTCTTTTTTTTCTTGTTTTTTCTTTTGGGCTCTTTTTCCTCTAGGATAGTATTGAAGATCAAAGAGAGAGAAGAAGCCATCTAGCTACTAGCTATGGACCCATAGGTCTGTGGTAAACTAGTCACACATCATTGGAAGGGCAACAAGGTTGGTGTAGAGGCCCTCCGTGATCGAATCCCCCTCCGACGGAGTGCCGGAAAAGGCCCCAAGATGGGATCTCACAAGAACAGAAGCTTGCGGTGGCAGAAATGTATTTTTGGTGTGCCCTCTGGTGTAGGGGGGATATTTGGGTATTTAAGGAGCTAGAGTTAGGGTTAGGAGAGTCACGGGGGGCCCACAAGCCCCCTGGCCACCCCCCTTGGGGCGCCCCCCCAGGGCTTCTGGCCCCCTCGTGGGTCTTCTGGCCTCTTCCCAAAGCTTCGTAGGTGTCTTGTTGTCCAAGAAAAATAATCAAAATGTTTCATTCCATTTGGACTTCGTTTGGTATTGATTTTCTGTAGAAGTCAAAAACAAGGAAAAACAGCAACTGGCACTAGGCACTAGGTTAATAGGTTAGCCCAAAAATGATATAAAATAGCATATAAAACATCCAAGATAGATAATATAATAGCATGGAACAATCAAAAATTATAGATACGTTGGAGATGTATCGGTACGTCAGGCAGAATTAGTACTGGGGCTGTAACCAAACGCTTCTTCAACTCTTGAAAGCTGGCTTGACACTCTTCAGTCCAAACGAACTTGGTGTCCTTCTACAACAATGTTGTCATGGGCCTTGCAATCTTGGAGAAATTCTCAATAAACCTCCGGTAATATCCTGCAAGTTGCTACTTCTTGAGCTTGCGTTGATTTTTTCCTTGAAGAGGAAAGTGTGATGCAGCAAAGTAGAGATAAGTATTTCCCTTAGATAAGAACCAAGGTATCAATCCAGTAGGAGGCACAAGCAAGTCTCCAATATATGGACCTGCACAAACTAACAAACACTTGCACACAACGCGAAAAAGGAGTTGTCAATCCCTTCACGGTCACGAACAATAGTGAGATCTAATAGAGATAGGTATAAAAGATAAATAAAAAGGGCAAACTAAGGTAAATATAAATAAATTGCAGCAAGGTATTTATGGGTTTTTTGGTTTATAGATCTGAAAATATATGATGGAAAATAGACCCGGGGGCCATAGGTTTCACTAGAGGCTTCTCTCTTCAAGAAAGCATACGGTGGGTAAACAAATTATTGTTGAGAAATTGATAGAAAAGCGCATAATTATGAAGACATCTAAGGCAATGATCATGAATACAGGCATCACGTCCGTGACAAGTAGACCGACTCCTGCCTGCATCTACTACTATCACTACACACATCTACCGCTATCCAACATGCATCTAGTGTATTAAGTTAACAAGAACGGAGTAATGCATTAAGAAAGATGACATGATGTAGAGGGATAAACTCAAGCAATATGATATAAACCCCATCTTTTTATCCTTAATGGAAACAATACAATATGTGACTTGCTACCCCTGCTGTCACTGGGTGAGGACACCGCAAGATTGAACCCATCACAAAGCACCTCTCCCATTGCAAGAAAAACCAATCTAGTAGGCCAAACCAAATCGATAGATCGGAAAGAAATACAAAGCTATCTCAATCATGCATAAAAGAGTTCAGAGAAGACTTAAATAATTTTCATAGATAATCTGATCATAAATCCACAATTCATTGAATCTCAACAAATGCACCGCAAAAGAAGATTACATCGAATAGATCTCCAAGAACATCGAGGAGAACATTGCATTGAAGATCAAAGAGAGAGAAGAAGCCATCTAGCTACTAGCTATGGACCCGTAGGTATGTGGTAAACTAATCACACATCATCGGAAGGGCAGCAAGGTTGGTGTGGATGCCCTCCGTGATTGAATCCCCCTCCGGCGGAGTGCCGAAAAAGGCCCCAAGATGGGATCTCATGAGAACAGAAGCTTGCGGTGGCGGAAAAGTATTCCTGGTGTAACCTCTGGCATAGGGGGCGCGCCCCTACGGCTTGTGGCCTCCTCGTGGGTCTTCTGGCCTCCTCTCCAAGTCTCGTAGGTTTCTTCTGGTCCAAGAAAAATCACCGTAAAGTTTTATTCCGTTTGGACTCCGTTTGACATTCCTTTTCTGTAAAATTCAAAAACAAGGAAAAACATAAACTCGCACTGGGCACTAGGTTAATAGGTTAGTCCCAAAAATAATATAAAATAGCATATAAATGCATATAAAACATCCAAGATAGATAATATAATAGCATGGAACAATAAAAAATTATAGATACGTTGGAGACGTATCAAGCATCCCCAAGCTTAATTCCTGCTCGTCCTTGAGTAGGTAAATGATAAAAACAGAATTTTTGATGTGGAATGTTACCTACCATATTTCTTAATGTAATTTTATTTATTGTGGCATGAATGTTCAGATCCATAAGATTCAAAACAAAAGTTTAATATTGACATAAAAACAATAATACTTCAAGCATACTAATAAAGCAATCATGTCTTCTCAAAATAACATGGCCAAAGAAAGTTATCCCTACAAAATCATATAGTCTGGCTATGCTCCATATTCATCACACAAAATATTTCATCATGCACAACCCCGATGACAAGCCAAGCAATTGTTCCATAGTTTTAATGTTCTCAAGCTTTTTCAACTTTTACGCAATACATGAGCTTGAGCCATGGATATAGCACTATAGGTGGAATAGAGTATGGTGGAGGTTGTGAGGAGACGACAAAAAGGAGAAAGTCTCACATCACTAGGCAAATTAATGGGCTAGGGAGATGCCCATCAATCGATATCGATGCAAGTGAGTAGGGATTGCCATGCAACGGATGCACTAGAGCTATAAGTGTATGGAAGCTCAAAAGGTAACTAAGTGGGTGTGCATCCAACTTCCTTGCTCACGAAGACCTAGGGCAATTTTGAGGAAGCCCGTCATTGGAATATACAAGCCAAGTTATATAATGAAAAATTCCCACTAGTATATGAAAGTGACAAAATAGGAGACTCTCTATCATGAAGAACATGGTGCTACTTTGAAGCACAAGTGTGGAAAAAGGATAGTAACATTGTCCCTTCTCTCTTTTCTCTCTTTTTTTTGTTTGGGCTCTTTGGCCTCTTTTTTTATTTTGGGCTCTTTGGCCTCTTTTTATTTTATTTTTAGTCCGGAGTCTCATCCCAACTTGTGAGGGAATCATAGCCTCCATCATCCTTTCCTCACATGGGACAATGCTCTAATAATGACCATCACACTTTTATTTACTTACAACTCAGGAATTACAACTCGATACTAGAACAAAATATGACTCTATATGAATGCCTCCGGCGGTGTACCGGGATGTGCAATGATCTAGCATAGCAAAGATATCAAAAAAATCGACAAGCCATGAAAATATCATGCTAGCTATCTTACGATCATGCAAAGCAATATGACCATTATGGTATGTGTCATAATAAATGGAACGGTGGAAGTTGCATGGCAATATATCTCGGAATGGATATGGAAATGCCATAATAGGTAGGTATGGTGGCTGTTTTTAGGATGGGTATATGGTGGGTTTAATGCACCGTCGAAAGTTGCGCGGTACTAGAGAGGCTAGCAATGGTGGACGGGTGAGAGTGTGTATAATCCATGGACTCAACATTAGTCATAAAGAACTCATATACTTATTGCAAAAATTTATTAGCCATCGAAGCAAAGTACTAATATGCATGCTCCTATGGGGATAGATTGGTAGGAAAAGACCATCGCTCTTCCCCGACCGCCACTCATAAGGAAGACAATCAAAAAATAAATCATGCTCCGACTTCATCACATAACGGTTCACCATACGTGCATGCTTCGGGAATCACAAACTTTAACACAAGTATTTATACCAATCCACAATTACTCACTAGCATGACTCTAATATCACCATCTTTATATCTCAAAATAAATGCAAGGAATCAAACTTCTCATATTATTCAATGCTCTTATATGAAAGTTTTTATTACATCCCTCTTGGATGCCCATCATATTAGGACCAAATTCAAAACCTAAGCAAATTACCATGCTGTTTTCAAGACTCTCAAAATAATATGAGTGAAGCATGATAGTTCATCAATTTCTATAAAATAAAACCACCGCCGTGCTCTAAAAAGATATAAGTGAAGCACTAGAGCAACTACCTAGCTCAAAAGATATAAGTGAAGCACATAGAGTATTCTAATAAATTCACGATTAATGTGTGTCCCTCTCAAAAGGTATGTACAGCAAGGATGATTGTGGCAAACTAAAAAGCAAAGACTCATATCATGTGGTGAATAAAAATATAGCCTCAAGTAAATTTACCGATGGATTAAAGACAAAAGAGGGGATGCCATCCGGGGCATCCCAAAGCTTAGATGCTTGGTTGTCCTTGAAAATTACCTTGGGATGACTTGGTCATCCCCAAGCATAGGCTCTTTCGACTCCTTATTCTGTTGTCCATTAAAACTTTTACCCAAAACTTGAAAACTTCACAACACAAAACTCAACAGAAAACTTGTAAGATCCGTTAGTATAATAAAATAAATCACCACTTTAGGTACTGTTGTGAACTCATTCTAAATTTATATTGGTGTTATATCTACTGTATTCAAACTTATCCATGGTTCATACCCCCCGATAGTACCCATAGATTCATCAAAATAAGCAAACAACACATAGAAAACAGAATCTGTCAAAAACAGAACAGTCTGTAGTAATCTGAAGATTTTGTATACTTCTGTAACTCCAAAAATTGTAAAAAATTAGGAAAACCTGGGAAATTTGTATATAAATCTTGTGTAAAACTTTCAGATCAAAAGCACGCTTCTGTGAATTTCTAAAATTCTGGCAATGAACACAAAAGTTTCTGGTTTTCAGCAAGATCAAATCAACTATCACCATAGACCATCCCAAAGGTCTTACTTGGCTCAAACACAAATTAAAACACTAAAACACAATTAATACAGAGGTAATAATGTTTATACACATAAAAAGATAAAATAAAAATATTGGGTTGTCTCCCAACAAGCGCTTTTCTTTAAATCCTTTTAGCTAGGCATTGATAATTTTAATGATGCTCACATGAAAGATAAAAATTGAAACACGAAGAGAGCATCATGTAGTGATAACCCACAAGTACAGGGCATCGCAACAGTTTTCGAGGGTAGAGTATTCAACCCAAATTTATTGATTCGACACAAGGGGAGCCAAAGAATATTTGCAAGTATTAGCAGCTGAGTTGTCAATTCAACCACACCTGGAGATTAATTATCTGTAGCAAAGTGATCAGTAGCAAAGTAATATGATAGTTTTGATAGTAGTAGCAATAGCAATAGTAACAGTAATAGTGATAGCAATGATTTTGTAGCAAGTGTAACAGTAATAATAGCAGTAGTAACTTAGCAAGAACAATATGAGAGAAATTCGTAGGCATTGGATCGGTGAATTCGTTGGATGATATTCATCATATAACAGTCATAACCTAGGGCGATACGGCACTAGCTCCAGTTCATAAATATAATATAGCCATGTATTCCGTAAATAGTCATACGTGCTTATGGAAAGAACTTGCATGACATCTTTTATCCTACCCTCCCGTGGCAGCGGGGTCCTATTGGAAACTAAGGGATATTAAGGCCTCCTTTTAATAGAGAACTGGAACAAAGCATTAACACATAGTGAATAAATGAACTCCTCAAACTACGGTCTTCACCGGGAAGTGTCCCGACTATTGTCACTCCGGGGTTGCCGGATCATAACACGTAGTAGGTGACTATAACTTGCAAGATCGGATCTAGAACATAGATATAATGGTGATAACATAAATGGTTCAAATCTGAAATCATGGCACCCGGGCCCAAAGTGACAAGCATTAAGCATGGCAAAGTCATAGCAACATCAATCTTAGAACATAATGGATACTAGGGATCAAGCCCTAACAAAACTAACTCGATTACATGATGAATCTCATCCAACTCCTCACCGACCAGCGAGCCTACAAAGGAATTCCTCACTCCTGGTGGGGAGCATCATGGAATTGGCGATGGAGAAGGGTTGGTGATGACGAAGATCGAAGATCCCCCTCTCCGGAGCCCCAAACAGACTCCAGATCTGGCCTCCCGATGAATAATAGGAGGTGGCGGCGGCTCCGTCTCGTGAAACGCGATAATTCTTTCTCCCTATTTTTTTCTCCGAAAATATGACTTTATAGCATCAGCGTTGGAGTCTGCGAGGCCACCAGGTGGGGACAACCCACCTGGGCGCGCCTGGAGGGGGGCGCGCCCTGGTGGGTTGTGCCCACCCAGGTGCCCCCCTCCTGTGGTTCTTGGCTCCAGAAATTCTCTTTTATTACATAAAAAATCCTCGTGAAGTTTCGTTCCAATCCAAGAACTTTTATTTCTGCACAAAAACAACACCAAGGTAGTTCTGCTGAAAACAACGTCAGTCCGGGTTAGTTTCATTCAAATCGTGCAAATTAGAGTCCAAAACAAGAGGAAAACCGTTAGGAAAAGTAGATACGACGGAGACGTATCATGTAGCATGTGAAAAACAAGTTTAAATCTAACATACTTCCTATGCATAGGCATTTTATAAGGAAACAAATTATCAAGACAAGCAAAAACTAGCATAGGCAAGGAAGAAGAAAGAAACAATAGCAATCTCAACATAATGAGAGTTAATTTAGTAACATGAAAATTTCTACAACCATATTTTCCTCTCTCATAATAATTACATGTAGGATCATAATCAAATTCAACAATATAGCTATCACACAAATTATTCTCTTCATGATCCACATGCATGCAAAGTTGACACTCTTCCAAAATAGTGGGATTATCATCAAATAAAGTCATGACCTCTCCAAGCCCACTTTTATCAAAAATTTCATAAGATTGATCATACTCCAAAGTAGTGGGATCATTATTACCTAGAGTTGACACTCTTCCAAACCCACTTTCAATATTATTGCAAACATTATTACCAATATCATATTCATCATGAGGCTTAAATAAATTTTCAAGATCATAAGAAACATTATTACCCCAATCATGATCATTGCAATAAGTAGTGGACATGGCAAAATTAGTGTCCCCAAGCTTAGGGTTTTGCTTATTATTAGCACAATTGACATTAATAGAATTTATAATAACATCATTGCAATCATGCTTTTCATTCAAGGAGCTATCATGAATCACTTCTTTCAACACTTCAGCACAAATTTTAGATTCACGATTTCAAGCAAAACTTCATAAAGATAATCTAGTGCACTCAACTAACTAGCAATTGGTTCATAATAATTGGGTCTTTTAAAAAGATTAGCAAGTGGATGAGGATCCATAAACTTTTTGCTTTCTGATTTTCAATAAACACACAATTATACCAAGCGAAGAAGCAAACAAACCAAGTAAGACATAAAGGCAAACGGAAAGAAGGCAAATATTTTTGTGTTTTTCTGAAAATGTTTTAGAAGTGGGGGATGATATGTCTCCAACGTATCTATAATTTTTTATTGTTCCATTCTATTATATTATCTGTTTTGGATGTTTTATATGCATTAATATGCTATTTTATATTATTTTTTGGACTAACTTATTAACCAAGAGCCCAGTGCCAGTTTCTGTTTTTTTCCTTGTTTTTGAGTTCTACAGAAAAGGAATATCAAACGGAGTCCAAACGGAATAAAACTTTCACGATGATTTTTCTTAGACCAGAAGACACCCAGCAGACTTGGACAGGGGGCCAGAAGAGTCCCGAGGGCTCCACAAGCCCTCAAGGCGTGCCCTAGGGGGGCGCCCCTGGCTTGTGGTCCCCACGGGACTCCTCCAACCCTAATTCTTTCGCTATAAATTCCCAAATATTCCCAAATGACCAGGAGCATCCACCAAAATACTTTTCCGCCGCCGTAACCTTCTGTTCCCGTGAGATCCCATCTTGGGGCCTTTTCCGGCACCCTGCCGAAGGGGGATTCGATCACGAGGGCTTCGACATCAACCCTATTGCCCTTCCGATGAAGCGTGAGTAGTTTACCACAGACCTATGGGTCCATAGCTAGCAGCTAGATGGCTTCTTCTCTCCCTTTGATCTTCAATACAATGTTCTCCTCGATGTTCTTGGAGGTCTATCCGATGTAATATTCTTTTGCGGTGTGTTTGTCGAGATCCGATGAATTGTGGATTTATGATCAGATTATCTATGAATATTATTTGAGTCTTTTCTGAATTCTTGTATGCATGATTTGATATCTTTGTATTTCTCTTTGAATTATCGGTTTGGTTTGGCTAAATAGGTTGGTTCTTCTTGCAATGGGAGAGGTGCTTAGTTTTGGGTTCAATCTTGCGGTGTCCTCACCCAGTGACAAACTAGGGGTAGCGAGGCACATATTGTATTGTTGCGATCAAGGGTAAAAAGATGGGGTTTTCATCATATTGCTTGAAGTTTATCCCTCTCCATCATGTCATCTTACTTAAGGCGTTACTCTGTTCTTATTAACTTAATACTCTAGATGCATGCTGGATAGCAGTCGATGTGTGGAGTAATAGTAGTAGATGCAGGCAGGAGTTGGTCTACTTGACAGGAACGTGATGCCTATATTCATAATCATTGCCTTGGATATCGTCATAACTTTGCGCTTTTCTATCAATTGCTCGACAGTAATTTGTTCACCGACCGTATGTTTTCTTTCAAGAGAGAAGCCTCTAGTGAAACCTATGGCCCCCGGGTCTATTTTCCATCATATATTTTTAGATCTATAAACCAAAAAACCCAAAAATACCTTGCTGCAATATATTTACTTTCTTTTGTTTTACGTTTTATTAATCTTTTATATCTATCTCTATCAGATCTCATCCTTGCAAGTGACCGTGAAGGGATTGACAACCCCTTTATCGCATTGGGTGCAAGTGTTTGATTGTTTGTGCAGGTGCATAGATTGGAGACTTGCTTGTACCTCCTACTGGATTGATACCTTGGTTCTCAAACTAAGGGAAATACTTACTGGATCACACTTTCCTCTTCAAGGGAAAAACCAACGCAAGCTCAAGAAGTAGCAGGAAGAATTTCAGGCGCCGTTGCCGGGGAGGTTCTACATCAAGCCTACCAAGTACCCACCATAAACTCTCATCTCTTGCATTACATTATTTTCCATTTGCCTCTCATTTTCCTCTCCCCCACTTCTAAAACATTTTCAGAAAAACACAAAAATATTTGCCTTTTTATTTGCCTTCTTTTCATTTACCTTCTATGTCTTACTTGGTTTGTTTGCTTGTTCGCTTGGAATAAGTGTGTATTTATTGAAAATCAGAAGCAAAAGGTTTATGGATCCACTTAAAGTTTTCTACTTCGAACATCTTCGATCCATATGTGCTCGTGCTGAAACCCCAACTAGTTTAGTTGAGGAAAATCTTTAGATGAGCTTGCTCATTTTGTGCGTCACCGTTTGTCTCAAAAAGGGAGACTCTTATGGAATCAAATAAATTGTTTGCTATGTTATGCTTTGAACCTTTGTGAACTTTGTGATTTTACTTGTTGCTCTAAGAACCCTAAAAAACACCTTCCCTACCTATGTGAGTTTAATGATAATAAAATATTATCATCTTATGAAAAGGGTGTTTATAGTTACTATGATATCGAACAAATTGAAGAATTTGTTGCTTTTAAGGGTGCTTATAAAGTTGCTTCTTTGATTGAAAAGTATGATATTACCCTCTACAAATCTGAAAATTTTGACATACTTCAATATTGCTGTGAAAACTATGCTCATAATGCCTATGTTAAGGAATTTATTGAGAGAATGACCATTGCTTTGGAAGAAAATAATGATATGCATGAATCTATAGATAATTATGATTCCATTGGTTTGATTGAGATATCCTCCCTTGATGAACATGATGCTTGCTATTCTTATGGCCATGATGCCAATATTAATTATGCTTATGGAGACTATTGTTCCTTATGTTAAACATGAAATTATTGCTATTGCACCCACACTTGATAGCTCCTTGAAAGAAAAGCATGATTGCAATGATGTTATTATAAATTCTATTAATGACAATTGCGCTAATAATATGCAAAACCCCAAGCTTGGGGATGCTAGTTTTGCTATGTCAGCTACTTATTGCAATGATCATGATTGGGGTGATAATGCTTCTTATGATATTGAAATTTTTTTTAAGCCTCATGATGAATATGTTTGCTACAATATTGAAAGTGGGTTTGGAAGAGTGTCAATTTTAGGAAACAATGATCCCACTACTTTGGAGATTGATTATGAAATTTTTGATAAAAGTGGGTTTGGAGAGGTCATGTCTTTATTTGATGATAATCCCACTATTTTGGAAGAGTGTCAACTTTGCGTGCATCTGGATCATGTTGAGAATATTTTATATGATAGCTATATTGTTGAATTTGATTATGATCCTACATGTAATTATTATGGGAGAGGGAAATATGTCTGTGGAAATTTTCATGTCACTAAATTACCTCTCGTTATGTTGAGACTGCTATTGTTTCTTTCTTCTTCCTTGCATATGCTAGTTTGTACTTGTCTTCATAATTTTTTCTTATATAATGCCTTTGCATAGGAAGTATGTTAGAATTAAACTTGTTTTTCACATGCCACATGATGCTCTCTCCGTGTTTCAATTGCTATCTTTCATGTGAGCATCATTAAAATTATCAACGCCTAGCTAAAAGGCTATAAAGAAAAGCGCTTGTTGGGAGACAACCCAATATTTTTATTTTCTGTTTTCATGAAAATACACATTATTACCTCTGTAGTAATTGTGTTTTGGTGTTTTAATTAGTGTTTGAACCAAGTAAGACCTTTGGGATGGCTTACGGTGATAGTTGATTTGATCTTGCTGAAAAATGCCCAGTAAAATAATTTTACAAAAATCACAGAAGCGTGATTTTGATCTGAATTTTTTACAAAAAATTATATACAAATTTCCCAGGTTGTCCTAATTTTTCAGAATTGTTGGAGTTGCAGAAGTATACTGAGTTCACAGATTGCTACAAACTGTTCTGTTTTTGACAGATTCTATTTTCTATGTGTTGTTTGCTTATTTTGATGAATCTATGGGTAGTATCAGGGGGTATGAACCATGGAAAAGTTGGAATACAGTAGATATTACACCAATATAAATAAATAATGAGTTCACAACAGTACCAAAAAGTGGTGATTTATTTTCTTATACTAACGGATCTCATGAGTTTTCTGTTGAGTTTTGTGTTGTGAAGTTTTCAAGTTTTGGGTAGAGATTTGATGGACTATGGAATAAGGAGTGGCAAGAGCCTAAGCTTGGGGATGCCCAAGGCACCCCAAGGTAATATTAAAGGACAACCAAGCATCTAAGCTTGGGGATGCCCCGGATGGCATCCCCTCTTTCGTCTTCAATCCATCGGTAAATTTACTTGAGGCTATATTTTTTTTCACCACATGATATGTGTTTTGCTTGGAGCGTCTTGTATCATATGAGTCTTTGATTTTTAGTTTGCCACAATCATTCTTGCTGTACACACCTTTTGAGAGGGACACGGATGATTCGTGATTAATTAGAATACTCTATGTGCTTCACTTATATCTTTTGAGCTAGGCAATTTGCTCTAGTGCTTCACTTATATCTTTTTAGAGCACGGCGGTGGCTTTATTTTATAGAAATTGTTGAACTCTCATGCTTCACTTATATTATTTTGAGAGTCTCTGAACAGCATGGTAATTTGCTGAGGTTATGAATTTAGTCCTAAGATGATGGGCATCCAAGAGGGATATAATAAAAACTTTCATATAAAGAGCGCTGAATACTATGAGAAGTTTGATTCCTTGCATTTGTTTTGACATATAAAGATGGTGATATTAGAGTCATGCTAGTGAGTAATTGTGGATTGGTATAAATACTTGTGTTAAAGTTTGTGATTCTCGTAGCATGCTGATGGCTCGTGTTCGCGTCAGTATTTTTCCCGAGGAGGAAGGCATGATGCAGCACAGCTACGGTAGGTATTTCTCAGTGATGAGATATCGAACCAGTAGGAGAACCATGCAACACTATGTAAATGGTACCTACACACAAAAAACAAATACTTGCAACCCAACGCGTAAGAGGGGTTGTCAATCCCTCCCGGGTAAAAGATAGATAAATTTGTAGTAGATTGGATAAATAGATCTCGCGGAAACACGAAATAAAATAAATATAAAAAAATGCAGCAAGGTATTTTTTGGTTTTTGGAATAATAGATCTGAAAATAAAAGAGGCAAATAATAGATCGGAAAGAAAATATGATAAAGAATAGACCCGGGGGCCGTAGATTTCACTAGTGGATTCTCTCGAGAAAAATAGCATACGACGGGTAAACAAATTACTGTTGGGCAATTGATAGAACTTCAAATAATTATGATGATATCCAGGCAATGATCATTATATAGGCATCACGTCCAAGATTAGTAGACCGACTCCTCCCTGCATCTACTACTATTACTCCATACATCGACCGCTATCCAGCATGCATCTAGTGTATTAAGTTCATGGAGAAACGGAGTAATGCAATAAGAAAGATGACATGATGTAGACAAGATCTATTCATGTAGGAATAGACCCCATCTTGTTATCCTTAATAGCAACGATACATACGTGTCATGTCCCCTTCTGTCACTGGGATTGAGCACCGTAAGATCGAACCCATCACAAAGCACCTCTTCCCATGGCAAAAAAAATCGATCTAGTCGGCCTAACTAAACCAAAGATTTGAAGAAGAAATACGAGGCTATAAGCAATCATGCATATAAGAGATCAAAACTCAAATAACTTTCATGGATAAAATAGATCTGATCATAAACTCAAAGTTTATCGGATCCCAACAAACACACCGCAAAAAGAGTTACATCAAATAGATCTTGAATAGACCATTGTATTGAGAATCAAAAGAGAGAGAGGAAGCCATCTAGCTACTAACTACGGACCCGTAGGTCTACAATGAACTACTCACGCATCATCGGAGAGGCACCAATGAGGATGATGAACCCCTCCGTGATGGTGTCTAGATTGGATCTGGTGGTTCTGGAACTTGCGGCGGCTGGAATTGTGTTTCGTCGACTCCCCTAGGGTTTTTGGATTTTCGGGGTATTTATAGAGCAAAGAGGCAGTGCGGGAGGCCACCAAGGTGGGCACAACCCACCAGGGCGCGCCTGGGCCCCTAGGTGCGCCCAGGTTGGTTGTGACCTCCTCGGGGCACCCCTCTGGTACTTCTTCGGCCCAAGTTGTTCCTGCTAGTCCAGAAAAAATCTCCAAAAAGTTTCGCTGCGTTTGGACTCCGTTTGTTATTGATTTTTGGCGAAGTAAAAAACAAGCGAAAAACAACAACTGGCACTGGGCACTATGTGAATAGGTTAGTCCCAAAAAATGATATAAAGTTGCTATAAAATGATTGTAAAACATCCAAGAATGATAATATAAAAGCATGGAACAAGCAAAAATTATAGATACGTTGGAGACGTATCCCATGCACGTATGGTGAACCATTATGTGATGAAGTCGGAGCATGATTTATTTATTGATTGTCTTCCTTATGAGTGGCGGTCAGGGACGAGGATGGTCTTTTCCTACCAATCTATCCCCCTAGGAGCATGCATGTAGTACTTTGTTTCGATAGCTAATAAATTTTTGCAATAAGTCTGTGAGTTGTTTATGACTAATGTTGAGTCCATGGATTATACGCACTCTCACCCTTCCACCATTGCTAGCCTCTCTAGTACCGCGCAATTCTCGCTGGTGCATTAAAACCACCATATACCTTCCTCAAAACAGCCACCGTACCTACCTATTATGGCATTTCCATAGTCATTCCGAGATATATTGCCATGCAACTTCCACCGTTCCGTTTATTATGACACGTTTCATCATTGTCATATTGCTTTGCATGATCATGTAGTTGGCATAGTATTTGTGGCAAGGCCACCGTTCATATTTTTTATACATGTCATTCTTGATCATTGCACATCCCGGTACACCGCCAAAGGCATTCATATAGAGTCATATTTTGTTCTAGAATCGAGTTGTAATTCTTGAGTTGTAAGTAAATAAAAATGTGATGATCATCATTATTAGAGCATTGTCCCATGTGAGGAAAGGATGATGGAAGCTATGATTCCCTCACAAGTTGGGATGAGTCGCCGGACTTTACAAAAAATAAAAGAGGCCAAAAGAAACCCAAACAAAAAAATGAGAGAAAAGAGAGAAGGGGCAATGCTACTATCCTTTTACCACACTTGTGCTTCAAAGTAGCACCATGATCTTCATGATAGAGAGTCTCCTATGTTGTCACTTTCATATACTAGTGGAATTTTTCATTATAGAACTTGGCTTGTATATTCCAATGATGGGCTTCCTCAAATTGCCCTAGGTCTTCGTGAGCCAGCGAGTTGGATGCACATCCACTTAGTTTCTTTTTGAGCTTTCATACACTTATAGCTCTAGTGCATCCGTTGCATGGCAATCCCTACTCACTCACATTGATATCTATTGATGGGCATCTCCATAGCCCGTTAATATGCCTAGTTGATGTAAGACTTTCTCCTTCTTTTTGTATTCACCACAACCACCATATTCTATTCCACATATAGTGTTATATCCCTGGCTCACGCTCATGTATTGCGTGAAAGTTGAAAAAGTTTGAGAACATCAAAAGTATGAAACAATTGCTTGGCTTGTCATTGGCGTTGTGCATGATTTAATACTTTGTGTGATGAAGATGGAGCATAGCCAAACTATATGATTTTGTAGGGATAACTTTCTTTGGCCATGTTATTTTGAGAAGACACGATTGCTTTATTAGTATGCTTGAAGTATTATTGTTTTTATGTCAATATTAAACTTTTGTTTTCAATTTTATGGATCTGAATATTCATGACACAATAAAGAAAATTACATGGAAAAATATGTTAGGTAGCATTCCACATCAAAAATTCTGTTTTTATCATTTACCTACTCGAGGACGAGTAGGAATTAAGCTTGGGGATGCTTGATATGCCTCCAATGTATCTATAATTTTTTATTGTTCCATGCTATTATATTATCTGTTTTGGATGTTTTATATGCATTGATATGCTATTTTATATTATTTTTTGGACTAACTTATTAACCTAGAGCCCAGTGCCAGTTTCTGTTTTTTCCTTGTTTTTGAGTGTTACAAAAAAGGAATATCAAACGGAGTCCAAACGGAATAAAACTTTCGCGATGATTTTTCTTGGACCAGAAGACACCCAGCAGACTTGGACAGGGGGCCAGAAGAGTCCCGAGGGCTCCACAAGCCCTCAAGGCGCGCCCTAGGGGGGCGCCCCCTGGCTTGTGGGCCCCACGGGACTCCTCCAACCCTAATTCTTTCGCTATAAATTCCCAAATATTTCCAAACGACCAGGAGCGTCCACGAAAATACTTTTCTGCCACCGTAACCTTCCGTTCCCGTGAGATCCCATCATGGGGCCTTTTCCGGCACCCTGCCGGAGGGGGATTCGATCACGGAAGGCTTCTACATCAACCCTATTGCCCTTCTGATGAAGCGTGAGCAGTTTACCACAGACCTACAGGTCCATAGCTAGTAGCTAGATGGCTTCTTCTCTCTCTTTGATCTTCAATACAATGTTCTCCTCGATGTTCTTGGAGATCTATCCGATGTAATATTCTTTTGCGGTGTGTTTGTCAAGATCCGATGAATTGTGGATTTATGATCAGATTATCTATGAATATTATTTGAGTCTTTTCTGAATTCTTGTATGCATGATTTGATATCTTTGTATTTCTCTTCAAATTATCGGTTTGGTTTGGCTAAATAGATTGGTTCTTCTTGCAATGGGAGAGGTGCTTAGTTTTGGGTTCAATCTTGCGGTGTCCTCACCCAGTGACAAAGTAGGGGTAGCGAGGCACGTATTGTATTGTTGCGATCAAGGGTAAAAAGATGGGGTTTTCATCATATTGCTTAAGTTTATCCCTCTCCATCATGTCATCTTACTTAAGGTGTTACTCCATTCTTATGAACTTAATACTCTAGATGCATGCTGGATAGCAGTCGATGTGTGGAGTAATAGTAGTAGATGCAGGCAGGAGTTGGTCTAATTTGACACGGAAGTGATGCCTATATTCATAATCATTGCCTTGGATATCGTCATAACTTTGCGCTTTTCTATCAATTGCTCGACAGTAATTTGTTCACTGACCGTATGTTTTCTTTCAAGAGAGAAGCCTCTAGTGAAACCTATGGCCCCCGGGTCTATTTTCCATCATATATTTTCAGATCTATAAACCAAAAAACCCAAAAATACCTTGCTGCAATTTATTTACTTTTCTTTTGTTTTACATTTTAGTAATCTTTTATATCTATCTCTATCAGATCTCATCCTTGCAAGTGACCGTGAAGGGATTGACAACCCCTTTATCGCGTTGGGTGCAAGTGTTTGATTGTTTGTGCAGGTGCATAGATTGGAGACTTGCTTGTACCTCCTACTGGATTGATACCTTGGTTCTCAAATTGAGGGAAATACTTATCTCTACTTTGCTGCATCACCCTTCCCTCTTCAAGGGAAAAACCAATGCAAGCTCAAGAAGTAGCAGGGGAGAGGAAAACGAGAGGCAAATAGCAAATAATGTAAGTGTAAGAGATGAGAGTTTATCATAGGTACTTGGTAGGCTTGATGTAGAACCTCCTCGGCAACGGCGCCATAAATTCTTCCTTCTACTTCTTGAGCTTGCGTTGATTTTTCCGTTGAAGAGGAAAGGGTGATACAGCAAAGTAGAGATAAGTATTTCCCTCAATTAAGAACCAAGGTATCAATCCAGTAGGAGTCACAAGCAAGTCTCCAATATATGCACCTGCACAAAGTAACAAACACTTGCACACAACGCGAAAAAGGGGTTGTCAATCCCTTCATGGTCACGATCAAGAGTGAGATCTAATAGAGATAGATATAAAAGATAAATAAAAAGGCAAACTAAAGTAATATAGATAAATTGCAGCAAGGTATTTTTGGGTTTTTTGGTTTATAGATCTGAAAATATATGATGGAAAATAGACCCGGGGGCCATAGGTTTGACTAGAGGCTTCTCTCTCGAAGAAAGCATACGGTGGGTAAACAAATTACTGTTGAGCAATTGATAGAAAAGTGCATAATTGTGAAGACATCTAAGGCAATGATCATGAATATAGGCATCACGTCTGTGACAAGTAGACCGACTCCTGCCTGCATCTATGTCGTGGGAAAACACGGTCACCTATGGGGCCATCGGCCCCTTGTGGTTTGGCAGGGGGGAAGGATGCATTGCACAAAGAGTGGAGGGCGCGGGGCAGCGCGGCAGCGATCACACGGGCAGTTTTTACCCAGGTTCGGGCTGCCGCGAGGCGTAAAACCCTACTCCTGCTTTGGTGGATTGATGAGAGGACCGTGGTGGAGACGCAGCGCTCTAGCCCGGCAAGGTTGCCTCGGGGCGAGAGCAACTACACGCGTATGAGTGTACAGGGGTCCGAATCCTTTCTAAGGTTGCCATGGCCCTCCTTTTATAGATCAAGGGGTCACCACAATGGCAAATCAGCCATTGTGTACTGATTAGATAGCAAACAGTGCCATCATACCTAACTCTGCAGACAGGACAAAGCGCATTAAATGTGCCGCTTAGAGTCACATCGTAGCCTAGCCCGGCAAGCCTTGCCGTGCTGTTTTGCCACCTTCTCGCCTGCCTGCGTGACACGTCGCTAGACGAGTGTCATTTGGAGGTGATTTCCTCTGGAGATGGCTGCCATGTGCCAAATAACGGCCACTTAGCGTCTTGGGGGCTTGACACCGCACTGATCGGTGAGGTGGAGAGGTGGAGCCTTGGCGGGGTAATCTGCTCTCAGCGTCCCCGGCAAGCCTACCAGGGCAATCTAGAGACTTGTCTTCGGGGCAACCTCATCCCAGCCAGGCTCGCCTGCCCGGTAGGGGAGGTTTTCCCATTGTGGTATTTTACTCCTTGGGTTGATCTTGGTCTTCTTGATCCGCCCTTTGATTCCTCAAAGAGCTGATCTCTTCTGCTTGGCCTTGTCCTGGATGCTGCAATCTCGTTCTTGAGCCTGTGTACAATCTGGGCAACATACCTGGGGTTTGTTGCACCAACAGAAGCTCCCGGGCCTAGCCTGAACACGCTGTCGAGCATCATCGGGGTAGGCCCTATCCAGTACACAGGTGGGGAGGCTGTAGTAGCTCACCCCTTGAGATCTTCTTTGCTTCTTCATTAGTCTGAGCTTGAGTCAGTTTCCGGTTTGCCCGCGCGTCATGTAATGCCAATTGTAGTGGGGCCATCCTTGTAATGGCCCGTGAATGACTTTAACGCACGGGTGAGTAACTGCCAATTCACTCTTCCCACCACGCCCTTATCCTTGGCCACGTATGCTGCATGCATTGAGTGGGGTAGGTAATGGAGGCGCGTGGTGCGGGAGAGAGCATCATGGCATAGGCCCGGCCTTCTTGGGTTGGTGGAGCGGGACGGCGAGTACCCACCGAGGGATCAGCCCCCCAGCCCCAGCTCGCCTATAAAAAGGGACGAGGAGGAGCGGAGGTGCTCATCTACTCACATCTCCCCTCCATTCTCTGCCTCCCTCCTTGCTATGCTGAGGTGGATAGGCTGGGACCAGCCCCCGGGCCCTAGCTTGGGGTCAGTGACGCCAAATGCTTGTGTAGACGCCCAGGGAGTGAGTCTGGTCCGGGGCCGAAAGGGATGCAGTGGTCGAGGTTGTGGGCGTCGAATCGCCGCAGCGTCGGAGGCGCCGCGCTTCCTCCGAATGATGAAACGATCGCCTCCCCCATGTGAGCCGGCTATCCGGCGAGGAGCACCAGCCCTTGTTGCGGGTCGCCAAGGCCCGTCGCCCTGCCGATGGGGCCCTTGAGGGTCCCGGCGTTTGGCTGGGGTGCAGCACTCGGGATCTTTGGTAATCTCGGTGCTATTCCTTCCGGCAGAGTCTGGGCGGACGCTGAAGACGGTGGCACCTTCCTTCCCTCCAAGGTGGGGAGCGGTGCTTTTTGCATGCCTTGGACACCGCCGCCGCCTGCTGCTTCTCCGGGGGAGGTGATGGCCCGAGGGGCTGGCGTCCTCCCGGAGTGGTGGTGATGAAGAAAGAACGAGGGAAGACAGAGAAGGCGGGTGGCAGGCCGTCAGGTCGGAGTACGATGGCACCGACGCCTTCATCTCGTACTGCCGGCCCGCTGCCTCATCTTTCCGCTCTTCCCCTCCCTCCCTGCACCATCATCACCGGCCTCTTTAGGATGGTTGCTGTGGAGGGGGTCGCTCTCTTGGTGCCTTCGCCTCCTCCAGCAGTCTTCTAGCTGGGCTTCGGCAGTTCTTCCTGTCGGTGCCTACGCTGGGGCTTCTTGCTGGTCCTGGAGGTGGTGACCAGGGCACCACCGAGCTGCTCCTCCCGCACCTCTCCTTCGCAGCCTTGCCACTCTCGATCTTGTCAGGCTGCTCCCGGCAAGCCCTGACAGGATCAGGTTGGGCTTCCACTCAGGCACTCCTTTTGCCCTCTTCCTTTTTCACCGCAACGCCTAGGAGGAGAGGGACAAGAACGGGATTACGGGGCACTTATCTTTTTTCAGTTTAAAATATGTAGGCATGGGCCAAACTTTAGTCTAAATAATGTAAATCTCCTTATCCATGTTTGTGTTCTGTAAGATTTGTACTTGATTATCAGCATATTAATGAAAAAGACAACTTTGTCGGGCACTTGTGCATGTGCCATCTCCATGCAAAGGTGAAAAGCCTCTATACATTTAAGTAAACAAGTTTCTCCGGCAAGCTATCCTGCCGGTACCCTTAGTTTGTTGCAGCGAGGCTAGGCCTGCCGGGCACAACCATAAAAAAGGGACCAGCCCCCGCCAAGCCTTTTCCATCAAAGGCCACTGCGACCACCCTGACCGAAGCAGCATTCAAGTCAATGGGTAGGAGCACCTATGTTTCGAGGGTGGTGGGGTTTTCATATGCACAAGTTTGCAAATTACAGAACAAATATGGATAAGAAGGAACTTATCTGTTTGGCTTGCCGGGGATCGTCACGTGGGCTCGTCTTCTTTCCTTTTTTTCGGGACCAAGTCCACGGCAAGAATCCTGCGACTTAATGCAGATGAAAACAATGCCACATGTGCCCTCTTCTACATGATCATGCTATGCTTATGATATGCTTATGCATGCATGCAAGTTTCGGGGGGCCCCCAGCGCTTCGTTTATTTCTCTGTTGCTCAGGGTCTGCGCCTGGCTTTGTACAAAGGGTTACATGCAACTTCGGCAAAGCTTGTACAAAAGGGTGGCTGCCGGGCAGGGCCCGACAGCTACGCCTTACGGGTAGAACTTACACAGATGTTCAATATTCCATGAGTTTTGCAATTGAATGCCATCTCCGGTCTCCAGACGGACTGCACCAGGTCTGGTGACTCGTACTACCCGGTAAGGGCCTTCCCACTTCGGCGTCAACTTGTTTGCACCCTTGGCAGACTGAACGCGCCTAAGGACAAGGTCGCCTTTCTCAAAACTCCAGGCATGAACCCTGCGGCTGTGATAGCGACATGGGGCTTGCTGGTAGCGTGCAGCACGCGTAGCAGCCCAGAGACGGTTCTCCTCAAGTAGCACAGCGTTGTCACGCTGATGATGTTCCTGCGCTACTTCATCGTAGGCAAGCACTCGAGGAGACCTGTATATGGGTTCCGTGGGGATAACTGCTTCTACCCCATAGACTAGGGAGAAGGGAGTCTACCCGGCAGCTCGATTTGGTGTCGTACGGAGGGACCAAAGAACCACCGGCAGCTCATCGATCCATCGCCTGCCGCACTTCTGCAGTCTATCAAAAGTTCTTGTCTTGAGACCTCGTAGCACTTCAGCGTTCGCCCTCTCAGCTTGACCATTGCTTCTGGGATGGGCCACAGAGGCAAATGAAATCTTGCTTCCGAGGGCATGAACATATTGCATGAAGGTGCGGCTTGTCAATTGGTGCCATTGTCGGTGATGGTTCGGGCAGGTACCCCAAAGCGGCACACCAATCCTTTCAAGAACTTGATAGCTGACTGCGCGGTCACCTTTCTCATGAGCTCCACCTCCGGCCACTTTGTTAACATGTCGATTGCGATGAACAAGAATTCAAAGACCCCAGTAGCACGGGGGAAGGGACCCAGGATGTCGAGCCCCCAGACCGAAAATGGCCATGACAAAGGGATTGTTTGGAGAGCTTGAGCAGGCTGATGGATATTCTTGGAGTGGAACAGGCAGGCTTCACACTTGGTGACTAGCTCAATTGCATCTTGGAGGGCAGTGGGCCAGTAGAAACCTTGCCGGAAAGCTTTCCCAACCAAGGCCCTTGATCCGATGTGGGAGCCACACATACCCTTGTGTATTTCTGCCAGCAGTTCCTTTCCTTCTTCCCAGCAAATGCACTTCAATTTCACACCGTTGGGCCTTCTTCTGTATAGCGTGTCGTCAACGAACTGATACATACTGGCCCTCTAGGCTACTCTTTCAGCTTCTTCTTGTTCTTTCGGGAAGTTCTCCTGTTTGGAGGAAACGAAAAATGTGCCGTGCCCAAGTTGGAGCCTGGGGCTCGGCAACAAGGACTAGCAGCACCTCCTTGTCGACAGGAGCGCACGCCTCGACCGCAAAGACTGGTAATTCGGCGGGAGGGTGCAGCTCATTGGTCGAAGGGGAGTCATTCCTGCCAAGCCTTCTGTCGGGGGCTTCGGGAAGCTCTGCCGGGAGAGGCTTGCCAGAGTTCAATTTCCTCCTCTTGTAGGCCATTGTTGCCGGGGATACGGAGGGTTCAGTCAGATGGAGAACAAAAGTCCCTGGCTCCACAGGGAGTTTTTGCGTAGCGCACTTTGACAGATGATCAGCAATGCTGTTTTCCGCATGTGGTACGTGCTTTGTTTGCAATCCGTCAAAGTGCTCCTCCAACTTTCTCACGTCCTTGATGTATGCCTCCATTAATGGGCTTTGGTAGTCCTTGTTGATTTGCCTCACCACAATCTGTGAGTCTCCACGAATGATCAGCTTCTTGATTCCCAACTCTGTCACAATCCTGAGCCCGGCAAGGAGCCCTTCATACTCTGCAGTATTGTTGGTAGCCTCCTCCCAGGGGAAATGCATTTGAACGATGTACTTAAGGTGATCCCCAGTGGGAGCAACGAGAAGCACGCTAGCTCCTGCACCCTGTAGGGAGAAGACTCCATCAAAATACATAATCCATTCTTGGGGCACTTCCTTGCCGGGGATAACTGTTTCCAGTACTTCCTCATCAGGGGTTGGCATCCACTCTGCAATGAACTCTGCCAGTGCTCTGCTCTGAATAGTTGATGTGCTTTCAAACCTCAAACCAAAGCTAGATAACTCCAAAGCCCATTCCATGATCCTGCCAGTAGCCTTAGGGTTTCGGAGTATGCATTGCAAGGGGAAGCGGGTGACAACCGTGATCTCGTGGGCTTGGAAGTAGTGACACAGTTTCCTTGAGGCCATGATGAGGCCAAAAATCAACTTTTGCACGCCAGAGTACCTCGACTTATCCCCCTGTAGTAGGGAGTTGACGAAGTACACTGGGCGCTGCACCACCTTCTTCCTTGCCGTGATCTTGGCACTGTCTCCGCTACTTTGCTCTTCTTTGTCCTGAACTGCATCTGATCTTGCCGGGACTGGTTCACTTTCCTCTCCAGAGGGGACGGTGGCGGCGGTTGCTGCTTCATCTACCTCCCGCTGTGCCACCAGTGCTGCGCTAACCACTTGATTGGTCGCTGCTAAATATAGCAGCAACGGCTCTTGTGGTTTATGAGCGACTAAGGTGGGAACAGAGGAAAGGTAGGTCTTCAAATCTTATAGCGCAGCGTCTGCCTCCGGGGTCCACTCCACGGGCCCTGCCTTTTTCAAGATTTTGAAAAACAGCAAGGCGCGTACAGCGGACTTGGAAATGAACCTGCTCAGCGCGGCAACACATCCGGTCAAACGCCTCACGTCCTTGACTGTCTTTGGTGCTTGAATCTGCTCGATAGCCTTGATCTTGTTGGGGTTGGCCTCTATCCCCCGGTGGGACACAAAAAAGGCAAGTAGCTTGCCGGAAGGAACGCCAAACACACACTTCTCCAGGTTCAGCTTCAAATTGAGCCTGCGCAGATTTGCAAAGGTCTCTTCCAAATCCTAAATGAGAGTCATTCTGTCCTTGGTTTTGACCACAATATCATCCATGTAGGCTTCAACATTTCTGTGCAACTGGGACTCAAAGCCAATCTGTACTGCTCTTGCAAAAGTGGATTCAGCGCTCTTCAACCCGAAGGGCATCCGTACAAAATAGTACGTGCCACATGGAGTTATGAACGTGGTTTTTTCTTCGTCCTCCTTGGACATGAAGATCTGATGGTATCTAGAGTAGGCATCCAGGAAGGAGAGCAAGTCGCATCCGGAGGTGGAATCCACAATCTGGTCGATGCGCGGCAAGGGGAATGTGTCCTTCGGGCATGCTTTGCTAAGATCCGTGAAATCTATGCAAAGCCTCCATTTCCCACTCGCCTTGCGCACCACCACTGGGTTTGCTAACCACGTTGGATGCAATACTCCTCTAACCAATCCAGCTGCCTCAAGTTTCTTGATCTCCTCGGCAATAAACTGTTGCCGCTCCAAAGCCTGCTTCCAGACCTTCTGCTTGACGGCCCAGGCATGTGGGCAGACAGCAAGGTGGTGCTCGATTACCTCCCTGGGAACACCGGGGATGTCAGATGGTTTCCAAGCAAACACATCGAGATTCGCCCACAGGAAGGCAACGAGCGCGCTTTCCTAATTGTCATCAAGGGTGGCACTGATGGTAAATGTACCACCAGCGCCAGCCAGCCCTGCCGGGACCTTTTTCACAGATGGTACAGCAACCTTGGATCTCTTGCTATTGGAACTCTCCGGCAAGTCATCAACAAGCATAGTGCACTCCGGAGAGGCACGCTTCCCGGATTCCTCGCTGGCATCCTTGCTTCCTTTCTTCTTTTTCTTGCTTTCCTTGGCGGGAGCAGCGGCTTCCGCAGCTTCTGCAGCAACTGCCTCCCAGTACATCTTGTCCACGCATATGATTGCGTCTTTCTTGTTTGATGGGATAGAAATAACGCCCATTGGTCCTGGCATCTTCAAAGTGTTATAGGCATAGTGGGATGTTGGGAAACGTTGCATGAAAACAAAAAAATTCTACGCACACACAAGATCTATCCATGGACATGCATAGCTACGAGAGGGGGAGAGCATCTTCATACCCTTGAAGATCGCTAAGCGGAAGCGTTTATCAACGCGGTTGATGTAGTCGTACACCTTCACAATCCGTCCCGATCAAGTACCGAACGTACGGCACCTCCACGTTCAGCACATGTTCAGCTCGATGATGTCCTCGCCTTCTTGATCCAGCAAGACGGGCGAAGTAGTAGATGAGTTCCGACTACACGACGGCGTGGTGACGGTGTTGGTGAAGAACAATCTCCGTAGGGCTTCGCCAAGCACAACAGAAACTATGACGAAGGATAAACTAGAGGGGATGGGGTTGCCGGCACACGGCTTGGTGATTCTTGATGTGTCTTGGGTGCTATCCCTGCCCCTCTATTTATATGTTGAGCCTTGGGGTCGAAACTTGGAGTAAAAGCCTCCTCAAAGTTGGTCTTGCCCGAAAGGCAAGAGTCCTTCTCGGACTCCAGGACCAGATGCCAGGGTTCCCGGCGTCTGGCCTCTGGTCTCCGCAAAACTCCCTTTTGCACTTTCCAAAAGCCTTGTGGGCTTTGATACGTCTCCAACGTATCTATAATTTTTGATTGTTCCATGATCTTATATTATCATTCTTGGATGTTTTACAATCATTTTATAGCAACTTTATATCATTTTTTGGGACTAACCTATTGACATAGTGCCCAGTGCCAGTTGCTGTTTTTTGCTAGTTTTTTACTTCATAGGAAATCAATACCAAACGGAGTCTAAACGCAGTGAAACTTTTTGGTGATTTTTTCTGGACCAGAAGACACAAGTTGGGCCAAGAAAGTACCTGAGGGGGGCTCTGAGGGGAGCACAATCCACCAGGGCGCGCCTGGGGGCCCAGGCGCACCCAGGTGGGTTGTGCCCACCTCGGCCACCTCCCGCACCGCCTCTTTGCTCTATAAATACCCCAATATTCTAGACACCCTAGGGGAGTCGACGAAAATCAATTCCAGCCGCCGCAAGTTCTAGAAACCACAGATCCAATCTAGACACCATCACGGAGGGGTTCATCATCCTCATTGGTGCCTCTCCGATGATCCGTGAGTAGTTCATTGTAGACCTACGGGTCCGTATGCTGTAGCTAGATGGCTTCCTCTCTCTCTTTTGATTCTCAATACAATTATCTCTTGGAGATCTATTTGATGTAACTCTTTTTTGCGGTGTGTTTGTTGGGATCCAATGAACTTTGAGTTTATGATCAGATCTATGTTTTTATCCATGAAAGTTATTTGAGTCTTTTGATCTCTTATATGCATGATTGCTTATAGCCTCGTATTTCTTCTTCGAATCTTTGGTTTAGTTAGGCCAACTAGATCGATTTTTCTTGCCATGGGAAGAGGTGCTTTGTGATGGGTTCGATCTTACGGTGCTTGATCCCAGTGACAGAAGGGGAACCGACACGTATGTATCGTTGCTATTAAGGGTAACAAGATGGGGTCTATTTCTACATAAATAGATCTTGTCTACATCATGTCATCATTCTTATTGCATTACTCCGTTTCTCCATGAACTTAATACACTAGATGCATGCTGGATAGCGGTCGATGTGTGGAGTAATAGTAGTAGATGCAGGCAGGAGTCGGTCTACTAATCTTGGACATGATGCCTATATAATGATCATTGCCTGGATATCGTCATAATTATTTGAAGTTCTATCAATTGCCCAACAGTAATTTGTTTACCCACCGTATGCTATTTTTCTCGAGAGAAGCCACTAGTGAAATCTACGGCCCCCGGGTCTATTTTCCTTATCATATATTTTCAGATCTATTTTGCTATTTGCCTTTTTATTTATTTGCCACTTTTATTTTCAGATCTATATTTCTAAAAACCCAAAAAAAATTTGCTTCACTTTATTTTATTCGCGATCTATTTATCCAATCTACTACAATTTATCTCATGTCCGTTTGCCAATTTCTGGCGCCGTTACCCGAAAGGGATTGACAACCCCTTTAACACGTCGGGTTGCAAGTATTTGTTCTTTGTGTGCAGGTGTTGTTTACGTAGTGTTGCTTGGTTCTTCTACTGGTTTGATAACCTTGGTCTCATCACTGAGGGAAATACCTACCGTTGCTGTGCTGCATCATCCCTTCCTCTTTGGGGAAATACAGATGTAGTTCAAGCCAACATCAAAAGGAATTTCTGGCGCCGTTGCCGGGGACACATCATCAACATCTACCAGGTTCCTAATCACAAATCTCATCTCCTTGCAATTTACATTATTTTCCATTTGCCTCTCGTTTTCCTCTCCCCCACTTCACAAAAATTTGCCATTTTATTTGCCCTCTTTTTCGTTCGCCGTTTTCTCGCCAGATCTGTTTTTTAGTGCAATCTTGTTGCGTAGTCACGATGACTCAAGAGAACACCAAGTTGTGTGATTTCTCTAATACCAACAACAATGATTTTATTAGCACTCCGATTGCTCCTCTCTCCACTAGTGCGGAGTCTTGTGATATTAATGCCGCTTTGTTGAATCTTGTTATGAAAGATCAATTTTCCGGTACTCCTAGTGAGGATGTCGTGTCCCATCTTAACACATTCATGGAATTATGCGATATGCAAAAGAAAAAATATGTGGACAATGATATTGTGAAGTTGAAATTATTCTCGTTTTCTTTGCGAGATCGTGCAAAAATTTGGTTTTCTTCTTTGCCTCACAATAGTATCAATTCTTGGGATAAGTGCAAAGATGCTTTTATTACTAAGTATTTTCCGCCCGCGAAAATTATTTCCCTTAGGACGCGAATCATGAATTTTAAGCAACTTGAGCATGAACATGTTGTGCAATCTTGGGAAAGAATGAAGTTGATGCTAAGAAATGGTCCTACTCATGGTTTAAATCTTTGGATGATCATACAAATTTTTTATGCAGGATTGAATTTTGTTTCTAGAAATCTTTTAGATTCCGCCACGGGTGGTACTTTTATGGAAATTACTTTGGGTGAAGCTACTAAATTGCTAGACAATATTATGGAAAATTATTCACAATGGCATACCGAAAGAGCTCCTACTAGTAAAAAGGTTATTTCGGTTGAAGAAATTTCTTCTTTGAGTGAAAAAGTTGATGATCTTATGAAATTGATTGCTAATAAAAGTGCTCCTATTGATTTTAATGATGTGCCTTTGTCTACTTTGATTGAGCAAAATAGTGATGCCGTAGATGTGAATTTTATCTCTCGAAACAATTTCAATAACAATGCTTATAGAGGTAATTTTAATCCTAGGCCTTTTCCTAGTAATTCCTCTAATAATTATGGTAATTCCTATGGTAATCCTTCTTATAATAATAATAGGAATACCTCTGATTTTGAGAATAATATTAAAGAATTTATCAATGCTCAAAAGAATTTTAATTCTACGATGGAAGAAAAATTGAGTAAGATTGATGATTTGTCTAGAAGCATTGATAGAATTTCTCATGATGTACAAAATCTCAAGATGAAAATTTTTGTGCCTAAGGTTGAAGAATCAATTAAAGCTTTATATGTTTCTATGGATGAAAGTAAGAAAAGAACCGCTATGCTTAGAGCTAGAAGAAATTTTTAGAAAAAGCGTTTCCAGTGATTGCTTTCATAAAAATGATGAAGATCTTAAAGTGATTGGTGTTTCTTCTATCGATTCCTTGTTTAGTAAAATTAAAATTGATAAAAAAAGGGGCTGAAGAAGAGTCAACTTTAGCTAGAAGGCGTCCCGATAATTTGGAGGGTGAAAATCTTGTTGAGAAAATTGATAAAAGTGGGTTTGGAGAGGTCAAAACTTTAACTAGTGATGTGCCCACTCTTTTGGATTACAAAGACTTTAATTATGATAATTGCTCTTTGATTGATTGTATTTCTTTATTGCAATCCATGATAAATTCACCCCATGCCTATGAACAAAATAAAGCTTTTACTAAACATATTGTTGATGCTATGATGAAAGCTTTGGAAGAAAAGTTGGAATTAGAGATTTCAATTCCTAGAAAATTACATGATGAATGGGAACCTACTATCAAAGTCAAGATTAAAAATTATGAATGTTTTGCTTTATGTGATTTGGGTGCTAGTGTATCTACAATTCTGAAATCTTTATGTGATGTGCTTGGTCTTACCGATATTGAAGAATGCTCTTTAAATTTGCACTTGGCGGATTCTACTATTAAAAAGCCTATGGGAAGAATTAATGATGTTCTTATTCTTGCAAATAGGAATTATGTGCCCATAGATTTTATTGTTCTTGATATTGATTGCAATCCGTCTTGTCCAACTATTCTTGGTAGACCGTTTTTGCGCACTATAGGTGTCGTGATTGATATGAAAGAAGGGAACATCAAATTCCAATTTCCTTTGAGAAAGGGTTTGGAACACTTCCCTAGAACAAGAATTAAGCCACCATTTGAATCAATCATGAGGGCATCTTATGTATCTAGAAACAAATATGACAACACTTAGATCTTTGCATTATGCCTAGCTAAGGGCGTACAACGATAGCGCTTGTTGGGAGGCAACCCAATGAATAAAATTTATTTTTGTCTTTTTCTTTTTGTTCTTTAGTGTTTGCACAATTATGCTACTGTTCTGATTGTGTTTTTGTGTTTTAATTAGTGTTTGTGCCAAACAAAGCCTTTGGGATAGCTTTGGTGATAGTTGATTTGATCTTGTTGGAAAACAGAAACTTTTGCGTCCAGTAAACAATTTTAAAATTCACATAAGCGACAAAAATTCTAAAGTTTTTACACAAGATTGATATACAAATTGCCTCTGTTGTCCTAATTTTTAAGAATTTTTGGAGTTACATAAGTATGAGAACAATTCGTATCTTTACAGACTATTCTGTTTTTGACAAATTCTGCTTTCTTTGCATTGTGTGCTTATTTTGATGAATCTATGGTTTGTATTGGAGGGTATGAGCCATGGTAAAGTTAGAATACAGTAGATACAATGCAAGAACAAAATTTGAATGGGTTTTCTATAGTACTTAAAGTAAAGATTAGTTTTCTTATACTAACGGATCTCACAAAGGTTTTGTTAAGTTTTGTGTGTGTCGCGGGAAACCACGGCCACCTATGGGGCCAAGGGGCCCCTTGCTGGTTCGGCAGGGGGGGTGTCGCGTTGCACAAAGAGCAGAAGAATGTGGGGCAGCACAGCAGAGATCAGACGGGCAATTTTACCCAGGTTCAGGCCGCCGCGAGGCGTAAAACCCTACTCCCGCTTTGGTGGATTGATGGTGGAGCGTAGTACACTTGCCCGGCAGGCTCGCCCTGGGGAGGCAGTGACTACGTGCATACGAGCGTGGGGGTGTTCAACTTTCCAACCCTTGCTACGGTTGCCATGGGCCTCCTTTTATAGGTTAAAGGGTCACCACAGTGGCAAAACAGTCATTATGCACTGATAAGATAGCAAACAGTGCTATCATACCTAATTCTACAGGCTAACAAAGTGCATTAAATGCACCGGTCAACGTCACATCGTTGCTTGCCCGGCAAGCCTTGCCGGGCTCGTCTTGCCAGCTCCATGCCTGCTTGCCTGACACGTTCGCAGGACGGGTGTCATCTGTAGGTATTTCCTGTAGAAAGAGGCCGCCATGTGGCGAATGGCTGCCACTTAGTCACTTTGCGGCTTGACACCACATTGATCAACGACGTGGGTCGTGGTGAGATGGCTTGGTGTCGGCGTACGACACCTATGGGATCCAAAGGACCACTTTTATGGTTCGGCAGGGAGAGAGGTATGCACAAAGAGCATAACCGAAGATCAACGCGAGGGGATTTTTACCCAGGTTCGGGCCGCTGATCAGCGTAAAACCCTACTCCTGCTTTAGTTTATTATCAAGATTTCCGTCCCAGTTCTTGGAGCGCTTGCAATGAACAGTGTGTTCATGCAGCAGCTATGCATGCAGAATGGGCCGAGAGTGCACTCTCTAGCGTTCTCTTTCTGTAGCAGTTGCCTTGGGCCTCCTTTTATATGTTCAAAGGGGTCACCACAGGGGCGAACTGCTCATTTGCGAGGTGTAAAGTAGCTACATGGTTATCATACCTAACCACTGATGGTTTAGGACAAATGCATTTAATGCACCATGAGGTGTCTGTTTAGGTGTCCCTACTTTCTTGGGGATGGAAAAAGGGGCCATCCCATCAGCACCGCTTAAGCTCGCCTCCATTAGCGCCTCGCCACGCATCCAAATATGGGACCAGAATGTCAGGCCGGTCGCAGCGCTGGAGCGGTGGCACAGTGGCGGAACCTTGTCGGGTGCGAATCTTCCCGGGCTTGGCGGGCTACCCCGGCAAGATCTTGCCGGGAGCCAAGCCCCTGATCTCCAGTTCTCCTTATCTTCTGATCCTTGGCTTGAATGTCTCTCTCTGATAACCTTGAATTGATCTTCAGCTGTCCTCCCGACAAACCTGGCCGCAGGTATGGCTACAACTGCCCGTGCACCAGTATGGGGTACTAAAGGCCCAATACTTAGTACACCGACAGGAGCCCCCGGGACTAGGCCACACACGAGTGTGAGGCATTGTTGGGCTAGGCCCAAACAGTGCACAGGCACGCGTGGCAGGGGTTCTTGCTTGTAATTATTCCGCTTACTGCGCTTCCCCACTACGCGCATTGAATGCGTGATGTGGGAAGCGTGCGCTGAACGGCCATGGCCGCAGCGCGCTCGTATAGGCGTATTCACATTGGGCAGTAAAAGAGGCGGCCTCGCTCCTTCCCCATAAAAAGGAATCCGCAAAGGCGCTGCTCATTTACCCCTTCTTCTTTCCAATCTGGAATCCGCCATTACCTTCTCTACCTCGAGCCCAGAGCAGAACTTCTCCTCATCCGCTCGCCGCCTCTGCACCCGCTCTATCCTCGACTTCCGCCTTCGCAACCACCATGCCACCCAAGGCTAGCAGGAGCAAGGGCAAGGAGACGAAGGCTGATGTCCCGGAGAGCGAGCTGGTGAAGATGCGGAAGAAGTACGTCGTCTTCGCTCCGACGCTCGACGTGGAAGCCTTGAAGAACCGGTACCAGTGCATGTGGGCGAGGGAGACGAAGGCTCACCCCGTGACTCACGTGGCCCCAGGTTCTTCTTCCAAAGGCAGACCAAATAGATATCCCTTCTTCGCCGCTTATTTTTATTGCGGGCTCTGCCCTCCATTCTCTGATTTCTTCAACGACATCATGTACACATACGGCATCCATCTCCTGGATTTCACGCCGAATGCCGTAACATGCATGTCTATCTTTGCTCATCTTTGCGAAAACTTTGCCGGAGTAGTTCCCAACACCGTCCTCTTCCACCATTATTTTATTCCTCGCCTCCAAAAAGGGGAAGCCCTTACCGGTTCTATCGCCTGGATCCCAAGGGCATGGAACAAGGAGATCTATCCAGATGGGATTTACCGCGAAAAGTGGGAAGAATGGCGGTCCGAGTGGTGCTGGATTAAGGAAGCAGATCCCCATCCATTCTGTTCGCCCCGACGGCAGAAGGTGGTCCGTGGCGAGGACTGGAGCGATCTCGATGCTCAAGATGACAAGCTCACGATCGCCACCACCAGGATCCTCCGTTTGAAAACTGCCGGGCTCACAGTAGAGATGATTGGCTCTGATTTCCTTCACCGCCGCATCGCCCCTTTGCAGAATAAGGGGAGACCAGCTTGGGAGTTCCGGAATGCGGCAGACATCATGAGGCTGCGCCCCGGACTGAATAATAACTTGACAATTAAGCAGCTTGGAGCTCTCCGCCACAGACTATTTCAGCGCGAGGACAAGCATAGGTTGCCGGCGAGAATTAACCCTTTGTGCAACAACTCCGCCCTGGGGTCAATCGTTGCCGCAATGCCAATGTTCAACGCCCATGGCCTTGACGCGACCTGGATCGAGCCATCTGCGGAGGAGGCACAAAAGTTCTTCGACAACTTGTCGGAAAGGGCCATCCGGGAAGAAACAAACCTCATCCGCGCCACCACTGATGAAGAAGTGGCGTATATTTCCACTAGAGTGGAAGAGGCGAATCTTGCCGCGGAGGCCGACGACGTCGGCTTCACGGAGTGGGAAACTAGCGACGCAGAGGTCGTATTGGAGGAGAAACCTGCCGGGGAGGATAAGGCTGCCGGGGAACAGAGCAGCGCAGTCGCCGAGAGCTCATCGGACGAGGATGCAGCCGAAGAACAGCCGCAGGAGGAGCCCCCAGCTCCAAAGAAGGCAAAGCGTGTCCTTCGGAAAGCTGCCTCTGGCGTCCCAGCAGGCCAAACTTCTTCGAGCAGCGAGGCTCCCGGCAAGAAGGCGAACGGCAAGGCTGCACCGCGGCAAGGAGTTCGACAGCAACCCGTGCGGCGCACGAGGCACATACCTGCGGCAACCATTGAGACAGCAGGGGCGTCTCACACAACAACACCGGAGGCTGAGGTGGCAGAGCCACGCCAACCCTCTGCACCTGCTGCAGCCAAGCGACCCAGGAGCCCTCCTCCGCCTCCCCATACGGACACTGCAACAGAGGTCGATTTCGACATCTCCGGTTTCAGCCCGAAAAGAGAAGAGGAAGAGTAAGCATCCTGTCGCAGTCTTTATCTCCCAAGTTCTGAATTCGATTGATCTTATTGTGTTGCTTTGTCTTGTCTCTGCAGGGAGGCAGAAACTTTGGCCGAAAGGATGGCGAAGAGGGCGAAAACCTCCACGGGCGACAAGCCCCCGACAAGCTCTACAAGCGTGCCAGAAACTATCACCATCAACCCGGAGCTTAGCCCTCGACGCAGCCCCCAGCGTGAATCCACAACTCGTTTCCCGCTGGCGGGTGCTAAGGTTTCTACCTTGCCGCTTATATCTTTGGGCTTGCAGGAGAAGAACGGCAACAGGGAGAGTCATTGGAGGACGCCCCCGTCGTGCCGCCTCCGTCAACCACGCCGCCCGCAAGCGCATCTACGGCAAGAGCTCCTACCGACGAGCCTACCTTGGAAGAGGAGGAGCCGGCAAACATGGGCACCGGCAACCTTCCCCCGGCAACCAATGTTGCCGGGAGGGGCGAAGCCGCCCCTCAACGGCTCGACGCAGGTGACTACTTGCCTCGGAGCACTTGTTATCCTTTCCTTTATCTCTCTGAACTTCAATCTTAATTTGATTTTGTTTCCCTCCTTCGTCCTTCAGAATTCCCTGGGATGGAACACATGGAGGTCGACGTCGTCATCGAGGAGACAGCCAGAGACGCTGCCGCCAAAGCTGACAAGATCGCCGATAGCGAGGCCGCCAAAGACGCCACGGTCGAGGTTAGCAAAGCTGCTGCCAAGGAAGCCGCCAAGGAACTTGCCGAGAGGGCCGGCGAGGAGACTGATGACCATACTGACGGCATTCCTGCCGCAAGAGCGCTAGGCGCTACACGGGCCACAGAGCCCTTAGCCACTAGCGAGACGATTGCCGAAGATCAACCATCGACATCCGAGGCTCCCTCATCGAGCAAATATCTCAAGTTTGGCGACAACCTGTTCGTCAACTTACCGGGGACGGCAAATATTGGAGCGCCGACCGAAGGGGAAACTTTTGATGAAGAAATCATCACTGCTGCTGGGCTCGAGATCGTCGATGAACCAAGTGCCAGCAGCGGCAAGTGTGAAGAAGATCGGCTCCTCCAGGCCATGGGCGATAATTTCCGCAAGCTCCAAGCACTCCACCATGCGCGAAAGGAGAAGGCAGATTCCAGAGCTGCAGTTGTCAAAGAAGCCGAGGCGGACTTCCAGAAACGCGTTGAACAAACGCAAATCTGGTACGCCGAGGCCCTTCAGGAGTTGACCGCCAGCCGGGAACAAGTGATCCAAAGTTGGACGAAGCTCCTCCTGAGGCAATCTGACATGGAGAGGGCGCAAGAGGAAGCTGTGCAAAGGGTTGCCGCTGAGGAAGCTCTCTTGACGCAGCGCTGCATTGGGCTCGACGCTCACGAAGAAGATCTTGCCGCGCATGAGCAGTCACTTGCCGCCAAACTCCGCGGCAAGGACGAGGAAATTGAAAAGCTTGTCGCGCAGCAGACCCAGGAGCTGGAGCAGAAGCACAAGGAGGCGCTCGAAGCTACAACTGTAAATCACACCAGCAAGCTCAAAGAAGCCATCAATGCCGCCGAGGCCACAGAGGCCGCCAAGAACGAGCTGAGCAACAAGGTGAAGGGGCTGGAGGCAGATCTTGAGGAACACAGCAAGGAGCTCTCTACGCAAGTTGCTATGTCCGACAAGATCAAGCAGCTCTCTTCAGCCAACGATGCCATTGCTGATCTGAGGCTGAAGCTGACCATGCTGGAAAAGTCTCTTAAGGACGGCAGGGCCCGCGAGAAGGCCCTAATCAAAGATCTCCAGGAAGAGAGGAACTTGCTTAAGAGCGCTGCCGCCGCCCAAGTTGACTACGAGAAGGGTGTGAAAATCTGGACTGATCGCCTTGTCGACACCGTGGAGAGGCTCACAGCACAACTGTCAACCATGGGCCGGGAGGGCCTACAAAACTTCAGGTATTCCTCTGAAGAAAGGATATCCCAGAGCGCCAGGCTGACTATGTTCTTCGAAAGCATCACTGATGCCCTGAAGCTGCTCCAGTCCAATCGAGTGACCCAACTGGCCAATGAATCCCGCAAGCTTTGCCGGGCCGTCCTCCACAAGGTACTCATCAAGGTGGTACACAAGAACCCTGGCATTGACCTCACCAACATGCTCGACCGCTTGCCGAAGGATGCAGATCTCAAGGCACTTGAGGAGCTTGTCACGCCCATCCTCGAGAAGGTAGATTCCATCAAGAGGGTTGAAGGCCAGCGCAGGGACTAGCCGGCTCACTTTTCCTTGCCGCCACCATTCCATGTCAAAGACAATTTAGTCTTAAGTTAGAACAGCGGCAACTATCGATGTAATATAACTTGCTACGATTGAGTACATGCATGCTATTTCCCTTGTCTGATTTCTTTCCGTATGATATACGCCCTACGCTTACTGGAAACTTGCTGGCACGCAACCTGCCGCGAGCGCTGGGTGCGGGACTTCAACAGCCTGCTGGAGGTGCAGTAGCCGACAAGACACCTTGGCGTTCTTGGTGCAGCCACTTAGACTGTTGAGCGGACTCGAAACAAAATAAGGGCGCAACCAATTACGACAAGGGTTCCTTCACGTGTAGGTTTTCCATACAAGGACCAAAATCGTCCAAAGAAAATAGCCTGATAGTACAAATTGAAAAACTTGCTCAAAGTTTCGCAACTTAGCTTTCTGTCGCTGTACTCCTTCCAGCAAGACATCAATTCTGAGCATCGCCTATTGGTATCCATACCTTCCTTCCCCCCCCCCCCCCCGGCAAACTTGCGCGTGAGGGAACCTTCTATCCTTTGAGAAAAAGAAAGAAGAGAAAATAAAGATATGGAACCATGGAGGTTCGTTAGTCTTACCGGGAGCAAGTGTCATACAATATCTCAGACAAGCATGCATATATATAAACACGGAAATCAACAAGAAATGTACAACACTTAAGCTTATTCAACTGCGCACAGGGTCTGCGCCTGGCTTTGTACAAAGGATTACATGCCTTGCCGGCAAGACTCGTACAAAAGGAGGTTGCCGGGAGCCCCCGACAACCGTGCCTTATGGGTAAAACTTGCGAAGATGTTCGATATTCCAGGAGTTGCTCACTGGAATGCCATCCTCGGTCTCCAGGCGGACAGCGCCAGGCCTGGTGACTTGTACTACCCGATAAGGGCCTTCCTACTTCGGCGTCAACTTGTTTGAATTCTTGGCGGACTGAATCGGTCGAAGAACAAGGTCGCCTTCCTCAAGGCTTCGGGCATGAACTTTGCGGCTATGATAGCGGCGCAAAGCTTGCTGGTAGCATGCAGCTCGCACAGCAACCTGAAGGCGGTCCTCCTCAAGGAGCACAGCGTCATCTTGTCGCAGTTGCTCTTGCTCAAGCTCATCATAAGCGAGCACTCGAGGTGACCTGTATATGAGTTTCATGGGAAGAATTGCTTCCGCTCCGTAAACCAGAGCGAAGGGTGTCTGGCCAGTGGCTCGATTTGGTGTCGTTCTGATTGACCAAAGAACCGCCAGCAACTCATCAATCTAGCGCCTTTCGCACTTTTTCAGCTTGTCAAAAGTTCTGGTCCTGAGACCATGCAGCACTTCAACATTAGCCCTCTCCACTTGGCCATTGCTTCTCGGGTGAGCAACAGAGGCAAAACAAACTTTGCAGCCAAGGTCTTGGACATATTGCATGAAGGTGCGACTTGTGAACTGTGTGCCGTTGTCGGTGATGATCCTGTTGGGCACACCGAAATGACAAACTATTCCTTTAATGAACTTGACGGCTGATTGTGCTATCACCTTCCTCACCGCTTCCACCTCCGGCCACTTTGTGAACTTGTCGATTGCAACGTACAAGTACTCAAAGCCCCTGGTAGCACGGGGAAAAGGGCCAGTATGTCGAGCCCCCAGACCGAAAATGGCCAGGAGAGAGGGATTGTCCAAAGAGCTTGAGCTGGCTGATGCAATTTCTTTGAATGAAACTGGCACGCTTCACACTTGGTTACTAGTGCAGCTGCATCCTGGAGAGCAGTGGGCCAAAAGAAACCTTGTCAGAATGCCTTTCCGACAAGCGCTCTTGATCCTATGTGGGAGCCACATATGCCTCCATGTATCTCTGCCAACAGCACCAGTCCATCCTCCCGAGGAATACACTTCAATTTCACACCGTTCAGTATCTTCCTGTACATAATGCCATCGACGAACTGGTACATGCTAGACTGACGGGCTACTTTTTCCGCTTCTTCCTGCTCCTCAGGGAGTTCTCCTGCCTGAAGGAAATGGACAATGGGCTGTGCCCAAGCTGGAGCTTGGGGCTCGACAACTAGGACTAAAGGCATCTCTTCTGCTGGGGGAACGTTTGTCTCGACGGCAAGGGCCTGAGCCCCTGCTGGAGCCTGTCGTTCCCCGGCAGGCTTGCCGCTGATCCCGGCAACTTCCTTGCCGGCGGCTTCCGGGAGCTCTGCCGGAAAGTACTGACCATAATTCAACTTCCTTCTCTTTTCTTGCCTCATTGATGGTGCCACAGATGGATGAGTCAAATGGAGCACAAAAGTTCCTGGTTCCATAGGTAACTTGAGGGCAGCGCGCTTTGACAGGTCATCAGCAACACTGTTCTCGGCACGAGGAATGTGCTTTGTTTGCGGACCGTCAAAGCACTCTTCCATTTTCCTCACTTCATCCACATAGGCTTGCATCAATGGACTCTGATAATTTTTGTTGACTTGCCTGACAATAAGCTGCGAATCGCCTCTGATGATGAGCTTCTTGATACCAAGGTCTGCCGCGATCCTGAGACCGGCAAGCAGGCCTTTGTACTCTGTAGTGTTGTTTGTTGAGCTCTCCCAGGGAAAATGCATCTGAATTACATACTTGAGGTGCTCTCCGGTGGGTGCGACAAGCAGCACGCCAGCACCAGCGCCTTGCAGCGTGAAAGCGCCGTCGAAGTACATAACCCATTCTCGATCTGTTTCCCTGCCGGGAAGAGTCGTTTCTTGAATCTCCTCGTCTGGCTATGGGGTCCATTCCACAATGAACTCCGCCAAGGCTCTGCTCTGAATTGCTGAAGTACTTTCAAAATTGAGACCAAAGCTCGACAGTTCCAACGCCCACTCCACAATCCTGCCGGTTGCCTCTGGATTTCGCAAAATGTGCTGCAATGGGAAGCGAGTGACAACGGTAATCTCATGCGCATGGAAATAATGGCGCAGCTTCCTCGAGGCCATGAGAAGGCCGAAGAGCAATTTCTGCACACCAGAGTATCTTGACCTAGCTCCCTATAAAAGGGAGCTGACAAAATAAACTGGACGCTGCACCATCTTCCTCTTTTGTACTGATTCCTCTGACTGCGCAGATCCTGTCTTGCCGGCACCAGACCTTGCCGGGGAAGATCCCGGCGCATCACTTGACGGTCCTGCCGCCGCCATTCCTCCCTCGTCGACTTCTCTCCACGCCACTAACGCAGCACTAACCACTTGATTTGTTGCCGCTAGATACAACAGCAACGGCTCTTGTGGTTTAGGCGCGACTAGCGTCGGCGGAGAGGAGAGGTACCTCTTCAAATCTTGCAGCGCTGCCTCCGCTTCCGGAGTCCATTTCATTGGACCTGCCTTCTTCAAAATTTTGAAAAAGGGCAGGGCGCGCTCAGCAGATTTGGAGATAAACCTGCTTAGGGCAGCAACACAGCCGGCAAGGCGACGTACATCCTTGACGCGTCTTGGCGCTTCAATCTGCTTGATAGCTTTGATCTTGTCGGGGTTCGCTTCGATCCCTCACTGAGATACAAAGAACTCGAGAAGCTTGCCGGAAGGGACACCAAACACACACTTCTCAGGATTGAGCTTTAAATTGATCTTGCGCAGATTTGTAAATGTTTCTTCTAGATCTTGTATGAGCGTCGCTTTATCCTTGGTTTTGACCACTATGTCATCCATGTATGCTTCCATATTTCTATGTAGCTGAGGCTCAAAACCAATTTGGACCGCTCTCGCAAATGTAGAACCAGCACTTTTCAACCCGAAAGGCATCCGTATAAAACAATACGTACCACATGGGGTGATAAATGCGGTCTTTTCTTCATCTTCTTTAGCCATGAAGATCTGATGATATTCCGAGTAGGCATCAAGGAACGACAACAGGTCACAACCAGCAGTGGAGTCCACAATCTGGTCGATGCACGACAAGGGGAAAGGATCTTTTGGACAGGCTTTATTGATGTCTGTATAATCAATACACAGCCTCCATTTTCCATTCACCTTGCGCACTACAACCGGATTGGCCAACCACGTTGGGTGAAGCACTCCTCTGACCAAACCTGCCACTTCTAACTTCCTGATTTCTTCGGCAATGAATTCTTGCCGCTCCAAGGCTTGCTTTCTCACCCTCTGCTTTGACGGGCCGCGCGTGAGGACAGACAGCAAGGTGGTGCTCAATTACCTCCCTGGGAACACCGGGGATGTCAGATGGTTGCCATGCAAACACATCGACATTCGCCCGCAGGAAGGCAACGAGCGCGCTTTCCTATTTGTCATCTAGGGTGGAACTTATGGTGAAAGTTCCTCCCGTTCCGTCCCCCTTGATGGGCACCTTCTTGGTCTCTGGTGGAGCAGCCTTGGACTTCTTGTTCTTGCCGGTGGAACTCTCTGGTGCGTCCTCAACGGAAGCGCAGCACTCCGAAGAGGTGCGCTTGTCGGAGTTTGCGCCAGAGATCTTGCCGGTCTTCTTCTCCTTCCCCCCGGGAGTTCCAGCGGCAGGAGCAGACGCCTTGACGGCAGGTGTTGTGGCTGCCTCCCGGTAGAGTTGGTCAGTGCAGATTAGTGCATCCTTCTTGTCGGAGTTGATAGTGATGACACTAATCGGTCCGGGCATCTTCAACACATTATACGCATAGTGTGATGCCGCCATGAACTTGGCCAGCGCTGGGCGGCCAAGGATCCCATTGTACGACATGGGGATCTTGGCGACATCAAACACTACCTTCTCTGTCCTATAATTGAGCTCGCTACCAAATGTTACCGGTAGCGTAATCTTGCCTTTTGGCTGGGTCCTTCCTGGATTGATCCCTTGAAACATGCCCATTTCCTCGAGATCTTCATCAGGAATTTGCAGCTTCTTGAGCACGTCCGGCGAGATTAAGTTCAGCCCGGCCCCACCATCAACTAGCATTTTTGTTACCTTGAGGTTGTGGATTGTTGTTGAAACCAACAAGGGCAAGCACCCGACCGCAGTTGTGCGATCAGGGTGATCCTCGGCGTAAAAAATGATAGGCGTGTGGGACCACTTTAAAGGTTTCCGCGCATCAAACGACGGCTCCGTTGCATTAACCTCACGCACCCACCGTTTAAGTCGGCGGTGAGAAGAATGCAACAAGGCGCCCTCGTCAATACACATGGCCTCTGTGGCTTTCTGAAACTCGTGCTCGCTGGATTCGTCGTCTTCGTCATCATCATCGCCTCCCTCGTCCTTGTCGCGACCTCGGGCGGGCCTCTCCTTCTGTTGCTTAGCCTTGCCGCGACGGCCTCCTCGACCACCACGCTTCTTGCCGGATCCCTCAGCACCGTCCTGGGCCTTCTCCTTTTCTCGTCTTTCATACTCAGCTCTCTGCTTCTCGACAAGCTGCTCAACTTGCTGGCAGTTTTGGAATTCGTGGCCCTTGGTGCGATGGATCTTGCAATACTGTTTGCCGGAGCCTTCCGGCTTGTCGGCAGCCGCCAAGGCCTGACAGGAAGTGCACCCGGCAACTTCCTTGCCAGGGTCGTCAACCTTGGCCTTCTTGGTGGTGCCGGGGTTGCCGGCTTCCTCGACAGCAAGCACGGCCTTGCCTTTGCGCTTCTTGTTCCGCCGCCGGCCTTTCTTCGACGGGGTTGCAACATCTTCATCCTCAGATTCGCCGCCTGCGCCAACACCCTCGCCAGGGAGTTTTCTCCCTTCTTTAGCTTGAGCACACTTGTCGGCCAAAGCGTAAAGCTCGGCAATACTCCTGACTTTGTTCATCGCCAGCTCTTCACGCATCTTGCGGTTACGCACGTTCTGATGAAACGTGCTAACAACAGCGGCAGGATGAACATCTGGGATATTGTACTGCACCTGGCTAAACCTCTGGATAAACTTGCGCAGGGGCTCGCCCTCCTTTTGAGGGAGGAGATGCAAATCACTTTCTTGGCCAGGAGCTTGGTGGCCTCCAACAAAGGCGCCAACAAACTGATGGCACAGATCCGACCAAGAAGAAATGGAATTCTCCGGCAGATGCATCAACCACGACCTGACGTTGGGTTTGAGCACCAACGGGAAGTAGTTGGCAAGTATCTTGTCATCTTGACCCCCGGCAGCCTGCACCGCAATGGTGTAGATGCTCAGGAACTCCGAGGGGTGAGTCTTGCCATCATATTTCTCCGGGACCTCTGGTTTGAACGTTCGGGAGTTGGGCCACTGGACTCGCCGCAGCTCATGGGTAAACGCTGGACAACCTACCTCATAGGGCAAGTCGCCTGCGTCCCCAGGCGCAGGCTTGTCGATAGTAGGTCCTGCGCGTTTATCAGACTGATGACGCGCCTCCCGCCGCCGCTCGATGGTAGTTCGAGCATCTTCTTTGCTTCGTTCCTAGAGAACTTGACGCTGATCGCGGCGCATCCGCGGATCGGACGACGCCGTGGAATCGTTATCATGGCCGTTGATCCGCCGGGTTGATGACAGCCGCTGCTGTTGTGGAGGGGAGTGCACCGTGGTTGCACTGCCTCCAGTCTTCTCTCCATCGGCTCGCGCCAGATCGACAGACCGCTGCCGCGAGGGCCCCGCTTGCTGCGGCCTATCCTTGTTGACTAAGCCGATGAGGCTCTGGATAGTAGATCGCCACTCCTCCATCTTCTACGGAGCAGGAGGAAAATCGAGGAGCAGCTGCGCACATGCCAAAGCTTCTGCTGGCGTAGGTGGCGGCGACAGGTGCGAGGTACGTGAGGTGCTCTGACTCCTAACAGTGTTAGAAGGAGCATCGTCACGACCACGCGACCGCGCGCCACTTCCACCGGCAGTTTGGCGTGCATGTTGGGCCTGCGCACCTTGGGATCTGTGCGCAGAAGTGTTTCCATGGGGACGTTCAGAACCACTAGTGCCACGGCGCTGCTCGTCGCGTGCGACCTGGGAAGGCTACGACGCTTGCGCCGGCGCGGGAGGCCTAGAAGGCGTCCTCCGATCTCCGGAGTTCCCTGCGCCGCCCGTAGGCAGCACGGCTCCATCTCTGGATCTAGCGGCGTGCGGGTTGCCGTAGCCGCTGCGAACGACACCGCTTGCCTGGCTCGGATCACCAGAACGCCATGGAGGCTCTAAACCTCAACCTCCTGCATCCACGCCGTCACCCGTCCAAGTAGACACAGGCACGACGGACGTAGACGGAACAACCGCTGCCGCACCCCTCTTCTTGGGCGGCATGGTGACAAAAACGATGAAGAAACTGACGCGCTGATCACCAGATCAGGTTCGCGCAACCTCGATCCCCCTATCTGGCGCGCCAAAGATGTCGGCGTACGACACCTATGGGATCCGAAGGACCCCTTTTATGGTTCGGCAGGGAGAGAGGTATGCACAAAGAGCAGAACCGAAGATCAACGCAAGGGGATTTTTACCCAGGTTCGGGCCGCTGATCAGCATAAAAACGTACTCCTGCTTTAGTTTATTATCAAGATTTCCGTCCTAGTTCTTGGAGCGCTTGCAATGAACAGTGTGTTTGTGCAGCAGCTACGCATGCAGAATGGGCCGAGAGTGCACTCTCTAGCGTTCTCTTTCTGTAGCAGTTGCCTTGGGCCTCCTTTTATATGTTCAAAGGGGTCACCACAGGGGCGAACTGCTCATTTGCGAGGTGTAAAGTAGCTACATGGTATCATACCTAACCACTGATGGTTTAGGACAAATGCATTTAATGCACCGTGAAGTGTCCGTTTAGGTGTCCCTACTTTCTTGGGGATGGAAAAAGGGGCCATCCCATCAGCACCGCTTAAGCTCGCCTCCACTAGCGCCTCGCCACGCATCCGGAGATGGGACCAGAATGCCAGGCCGGTCGCTGCGCTGGAGCGGTGGCACAGTGGTGGAACCTTGTCGGGTGCGAATCTTCCTGGGCTTGGCGGGCTACCCCGGCAAGATCTTGCCGGGAGCCAAGCCCCTGATCTCCAGTTCTCCTTATCTTCTGATCCTTGGCTTGAATGTCTCTCTTTGATAACCTTGAATTGATCTTCAACTGTCCTCCCGACAAACCTTGCCGCAGGTATGGCTACAACTGCCCGTGCACTAGTATGGCATACTAAAGGCCCAATACTTAGTGCACTAACACTTGGTGAGGTGTCTTTGCCCTTGTGAGTCCCAGCAGGCCCTGTCGGAACGTCTTGAATGCTTTCTTCCGGGGGAGCCCTTAACCTTGCCAGGTCTGCCTGCCCAGCAAGGGAGGCTTTTCTCCTGGTGCTGTCTCGCTTCTCTGTCTTGGTCTTGGCCTTCTTAATCAGCATGCTGGTTCTTCGAAGATCTTGGTCTCTTGTATCTTGACACGGCCTTGGTGTTGTAGTCTTGTTCTCGTGCCTGTGCACAGTCAGGGCAATAGACCCAGGGTTTGTTGCACCGACAGAAGCCCCCGGGCCTGCCCCGATCGTGCTGCCGGGCGTCGTTGGGGTAGGTCCTAATAAGTGCATAGGCAGGGGCGCTGAAGAGGCTGATCTCTTGGAGTCTTCTTTGCTTCTTCATTAATCTCGACTCTGGGCCAGTTTTCGGTTTTCCCGCTCGTTGTGCGTTATGCTGCAGAAAACTTGGACTGTGGCCCGTGGATTGCCCACGCCCCACGATCACGAGGCGGAAACTGCCATCCCACTTACTCCCCGCCTCGCACGCACCTGCCACGTGTTCCGCATGCATTGGTCGTGGTAGGTGGTGGATGCGGAGAGCACGGGGACGAGTGCCACGGTTGAGAACCAGGCGTTGATGGTCGGGGCAGAGGGTCGCCCTTGATTCTTTAGGCCGCAGAAGGTGCAGGGAGGCCGCATTGGGGGAACGGGGTGGTCGTTTCATGTGCAAAAGGCTAGCCCCCCGCTCCGTCCTTCTATAAAAAAGGGGGAAGAGCAGTGCATTCTCACTCACACCTCTTCTCCCTTCTTGCAATCTTCCTCCACTCGCCATGGTGAGAGGACGAGGGCGCGGCGGCACTCCAGCGGTGGCGATGAGGGCTTCTACTCGACAGCGCATCCCTCCTCCTCCTGATCCCGTGATAGAGGATCCCACCACGAGAGGAGGGAGGGGCAAGGCCAAGGTCACCGTGGTGCTCGAGGAAGAGGGGGACGGGGCGATGCCTTAGCCGCGCCCCCGCCGGCGGTCCTTCCTCCAATGGACGGCCATGTCGGGGATCAGCCTCGAGAGTTCATCATCAGGCTGTAAAAACCCCCCATGCGGCCATCTTCGCCTCCCTACTCCATTTGCACGGGAAATGGAGCTCGAACAGCCACGCGCTCTGAGGTTGCACATGAGGGGTTGTGGGAACGGTGGCATGTGGGTTGATGTCGACTTCCCTGCTCCACATGTGATGTACCTCCGTCGTGGTTGGAAGACCTTTGCTCGTGCCCACAGTTTCTCAGAAGGGCACGTTCTCCAGTTCAAATTAATGGAGAGCGGCCTGCTCTCTGTCAAGATCTTCGGGTGCTCGGGAGCTCGCTTAGGGTGCTGCGCGGAGAGCTCGACCGCTGACGAAAGCTCCTCCTCGAGTGTCGTGGACTTAACATAGCAGATGCCCTAGCAAAAGGACTTAGGTGTGGAGCCATCGCAACTAGGTTAGCTTGAAGGGGTTAAATGGGACAAAGGACACAGAGAGTTTACCCAGGTTCGGCCCCTCTCAATGAGGTAAAAGCCTACTCCTGCTTCAGGTTGTATTGCTTGTGTTTCGATTACCAGGGAGCGAATACGCTTGACCTAGTTCTCGATCGATTGTTCCTTGAGTTAACCCGCCGTCGGGTCACCCCTTTATATACAGGTTAATGCTCGGCGGCTTACAGAGTCTCGGCCGGCTCACACAAACGTGACCGGCTCGGTTTCTAACTAAGCTTGCCTTACAAGACAAGTTTAAACATATGGCAGCTCACACCCGTGGGCTTCAGGTCGTCTCCGGGTCTTGGGCCTTCAATTGGCTCCAGGTTAAACTTTGGCCCGTCTTTGGTGCTTGGATCTGTTCGATGGCTTGGATCTTATCGGGGTTGGCTTTGATCCCCCGATGGGATACAAAGTACTCGAGCATCTTGCCAGAGGGAACACCAAATACACACTTCTCCGGGTTGAGCTTCAAGTTGATCTTGCGCAAATTGGCAAATGTCTCCTCCAGATCCTGGATAAGCGTTGATCTGTCCTTGGTTTTGACCACAATATCATCCATATAAGCCTCAATGTTTCTGTGCAGCTGTGGCCCAAAACTAATCTGGACTTCCCTTGCAAAAGTAGACCCGGCACTCTTTAATCCGAAAGGCATGCGGATAAAACAGTACGTACCACACAGGGTGATGAACGAGGTCTTTTCTTCGTCTTCCTTGGACATGAAGATTTGATGATACCCAGAATATGCATCCAAAAAGGAGAGCAAATCGCAGCCTGAAGTGGAGTCCATGATCTGGTCGATGCGCGGCAAGGGAAATGGGTCTTTCGGGCAAGCCTTGTTGAGATCTGTGAAGTCTATGCAAAGTCTCCATTTCCCATTGGCCTTTCGGACAACCACTGGATTTGCTAACCACGTTGGATGCAGCACTCCTCTGACCAAACCAGCTGCCTCAAGCTTCTTGATCTCCTCTGTAATGAACTGCTGCCTCTCCAAGGCCTGCTTCCGGACTTTCTGCTTGACAGGTCGGGCATGTGGGCAGACAGCAAGGTGGTGCTCGATTACCTCCCTGGGAACACCAGGGATATCAGATGGTTGCCAGGCAAACACATTGGTATTCGCCCGCAGGAAGGCAACGAGCACGCTTTCCTATTTGTCATCGAGGGTGGCATTGATGGTGAAAGTACCATCAACGCTAGCCAGCCCTGCCGGGACCTTCTTCCCTTGTGGAGCAGCAACCTTGGATCTCTTGCTGTTGGAATTCTCCGGCAAGTCATCAACAGGCGCAGCGCACTCTGGAGAGGCGTGCTTCCCGAATTCCTTGCCGGAGCCCTTACTATCCTTCTCCTTCCCTCTGTTCTCCTTGGCGGGAACTGCCGCCGCTGCTGCCTCTGCCGCGACTGCGTCCTGGTACATCTTGTCCACACAAATGATTGCGTCTTTCTCATCCGATGGGACGGAAATGACTCCAACTGGCCCTGGCATCTTCAAGACATTGTAGGCATAGTGGGATGCCGCCATGAACTTAGTCAGGGCTGGGCGTCCAAGGATTCCATTGTACGGCAAGGGGAGGTCAACCACATCAAACACAATATTTTCAGTCCGGTAGTTCAGCTCTCCCCCAAACGTCACAGGCAACGTGATCTTTCCCTTAGGATGACTCCTGCTGGGATTAACTCCTTGAAACGTTCCGGTGACTTTTATCTCATCCTCTGCTATCTAAAGCTTGCTGATAACCCTTGGGGAAATCAGATTCAACCCGGCCCCGCCGTCCACCAACATCTTCGTGACCTTGAGGTTACGGATTGTTGGAGAGACCAACAACGGAAAACATCCTACCGTGGTGGTGCGGTCAGGATGATCCTCTTCGTCAAAAATGATGGGCGTGCGTGACCATTTGAGTGGTTTCCGGGCACCTGGCGCTGGTTCCACGGCATTAACCTCACGCGCCCACCGCTTGAGTTGGCGGTGAGAGGCATGTAGGGACGCACCCCCGTCAATGCACAGGGCGTCATTGGCCTTCTGGAACTCCTGCTCACTGGTTTCCTCTTCATCCCCTTCATCACTCTCATCACCGCAGGCTTCCTTCTCTCAATCCCTGGCGGGTTTCCCTTTGTTCCGAAGAGGTCTGCCGGGGTGATTTACTTCACCGCCACGACCCTTACCGCCAGCAACATTCTGTCCCTTTTCCTTGTCACGCTTCTCATATTCTGCTTTCTGTCTCTTGACAAGCTGCTCAACCTGATAACACTCTTGAAGGTCGTGGCCCTTGGTCCGATGGATCTTGCAGTACGGTCCATCACCTTTCCCGGCCATTTCGACGGCCGCGGCCTCCCGGCAGTCAGAGCACACGGCAGCTTCCTTGCCGGGGGTTTCGGCCTTAACCTTGTTGCCGGTACTAAGGATACCCGACCCTTCAACAGACATTACCGTCTTATCCTTGCACTTCTTATTGCGCTGCTTGCTCTTCTTCTGACTGGTGGACTCGCCATCATCCTCTGAATCAAAATTAATGAAATCCTCCTCTCCGGGCAGTTTTCTTCCCTCCTCCATCCGAGCACACTTATCCACCAAGGTGTAAAGTTCCTTCACAGCCTTGGGCAACCGTACATTCATCTTGGAATGAATCTTCCAGTTGCGCACATTGGACTGGAAGGCGGCTATCACAGCTGCTGGATGGATATTTGGGATGTTTCTGTGGACTCTGCTAAATCTCTGCAAATACTTCTGGAGAGTCTCTCCTTCTTTCTGCTGAAGAAGCTGCAGATCGCTGGGCCGACCTGGTTCTTGATGGCCGCCAGTGAAGGCGCCAATGAACTCATGGCACAAATCAGCCCATGATGAAATGGAGTTCTCTGGCAGGTGCATCAGCCAAGACCTCACATTGGACTTGAGAGACAAAGGGAAGTAGTTGGCGAATACCTTCTCATCTCTTCCCCCGCCAGCTTGAACAGCGATGGTGTAGATGCTCACAAACTCTGCCAGGTTCAGCCTCCCATCGTACTTCTCGGGTATCTCTAGCTTGAACGTGCGGACGGACGGCCAACGGACTTGCCGTAGCTCATGAGTAAAGGCAGGGCACCCAACCTCGAAAGGTAGGTACCCGATAGTATTGAGTGCAGGCTCATCGACGTCGGGACCGTCACACCCATTGGCCCGGCGGTGGGCGTCACGGCGTTGCTCAACGTTAACGCGTGCGTCTCCCCTCCGCCTGTCCTCCGTGGCATGCTGCAGGCCTGGACGCGCTCGAGGGTCAGAAGAGGCCGTCGAGACGCCATCAGGTTCTTGATTCCGATATGCCCGCGCTAGCTGCCGTGGCGGGGATTGTAACATGGGGGTGGCCCCTTCCATACGACCAGCAGCACGGGCCGTTGTCATCACTTGGGGAGGCCATGGTGGGCCAGCTCGCTGCGAGCCCCCAGCCTCGGCGAAGCTGAGCAGGCTCTGGATGGTGGCACGCCATTCATCCATCTGCTCGGCCGCTGGCGGAAACCTCAGCAGCAGTTGGGCCCGCGCCATGGCCTCCGTAGCAGTACTTGGTATGGGCGATGATGACGCAGATCGCGCCGTCGCTCGGCTACTGACGGGGCTAGCAGTGACCGTATCACGTCCTCACTGTTGCGGGGCGGCCACCTGGATGGCATGGTGGCGCGGTGATGGCGCTTGAAGGTCAGCAGCTCCACTAGGCGCATCAGCCTAGTTGACTCGTCCCGGGGGAGGTGCACGCGCTGCGGCCGTCCCTGTGGTGGGGGCGGCCAGAGGGCGGTGATTCGCCCTGGACCGAGCGCCATTGCTGCGGCTGTACCCGTTGGCGAGGGGAAGGAGTGTGGATGGAGTAGCCCCTTCACCCGTACCTCGCGGAGCGTGGCCATCGGGGTGTTGCTGATGTTGCTCTCCTCCGACGCCTCCTGCTCCTGCTTTGACCGCAGGGGAAGTGGTGACGGTGCCGCCTGCCCCGACCATAGCCCCAGCGGCATCCACACTCTCATGCGCCTCCGCGTCCCCCGCAGCATTAGTGGCTGTGGGCGGCGGCGCCTTCGAGGTGGATGGGTGAGCAGCAACACCGGGCTTCTTCTTGGGCGCCATTGCCGACGGCGCCGTCGAAGACGAAGATGGTGATGAAGATGACGCACTGCACACGCTTTCAGGTTCACGCAAGCGATCCCCCTACCGAGCGTGCCAAAGATGTCGCGGGAAACCACGGCCACCTATGGGGCCAAGGGGCCCCTTGCTGGTTCGGCAGGGGGATGTCGCATTGCACAAAGAGCAGAAGAATGTGGGGTAGCACGGCAGAGATCACACGAGCAATTTTACCCAGGTTCGGGCCGCCGCGAGGCGTAAAACCCTACTCCTGCTTTGGTGGATTGATGGTGGAAAAGTGGTGGTGGAGCGTAGTACACTTGCCCAGCAGGCTCACCCTGGGGAGGCAGTGACTACGCGCGTACGAGCGTGGGGGTGTACAACTTTCCAACCCTTGCTACGGTTGCCATGGGCCTCCTTTTATACGTTAAGGGGTCACCACAGTGGCAAAACAGTCATTATGCACTGATAAGATAGCAAACAGTGCTATCATACCTAATTCTGCAGGCTGACAGAGTGCATTAAATGCACCGCTCAACGTCACATCGTTGCTTCCCCGGCAAGCCTTGTCGGTCTCGTCTTGCCAGCTCCATGCCTGCTTGCCTGACACGTTCGCAGGACGGGTGTCATCTGTAGGTATTTCTTGTAGAAAGAGGCCACCATGTGGCGAATGGCTGCCACTTAGTCACTTTGCAGCTTGACACCACATTGATCAACGACGTGGGTCGTGGTGAGATGGCCTGGTGAGGTGTCTTTGCCCTTGTGAGTCCCGGCAGGCCTTGCCGGAACGTCTTGAATGCTTTCTTCCGGGGAAGCCCTTGTCCTTGCCAGGTCCGCCTGCCCGGCAAGGGAGGCTTTTCTCCTGGTGGTGTCTCGCTTCTCTGTCTTGGTCTAGGTCTTGGCCTTCTTAATCAGCATGCCGGTTCTTCGAAGATCTTGGTCTCTTGTATCTTGACACGGCCTTGGTGTTGTAGTCTTGTTCTCGTGCCTGTGCACAGTCAGGGCAACAGACCCAGGGTTTGTTGCACCGACAGTGTGATTGAAGTTTTCAAGTTTTGGGTGAGATCACGATGGATGAAGGAATAAGGAGTAAGAAGATCCTAAGCTTGGGGATGCCCCATGGCACCCCAAGCCATTATCCAAAGAGAAGCAAGCAACTAAGCTTGGGGATGCCCAAGTGGCATCCCCTCTTTCTTCTAACGACCATCGGTATTTTACTTGGAGCTATATTTTTATTCGTCACATATCATGAGTTTTGCTTGGAGCGTCTTGTATGATATGAGTCTTTGCTTGTTTTGCTTTTTATTTTTAGTCATGAATCCTTGCTGGACACACCTATTTGAGAGAGCCAAAATTATGCTATGACTTGTTAGAATTGCTCTCTATGCTTCACTTAAATCTTTATGAGCTATGGAATTGATCTAGTGCTTCACTTATATCTTTTTTAGCACGGTGTGCTTTAGTATTTTTGAAGAAATGCTCTCATGCTTCACTTAGATTTATTTGAGAGTTAGTAAAAAATTTAAGAAATTCTCTCTTGCTTCACTTAAATTATTTTGAGAGAAGAAATTTTTTATGCTCATGTTCTTCACTTAGATTTGTTTGAGCTAGCAAAAGGAACACATTAAACTAGTCCCAAAGTGATAGATATTCAAGAGGGATAAAATAAAAACTTTCATGAAGATCATTGGACAAAATAAACTTGATTCTTTGTAATAGTTTTGCGATATGTTGATATAATATGTGAGTAATGTTGATGAGTAATTATGCTTTAGTAAGAATATTGGTGTTAAGGTTTGTGATTCCCTATGCAAGCACGAAAGTCAATAGTTATGCAATGAAATTATATCCTACTTATGGTGCATTATTCGGTGTTAGTTATGCTTAATGCTCGCTTATGAGATTTTTCGTTTCTTGGTTGGATGCTTCTCAATCTTTTGCTAGCCTTCATTTGCACCAAGTATGATCACTACTTGTGCATCCAAAATCCTTAAACCAGTTTTGCCATATGAGTCCACTATACCTACCTATATGTGGTATTTCTGTACCGTTCTAAGCAAATTTGTATGTGCCATCTCTAATTTCAAAATAAATTTCTCTTTTGTGTGCTCGTACCGCTCATGAAACGGTAGGGGGTGACTGACATATTTTCATGCTAGATGTGTTATTCTCAAGATGAGTGTTTATTCACTTGTCATTGCACGAGAGTACGGCAAAGGTATTAGGGATGCCCCATCCCGAAATGAAAAATGAATTTACTTTATGTTGTGAAATAATATATTCCTTGGAAAGTGTTGGTATGGAGGGCACCCGTGGATACGGCTAGCCATGGAAAGTGAAAGTATGGTGGAAAAAGGAATAAACTTTATTTTCTGTTTGGGAACCACCTATGATATATCTAGCATGGAAAGTATTGGGAACTACTCGATCGTTTTCATTGACAGGAAAAGCATGCCACCCAAAATGTTTTATCTCTACTTTTTTCGCTTTGAGCTCTGGCACCTCTACAAATCCCTACTTCCCTCTGCGAAGGGCCTTTCTTTTACTTTATGCAATTTTAATTTTGAGTCTCCATCTTCTCTTATAAAAGCACCAACTAAGGGGCACTATGATCATACTTGAGCATTGGGTGTAGCTAATATGCGAGTGTGTTTCATGAATGGATCAATGATTGAGCATAATTGGCTAGGGATAACTTGCTTTAGTGTTGATATTTTGAAAGACATGGTTGCTTGTTGATATGCTTGAGTATTGAAATCTTCATGTCAAAACTAGACTATTGCTTTGAATCGTATAAAAGTCCAAATGTCCATGCTACAAAGAAAAGAATATGTGATGAACATGTTAGGTAGCATTCCACATCAAAAATTCTATTTTTATCATTTACCTACTCGAGGACGAGCAGGAATTAAGCTTGGGCTTGCTGATACATCTCCAACGTATCTATAATTTTTTATTGTTCCATGCTGTTATATTATCATTCTTGGATGTTTTACAATCATTTTATAGCAACTTTATATCATTTTTTGGGACTAACCTATTGACATAGTGCCCAGTGCCAGTTGCTATTTTTTGCTTGTTTTTTACTTCATAGGAAATCAATACCAAACGGAGTCCAAACGCAGCGAAACTTTTTGGTGACTTTTTCTGGACCAGAAGACACAAGTTGGGCCAAGAAAGTACCTGAGGGGGGCTCCGAGGGGAGCACAACCCACCAGGGCGCGCCTGGGGGCCCATGCACGCCCAGGTGGGTTGTGCCCACCTCGGCCACTTCCCACACCGCCTCTTTGCTCTATAAATACCCCAATATTCCAGAAACCCTAGGGGAGTCGACGAAAATCAATTCTAGCCGCCGCAAGTTCCAGAAACCATAGATCCAATCTAGACACCATCACAGAGGGGTTCATCATCCTCATTGGTGCCTCTCCGATGATGCTTGAGTAGTTCATTGTAGACCTACGGGTCCGTAGGCAGTAGCTAGATGGCTTCCTCTCTCTCTTTTGATTCTCAATACAATGGTCTCTTGGAGATCTATTTGATGTAACTCTTTTTTGCGGTGTGTTTGTTGGGATCCGATGAACTTTGAGTTTATGATCAGATCTATGTTTTTATCCATGAAAGTGATTTGAGTCTTTTGATCTCTTATATGCATGATTTCTTATAGCCTCGTATTTCTTCTTCAAATCTTTGGTTTAGTTAGGCCAACTAGATCGATTTTTCTTGCCATGGGAAGAGGTGCTTTGTGATGGGTTCGGTCTTACGGTGCTTGATTCTAGTGACAGAAGGGGAACCGACACGTATGTATCGTTGCTATTAAGGATAACAAGATGGGGTCTATTTCTACATAAATAGATCTTGTCTACATCATGTCATCGTTCTTATTGTATTACTCCATTTCTCCATGAACTTAATACACTAGATGCATGCTGGATAGCGGTCGATGTGTGGAGTAATAGTAGTAGATGCAGGCAGGAGTCGGTCTACTAATCTTGGACGTGATGCCTATATAATGATCATTGCCTGGATATCGTCATAATTATTTGAAGTTCTATCAATTGCCCAACAGTAATTTGTTTACCCACCGTATGCTATTTTTCTCGAGAGAAGCCACTAGTGGAATCTACGGCCCCCGGGTCTATTTTTCTTATCATATATTTTCAGATCTATATTGCTATTTGCCTTTTTATTTATTTGCCACTTTTATTTTCAGATCTATATTTCTAAAAACCCAAAAATATTTTGCTTCAGTTTATTTTATTCGTGATCTATTTATCCAACCTACTACAATTTATCTCACGTCCGTTTACCAATTTCTGGCGCCGTTACCCGAAAGGGATTGACAACCCCTTTAACACATCGGGTTGCAAGTATTTGTTCTTTGTGTGCAGGTGTTGTTTACGTAGTGTTGCTTGGTTCTCCTACTGGTTCGATAACCTTGGTCTCATCACTGAGGGAAATACCTATCGTTGCTGTGCTGCATCATCCCTTCCTCTTTGGGGAAATACCAACGTAGTTCAAGCCAACATCAGGCTTTCCCTTTTGGCCCAAATAAAGTGTTCTCGTACCCAAACATTTTGGGAAACATCCGGAACCCCTTCCGGTGAATTCCGGAACCCTTCCGGAGACCAAACACTATTATCCCTTATATCAAACTTTACCTCTGGACTATTCCGGAGCTCCTCATCATGTCCGTGATCACATCCGGGACCCCAAACAACATTTGGTCACCAACATACATAACTCATATAATACTATATCGTCAATGAACGTTAAGCGTGCGGACCCTACGGGTTCGAGAACTATGTAGACATGATCGACACACCTCTCTGGTTAATAACCAATAGCGGAACCTGGATGCCCATATTGGCTCCTACATATTCTACGAAGATCTTTATCGGTTGAACCTTATGACAACATACGTAATTCCCTTTGTCCATCGGTATGTTACTTGCCCGAGATTCGATCGTCGGTATCTTCATACCTAGTTCAATCTCGTTACTGGCAAGTCTCTTTACTCGTTCTGTAATACATCATCCTGTAACTAACTCATTAGTCACTTTGCTTGCAAGGCTTCTTATGATGTGTATTACCGAGAGGGCCCAGAGATACCTCTCCGATACATCAGAGTGACAAATCCTAATCTCGATCTATGACAACTCAACAAACACCTTCGGACATACCTGTAGAGCATCTTTATGATCACCCAGTTACGTTGTGATGTTTGATAGCACACAAGGTATTCCTCCGGTATCCGGGAGTTGCATAATCTTATAGTCGAAGGAATATGTATTTGACATGAAGAAAGCAATAGCAATAAACTGAACGATCTATATGCTAAGCTAACGGATGGGTCTTGTCCATCACATCATTCTCCTAATGATGTGATCCCGTTATCAAACGACAACACATGTCTATGGTTAGGAAACCTTAACCATCTTTGATCAATGAGCTAGTCTAGTAGAGGCTTACTGGGGACACAGTATTTGTTTATGCATTCACACATGTATTTAAGTTTCCAATCAATACAATTCTAGCATGAATAATAAACCTTTATCATGAATAAGGAAATACAAAATAACAAATTTATTATTGCCTCTAGGGCATATTACCTTCAGTCTCCCACTTGCACTAGAGTCAATAATCTAGATTACATAGTACTGAATCTAACACCCATGGAGTCTTGGTGCTGATCATGTTTTGCTCTTGGAAGAGGCTTAGTCAACGGGTCTGCCACATTCAGATCCATATGTATTTTGCAAATCTCTATGTCTCCATCCTTGACTTGTTCATGAATGGAGTTGAAGCGTCTCTTGATGTGTTTAGTTCTCTTGTGAAACCTGGATTCCTTCGCGAAGGCAATTGCTCCAGTGTTGTCACAAAAGATTTTCATTGGACCCGATGCACTAGGTATTACACCTAGATCGGATATGAACTCCTTTAACCAGACTCCTTCATTTGCTGCTTTCGAAGCAGCTATGTACTCCGCTTCACACGTAGATCCCGCCATGAAGCTTTGCTTGGAACTGCACCAACTGACAGCTCCACCATTCAATATAAATACGTATCCGGTTTGTGACTTTGAGTCATTCGGATCAGTGTCAACACTAGCATCGACGTAACCATTTACGACGAGCTCTTTGTCACCTCCATAAATGAGAAACATATCCTTGGTCCTTTTCAGGTACTTCAGGATGTTCTTGACCGCTGTCCAGTGATCCACTCCTGGATTACTTTGGTACCTCCCTGCCAGACTTATGGCAAGGCACACATCAGATCTGGTACACAGCATAGCATACCTGATAGAGCCTATGGCTGAGGCATAGGGAATGACTTTCATTTTCTCTCTATCTTCTGAAGTGGTCGGGCTTTGAATCTGACTCAACTTCACACCTTGTAACACAGGCAAGAACCCTTTTGTTGACTGATCCATTTTGAACTTCTTCAAAACTTTGTCAAGGTATGTGCTTTGTGAAAGTCCTATTAAGCGTCTCGATCTATCTCTATAGATCTTGATGCCCAATATATAAGCAACTTCACCGAGGTCTTTCATTGAAAAACTCTTATTCAAGTATCCTTTTATGCTATCCAGAAATTCTATATCATTTCCAATCAATAATATGTCATCTAGATATAATATTAGAAATGCTACAGAGCTCCCACTCACTTTCTTGTAAATACAGGCTTCACCGAAAGTCTGTATAAAACCATATGCTTTGATCACCTCATCAAAGCGTATATTCCAACTCCGAGATGCTTGCACCAGTCCATAGATGGATCGCTGGAGCTTGCACACTTTGTTAGCACCTTTAGGATCGACAAAACCTTCTGGTTGCATCATATACAACTCTTCTTTAAGAAATCCATTAAGGAATGCAGTTTTGACGTCCATTTGCCAGATTTCATAATCATAAAATGCGGCAATTGCTAACATGATTTGGACGGACTTAAGCATCGCTACGGGTGAGAAAGTCTCATCGTAGTCAACCCCTTGAACTTGTCAAAAACCTTTTGTGACAAGTCGAGCTTTGTAGACAGTAACATTACCATCAGCGTCAGTCTTCTTCTTGAAGATCCATTTATTCTCTATGGCTTGCCGATCATCGGGCAAGTCCACCAAAGTCCACACTTTGTTCTCATACATGGATCCTATCTCAGATTTCATGGCCTCAAGCCATCTGTCGGAATCTGGGCTCATCATAGCTTCTTCATAGTTCGTAGGTTCGCCTTGGTCTAATAACATGACTTCCAGAACAGGATTACCGTTCCACTCTGGTGCAGATCGTGCTCTGGTTGACCTACGAGGTTCAGTAGCAACTTGATCTGAAGTTTCATGATCATTATCATTATCTTCCTCTCTAGTTGGTGTAGGCATCACGGGAATGGTTTTCTGTGATGTGCTACTTTCCAATTTGAGAGAAGGTACAATTACCTCATCAAGTTCTAATTTCCTCCCACTCACTTCTTTCGAGAGAAACTCCTTCTCTAGAAAGGTTCCATTCTTGGCAACAAAGATCTTGCCTTCGGATATGTGGTAGAAAGTGTACCCAATTGTTTCCTTAGGGTATCCTATGGAGACGCACTTCTCCGATTTGGGTTCGAGCTTATCAGGCTGAAGCCTTTTGACATAAGTGTCGCAACCCCAAACTTTAAGAAACGACGGCTTAGGTTTCTTGCCAAACCACAGTTCATACGGTGTAGTCTCAACGGATTTCGATGGTGCCCTATTCAACGTGAATGCAGCTATCTCTAAAGCATAACCCCAAAACGATAGTGGTAAATTGGTAAGAGACATCATAGATCGCACCATATCTAATAAAGTACGGTTACGACATTCGGACACACCATTACGCTGTGGTGTTCCAGGTGGCGTGAGTTGTGAAACTATTCCACATTGTTTTAAATGAAGGCCAAACTCGTAACTCAAATATTCGCCTCCGCGATCAGATCGTAGAAACTTTATTTTCTTGTTACGATGATTCTCCACTTCACTCTGAAATTCTTTGAACTTTTCAAATGCTTCAGATTTGTGTTTCATTAAGTAGATATACCCATATCTGCTCAAATCATCTGTGAAGGTCAGAAAATAATGATACCCGCCGCGTGCCTCAACACTCATCGGACCGCATACATCGGTATGTATTATTTCCAATAAGTCATTAGCTCGCTCCATTGTTCCGGAGAATGGAGTTTTAGTCATCTTGCCCATGAGGCATGGTTCGCAATTATCAAATGATTCATAATCAAGTGATTGCAAAAGCCCATCTGCATGGAGTTTCTTCATGCACTTTACACCAATATGACCTAAACGGTAGTGCCACAAATATGTTGCACTATCATTATCAACTTTGCATCTTTTGGCATCAATATTATGAATATGTGTATCACTACAATCGAGATTCAACAAAAATAGACCACTCTTCAAGGGTGTAAGACCATAAAAGATATTACTCATATAAATAGAACAACCATTATTCTCTGATTTAAATGAATAACCGTCTCGCACTAAACAAGATCCAGATATAATGTTCTTGCTCAACGCTGGCACCAAATAACAATTATTCAGGTCTAAAACTAATCCCGAAGGTAGATGTAGAGGTAGCGTGCCGACGGTGATCACATCGACCTTGGAACCATTCCCGACGCGCATCGTCACCTCGTCCTTAGCCAATCTTCGTTTAATCCGTAGCTCCTATTTCAAGTTACAAATATGAGCAACCGAACTAGTATCAAATACCCAGGCGCTACTACGAGCATTAGTAAGGTACACATCAATAACATGTATATCAAATATACCTTTGTTCACTTTGCCATCCTTCTTATCTGCCAAATACTTGGGGCAGTTCCGCTTCCAGTGACCAGTTCCTTTGTAGTAGAAGCACTCGGTTTCAGGCTTGGGTCCATCTTTGGGTTTCTTTCCGGGAGTGGCAACTTGCTTGCCATTCTTCTTGAAGTTCCCTTTATTTCCCTTGCCCTTTTTCTTGAAACTAGTGGTCTTGTTAACCATCAACACTTGATGCTCCTTCTTGATTTCTACCTCCGCGGCCTTAAGCATTGCGAAGAGCTCGGGAATTGTTTTGTTCATCCCTTGCATATTATAGTTTATCACGAAGCCTTTGTAGCTTGGTGGCAGTGATTGAAGAACTCTGTCAATGACATAATCAACTGGAAGATTAACTCCCAGTAGAGTCAAGTGATTATAATACCCAGACATTTTGAGTATGTGTTCACTGACAGAACTGTTCTCCTCCATCTTGCAGCTGTAGAACTTGTTGGAGACTTCATATCTCTCAACCCGGGCATTTGCTTGAAATATTAACTTCAACTCTTGGAACATCTCATATGCTCCATAACGTTCAAAATGTCTTTGAAGTCCCGGTTCTAAGTCGTAAAGCATGGCACACTGAACTATCGAGTAGTCATCAGATCGAGCTTGCCAGACGTTCAAAACATCAGCTTCTGCTCCTGCAGCAGGCCTTTCACCTAGCAGTGCATCAAGGACATAATTCTTCTATGCAGCAATGGGGATAATCCTCAAGTTACGGACCCAGTCTGTGTAGTTGCTACCATCATCTTTCAACTTAGCTTTCTCTAGGAACGCATTAAAATTCAGAGGAACGGTAGCACGGGCCATTGATCTACAACATAGATATGCAAATACTATCAGGACTAAGTTCATGATAAATTAAGTTCAATTAATCAAATTACTTAAGAACTCCCACTTAAATAGACATCCCTCAAGTCATCTAAGTGATAAGTGATCCAAATCAACTAACCCATGTCCGATCATCACGTGAGATGGGGTAGTCATCAATGGTGAACATCTCTATGTTGATCATATCTACTATATGATTCACGTTCGATCTTTTGATCTCCAGTGTTCCGAGGCCATGTATGTACATGCTAGGCTCGTCAAGTTTAACCCAAGTATTCTGCATGTGCAAAACTGTCTTACACCCGTTGTATGCGAATGTAGAGTCTATCACACCCGATCATCATGTGGTGTCTCAACACGACGAACTGTAGCAACGGTGCATACTCAGGGAGAACACTTTTACCTTGAAATTTAGTGAAGGAATCATCTTATAATCCTACCGCCGTACTAAGCAAAATAAGATGCATAAAAGATAAACATCACATGCAATCAAAATATGTGACATGATATGGCCATCGTCATCTCGTGCTTTTGATCTCCATCTCCAAAGCATCGTCATGATTTCCATCGTCACCGGCTCGACACCTTGATCTCCATCGTTGCGTCGTGGTTGTCTCACCAACTATTGCTTCTACAACTATTGCTAACGCATAGCGATAAAGTAAAGCAATTACATGGCGTTTGCATTTCATACAATAAAGAGACAACCATAAGGCTCCTGCCGGTTGCCGATAACTTACAAAACATGATCATCTCATACAATAACGTACATCATGTCTTGACCATATCACATCACAACATGCCCTGCAAAAACAAGTTAGACATCCTCTACTTTGTTGTTGCAAGTTTTACGTGGCTGCTACGGGCTTCTAGCAAGAACCGTTCTTACCTACGGCAAAAACCACAATGGTGATTCATCAAGTTTGCTGTTTTAACCTTCTTCAAGGACCGGCCACAGTCAAATTCGATTCAACTAAAGTAGGAGAAACAGACACCCGCCAGCCACCTTTATGCAAAACTAGTTGCATGTCTGTCGGTGGAACCGGTCTCATGTGCGTGGACATGTAAGGTTGGTCCGAGCCGCTTCATCCCACAATACTGCCGAATCAAAATAAGACGTTGGTGGTAAGCAGTATGACTATCACCGCCCACAACTCTTTGTGTTCTACTCGTGCATATCATCTACGCATAGACCTGGCTCATGATGCCACTGTTACGTTGCATGAAAACAAAAAAAATCTATGCACACGCAAGATCTATCCATGGAGATGCATAGCTACGAGAGGGGGAGAGCATCTTCATACCCTTGAAGATCGCTAAGCGGAAGCGTTTATCAACGCGGTTGATGTAGTCGTACACCTTCACGATCCGTCCTGATCAAGTACCGAACGTACGGCACCTCCGCGTTCAGCACACATTCAGCTAGATGACGTCCTCGCCTTCTTGATCCAGCAAGACGGGCGAAGTAGTAGATGAGTTCCGGCAACACGACGGCGTGGTGACGGTGTTGGTGAAGAACAATCTCCGCAGGGCTTCGCCAAGCACAACAGAAACTGTGACGGAGGATAAACTAGAGGGGACGGGGTTGCCGGCACACGGCTTGGTGATTCTTCATGTGTCTTGGGTGCTAGCCCTGCCCCTCTATTTATATGTTGAGCCTTGGGGTCGAAAATTGGAGTAAAAGCCTCCTCAAAGTCAGTTTTGCCCGAAAGGCAAGAGTCCTTCTCGGACTCCAGGACCAGACACCATGGTTCCCGGCGTCTGGCCTCTGGTCTCCGCAAAACTCCCTTTTGCACTTTCCAAAAGCCTCGTGGGCTTTCCCTTTTGGCCCAAATAAAGTGTTCTCGTACCCAAACATTTCGGGAAACATCCGGAACCCCTTCCGGTGAATTTCGGAACCCTTCCGGAGACCAAACACTATTATCCCTTATATCAAACTTTACCTCTGGACTATTCCGGAGCTCCTCGTCATGTCCGTGATCACATCTGGGACTCCAAACAACATTCGATCACCAACATACATAACTCATATAATACTATATCATCAACGAACGTTAAGCGTGCGGACCCTACTGGTTTGAGAACTATGTAGACATGACCAAGACACCTCTCTGGTCAATAACCAATAGCGGAACCTGGATGCCCATATTGGCTCCTACATATTCTACGAAGATCTTTATCGGTCAAACCTTATGACAACATACGTAATTCCCTTTGTCCATTGTATGTTACTTGCCCGAGATTCGATCGTCGGTATCTTCATACCTAGTTCAATCTCATTACCGGCAAGTCTCTTTACTCGTTCCGTAATACATCATCCTGTAACTAACTCATTAGTCACCTTGCTTGCAAGGCTTCTTATGATGTGTATTACCGAGAGGGCCCAGAGATACCTCTCCGATACTCGGAGTGACAAATCCTAATCTCGATCTATGCCAACTCAACAAACACCTTCGGAGATACCTGTAGAGCATCTTTATGATCACCCAGTTATGTTGTGACGTTTGATAACACACAAGGTATTCCTTCGGTATCCGGGAGTTGCATAATCTCATAGTCGAAGGAATATGTATTTGACATGAAGAAAGCAATAGCAATAAACTGAACGATTAGCAATAAACTGAACAATCAATATGCTAAGCTAACGGATGGGTCTTGTCCATCACATCATTCTCCTAATGATGTGATCCCGTTATCAAATGACAACACATGTCTATGGTTAGGAAACCTTAACCATCTTTGATCAATGAGCTAGTCTAGTAGAGGCTTACTAGGGACACAGTATTTGTTTATGTATTCACACATGTATTTAAGTTTCCGATCAATACAGTTCTAGCATGAATAATAAACCTTTATCATGAATAAGGAAATATAAAATAACAACTTTATTATTGCCTCTAGGGCATATTTCCTTCATGGGATGCCACCATGAATTTGGCCAGGGCAGGACGACCAAGGATTCTGTTGTACGGCAGGGGGAGGTCAACCATATCAAACACGATCTTCTCAGTCTGGTAGTTCAACTCCCCCCTGAATGTTACCGGCAGTGTGATCTTCCCCTTAGGTTGACTCCTGTCGGGGTTGATCCCTTGGAATGTACCAGTAACCTTGAGCTCTTCATCTGCTATCTGAAGTTTGCTGATGACCTTTGGAGAAATCAGATTCAACCCGGCCCCGCCGTCAACCAACATCTTTGTGACCTTGAGTTTGCGAATTGTTGGTGAAACCAACAACAGCAAACCCCCCACCGTGGTAGTGCGGTCAGGGTGATCCTCCTCATCAAAGACGATGGGCGTGCGGGACCACTTGAGCGGCTTTCGAGAATCTGCCGCTGGCTCCACGGCATTGACCTCACGCGCCCACCTTTTAAGTTGGCGGTGAGAGGAGTGCAGAGATGCACCCCCGTCAATGCATAGGGTGTCAGTGGCTTTCTGGAATTCCTGCTCGCTGGTTTCCTCTTCATCTCCTTCATCACTTTCGTCCTCGCAATCCTTCTTCTCACGGCCTTTGGCGGGTTTCCCTTGATACTGAGGAGCCTTGCCGGGGTGACCTGTTCTGCCACCTCGGCCCTTCCCGCCAGCGCCATCTTGGTTTTTCTCCTTATCACGCTTCTCGTACTCAGCCCTCTGCTTCTTGACGAGCTGCTCAACCTGATGACACTCCTGGAGATCGTGGCCTTTGGTCCGATGGATCTTGCAGTACGGCCAATCACTCTTCCCAGCTTTCTCGGCAGTCGCGGCTTCCCGGCAATCAGCGCATGCGGCAGCTTCCTTGCCGGGGGCCTCAGTCTTGGCCTTCTTGCCGGTATCAGGTGCACTCGACCCTTCAACGGTCATCACCACTTTATCATTGCGCTTCTTGCTCTTCTTCTTCCGGCTAGTGGCGTCGTCATCATCTTCTGAGTCGATGTCGACTCCATCTTCTTCACCTGGGAGTCGTCTCCCCTCTTCTACTCGGGCACACTTATCCACCAGAGTGTATAGCTCATTCACCGTCTTGGGAAAACGAACGTTCATTTTAGAACGTATCCAGCAGTTGCGCACGTTGGACTGGAACGCGGCTATCACAGCTGCCGGGTGGATGTCTGGGATGTTCCTGTGCACTCGGCTGAACCTCTGCATGTACTTCCGTAGGCTCTCTCCTTCCTTTTGCGGGAGTAGCTGTAAGTCGCTGGGTCGTCCTGGTTCTTGGTGGCCGCCTGTGAAGGCGCCAACAAACTCATGGCACAGGTCAGCCCAGGTCGAAATGGAGTTCTCTGGCAAGTGCATCAACCAAGACCTCATATTTGGCTTGAGTGCCAAGGGGAAGTAGTTGGCGAACACCTTCTCATCTCTTCCCCCGGCAGCTTGAACAGCGATGGTGTAGATGCTCAAGAACTCTGCCGGGTTCAGTCTTCCATCGTACTTCTCTGGTATTTCTAGCTTGAACGTGCGGGCAGATGGCCAACGGACTTGCCGCAACTCATGAGTGAAGGCGGGGCACCCAACCCCGAAAGTTAGGCACCCACCCTCACCGGGCGTAGGCTCATCGACATTGGAGCCATTGCACCTATCGGACCGACGTTGGGTTTCACGGCGTCGTTCGATGGTGATGCGCACGCCCCCCCCCCCCCCCCCCGCCTGTCTTCCAGGACTCGCTGCTATTCTCATCGTGCTCGAGGATTGGACAAGGCCATCAATACGTCGTCGGGTTCTTGGTTGCGTCGCTCTGGCCGTGGCCCCTGTGCTGGCTCCCGCGGAGGGGATTGCACCGTGGGGGTGGCCCCTTCGGTACGACCAGCAGCTCGGGCCGGTGCCGCCGCCTGTGGAGGCTGTGACGGGCCTGCTCGCTGCGATCCTCCCGCCTCGGCGAAACCAATCAAGCTCTGAATGGTGGCTCTCCACTCATCCATCTGATAAGCCACCGGCAAAAATCTCAACAGGAGTTGGGCCCGCGCCATGGCCTCCGAAGCAGTGCTCGGCATGGAGGACGACATAGACCGTAGCGTCGCCTGGCTCCTGTCGCCGTGAGCCAGTCGCCAGGGCGGCGTGGAGGCAGGGTGGATGCGCTTGGGGATCGGCGGCTCCGTTAGGCGCATCAGCTTGGCCAGCCCGTCCTGGGGTGACGCAGGCCCTTCGGCCACATCCGTAGCGGGGGCGGTGATGTCTACTACGCAACTTTATTCTTGTAGACTCGTGTTGGGCCTCCAAGCGTAGAGTTTTGTAGGGCAGTAGCAATTTTCCCTCAAGTGGATGACCTAAGGTTTATCAATCCGTGGGAGGCATAGGATGAAGATGGTCTCTCTCAAACAACCCTGCAACCAAATACAAGAAATCTCTTGTGTCCCCAACACACCCAATACAATGGCAAATTGTATAGGTGCACTAGTTCGGCGAAGAGATGGTGATAAAAGTGTAATATGGATGGTAGAAATATATTTTTATAATCTGAATAAATAAAAACAGCAAGGTAGCAAGTGACAAAAGTGAGCACAAATGGTATTGCAATGCTTGAAAACAAGGCCTAGGGTCCATACTTTCACTAGTGCAATCTATCAACAATACTAATATAATTCGATCATATAACCAACCCTCAACGTGCGATGAAGAATCACTCCAAAGTTCCTATCTAGCGGAGAACATAAGAAGAAATTATTTGTAGGGTACGAAACCACCTCGAAGCTATTCTTTCTGATCGATCCATCCAAGAGTTCGTACTAAAATAACACCAAATAATTTCATATTCATAATACTCAATCCAACACAAAGAACCTCAAAGAGTGCCCCAAGATTTCTACCAGAGAAACAAAGACAAGAACGTGTATCAACCCCTATGCATAGATTACCCCAATGTCACCTCGGGAATCCGCGAGTTGAATGCCAAAACATATATCAAGTGAATCAATACGATACCCCATTGTCACCACGAGCATTCATATGCAAGACATACATAAAGTGTTCTCAAATCCATAAAAGTATTCAATCCGATAAAACAAAATCTCAAAGGGAAAAGTCAATTCATCACAACAAGATAGAGAGGGGAAAACACCATATGATCCAACTATATTAACAAAGCCCGCGATACATCAAGATTGTGATATCTCAAGAACACGAGAGAGAGAGAGAGAGATTAAACACATAGCTACTGGTACAAACCCTCAGCTCCGAGGGTGGACTACTCCCTCCTCATCGTGGTGGCCACCGGGATGATGAAGATGGCCATCGGTGATGATCTTCCCCTCCGACAGGGTGCCGGAACGGGGTCTAGATTGGATCTCGTGGATACAGAGGCCTTGCAGTGGCGGAACTTCTGATCTAGGGCTACCCCCAGGGTTTTTGGAATATTTGGTGATTTATAGGCCAAAGAGGGGGTGCGGGAGGCCACCGAGGTGGGCACAACCCACCTGGGCGCGCCTGGGCCCCCAGGCACGCCCTGGTGGGTTGTGCCCCCCTTGGGGCACCCCCAGGTGCTTCTCTGGCCCACTGGATGTCTTCTGGTCCATAAAAAATCCACAAAAAAATTCGCGGTGTTTGGACTCCGTTTGATATTGATTTCCTGCGATGTAAAAAACAAGCAAAAACAGCAACTGGCACTGGGCACTGGGTCAATAGGTTAGTCCCAAAAAAATGATATAAAGTTGCAATAAAATGATTGTAAAACATCCAAGAATGATAATATAACAGCATGAATACTTCATAAATTATAGCTACGTTGGATACGTATCAGCATCCCCAAGCTTAATTCCTACTCGTCCTCGAGTAGGTAAATGATAAAAGAAATAATTTATGAAGTGTGAATGCTAGCAAAGTGCACAAGTTTGATCAATGACAATTTCAATCACTTTTCCTAGCATCATAACAGAAATTCTTTCTTATAAAACTTCTCATGTTAAAGTAGCAACCAATTCACATGTTAAGGTTCAAACAATGAATTCTCTTCAAACTCAACAACCTATGTTCTCAGTCACCAAACAATTGCAATTCAACTTATTCAACAGAGTCTAAGTAAGAGCTCCACATACTCAACCATCATATAGTCTTCTATGATTGCTAACACTCACCGCATACACATGAGCAAAACGTTTCAACCGGACACATAGAAAGATAGGGGCCTATAATTTTGCCTCCCAACGTATTCACCTCAAGGGTGATGTCAACAATAATAACGCATGCCACCCATATCCAACTGGACATATGTGCCTAGATCTTTCCTCACCACATGATGCTTGCCAAAGGAGAAAAATAAAAAGGAATAGAGAGAAAAACTTTGACTCTTGCATAAAAGTAAATACATAAAAGTAAAAGATAGGCCCTTCGCAAAGGGAAGCAAAGGTTGCCATGCGCTTATTTGTTTGTATGCTCAACCCCTTAGTGCAAAAGAACATCACGTTATATTGCCCCTTGTGATGGCAACCTTTATTATCCAGTCTGTCGCTTTTATTTCTTTACCATCACAAGTTCGTACAATGCTCAATTTTCTCTTACACTTTTAGAAGCAATTTTTATTGCCTTATTGCACCGATGACAACTTACTTGAAGGATCTTACTCAATCCATAGGTAGGTATGGTGGACTCTTGAAAATAAGATTTGGGTTTAAAGGTTTTTGGATGCACTAGTAGTATCTCTACTTTGATGTCTACTACGCAACTTTATTCTTGTAGACTCGTGTTGGGCCTCCAAGCGCAGAGTTTTGTAGGACAGTGGCAATTTTCCCTCAAGTGGATGACCTAAGGTTTATCAATCCGTGGGAGGCGTAGGATGAAGATGGTCTCTCTCAAACAACCCTGCAACCAAATACAAGAAATCTCTTGTGTCCCCAACACACCCAATACAATGGCAAATTGTATAGGTGCACTAGTTCGGCGAAGAGATGGTGATAAAAGTGTAATATGGATGGTAGAAATATATTTTTATAATCTGAATAAATAAAAAGAGCAAGGTAGCAAGTGATAAAAGTGAGCACAAACGGTATTGCAATGCTTGAAAACAAGGCCTAGGGTCCGTACTTTCGCTAGTGCAATCTCTCAACAATACTAATATAGTTGGATCATATAACCAACCCTCAACGTGCGATGAAGAATCACTCCAAAGTTCCTATCTAGCGGAGAACATAAGAAGAAATTATTTGTAGGGTACGAAACCACCTCGAAGCTATTCTTTCTGATCGATCTATCCAAGAGTTCGTACTAAAATAACACCAAATAATTTCAGATTCATAATACTCAATCCAACACAAAGAACCTCAAAGAGTGCCCCAAGATTTCTACCGGAGAAACAATGACAAGAACATGCATCAACCCCTATGCATAGATTACCCCAATGTCACCTCGGGAATCCGCGAGTTGAATGCCAAAACATATATCGACTGAATCAATACGATACCCCATTGTCACCACGAGTATTCATATGCAAGACATACATAAAGTGTTCTCAAATCCATAAAAGTATTCAATCCGATAAAACGAAATCTCAAAGGGAAACTCAATTCATCACAACAAGATAGAGAGGGGAAAACACAATATGATCCGACTATATTAACAAAGCCCGCGATACATCAAGATCGTGACATATCAAGAACACGAGAGAGAATGAGATTAAACACATATCTACTGGTACAAACCCTCAGCCCCGAGGGTGGACTACTCCCTCCTCATCGTGGTGGCCACCGGGATGATGAAGATGGCCACCGGTGATGATATCCCCCTCCGGCAGGGTGCTGGACCGGGGTCTAGATTGGATCTCGTGGATACAGAGGCCTTGCAGCGGCGGAACTTCTGATCTAGGGCTACCCCTAGCGTTTTTGGAATATTTGGTGATTTATAGGGCAAAGAGGGGGTGCGGGAGGCCACCGAGGTGGGCACAACCCACCTGGGCACGCCTGGGCCCCCAGGCGCGCCCTGGTGGGTTGTGCCCCCCTCGGGGCACCCCCCAGGTGCTTCTCTGGCCCACTGGATGTCTTCTGGTCCATAAAAAATCCACAAAAAGTTTCGCGGTGTTTGGACTCCGTTTGATATTGATTTCCTGCGATGTAAAAAACAAGCAAAAACAGCAACTGGCACTGGGCACTGGGTCAATAGGTCAGTCCCAAAAAAATGATATAAAGTTGCTATAAAATGATTGTAAAACATCCAAGAATGATAATATAATAGCATGAATACTTCATAAATTAAAGATACGTTGGAGACGTATCAGGCGGCCGGAGGATTGCGGTTCGCCCCAAGGCGAGCATCACCGCTGTGGCCGCGTCCTTCGGCGTGGTGGAGAGGCATGGATGGAATGATCTCTCCTCCCGCACCTTGCGGAGCGTGGCCGTCGGGATGTTGTTCGAGCTGTTCTTCTCCGGTGCCTCCTGCTCCCGTTTTGCCTACGGGGGAGGTGGTGACGACGCCGCCTGCGCCGGTCACATCCCCCGCAGCGTCCACGTCCCCGTACGCCCCCGTAGCCCCCACGGCGTCGGCAGCCGCGTATGGAGGGGCCTTCGAGGTGGACGGGTGAGCTGCGGTGCCGGTTTTCTTCTTGGGCGCCATGGATGATGAAGCCGTCGATGAAGAAGACGATGATGAAGATGACACGTTGCGTACGCTCTCGGGTTCGCGCAAGCGCTTCCCCCTACCTGGCGCACCAAAGATGCCGTGGGAAAACACGGTCACCTATGGGGCCATCGGCCCCTTGTGGTTCGGCAGGGGGGAAGGACGCATTGCACAAAGAGCGGAGGGCGCGGGGCAGCGCGGCAGCGATCACACGGGCAGTTGTTACCCAGGTTCGGGCCGCCGCGAGGCGTAAAACCCTACTCCTACTTTGGTTGATTGATGAGAGGACCGTGGTGGAGACGCAACGCTCTAGCCCGACAAGGTTGCCTCGGGGCGAGGGCAACTACGCGCGTATGAGTGTACAGGGGTCTGAATCCATGGACATTTCCACTACTAGATGCTCAAGTTGTCCGTAACCGGGGACACGGCTAATTGATTAGGTTGACGCTCTGCAGAGGTTGCACACTTTTCCCCACAAGACTCGACCGCCTCCATGATCGGAAGATCGAGACATAGTTTTTTGAAAGTATTCCCTCTTAACCCATGGATAGGCCGGTACACCTACTCATTCTACATCTGCTAGCTAATCCCAGAAGAGGTCACACTAACTACTCAACTAAGACAGAGCCCATATTGGCTTGTGGCTGCACACGTAAGCTTCTAGACATGAAAATATGTTTGATCCCTTTGATCCTAAGTGGACAGACCACTAGTGGTGCACCACCATGGATTTTCCATGCATGCCCCACTGTACTTCGCCACCATTCAAACCAATTTCCGCCCATGTAGTTCATTAATTATCTTAGGTCATGTTTACTACATCGTCACTCACACTTTATAATGAATCACTCCCCAATCCACGTCTACTTTAGCGAAGCAATATAATGTAAAATGGTGGCGACTAAGTTGTAAGGTTCAGACCTACCTCAATGAACTACTAGGTGTAAAGCATAGCCATCCGGCATAAATTCCTACCATGCAATCCTACCGCAAAGGACTAAGTGCATATAAAACATAGGTAAAGAAAACATGATCAAGATGTAAACTTGCCTTGGTACTGCTGGTTCAACTCTAGAGATTGATAGTATTCGGCTTCGCACTCCGGACAATCTATCGCAAAGTAAATAAACATACATAAGCAATCATTTCGGAGAACCAAAATAACATGCAAAGCAAAAAGGCTCAGAGAAACCAAATGAACATACAACACACTTAGCTATCACCAAAAAATTCTAAGTGTAAAACAACATACGACATGGGTTCAAAATGTGATGTGAACTATAGCGCATACTAGGCATACGAGTAAAATATTAATGGACAGATCCTAGTGTGTGAAAAATATCGTGAGATTGGTCCAAGTCATAGGGTTTGGCCAATTGAAGTTTGAATTCAAATCTAAGAAAAGTTTGCAAATATTATATTACTGGATAGATCTAAACATGATGAAGAATTTGCCACTGGTTTCATCAAATTTGGATCTACAGTTGAAAAGATGTGGCTAAACTAAGTTCAGGGACTAAACTGCTAATTCCAGGGACTAAACAGAGAAAGAAATAACTGCAAATAGGTCCTCGGCCACGTGGCGACTTCCTATTTGTGCATACCTATTCGCTACAGGACTTATAGGGTGAACGACCGGCAATTAACAAAACCGGACCGCGACGGCTAATAAAAAAACGCTTGATTTACAAATAAACCGCGGTTAACCGCGTGACTACTCGATCTAATAAAAGAAAAATCTACCTAATCTAATCTGGGCCGTTGGTTTACGATCTAATGGACGAGAGTGGGGCGACGTCTTATAGTGGGGCGATGGCGTCAGCGATGAGCAGGGGACGGCGGCGTGGGCGTCAGGCGGTGACGGGGCGGCAGCTACAGTGGTCCTCGGCGGCGGGGAAGAAAGCGGCGACATCGAGCGTGGCATGGGCGTTGCAGTGGTCGTGGCGCGGGGCATCGACGGTGTCCGGACGGGCTGAGGAAGGGCGCCGACGCTCCGCGGACTCCGACGAGGTCGGGCGTGCTCCGGACGGTCATTCCCGCGGGACCAATGGGTGGAAAACATGTCAAACGGATGCACTTCGGCGAGTTACAAAGGTTGACAGAGGGAACGGGGTCGGGGTGGCTCACTGGCGGTGAAATGGATGGCGGAGTTGCGCGGCTCCATCGAGATGCGAATGGCAACGGCGCCGGCTATGGGCGGCGTGGGGGATAGCGGGACGGCGAGATGAGAGAGGGGGTTCGAGGCCTTTTATAGGCGCGGGCAGGTGGCTCGGGGTCATCGGATAAGGCCTCATCCGCGAGGGCCTCGCCCGGCGGTTGCGGGAGCGCGGCGGCGAGCTTATCCCGCGGGAGGTGCGGGAGGTTAGGGGTGACCCGGGGCTGGGCCCCGCTAGTCAACGGCAGCGGCGGGCGGTCGACCGGCTCGAAGCTTTCGGGCGCTGGGGCAGGCAGCGGGCCAAAAGCGCAGGCAGGCCAGCTCGTGTACCCCTGGGCAGAGCGGGTTTCGGTCCAGGTGGTGCGCGCGTGTGTTTTTTTACAGAGAACAAAAGTGGCCCTAAACAATTCAAAATGAATTACTAAAAATACAAAAAAAATCCTAAAATTCATTTCTGAATATCTAGAGCATAGTGAACATTAATCTAAGCACAGAAAAATTTAAAAACATTTTCCTAATGCAATTATTGCACTTTTGGCAAATAAAATAAATTCCAAAAACTTCAAATAATATTCTAATGAATTTTCCAACTCTTTTATAATTGAGGAAGTCATCTTATCCCCTCTCTTTTATTTCTTGAGTGGAAAATTATTTGAATATTCCAGAAAAATTCCAAAATGCAATAAAATATGATATGCATTGATGATTCTATTTAACATCCAAATTTAATTAAAAATTGGGATATTACATAACCATAGCATTAAACATATGGATCCAAATCAGCCCCTTACGAAATAGCGCATAAACTAGGGTTTAAGCTTCTGTCACTCTGGCAACCAATCATTTAATAACTACTCCACAATGCATTCCCTTAGGCCCAAAGATGGTGAAGTGTCATGTAGTCGACATTCACATAACACCACTAAGGGAATCAACAACATACATATCATCAAAAAATCGAACGAATACCAAATTCACATGATTACTTATGACAAGACTTCTCCCATGTCCTCAAGAACAAAAGTAACTACTCACAAAACATATTCATGCTCAAGATCAGAGGTGTATTGAATAGCATAATAGATCTGAACATATGACATTCCACCAAATAAACCAACTAGCATCAACTACAAGATGTAATCAACACTACTAGCAACCCACAGGTACCAATCTGAGGTTTTGATACAAATATTGAATGCAAGAGATGAACTAGGGTTTGAGATGAGATGGTGTTGTTGAAGATGTTGATGAAGATTGGCCCTCCCATGATGAGAGGGTTGTTGGTGATGACGATGGCTTCGATTTCCTCCTCCCGGAGGGAAGTATTCCCGGCGGAATGTCTCCGCCAAAGAGCAAAAGTGCTCCTGCCCAAGTTCCGCCTCGAGACGGCGGCACTCCATTCCGAATGTCCTCTCCTTATTTTTTTCTAGGGCAAATGGGCTTATATACCCGAAAATGGGCACCAGAGGCTGGCCTGGGGCCCCACTACCTACCAGGGCACGCCAGGGGGTAGGCGCACCCTGGTGCCTAGTGGGCACCTAGGTGGCCCCTCTGGTATTTCTTTTCTCCAATAATTTTTATATATTCCAAAATAAAACTCCGTAAAATTTTAGCATATGTATCTCTGACATAGTTTTTTCAGGTCCAGAATTCCACCCGCCGGCAATCCCCCTCTTTGTGTAAACCTTGCATATTATGAGAGAAAAGACATTAGAATTACTCCACAAAGTGTTATATTGATTAAAAACACTATAAATGATAGTAGGAAAACATGATGCAAAATGGACGTACCAATAGCAAAAAAGATTGTGGTAAACTAAAAAGCAAACAAAGCAAAGACTACTATAATACATGACGCTCCAAGCAAAACTCATATCATATGATGATTAAAAATATAGCTCCAAGTAATATACCGATGGATTGTAGACGAAACAGGGGATGCCATCCGGGGCATCCTAAAGCTTAGATGCTTGGTTCTCCTTGAATATAACCTTGGTGTGCCTTGGGTATTCCCAAGCTTAGGGTCTTGCCGCTCCTTATTCCTTCATCCATCGTGATCTCACCCAAAACTTGGAAACTTCACCACACAAAACTCAACAGAAACCCCGTGAGATCCTTTAGTATAACAAGCAAATCATAAACCCTAGGTACTGTTATGAAACCATTCATATTTTATTATTGCATAATATCTACTGTATTCTAACTTCTCCATGACTTATACCCCTCGATATAATCCATAGCATCATTAAAACAAGTAAACTATGCAATGAAAACATAATGTGTCAAAAACAGAACATTCTGTAATGATCTGAACAAACGCAATACTTCTGTGACTCCAAAAAATCTGAAAAATTAGCAAAACATGGGCAATTTGTACAACAATTATGTGTAAAATAATTCAGAATTTTATCATGTTTCAGTGAATTTTAAAAATTCCAATACTGCAAGCAAAAGTTTCTGTTTTTCACATAATCAAGTCAACTATCATCCAAATCATCCCAAAGGCTTTACTTGGCACAAAAACTAATTAAAACATAAAAACACAATCATAACAGTAGCATAATTTCGTGAATGCTCAAAAACAGAAAAGAAAATAAGAAAATTAAGATAACTATTGGGTTGTCTCCCAACAAGCGCTATTGTTTTAGCCCCTAGCTAGGCGTAATGCGAAGTTTCAAGTATTGTCATCTTTAGTTTCCATCCCATAGGTGGACCTCATAATAGATTCATATAGTGGCTTGATTCTCTTTGAGTAAAATGCAAGTGCAGTCCTAATTCTTTTCTAAAAGTGTCGATTGGGTCCTAATTCTTTCAAATGCATATCTGAGTCCCAAATCTTTTTAAGTTGTTCATCCGAGGTCCTAATCCCGTCTGACCTTCGCTAACCGCTGCCACATCGACAGCAGGGGCCTAGGCGGGAGTTTTCCCGCGCCTGGCGGTTGGGCATATATGCAATTTGGCCCCTGAATCATCCATCCTTCCCATCCCCCCATCCCTAGATCTTCTCCACCTCGCTTTGCTTGTTCCGCCGCCGCTCCAGTGCCATGTCCGCCGCCGCTAGCTCCTCTGCGGTGAAGCACCATGGGAGGAAGTTGCTTGGTCCATCCATGGCCTTGGCAACGCCGTCTCCATCGCCGGTATCTCCACCACGAGCATTAGCTCATTCGGCGCAGCCGCCGGCGGGGATGCTGCCATTGGTACCATGCCCTTGCTGCGAAATCCGGTCAACCATCTGCGTAGTTTCTAAATCGGAAGCAAATCCTGGAAGGGTTTTCTACAAATGCCCTATTTATCGTGTAAGATTCTTGTTTGTCCTTTGTTTTTTTGCCTTTTTGCATATGGAATGCATTCCTGTGCTTACCACATTTGATTGAATGCCATCAATTACATTGTCAAATGTCATATCTTTATGGTCGACAAACAACTGAAAATATTGAAATTTTGGGACAACTACTGTCATGTGCAATGTGTCAGTGTCGCAATCCACAATCCGGAGACCATCAGCTAGATTCATTCCAGGGAGCAACCAATACAAAGTGAAGTTCGATTCGTCACTATATCCTAATTGTTGCATAAAATCAGTGAGCCAGAGAAGAGACCATGTATCTACTTCACATCCATCGAACACAACATCTTTGCCATCAACATATGACTTGGACTTGCCAAATTCGCAAAAAAAACATCATAGTTTATTTCTACACTGAAAAGCTCCTCTTGTGGTCCTAGAATGCAAGGGATTCGGTCATTGATTCAGCCTAAATGAGAAGAAGGGGAACAAAATAGTAGGATTGGGATTAGGGTTACGAGCACTTACCATATCGCGGAGTAGGATCTCCGGGTCGCCGCAGATGTGGCGCCATCCTAGCGCCACCGTCGTCGGACGACAGCCGGCAACGACCCCTCTTCTCACCGGAGCAGCGTCGCCACCGTCGATCGCCATGTTTTCGCCAGAGAGGGAGAGGAGAGGGGTGGGGAAGAGGAACAGACCGTGAATGAAAGGGAATTAGGGTCAGAGGGTTTTTCTGCAAATATTCATGGCCGATCGTTATCCTGCCTGGGCATTCTGGTGTCGACATGGCCTGGTCAAAGTGCCATGCAAGCTGGTCAACGGGAGGCAAACAGGATTAGGACCTCGGATGAACAACTTAAAAAGATTTGGGACTCATATATGCATTTTGAAAGAATTAGGACCCAATCGACACTTTTTGAAAAGAATTAGGACCGCGCTTGCATTTTACTCATTCCCTTTCTAGGGAATTGTTCCATTCTTTCTTTCATGGAAATTGGAACCTTATGTTTCCTTCTTTCATATAAATACTAGCACCTATGGTTCGTAGAAAAGGCCTACCAAGTATTATAGGACAAGACATATTACATTCAATATCAAGCACAATGAAGTACACGGGCACATAATTTCTATTAGCAAGAATAAGCACATCATTTATTCTACCCAATGGTTTCTTAATAGTTGAATCTGCTAAGTACAAATTAAGGGAACATTCATCCATATCAACAAAGCCCTAGCACATCACATAAAGATTTTGGTATAGTAGAAATGCTAGCGCCTAAATCATATGGAGCATTACATTCATAATCTTTAATCTTTACTTTAATAGTAGGTTCCCATTCATCATGCAATTTCATAGGTATTGAAACCTCCAACTCTAGCTTTTCTTCATGAGCTTTCACCATAGCTTCTGCTATATGTTTAGTAAAAGCTTTATTTTGTTCATAAGCATTGGGTGAATTTATCATGGATTGCAACAAGGAGATATATTCAATTAAAGAAAAACTATCATAATTAAAGTCCTTGTAATCCAAAGTAGTGGGCACATCACTAGTTAAAGTCTCGACCTCTCCAAACCCATATTTATTATTTTTATCATTAAGACCATCACCCTCCAAACAATTGGGACGCCTTCTAGCTAAACTTGACTCATCTCCAGTCCCTTTTTCATCAAGTTTTATATTACTAAACAAAGATTCAATGGGTGAGACATCGATCTTAATATCTTCATCATCACTAGTTAAAGACTCGGGTTTAGCGGCCATCTTATTTACTAGTTTGTTTATCCAAAATCTATCCTAGCAAATTTCCAGTACGAGCGAGCTGACACTGAAGGTTGACGACCTCTTGATTAAAATTATCAAGTTGTTTACTAATAGCATCCAACAACGTAGAATGTTCTTTAAGTTCCTTAGTAAAAGAATCTATTGTGCACAAACTGTGAAGACATGAAGTTTTTAGCAGTGTTCTCAATTTCTTCCAACCTTTTATGATAAGGATCAAAGATTTTATCCTGAGACATAGCGACAAAGCAAGCAAACAATTTTTTTTATGTTTTATAAAAGAAGTTAGAAGTGGGGGAGATGAAAACGAGAGGCAAAGGCAGATAAAAAGGCAAATAAAAAGTAGAGCAAGTAGATGATAGTTTGTGCGAAGGTACTTGATAGGTTTTGATGATGTCTCCTCAGCAACGGCGCCAGAAATTCTTCCTACTACTTGTGAGCTGCGTTGGGATTTTCCCCGAAGAGGAGAGGAGATGCAACACAGTAGAGATAAATATTTCCTTCAGTGAGAACTAAAAAGGTATCAATCCAGTAGGAGAATCACGCAAAGGCTCGTGAACATCACATGCACACACAAAAGCAAATACTTGCACCCAACGCGGGCAAGAGGGTTGTCAATCCCCTTGAACTCGTTACTTGCAAGGATCAACTCTTGTAGTGGTAGATAGATAAATTACAAAACAAAATAATAGATAAATTGCGGCAAGGATATTTTGGTTTTTTATATATGTGATAAAAGTAGACCCGGGGGCCATAATTTTCACTAGAGGCTTCTCTCTCGAACACATAGCATACGGTGGGTGAACAAATTACTGTTGGGTAATTGATAGAAAATCGCATAGTTATGATGATATTCAAAGCGATGATCATGTATATATGCATCACGTCCGAGACAAGTAGATTGCTTCCTGTCTGCATCTAATACTATTACTTCACCCATCGACCGCTATCCAGCATGCATATAGGGTATTAAGTATAAAACAGAGTAACGCCTTAAGCAAGATGACATGATGTAGACAAAGTAAACCCAGTCAATATAAATAAACCTGGTCGTTTTACCCTTAATGGCAACGATACAAATACATGTCTTGTCCCTTTCTGTCACTGCGATATAGAGAACCGCAAGATTGAACCCATCACAAAGCACCTCTCCCACTGAAGATAAATCAATATAATTGGCCAAACCAAACAAATAGATCAGAGAGAAATACAAAGCTATAACAATCATGCATAATAAAGTTCAGAAAAGACTCAATTACTTCTCATGAATATTCAGATCATAAACCCACAATTCATCAGATCCCAACAAACACACCGCAAAAGAAGATTACATCGAATAGAACTTCAAGAACATCAAGGAGAACATTGTATTAAAGATCAAAGAGAGAGAAGAGGCCATCTAGCTACTAGCTATGGATTCGTAGGTCTGTGGTGAATTACTCACGCATCATTGGAGGGAAGCAAGGATGATGTAGAAACCCTCCATGATCAATTTCCCCTCCGGCAGAGTACCAGAAAAGGCCTCCAAATGGGATCGCGGAAGAACAGAAACTTGCGGCGGCGAAAAAAGTGTTTTGGGTGGCTCTCTGTTGGTTTCCCGATCTTAGATAATTTATAGAGGTGGAATTAGGTCAGACGGAGCCACGAGGGGCCCGCAAGACAACAGAACACGCCCCCCAGGGCGTGCCCTGTTGCCTTGCCATCTGGTCTCCTCCCGAAGCTTTTAGGGTCTCTCTTGTACAAAAAAATCATCAAAAAGTATCGTAGCGTTTGGACTCCGTTTGGCAGTGATTTCCTGGAAAACCAAAAAGCAGCAAAAAACAGCAACTGGCACTAGGCACTGGGTTAATAGGTTAGTCCCAATAAATGATATAAAATAGCACAAAATGTTTTATAAAACATCCAAGTTTGATACTATAATATCATGGAACAATCAAAAATTATAGATACGTTGGAGACGTATCAGTCCGCACACTAGTTATTATCGCCAAGCACATTGGCCAAAACAGTGGTTGGACATAATGTCGAGCCACCATTGAGGACCCTAACCACCTCTTCATTCACTGCCCAACTTCAAATCAGGTTTAGGACCAAGTAGGGTTCCATGCACCTAGATCTTTTTTCGCGAATACGCAAAGCTTGCGTATCATTTCATTGATAGAAGGAGTAGAATGAGTACAACGGGGGTACAACACATTACACGAACACAGACATGCGTGAACATGGTGCCCGGAGCAGACAGACAAGGGATGCTCGGCCCGAAAAGGGGGAAACAACACAGCTAAACCAACCAAGCCCGAACCGACAAAGCCGAACCAACAATGAGTCCCAACATCACCAAAGCCAACACCGGGGACACCACGAGCAAGCAAGATGGTGCCTTCAAGAAGGAACATGACGCCGACACGTCTTCGCCATCTAGTCCGGAGCAGCCGGACCTAGGGTTTCGCCTGAGCTTGAAGAGGGGCACAGCTGAAGGCCATGGCAGCGCCTCCAAGAAGGAAAAACGACACCCGCGGGCGCCGCCGCTGCCAGCACCGGCAAGCCGAGCAGGGATTTCTCCTTGGCCTGAGCGGAGCAATCCCATAGCCGCCGAATATGGTATTGAAGACGAGGAAGCCAACGTTGACCGGAACAAGCCAAAAGGGGGGGGTGGGGCTGCACCTGCCGTCGATGGGTGGCACCGCCTCCAGACCTACGAGCAACGGTTCTGGCAAAAGGGGGAAGCTTTAAGGCATACAAAGTAGGGTTGGCAACGAAGCAAGGACCACCGTGAGGGGAGGCGACGGCGACCGGCAACGCCGACAAGCTAGGACTGGAGAGCGCAGATCCAAGCTGTCGTGGCCGGAGCCATCGGGTCAATAGCAAACCAAGCGAGCTGGAAGGAACGCAACCACTGGTTGCCACAGCCGGAGCCGCCCGACAGAGAACACCGGCAAGCCGAGGACACCGGAGAACGTAGGTCCGAGACCGCCTCGGCCGGAGCAACGCCAACAAACACCCGCCGAGAGGTGCACCGCGCCAGCCGCTACCACTGAAGCCTCACAACCGCCGCACGAGTACCGTCACCATGATTCAAGGGGGAGGAGGGGCCGAAGGAGAGGGTGTCAATGTGAGGCAGGCCAAAGCAGGCCGCGTGCACCCCGCAAAACCGGCACAAATCCAGCACCCAAACGCGGCCGGCAGTAGCACCAGCGGCAGACTGGGCTGCGCCGCCGGGGGGAGGGGATGGCTGCGCCGCCGGACCGGCTGGCAGGAGACGGGCAGCAGCTGGGAGGGGGGAGCGCCCGCGACGGCCCAGGAAGAGCACGGGGACGGGGGAGGGGCAGCACGCCCGGAGCCATGCGGGGGGGGCAAGCCGACGAGGGACGCCGGATCCGGCCGCCCAGCTCGCCCAAGGCACACCCGCAGCCCCGCCGGGCCGGTAGGAGTCGGCCACCGCAGGGGGGAGGGGGGTCATCATGGCGCGGGGTGGTGTCGGAGCACGAGGGGGTCAGATCCGCCCTGCCGCCACCTTCCTGGGGTCTGGCGTGGCTTCGCCGGCCAGCCCTCCGGTGGCGGTGACGCGGGGGAGGGCGGCGGGGGCTCCTGCTAGCGGCGGCGGCTAGGGTTCCCCCTGGGTCACCAGAGGAGGGCGACGCGGGGGGGGGGGCAGAACCATTGGCACGGTCGTTCTAATCGTCAAACGGTGTCCATGCACCTACATCATTGCATCAGATATGTAATCTACGCATCAAAGAAGGACCTGATCTGCACACTCGTAATATTGTGGATCTTACCATCTTTTGGAAAAGTTGGAACTGAAGGAACACAAAAGTATTCCACAATGAGCCACACGATGCTAGTTGTACTATTACATGGCCTCAAGAACCTAGTCAAAGGGCACACGCTATGTCTTGCGTGATAATCTATCCTCGTGCACCACGGCCACCTTGTAGCTCCAAACTTTGTTTGCCTCGACAGTGAGGAGCTGGCTCCCCGGACTCCGCCGGCTGCTGCCAAGGCCATCGACTCCGACTCCGCCGAGGTGTGCATGGGGCACGGGCCGGACATAAGAGAGGGTTGGTAGGAGGTGCTGCCGCGGCGAGGTCCGCGGCATCCGGCATCACCGGCCCTGGCATTGGCTGCTCGCCCCATCCCTGCTTGCCTTCATGGCAAATGTTGCAGATGCCTTGCTCCTGGGCACCGTGCGGCTGTTTGCAGAGATCCCCTTCGGTGCCGTCGATGTTTGCAGAATGGTCACCTTGCGCGCAAGTGCCGCAACCCCTGGCGTCCACTCAGCTCTCTGCCATGCCTTGTCTTGCCGCGCCTCGGCATTGAGCATCATCAAGCTCCAGCTTCCTGTGAAGGTCCGATGAAGTCTGCGCTTCCCTCCGAGGCGCTTCGTCATGGGTCTTGGGCATCTGTCGTCTCTGGTACTGCTGGCTCGGCTACCCCGTCTGGTGTGGAGCTACAGTCCACTCTGGCAGATCAGTCCAAGATGCTGCAAGGTTTGATGGCACGTGTCGGGAGCTTTCTGGAGCGGGCGGAGGCTACTCTGACCAAGCTCTCCCTCGTGCCGGCTATGTTGCCGACTGCTCCGACGCCGCAGCCTCCTATTGTTTCTAGTGTTGGTTCCGTGGGAGACAAGGGGACAGAGCTCTTTGGTTGTTTTTTCCCTCGTATTGGGGCCAGTTCTTCACCAATGTCTGCCTTGCCCCTTGTGTCGGCTACTACTGAGGACGAGGCCATTGCCGGGGTCGTCACTCCTATGCTGCAGATCATGCCTGAGCTTCAACAGCTATGTGTGAGATCTGCTTTGCCTCTGTCTGTGGAGCATATGGAGGTCGACGCGCCAGCGACCTCGTGTGAGGGACATGATTCACCTTTGTCATGTGAGCAACTGGAGGCGCCTGAGTCCCTTGTGCTGGTGGTGTCCGAGTCCATTGTGTCGGTGGTACCTGTGGATGATGATGTTGAGGCGGTCAGTATGTTGGCGCCTACAGAGGCGCCCAGCCAGCCGCTCGCCTCTGTGGACCATGGAGGTTCCAATGTTGCGGTCACCGACTCGCATGTGGCCGTGAGGCAGGAGGCGTCCGTGCGTGAAAAGGTTGATGGGATTAATTTCCAGATTGAGATTCATAGTTTGCTCAAGCGTTTGGAGAGGGCTAGCCCTGGATCTGGCAAGACGATTGTGGAGGAGGCTCTCAGGAGCAAAGCAAAGAAGAGTGGCACCACAGGAAAGGCGTCCGCAGCAGCTTGATGACTCAGTGGATTCTGGTGATGACTGTGGTCTTCAGCGAGGTACTCTCTTTGGGGTCTTCTTTGGGATGTAACAGTGCGAGGGTTGATGGTAGTTGCGTGTTGGGTTTGGTTGCTGGGTTGATCGTGTGGTTATGGGATTGCATGCTCTGTGAGTAGTCCATATGAGGTAGTTCTGTATCGGTTTTCGCCCGGTTTTTCGTTAATTAACTAGGCAATTCTCTTCTGCTTAATTAATTGACGAGGCAAATCTTTTGCCTCCGTTTTGAAAAAACAAAAAACAAATGGGATCCTCTCCCTCGGGTTGAGTCATTAAAAAAAAGATAACATTCCTTGAAAGTAAGGTAGATAGGAGAAAGAGGTGAGATAAGCGGCAGAGCCAGGAATTTTGTAGAGGGTGTTCACACTCCATTTGTTTTTTACATCACATATTTGGTACATGATTGTACCGAAAGAACAATGTAAATACCTTAAAAGTCCCACAACATTATACCTTAATCAAGTCTCACAAAAGGATGGTACAAATAGTCACACTGTGCATTCGGATCGGATGAGTTGGCCTGGTCCTTCAAGTTATCTGAAAATTGTGGGTTGTGTCTGAGCTCATCCGACACACCAGCTGACTCTCCAATATGTCAGATGAAGATGAGAGCCTTATGACTGGACTCCTAATGTGTTAGGATAAAATCATGTATAGTATTGTATCTTTATAGAAAAATGGTTGGCATAAGAAAAATCGGAAGTATAATATAAAATAATCATGCATCTCTAATAATTGATTAACGTGCGTGCAATCTTTGGCCGAAAAAGTGACCGTGAAACACATAGTGTATGGTTTGCTTGCTTGAGAGTTAAGAAAAAAAAATTGCAATATTTTATTTGCGGGGTAATTGCAATATGTAATTTAGTTTTGAGAAAACGGCAACCCATCGTATGTTTGAACGGCCTGACCTGAGGCAGAACTCTATTAAGGGGAGGGCAGTTCCCCAAAAAGCAGAGCAACTAAAAAAAATGTAAACAGAGCTGGAATGTACAGGACTTCAGAAAGTGCCTACGCCAAAGTACGTTATAGCTAACAGGAAAGCAGCTCTGTTACAGGGAAGACACACAGCCAGCTGCGCCTATGATACGCAACTGTAACTCTGTAAGAGCATCTCTAGCAGATCCTGTAAAAGGTCTCGACCCGCAAAATAACCGTCGATATACGGGTCGACGCGGAAAAATCTGTCCGAGCAGACCCCGCAAACACGTCTGACCTGTAAAATTTTTTGCGGGGCGTGGCAAAAGTTCGCCCTCAACTTTTAGATTCACGGGGTGGGAGGCCGACCCGAGCTCGCCCTCTATCCGCAGCGAGATTTGGCGCGAGGGAAGTTTCCGTGCGGCCGTTCCCGCTCTCCCCCTCCTTGGTCACCGTTGCCCCGCCACCGCTAGCTCCGGCCCATCTTCCCTGCCATACTTCGCCGTCATGGAAGCCTCCCAGCAGTCCCCCGTCCCCGTGGAGGTCGCGCAGGCGCAATCCCCTCCGGCGGATCTCGTCGCCGGCCATGTCGCCCCCGCCGTCACCCAAGGCCCCAACGCGCCTGCCCGCAAGCGGCGGGGCAATGTTGTCGTGCAGGGCGGCAATCTGGCTAGCCCCGCTGGAAAGGCACGCGCGCCGGGCGCCGCAGCCGCTGCGCGATCTGCTCGGCCGCCGGCGGAGAAGGTGGGCAAGGTTTTGGGCGTGAAGCGGAAGAAGATTGCTACGAAAAGGTCGGCGCCTTCGTCCACTTCCCCACCCCTGCGAGATGTTCCCCGACGATGCCGTTCAACAACGCTTCTTCCACCGCAAGCGAGGTGTTCGATGAAATGGCCGGAAGGTTTGCATTTTCGATCTCTTGTTCTTGCTTCGGTTTTCGGCATTGTGGCTATCAAATTTGCTTATTGAGGGTTTTCGGTTTGCGGGTCAACGCGGCGGTGCCCGAGCAGACCCCGGCTAGCCGACCCGTAAAAAAGCATCTTCGGTGAATATCCTTTTATACGGGTCCATTTGCGGGGTCTGACTCTGCGGCCGCCCGCACCGGCCAGCAAAAATGTTTTTCCGCGAATTGTAAACGCCTTTTACGGGTCGGCGTTATACGGGGAGATGCTCTAAGTGGGCATTTCTTCGGCCTCTAGCCAATTAGTACTGCTCCATCCACCTTTCCCCTTCTTTCTCGCTCTGGTGGATCTCCAGCCACCCACGGCCCGAGCCATGGATGGAGATGGCGACTTCAACGCCGCAGGTGGCGGAAAGGGTAGCGCGGGTCGGAGGCATGGGGCCGCGGGCGGGAGACGCAGAGCGGCGCCCCGGCCCGAAGGTCGCGGCAGGAGTTCGTCGCCGAGGGCCTGAGGCGGAGCGCACGGGGTCGGCAGGCGCAGCGCCGGCGAGTTGGTGGGGGTACGGGAGGCACCGTAAGGATTGTGCAGCGGCGAGGAGGCGTCGGCTGCTTCCGCTTCCGCGCCACGAAGGCGATGATGCGCGAGTCCAGGCCTCATCCAGATCATCCATCGCCAGGCAAGCTGAGCTCCTCCCTCCTCTCTTTTCCAAATCCTAATGCTTTGATTTGCTACTGATTTTTCCATCAAATCAAAAACACTGAATATGGCTTAGCTCCGCTAAACATCTTGTCCCGCCCCGCTATTTTGATTTTGATTTAGCTGAAACTGAAACCACGCTAGCATAACACTCGACACGTAGCGTCGTTCTCTCGGTCACTTCTACCACCACCCACCAGCAGCAGAGCTTCCTCTTTTCCCATAGATGGAAGCTTAGCTTCTCTCTCTTGCGGTGCACCCACCACCAGACCAGACCACCACCACTAGTCCACCACCCACAGCAACAGCAGAGGTTCCTCTCTTCCTCGTGGTCGAACTTTTGTTTGGAGGCTTTCTCTCGACCAGCGCAAGCTCAACACGAGCGTCTCCCTACGCCATTTAGGGGTGTCAGGGCATCACTTGTGTGTCTCCCTGCCAGGAGGAGTCTTGAAACATTGTATCTCGAAGACTTTTTATCTTTGCTTTCTGTCTCTACTACTTCCTGATGTGGTTAGATAAAACGATTATTCGGTGGAACTCTGTGGCATCCAGGGAGGAATGCTCCATGTCGTTGCAATGCACAAAGCTTTTTTTTCTTTGGAATCTTTCTTCGGGCCAGCGCACAGACGACACGCACTCTCCCTACCTAGGCCATATAGTTGGAAAGAATAGTTCTTGCCTTGGTTAATTCTGTTACACAATACACGTTATGTACCCCTCGAGAGAGGGATACATCTCCCGCAGGAAACGGCACGCAGGCCAGCGGGGCGATGAGATCCTGAACAATAGGATCGTGCTACGTACAGGCATGGTACAATACAGAATACAATGTATAATGTTTAACACCCCCCCTCAGCCGGAACTCTGTTTGGAAGGATGTTTAGGCTGGACCGAAACTCCGTGAAGACCAGCGAGGGTAACCCCTTGGTGAAGATATCGGCGTACTGAGAACTGGACGGAACATGAAGAACTCGCACGTCGCCGAGAGCCACACGATCACGAACAAAATGCAAGTCGATCTCAATGTGCTTAGTCCGTTGATGCTGGACGGGGTTGCTCGCAAGGTAAGAGGCACTGATGTTGTCACAATTAACCACAGTAGCACGGGTGGGTGGACACCGGAGCTCATGAAGGAGTTGTCGCAGCCAACAAGATTCGGCCACACAATTGGCCACTCCACGGTATTCGGCTTCAGCACTGGAATGGGAGATGGTGGGTTGGCGCTTGGATGACCATGAAACCAGATTCGCGCCGAGGAAAACACAAAAACCAGAGGTGGACTTGCGCGTGTCCGGGCAGCCAGCCCAATCCGCATCGGTGTATGCAATGAGATCCACGGAGGGGGACTTGAATATCTGGAGGCTGTAGTGAGAGGTGCCTTGCAAGTAGCGAAGGATACGCTTCACAAGTTGCATGTGAATGTCACCGCGGGGGGGGGGGCATGCATGAACAAACATGCTTGTTGGACAGCATATGTAATATCCGGACATGTTAAGGTAAGATATTGTAGGGCACCGGTGAGGCTGCGATAGTGGGTGGGGTTGGAGAGAAGCTGGCCGTCGTGAGAGGACACTTTGGAACTGGTGTCGACGGGTGTGGAGACGGGTTTACAGTTGAGCATCTTGGCACGCTCAAGAAGCTCAAGAGTGTACTATTGTTGGCAAAGAATGAGGCCAGAGTGGTTTGTGGTGACGTTAATGCCCAAAAAATGGAGCACACCGAGATCGGACATGGTAAATTCTTTCTTGAGGGAGTTGATGATGTAGGTGAGAGTGTAAGTGGAGCTTGCGGTGAGAATAATATCATCAACGTAAACGAGCAAGTAGGCAACAGATGTACCGTGATGCATGATCAATAGTGACGTGTCGCTCTTGGAGGCACGAAACCCAAGAGATAGAAGGAATGCCTGAAACCGAAGGAACCATGTCCGAGGGGCCTGCTTCAACCCATAGAGTGACTTGCGGAGAAGACAAACGTGGTCCGGCTTGGAGGGGTCCACAAAGCCGGCTAGCTGTGAGCAGTACACGGTTTCATTGAGCTCAGCATGGAGGAAGGCATTCTTGACGTCAAGTTGATGAATTGGCCATGAGTGAGATGTGGAAGACTCAACACCACGTGAATAGTTGCCGGTTTGACCACCGGACTGAACGTCTCACCATAGTCCACACCCGCTTGTTGCGTAAAGCCACGAACGACCCACCGGGCTTTGTAGCGTGCCAAAGAGCCATCCGTGTTGAATTTATGCCGAAAGATCCATTTGCCCGTGACAACATTAGCACCTGCAGGCTTAGGCACCAAAGACCAAGTAAAGTTGTGCATTAATGCATTATACTCATCTAACATAGCTTGTTGCCAATGAGGATCTTTAAGGGCAGATTTGTATGTGGGGGGGATGGGTGAGATGGGTGAGGAAGTGGCATCGGCGAGGAATAGACGTTTGGGCATGAGATATCCTGCTTTGGCACGTGTAGACATCTTGTGTGAGTTTTGGGGTGGCTATACCGGACACGCATGTTTGGGCAGACGTGGCAGCGGCGTAGTGGGCGGTGCGGAATCGGAGGTGGATGGTGGGGAGTCAGAGGCTGGCGCGGCAAAACCAGAAGGCGCCTGATCCAAGGCAGATCTGATGGCAGGTGGGCTGACCGAGGCGGGACACGAGGAGGATGCGGGGTCAGTGGTTGGATGGGAAACGGGCGCGATAGACGAGGGGGATAAGGTGGGCGACGCGGGCGACCGAGGCGTGGGGATGCGCGTGGGTGCGGGCGACGCGGGAGCGGGGGATTGGTTGGGCTGTGGGGCAGGTCCGGGTGGTGGGGGCTGGTGGGGCTCGAACGGGGTAGGTGGGGAGGGATCCAAGAGATCCGATCGTGGGTGTTGTGCTGCATGGTGATTTTCTGTGGACGTGGGAGGGGTGTGGCCGGGTGTGGGTGGGGTGTACGGGAAAATTGTTTCGTCGAAAACAACATGATGGGAGACAATGACACGGCGCATGGTTAGATCAAAACAGCGATACCCGTTGTGTTCGAGAGGATAGCCAAGAAAAACGCAGCGGGAAGAGCGTGGAGTGAGCTTGTGATCGACGGTGGCATACGTGTTAGGGAAGCATAAGCAGCCGAAAACCCGAAGGTGATCATAGGTCGGAGGCACGCCATAGAGAAGGTAGTATGGTGTGTAGGGTGCAATGGCACGAGAGGGTCGTCGGTTAAGCAAGTAGGTGGCAGTGTGTAAGGCTTCAACCCAAAACGGTGGGGTGAGGTGAGCTTGAAGGAGGGTCCGCACAATATCATTCGTGGTTCTAATTAGGCGTTCAGCTTTGCCGTTTTGTGGCGAGGTATGGGGGCAAGAGAAACGGTAAGCTATGCCATTAGAGGAGAAGAACACGCGGAGGGACGAGTTGATGAATTCGCCGCCATTGTCACACTGCATGCTCTTGATGATAACATTAAATTGTGTGTGGACGAAAGTGAAGAAGCGTTGTAGGACGGTGGATGTGTCGGATTTGTTGCGTAGGGGAAATGTCCACGAAAAATGTGTAAAGTCATCCAACACAACAAGATAGTACTGGAAACCTGAAAAACTTACAACGAGAGAGGTCCACAAATCACAATGAATTAAATCAAAAGGAGCATAAGTCTTGCTAGATGAGGAAGGAAAAGGGAGCTGTGGTTGGCGGCCAAGTTGACAGGCGTTACATGGTAAGTGAGGGACCTTATTACATTCACTAAGGAAATCACGAGAGATAGTAGAGAGGGTGTGGGTGCTGGGGTGCCCGAGACGACGATGCCACAAATCTGCAGTGGTGGTGGCGAGGAGAGCGGACGCCGAAGCCGGTTTATTGCCAACGAAGGGGTAGGGATGGCCGGAACTAACGGAGATCATGAGAACTCTCCGAGTGCGTAGATCCTTCACAAGAAAACCACAAGGGTAAAATTCAATGGAGCAGGAGTTATCCTTAGTGAATTTACATACAGAAATAAGACTAATAACCACATGTGGAGAAACCAGTACATCTGTAAGGCGAAAATCATGGGGGGAGAGTGTGGTGGAACCAGTGGCAGTGACGGGGATGTGATGCCCATTACCAACAAGAATGCGAGAAGGTAAATGCATTAATGGAGAACTTGACGAGGTCAGGTTACCTTGGTTGCCTGTCACATGGGAGGAGGCGCCGCTGTCAAGATACCACTCAGGAGCCGGGGCGGTGGCATAGCCGCCGTTGCTGTAAGCGGCGTTGAGCATGGCAAGGTGATCCCATGAAGGTTGGTGATGCGGGTAGAGCGGCGGAGTCGGCGTCGGGGCGGCGGAGAAGGCGGGGTAGGCCTAGGCATGAGAGCCAGGACGTGGCCCGAGGACATCGGCCGCGTTGGGTGGGATCTAGCCGGAGCGGGGGTACGGGAGCGCCATCCCGTATGGCGCAAAGTAGCCAGTGAATGGGGAGAAGGGAGCCTGCTGCTGGTGACCCCAACCGCTGTTGTCGCCGCGGCCACATCCACGTCTGCGCGCGCGGTCACCACCATCGCCTTGGCGGTCACCACGCCCACGACCGCCAGATTGCAGGGGCGGCGTAGGAGGCACGCCCTAGGCGCGATCGGATGGGCCACGAGCCCCCGTGCTAGATGAGCCACCCGAGGCGCTCCCACTGGACAGAGCGAACGCGGAGGCGCTCTCCTCGGTGGCGCGTTGCGCCTGAGACTCCTCAGCCAGGACGACACGGGACAAGACAGTGTCGAAAGGAAGGGATTGATCGCTGAGGACGACCTGTATGGTGTCAAGCCGTTTGTCAAGACCATGAAGAAATTGGGTGGTGAGATCCACCTCGGTGACGGCGTGATTGATGTCGGCGAGGCCGTCCGTAAGAAGCTTCATGCGGCGCGCGTATTCGGAGACAGAGAGGTCGCCCTGCTTGAGGTTTTGATACTGGCGATTGAGAATCATGAAGCGGGTGGCGCGATTTGCGAGAAAGAAGTCCTGGATCTTGTGCCAGAGGGCGTAGGTGGTGGTGGCGCCGACGACATGATCACACATCGTGTCGAAGAGGGTGGCATAGATCCAGAGGGCGACATGGGCATCAAGCTCAAGGTAGTGGGAAGGAGCGTTGGGTGGTGGAGGATGGTCGAGAAGATAGGTCATGCAGTAGCGGACAAGAACCATGAGAAAGAAGGTCTTCCACTTGTGGTAGTTGTGTTCAGCAGGATTGAGAAGAAATTTTATGTGGTTGGCGTAGATCGGGTGGCGAGGGGCGGATGCCGGCAGCGCCGGAAGGGGAGCGGTGGCTGAGGTGAAAAGTGGGGCAAATTGGGATCCCGAGGCGGCGCCAGAGGAGGAGTTCAGAAGAGAGGAAGCCGTGCCGAAGACGAACGGCGGGGACGAGGTACCGGAGGTGGCAGCAGAGGTAGCTGCGGCAGGCGCCGTGGAGGAGGAGAGGGAACCAGGGGAGGTGGCGGAGCTCGTGGCGGCGGAGGAGGAGTGGTCGTCGGCGGCCATTGATGCTCCTGGCGACTGATACCAAGTTGGAAAGAATAGTTCTTGCCTTGATTAATTCTGTTACACAATACACGTTATGTACCCCTCGAGAGGGAGAGAGCGGTAGGAAATGGCACGCAGGCCAGCGGGGCGATGAGATCCTGAACAATAGGATTGTGCTACGTACTGGCATGGTACAATACAGAATACAATGTACAATGTTTAACACATATAGCTCAAGGAAGAACCACACAGAACAATGTGCCTGATTTGACTCACATATAGGCACAGGAGCATCTAGGGCGTGCATGCAAGGTTCAGCACGCAGCATTTAACGTTGAGGTCTCGAAGCCATTGTTGTGCTTGTGCTCTGCCCCTCTTTCTTTCTTCCCCAAAACCCAACCGAGGTAGAGAGAGAAAGAGGAAGAAGCCATTGTTGTTGCTCCTCTGCGCCGTGTTTCCACCACCAAGAGAAAGAGGAAGATCCTGTGCGCCTTTGATTTCTTCCTCTCGGTTGCTTCCACCGCCGCCGCTCCCACCACCCCCGTCGTCCTCTCTCCCTCTCAGTTCCTTCCACCACCACCACCACCTCTCCTCACACACCAAGCTAAAGCCATGGCATCCTTAGCCAACCTCCTGATCTCACTTTTCTCGCTCACCCTCATGCTCCTGCACCTGCGGTATGCGACGACCTAGGTGCAGGCCTCTCTCCAAGCCATAGCACATATATTGTGCTCTTGAGGCCTCCTGTCGATGCCGCGATGAAGACCGCTGGTGGCAGGATTCCTTCCTTCCAACGCCTCTCGCCGGCTCCGATGAGCCACGCCTCATCCATACCTACACCGAGGTCTTCACGGGGTTTGCCGTGAGGCTCACCGAAGCCGACCTCGCCATGGTGTCCCAGAGGAAAGAGTTTGTGCGGGCGTTTCCAGACCATCTCTGGCGCCCCAGCACCACTCACACTCCGAAGTTCCTCAGACTAGAGAAAGATGCCGAGCTGTGGAGGGACACCAACTATGGCCAAGGAGTCATAATCGGGGTCCTGGACACCGGCATATATGCAGAGCATCCTTCCTTTGATGACAGTGGCATCCCGCCACCCCCATCAAAGTGGAAGGGCTCATGCCTTGGCGCTGCACGCTGCAACAAGAAGTTGATAGGTGCCAAATTCCATAATTTCAATGCAAATGATTCCGAAGATGACACGGGGCATGGAACACATACCTCGTCCACCGCAGCTGGGAACTTCGTCAGTGATGCCTCGGCCCACGGCCTCGGCAGGGGCACAGCCGCTGGGATTGCTCCACGTGCACACTTGGCCATGTACAGGGTGTGCACAATTCTTGGGCGTGCAGCCTCGGACATAGTAGCTGGGTTAGATGAGACTGTCAAGGATGGTGTTGATGTGCTCTCACTCTCCCTTGGCCCCTTTTATGATGTCAGCTTCACTGATGACCCAGTTGCCATTGGCTCACTCAGTGCGGTAGCAAAGGGCGTTGTTGTCGTGGCTGCAGCCGGGAACAAAGGGCCCAAATCATTTATTGCCAACTCTGCACCATGGTTGCTCATAGTTGCAGCTGGCTCGGTGGACCGAAGCTTCAAGACCGTTGTGCAGCTTCTCAACAGCAACCACATCAGTGGGGAAGCTTTCAACCAGACTTCAAACTCAAGCTCTAAGGCTTTTCCTCTCTATTGGAACAAGCACTGCAAGTCATTGGCTGGAAGAAATGTGGCTGGCAAAATTGTGATTTGATTTGCCATAACACAGGACTAATGAATGACACTGGAGCAAGCATCAACAAGTCCCGACATCAGTGGCATGATGAGTGCTGGGGCAGCTGGCGTAGTCCTCATCAATAGGAAAGATGCTGGCTTCACCACCCTTCTGGAGGACTATGGTAATGTTTTGCAAGTGACTGGCGGATGGCAAGAAAATCACAGAGTATGTGAGGACAACAAGCAAAGCCAGTGCCAATGTTATATACAAAAACACTTTACTTGGTGTCCGTCCATCTCCCACCGTCGCGGCATTCTCATCCCGCGGTCCCAGCACATACAACCCCGGTGTGCTAAAGCCAGATATATTAGCACCCGGGCTCAACATCATTGCTGCATGGCCGCCGCTCACCATGCTTGGATCTGGGCCATTCGGCATTAGGTCAGGGACGTCCATGTCGACTCCACATGTCAGTGGCATCGTCGCGCTTGTCAAGACCTCCCATCCTGACTGGTCTGCTGCTGCTACTAGTAGAATGCCCGTGCGTTGCCACGGGCTCTTGAAATAGTTTACAAAAAGAGTTACATGTTAATTTCCACACTTACAAACAATATATAACAAACACAATTATTTAATAACTGAAGTCCATTTTTGCAATGTAAATTGATAACATAAAGAAATTTAACGACATGTCCATGTAACAAACTGAGCGATGTTCCAACTAAACATCTATTACAAAACTATTAACATCTAGATGATGCGCTTAAGAAATTCTTTCACAATATCAGGAAAGTTTCCTTTAGCTTCATTCCCACGATGTTTTAGCAAGTATAGTAAAAACTGCTTCCTCAATTCATACCCATCCTGCACAAACAATACATGTAGTTAGTATGGAAATTCCACGCCGAAGGTCTTAAAACATGTAACGGACAATACTCACCGCGCAAATCGGCTTGACCAATTCTTTACCGTTCCACCAGAGCATAAAATGAAAAACAAAATAGCCAGACACATTCCTGCAAAACTTTAAATTAATAATATAAAGAATATAGTGATAACAAAAGTAAATGTTTTTGTTATGAATTCATTACCCGTCTATACTTGTTGGAACACCGAACAAAAATAAACGTTGCCATTTAGATATATAGACGACGTGCCTCTTTGTCGACGACGTACAAGATGTATCGGCCGATGGATGCATAGGGAAGATAAATCTAAAAGTGGAGCTATTAGAAACAACAATAAACCATGATAACAATGGACAAAATACTTTACTTACCTTGTTGCACGATGAGATGTCGCTGTCCATCCCAGGCCAGCTATCAAATAATGTTGCCAACGTCTGGATAGTTTCCTTCTCGCAAAACTTCTGACCTCGTGTTGACTCTAGCATCATGGACTAAGAAAAAAAAGAAATATTGTTTCAACATGTTGATACTAATGACACATAGAATGAAGAGTTACGATAACTTACACAAAATCGTAGATCCATGTAGTGTACAGGAGGGTCTGTGAACAATACTCCCTTGTCACATGCCAGCATACACACGGCGGTGTTGAAGCAATCATTGTCCATGGGCTGCTCCATGTTAAGTATGCACTGAAGTTTCTTAAGATTTAAGCCCATTGGATCGGGTGTCGAGCTCCGAACCCATACCTTCCTATAAATTGGATGGTAAGAAGAACAATAATATACATCCGCACATTAAATATTGATACATGATACTTACTCCAAACACCCGGCATCATCAATCGACATGTAGTTGCAAAGGCCGGCAAGTAATTCACGTTGGTCCGTGGGTATGATAGTGATTGGGGCAGGACGTTTGTCTTTGACTACGTCAGATGGATTCTCCAGGATCTCGAGATCAGAATTAGCTAAAGTTTCTTCATCGTCAGGTTGATGGTATATGGGACCTCCTTTTAGCTTATTCAGCTCTGAATCGAGCAAAATGACAGCTAATTTTTGTCGAAAATGTTTCATATCCTCCTACAAAATATATATAAAAACAATTTATATAATATTTTGAGATAAAATAACGAGATAATGTGTAAAAATGAAATACCTGGGTGAACTGGTCTGACAGCCCATGTGATGTCCAGTATTCCATATAATTTAGCATAAACAGTCCACATGATACGCTATAATATTATAAAATAATGCTTTAGAATATCACACAGATGAATCAAATAAACAAACCATTGTAACAAGTGCTTACCCATCGGTTTGTATTGCCTCATGAAACTACTCTACAACCGTCCATTTTGTAGCATTGAGATCGGGCCACTTATGACCTTTGATAAACTCCGGACTATGCTCTACAAGTTTCAGACGCTTCTCGAGTCCTAGTAACTATTTTATATATGAGAAATATTAGGGATGAAGGCAAACAAAACATATGTTAAGATGAGTAAAAAAAATAGATAGTTACCGTAGTAGCAAGGTCATTGCGTTTGACCCGAGAACCAAGTGAGTCCAATACTTGAATCTCACGTTTTTTGGCATTGGCGACTGCTAGATACCAATGGTAGCCCGGCATGTTAGTCGGAATGAATAACTGGTGTAAATATCATACAAGTCACGGTCATAATTAGATATAAATATTAATAAATCATTATACATATGAATTAAATAAAAACAATCCATAATTATATGCATGGATAACGAGACAAAAACTAACCATATCTTGCTGTAGATAAGTATTAACATGATGCACGATGCGGTGATATTTTGATGGGTCTATGTCTCTTTCCCCATCTTCTTTTATCTGGCCAGATACAAACGTGCTAATAATGTGTACCTTTTCACCCGCCCTGTCTTGTAGATGGTCGTGAGCAAGCATGCAATATATGTAAGCATTTATCACCTATAATCAACATTTAGATTATATTTATATTTCATGATATTATATAATGTTCATATTATTAATTACAAAGTTTGTGCAATTGGTCTTACACCGTCATGTAAGAACATATCATCTTTCATAAGACATTCCAAATCGTCGGTTGATAACAAGGCATCTCTAATGTCCACGAACTGGGTATTCTTGGGGGCAGACTTGATTGATTCGATGACTGTAATATCTCTAGGGGTACAAACATAGTCTGTCGAATTCATAAAAAAATGAGCCAACTTAGCAATCAAAATGAGCAAAATTAGTTGAATACAAAAGGCAATATCACAAAAATAAGATTGATAATAATATTAAAAAATACCTTGTGGGATAACATGTAAATTAGCATCCTTTTTTGGTTTGTTATGAGATATAACCTCTTCGACATTTTTATGTTGTGAATTTTCATCCCCTTTCAGCGACATTGCATCTGAACCCTCAATGGATTCTTTCCGTGCATCTCCAAAGTCCATATCCATGTCTCCTATATTCTGAAAAAACAAAAATATAAAAATAGACCTTTCATATTATCATCTATAATATACATAGAGAGGAAGGTTAGCTATATGCACCTCTTCTCGTGGTGTTTCAGTGCGGTCTGTCATCGTTACATCAGTGCGTATGTTGGAACCCATCACTTTATAGCTATGCTGAAATATAAATAGTATTTTTTGCTGCATCATATAATGTGAAACTAACACAACTATTTTCTCTGTGATAAAAAATGCTTTTGATTATAATGCTGAAGGCAGGGGGCGACTGGGCCGGCCCATTTGGAGGTAACGAGCTCCAGCCGTGTAGAAAAATGGCCAAAAACTAACCACATGTCTTAAAGAAACCTAGTGATAGGCTTGCGGAGCGACCTATTAAGTATCGAATTTATTTTGAAAAAATTCAAAAAATACACACTAAACATTTTGTAATATACGTTGAACATTTTCTTGACATACAATGAACTTTTTTCATTATAGAATGAACTTTTTTTAACATACATGATTTTTTTTAAACATACGAATATATCCTCTGAACAAATTTTGAATACCCATTGAACATTATGTAATATAAGTTGAACAATTTTGTAATACACATTGAACATTTGTGTAATATACACTTAACAAATTTCAAAACACTGTGGTTATATATTCATTGAACAATTTCTAATAAATGTTGAACAGTTTTGTAATGGATGATGAACTTTTGTAAAAAACCATGAACATTTCCTTAATATACCGATGAACACTTTTGTAACATGCAATGAACTTTGTATATTATAATAAAAAGGAAACGATATAAATAAAGAATAAAAAAGTATAGGAAAAGAAATATAAACAGAAACAAAAAAAAAGAAAAGAAAGAGAAAAAGGAAAATAAAAGAAACAGAAAACAGAAGAAACAGCGAGGCAGCAGCGAAACAAGTCTGGGCCGGCCCAAACAGGGCTGTTGCGAGGCGAAGCTTCAGCGAAGCCACTATACAACAGCCTCACGGCCCGGCACGACGGCCCACCTAGCACGCAGGCCTCTCGGGCGGCAAGAGCACTGGAGCGCCGCGGCAAGCCCTTTCCCCTCCCCCCGCCGCATTCTACCTACCCCCTCGCCCCTTTCCCCTTATCCACATCACTCTCTCCTCTCCTCTCAACTCACTCACTCAAACCCTCTCGCCCTTTCCCCTTCCCCCGCCGCATCGCCGCCCGTGTCGACGAGCAGGCAGCCACACTCTTTCGCCCGCCGACCACCGCATCGGTCTCCTGCATCGACGGACCTTGGTGCTGCGTGCTGTGTGCTGCGCGACCGAGCGGGACGGATGGGGCGCGCTTCCTGGAGCACCTGCGGGTGCTCGATCCAGTCCCGTTCCGGTCGGATCTGCGGCGGCGCTCCTCTCCGGCGATGTCTCAGGTGGATCCGAAGCGAGGCGTCCCGATCTGCAACGCCACAGCTCCGGTACGCCACTCCCCATACCTGACAACTCCATTAAACGCACGCTGCTCCGATCCGCCCCCTCCTCATCTTCTTCGAATCTTTGCATCCCTGATCTCGTTCCTCTTGTCTTTCTGTGCCGCGGCGCCGTGACCAAACCTCACATGCACGGCGAGGACGACGACTGCTTCCCGACGCCGCGTCTGACGCATCCATGAGAGGCGCCTGATGGGGCTTGGTTGGGAGGCGCCTGATGATGTAGAAGGCAAGTGAACAAAGGCACTTGGTGGAAGAGAAGTTGGGCTCGGGTGATGCGGCGGTCGGAGAGATGATGTGGAGGAGTTGGCCGGCGCCCCCTTTCCTTCTACGAGTCCGTGCATGCGTGACCTGTGCCGCCGGGGAAAGCGAAGCAGCAGCGTGAGTCCTCCCTTTGCCCTTCTCTTTCTGTGTTATAAGTACTCTTGCTCTATCAAGGTTTGACTGCTAGGTTTTCATCTTGGTTTAGAAATTGGACGGATTGTTTGATTAGCAGATCGTTTGCATAGATTAGACCTCCAGACGATCAAAGAAGTAGGTGCTTAATGGATGGGTGGATGCTGGCTTTAAATCGGCTCTCACCTTATCACTGGATTTGATGTGATCTGGATTTGAGGAACTTGGCTCCCTTTTACATTCTGAAGATCTATGCGTCTTGTTTTCGATGTGATCTAGATTTGAGGAACTTGGCTCCCTGTACAGATCATTTTGCTAACGGGTACCTCAATGAGAGCACAATGCTCTGGGCGGAGGGGAGGAGTGAATGGATGCCACTATCTTTGATTCCAGAGCTGCATTCTGGGGTCACAAAGAAGGATAAACCTGAACAAGGTTAGGAGCTTAGGGCTTTCTGCATTCCCTTTAAAGCAAATTCAGTATGGTTCTTTTCAAGTATCTCCTAACGCTTTTCGAAATGGTTTCTTCAGAAACTGAAGATGATTTCAAGAAATTCCAGAAGGAGGTTATAGAAGCTGAGTCAAAGGTGGAAGCGCTGAAAGCAAAGGCTGCAGATGGTGACTTAAGCAAAGAGCACATGTCATTGATGATCCCGATGAGCGGCCAGCATCCCCACCAGATGGTGTGGAAGAATTTACTGATGATGACGGCACCATCTACAAGTGGGATCGTACTCTGAGGGCATTGGTTCCTCAAGTAAGTGTTGCTTTTCTATTCCAAAGCTAGGCTTTCCAGATAACCATTATCATATGAAAATTCATGATTTCTGATCACTTAGCTGTAATCATATAGTGGAACAAGTACCGGATTTATTAGCGTATAGGGCTTGTTAGTTCGGGAAATTTATTGCATGACATGTGGCACCTTAGTCTTTTCATGTCAAAGTAGATATTCTGATGCGCTTGTGCCATCTATTACTATTAGTCTTACCTCCTCCATGGTAAGATTTTAACCTGGACATGAGTATCAGTTCTATCTTTCTCTCCGAAACAGCCTTGCAGCTACCCTTTCAAAGAAGTAAACTATGTGTGGATATATACCTTTTGTATACGCAACTTTAGAAAATGAAGCCTCTTTTAACTTTACAGCGTACATCCTCATTGATTTATTATTGATAAATCAACCTAGAGAGGATGATTCTATAGGGTTGCCCGATCTTTCATGATTGAACATAAGGAATAAATGAACAACTCAGTATTGAGTCCGAATAAGCAAAAATGTTGATCAGAAACACAATACCAAGTCATACTCTCACAAACCAACTCTGGAAATGGAATTGTAGTGCAAACTAGTGTGATCCTTCACAACTTGATGATCAACATCTATCCAATCGGAGTTTATTGTTCTCTCTCCTGTAACTCTCAATACACGATAACTCAGAGATGTCTTGTGGTGGCTCCCCAAATATAACTGACAGTATCCAAACTTCACTAATATTTACACCAAGTTATGAATACAAAGTTATTGTATGTGCTTGATCTGGTTGCATCAGTTTTAAAATTTTGTGTAAACCCTAAACCCTAAATATCTGAAAGAACTGTTTGTATTCAGTTGCAGCCCACCTAATAGGACTGCTTGATTAGATCTACAATCAATTGTATTGGCTATGATCTTTTTATAAGCTGGCACTATCTCCACTGGTGTTCTTCATTTGGAATTTGCAGGTATGCCTGACCAAACATGATCCTAATCTAATTATTTTACAGAAGAGAAAGATCCAGAAATTTGATGGTATGCTTTTTTTTAACTATTATTAAGGACAAATTTAATGTATTAATTATATCTAGTGGTGGAAGTTGGATGAGGGGCCCATTGTGAATAATTTTAGAGTATTCCATCGAAGCATTTTCTCCTTATGCAGTTTTTTTACATAGAAGGACTTAATATTATGACTGTCATGATATTAAGTTTTTCAGAAGTGTTTGTTTATTTGTTTGTTTTCTGCCATGTTTAGAATTGCATGCATGCTTTTATTGCTATAAAATGTGCTTCAGAAAATCACGTGTTCAGAATTGCATGCATAATTTTGTAGGTGACCATACAGAAAATGCAAGATAAAACATACTTTTGATTGTATACCTCAACCAAACATGATCCTAATATAACAACTATTACACTTTTAGAGAAGATAAAGATCCAAAATTGTTCATACCTAGAGGAACTCGCCTTCTTGATGCTCCTTGCTTACACAAGGTACTCCTTGGGAAATTTTCCTCCAGGTCTGGCTGTTGTGATGGCCGAAGGAAGAGCAAGGAGGGGGAGGAGGGATGGCAGAGGAGGTTAACATATATAGGTAGGCCATGCGGAGGATAACTGGGTAGCAGATCATGGCTTAATCTAGTTCTACCATATATACTTGTACGGTGCAGATCTATTTCCTTTTTCCATCAAATGCACACCTGTTAATAAATTAGAAAAGATGTAAAAAATCAGAACTTACTAAAGAATTAGATTATTGTATTAATTAAATAAAGAACTTTTCATTGCTTGCATGCCAAGTTTAGCTACCGCAAAAAGAAATTCACGACATGCACACTAATCTTTTTCCTGCTTAGCTATTTTTGTATGATTTAACAGTTTGTACTAATACTTAATTCCATAATTTGGTAGTAATGTACAGTCTCAATATACCATTTGCAGTTGTAATATCTGAGAGATCACACAAGTTCGATGAATGCTCTCAATTCCAGTTTCTCCATGATTTCCCAATGCCAAAGGTAACCAATACTAATTCTGGATGCATGAAAACAGCTTGCCATAGAGATTATTAGTGAACCAACACTAACACATTTTTTTGATAGGGAGTAACCAATATATAACTGATGGTGGCAGTACAATACATATGTACTGGATAAGTTTGGGCAAGGTGTATAACTAAAAAAGAACGAGAGCTCTAGGTATGCTCTTGTTATTGCTCATCACATTCCATATCCAGTGTGGAGTTTATTGTAATATTGGTTGTTGTCTCATAAGTAGGGTCATGGTTTATTGCTCATCAAATACAATATTGCAATGTTCAGTATTCCTTTTTCATGAGCATGCATACTTTGAAATGCTTCGGATGCCTTGCGCTTCGTATGCCTTGCGTTTTACTATAATATGTTTTTTGGCCTTCAGTATGCCTTGCGCTTCAGTTGTAAGAAAATGTATGCTTCGTAGTAGCAACACACGGACACATACATAGTTCACATAAATGTCTGTATAACTTTATGTTGTCAATAAGAAAATGTCAAACTATAGTTCGTAGTAGCATATTTTCACTAATTTTTGATATTCTGTTTAGAGGAAGTTATATCTTCTAATAGTAGTAGTATATATAGTGCAAATATTCTTCACACATAGAACACAAGATATTCTCAACTATCTAATATGCTAGGAAAAAATGTGGCTCAATTAGAGTTGCTTACTAATAAAATTCTTCCTACACCAAATATTTTGTCTTTTATGTTGGTAACGCATTATGTTTTTTCCCATACGCTGGTTTTAGTTTATTATTGTAGGTACTGATCAATAAGAAAACCCATTTTGGACTCATTTTGGTTACTCTATTCAGGAACACATAAAAGATAATAAGCGTTTATTCGCTAGCTGGAATTTAAGGCAATGGCGAGAGAGGAAGATCAAGGAGGACTTCAAAATTAAAGAATATGCAAGGTATGTCCCGTATGACAGTCATATAAACTCATTGTAGTAATATATGTTTTTAAAGCTGTAAAGCGAAGCGAGGCGCTGGGGGGCGCCTCACTGCTTAAGCAGCAAAGCGTAAAGCGAGGCGACGCCTTAGATAGACTCTGAACCTGATGGGCAGTAGAATAGAGTACCATTTAGTGAGAGATACATATATTCTAATCCATCCACTAAGCAGTAAGCAATTGGCCAACTACTATAAGAGAGGCAGTAGCAGCACTTAACAGCAGAGGAGCTGTGCAAAGCATAACAGAGCAGGAAAGGCAAGACAAGCTGGTGCAGATCTGAGCATGGAAGAAAGAGCAGAGAGAGGGGAATGGGGAGAAGAGAGGGTAGGAGCCATACATTGTGGTTGCTTAAGAGGAGGGGGGAGGGGCTACAGCCGGAGAGGAGGAGGGGGAGGAGCTGTGGCCGGAGAGGAGGAAGCTGGTGCAGATCTGAGGAAGCTGCTCCCAGAGGAGAGAGGAGAGAGCTGTAGCGCCTGGAGATTTGCACGCTCTGGTTTTGGTTCTCTCTCTTTCTATCCCCGTCTATAACTGTTTCACATGCGACTATGCGAGCCCAGTTTTCCCGCCCTTGTGTTCCCGCCCAGCCCTTTTTCCCAGGCAGAAATATCTGTTCCCCTGCCTGGCAAGTCTAAGGCGCCCTCTCTGCCCTAAAGCGCCAATCGGGACGCCTAAGCAGGCGCTTCAGACGCTTTAATGTCTAATTCGGACGCCTTAGACACATATCTAAAGCGAGGTGGACACTTTGAGCCTGGAGGGCGCTCTGACGCTTAAGCGTCGCTCAAGCAACGCTTTAGGGACGCTTTACAAACAGATGTAGTAATATAGTATAGTGCTTTTATTTGCGAATACGCAAATAGATAATCATTCAAGAGCTGACTATGAACCTGAAAATTAAAGAATAGATGCAAGGCTGTAATCTAATAGAAAATCTTTCAAGAGTCCGTATTGCCAAATAGATAATACCAAACTTCAATTAATAATCCAACAATATGGTAGTAAAACCAAACTTCAATAATACCAAAACACCATAAAGTTTGAATAGTTTGATAATACCAAAACATCATAAAAAATTTAAACGTACGTGTATAGAAGACCCCATAAAGTTATTATCTAACTATTCATATCAAAAATAAATAATTATCAAATCGATCCCTAACAAAGCTGAAGTATAGGAAAATATTTTTGGCATATCTGCATGCATCAGTCCATCTTCAGTTGCTTAAAACCCTCAAGGCCAATCTAATCTCTGGCGGGATGTTTGCAGCTGCTTCATTGTCTTTGACCATTAGCATCTGGACCGTAACTTGGTGTCTGAGCTGTATTGGATCCTAGGAAAGGTGCAAAAACTCAATCATTTAATAAACTGGTTGGATAATAATTAGCACACATCAACTCATCATATATGTACTTACGCTAGTGTTCATCCAGCCCATGCTACGCAAACGACCAATCTGGTGGGCCATCTCCTGTAGGACAAAGAAGCCAGAGTGTTTGCTGCGACACAAAAAATAAATATTAAACATTATAACGGTCTGCATCTTATGTATGCGATCAATTTAGTAGATTACCGACAAGCAGCACAGGACATGGTATCTTGTTCCCAATCCATGATTTGGGTATTCCAACCAGGGATCCTAGTCTGCAACACATTGTTGAATTCTTCCTTCAGCAATGTGATTTCCTTCCTCATCAATATGTTATGAGTGCTATCTTCAGGATCAAACGTGTTGAAGGATGGATCCATCACGACAACCCTCCTCCTCAGCCGGTTGACTACAAGTAACCCGTACGAGGAATCCGAAAGTTTCAACGTTAGTAGATACTGTGGCAGGTCGACACATGTCAAATGCTATTATAATAAGTAAAACTAACTTTAAGAATGAGCGTCTCTTACAATTATAGAGTTGAACACATCATATTTAGGAAGAGGCTGGAGCACAGCATAGTTAGTCAGCGTCGTGATGCGCTCTCCTTGCGTCATCCAGGAGTACCTCAGGGCCTGTGACTGAGCATGAAACTGCAAGTCAAAATAATGTTTGCTTCCAACCCAGTTGGTGCCTGTGGTCCTCTCTACTTCAGCGCTCGCAAGCTTACGAACAACAAGGTTGAAGCATTCGGGATGAAGTTTTTTATAAAAAAAAGGGTGTCCTGGATCATTCGGAGGTTGATTTCGATCTGGTACGGCCGGGCGCTTCTTATCCATATTGAGCTGCACACAAAAAATGCACAACAACATTTAGCAAAAGACATCAATGGTCATCTTCTAGTTTAACTTTGTCTATACTAACCTATAAACCGAATTCATGTTTAGATTGCATGACATTGCACGAGGTCAGATTGTCCTCACCTAGATGTATCTACACGTATCAAATCTAGAACCTGAATTCATGGCCTTTGCATGACATTGTTCATGTACAAGGATTCAACTAAAAAACGTATACATGTACCTATGAATGTTTTAGGATTGCCAGTCTAGCTATCTTTCCTTGCTGTGTACCAGAGTGTTCCAACATGATTTGTATATAGCAAAAGAATGTATAATAAGACAACTTACTTTAATGTATCTTGGTCTCGAATGCCCATGATAAAGTGAAATATGTATTCGAGTGCATCTTCCACAGCATGCATTGGTGGGGGCAGAAGATCCATGGGCGCAGGCACATCCTCCTAGGGCCCGGGAACATCCTCCTGGGGCGCGGGCACACCCTCTTGGGGTGCGTGCACAGCGTTCCCAATGATCGCCTCCATGGGATAGAAAATTCGTTCTTGATCGGAAATTGCTGATGGGATATCTGTGAACTTGGGTGGGTGGTGAAATAGTAGGCAGATGGAGTTTATCATTTTGTTACCGTGACATCTAATATATTGGAGAGTTGATATTGCCTTCCAAATGATGAACGTCGTTTAATTAAAGCCGTTATTCATTTCCTTGTAGAAATTATTTTTAATTGTGGACGGATCAGATCTTTCTCCCAGTATTAGATAATATCTTCCCAATTCCATTATTTCAGCCCACTTATTCGGTGAATACAACAGAAAAGGAAATAAAAGAAACTTCCTTTTCCTCCTCCCCATGGTCGTTTGTATGTACAAGCATTATCTCTTTATTAGGAAAATCATATCTCTAGATTTAATACAATCTTATTTTTCTATCCCAGACAAATGAAATATTTAATTTACGAACTCATATTAATGTATACACCGAAGGATTGCAACGGAATACGTCTGCTAATAAATTAGAGAAGATGTAAAAGATCCAAACTTGCTAAAAACAATTTTGTTTCTTTACTGTTTCTTTAAGTTACTGATTAGTTTTTATGAGGTATAAAATTTTCGCATATAAAAATACAATAGTTACCAATATGCGATTTGTCTATTTAAATATTTAAGTGGTAACGGTGAAATAATAATGAATTTTTTGTTCACTTATTTTCTCACTGAAAAATAATGCTTTGGCCTTTTATGTCACTTGTTTGGTTGACTGTATATTAACTCATTGTAGTTATCTTTTGATGTGTTGATTTGGCAGCTTTTATTATGAAGCTAAGCTTCTAGACACACATCTGATCTGATAGTTATTTGTATGAGTTGACAAGGCATTCGACATGAAGCTATTAGAATACACCCCGTTCGACTGGTATGACATATTTTCTTCTTTCTTGTACTCGTCGTGCTCCTGGTAACATGGGATTTCCTTGCTACTAATGTATCGTATTACATATGTCTGTTTTCAGTGTAAATGTGTTCCTTGATCAACCAAACCTTGGTGAATGTACAATCAGGGGGAGCCTTGAAGCCTTCTCATGTAAGAGTATGCTCCACAAAATTTTGATAACTTGAGTCCATTACATCATGACAATAGGGTCAAGCTCCACTTTAATTTGCAGGCAAAGCATGCAGGAAATGATTGTTGGCTTTCAATAAGCTTTGAATATGAGGTACATACTTTCCATCAGCCTATGATTTACGACAACTGCTTTTCTTTTAGCGCTGATGTTGATAAGTAGGCATTGACGTGATAGTTATATATAGTTCTTATTGCCAAATATATAGTTCATGACTTTACTGTTCTCATTGACGTGATATTTCGAGTTCTAGTTGACATATCTTGGATGGAGTTATACGAAACGAGGAATTATAGGGTGCGTCGCAAAACCAATGTTTAATATATCCAAAACAACACAAAGTATTTAAACCTATATATATAATCCAATGCATTATATAGTTATCCGTATTGCCAAATAGATAATTCTCAATTTGATCCCTGACAAAGCTGTAGTAGCCATTTATTTGCGACATATGAATATGCATTGGACCATAGTCAGTCGTTTAAAACCCTCAATGCCACTCTAATTTCAGCCGGTATGTTTCCAGCTGCTTCATTGTTTTTGATCGTCAGCATCTGGACCAGCAGGTTCTGTCTGAGCTGTATTGAATCCTAGAAAAGATGGAAAAGTAATAATTTAATAAATTGCTGGAAAATAAATTGCACGATAAACCTTGTTATTGTGTACTTACGTGAGTGGTCATCCTACCAGAATGAGTAGTACCATTCTGGTGGGCCATCTCCTGTAGGACAAGGAAAGCGGAGTCTTTGCTGTTAAAAAAAAGTAACTATATTAAAACTATAACGGTGTGCTTATAATGCGTGTGATCAATTTAGTATATTACCGCCTGCCGTTTGAAGATATGCCGTGCGGTGACCAGTCCATGAGATTGGTATTCCAACCAGGGATCCTCATCTGCAACACATTGTTGAACTCTTGTTTCAACATTGTGATCTCCTTCCTCGTTTCAGTGCTATGAAAGCTGTATGGTCCACCATAGACGTCGATAGATGGATCAATTGGGAGAACTCTCCTAGTTTCCATGTCGACTACAAGTAGTCCGTACGAAAAATCCACGGAAACAAATGGTAGTAGATACTGTTGTAAATAGACACATGTTAATACCTAATATAATAAGCAAATTAAATTATAAGAATGAGTCTCTTACAATGTTAGAGTTGAACACATCATATTTAGGAAACGGCCGAACAACGGCATTGTCAATCAGCACTGCGGTGCGTGTTTCTTGCTCCATCCAAGAGTGTCTGAGGGCCCGTGCCTGAGAATGAAACTGCAAGTCGAAAAAATGTTTGTTTCCAAGCATTCTTGTACCTGCAGTGCTCTCTACTTCAGCGCTCGCAAGCTTACGAACTGCAAGATTGAAGCATTCGGGATGAATTTGTCCAAAAAGGCTAATTGTTTCCTGGAGCATCTGTAGGCTGATTTCAATCTGATATGGTCGTTCGCTTCTAATCCAAATTGTGCTGCCCAAAAAATGCAGACCAATCTTTACCAAAAAAACATCCATCCATCTCTGTATCACATTTAGACTAACTCTTCTGTATAATATAAAGCAGTGAAAAAAAGTTATTTAATTAAAAACATGCTAACTCTTTTGTGATAATCTGGTAGCTATTTTTTCTGTAATAATGTTTTAGATGTATAAAAATAACATGGGCACATGTACCATAGGTAAAAAAGTGTGATACAGAGGCACACATAAAATATATAACACCGGTGTAATAGTGCATAAAATATATACACTAAAATATATAACACCTAGACAACCAAACATAATATAGCGGTGACTGCTACAAGAATGAGGCACACAACGCACAAAACTATCATGGTTAATTATGTCTAGCCTGCTGTGGTTTACAACTGATATCTAGCCTGCTGTGTACGAGAGTAATAGGCAGAGCAATACAACTTACTTTAGTGCCTCATCGTCTTGGACAACAGTGATAAATTGAAAAATGTATTCAACGGCATCTGCTAGGGCATTCACGTTGCCCGCAGCCTCCAGAGGGGCGGGCAAAGCCTCTTGTGGTGCGAGCTGAACATCCATTGGTTCGTGCACAGCCTCCATTGATGAGAGTGGTGAGTGATAGGAAATTGGCGAAGACTGGGGTGGGTGTTGAAACAGGAGCTCGTCGGAGGTTATATGAAGGGATCACATCCTGTTTGACAGCTGCATCTTCGAGACTTAAGTGCCTTCCAAATAATACGACAACTTCCATTTTTGAAAGCCAAATAATAAGCAAACTTTTGATTACACCTGATTTTCAACATCGGAGGCATTAAGTCTCACAGCACATGGTACCTAAGGCAGATGGAAGGTGCCCCATATCCTTCCATCCGTGCATGTCTATATTATTCATTTCCTAGTAGAAATTATTTTCAGTTGCGGACGGATCAGATCTTTCTCCGATAAGTGGAAGGTGCCCCATATCTTTCCTAATATATGTCTCCCTTTCCCCATATATTTCCCAAACAAAACATAGAAAGAAACCGGCCCCCTGTCGGAAATCGACCGTGGGAGCGCGCGCGCGCGAGATAGTCTCTCTACGCATATATTTCCTAATCTATGGCAAATCGGTCGTCCGAAATATAGAAAGAAACACCATATTTGTTAACTTTCTCTAGATTTAATACTATCTTATTTTTCTATCCCAGCCAAACGAAATATTTAATTTATGAACTCATATTAATGTATACACCGAAGGATTGCAACGGAGTACGTCTGCTAATAAATTGGACAAGATGTAAAAGATCCAAACTTGCTAAAAACAATTTAGTTTATTTACTATTTCTTTAAGTTACTGATTAGTTTTTATGAGGTATAAAATTTTCCCATATAAAAATACAATAGTTACCAATATTTGATTTGTCTATTTAAATATTTATTCTATTTTTATTATTGTTCAGTTTGAAGAGGTAAACATGAACTTTCTATATAATTTATGTGTATTTAATCAGTTCAACGTGTACTATAAAATATTGTCTACATTTTTTGCAAACTGTTCAACGTGTATTAAAAATCATTGTGTAAAAACAATAAAATTCGCTATAAGATATGTTAACATGTCAAACGTGTTGTAGAAATGTAAGAATAATTTTACACATTAATTTTTTAATACATGTTGATTTTTTTATATTTTTTTTCCTATTTTTTGAATGCATGGATGAAATTTTTCAAAAACACTTCTACAATTTCTTAATACACGAGAATTTTTGAAATATATGTTGAATAGTTTTTTCTTCAAATGCATTAACACTTCCTTTAAGTTTGTGGCAGCTGTAATATTTTCTTACATTTCCTTTTTCAAACAGGAAAGAGAAAATCAAAAAATAACCTGAATTTGGGAAATAATAAAAAGAAACCTATTGAGATCAGCTTACAACTCTTTCCTTGCATTTCATGTGTAATACCTATTGAGATGCATATGCCTATTTTTTTGTCCTCTGAATCAGTCATTAGTGCCTCCTTTATTTTATTGTTATTTAACGTCATAGCTAGTATATAGTCTATTCTGTTTAGAGAAAGTTCATACATAGAACACAAAATATTTTCAATTATATTATATTTGAAAAAGATGTGACTCCATTAGAGTAGCTTAATAATAATTTCTTCCTCCCCCCCCCCCCCCCCCCCCCCACCCACTCAAATTAGAAAATGTGTGTAACGTATACTGTTTGTCGGAAAATGCTGGCACCGTCTTGTACTTTATGTAGTCAATAAGAAAACACCTTGGCGGGGACTTATTTTGGTTATCTCTATTCAGGAACACATACAAGTTAATCACGCGTTATCAGAAACATCATGAGCATGACAGAGAAATGTGGATCATGTGCGAACTTGAAGATTAAAGGCAATTGAAGGTACGTGCCTTATAACCAGCATGTTTTTAAGTTGGCTATTCCATAGCTGGCATGTGATGATTTCCGACAAAGTAAACCTCGTATCGTATAGCAGTGCGTGTATGGATGGAGTTACACGATACGAGTTAGTATATGATGTGAGGCATGACTGAAAACCTCACTTGCCGGCTGAACCTGCCATGGTCCATTCCAAAATGCCTCCGGTTCACCTGGAGCAACAAACCTGCTCCTGACCGCACGGGTATTATAGTACAAAATATACATAGAAGCCAAAATATATAGATAGAACCAAAACAAGCAGACAACGTTGAAGCGAATACGAAGCTAGAGGGAGCCATCAAACCGTTTATTCCCTACATATATATAATCCAATACATTATTCATATTGCCAAAAGGATAATTCTCAATTTGATCCCTAACAAAGCTCTATTAGCTTATTATATTTGCGACATTTGAATATGCATCAGTCCATAGTCATTCGTCCAAAAATCTCAAGGCCGCTGTAATTTCAGCTGGGATGTTTCCAGCTGCTTCATTGCCTTTGATCGTCAGCATCTGGACCAGCAAGTTCTTTCTGAGCTGTATTGAATCCTAGAAAACATTAAAAAAAGTTAATAAATTGCTGAAAAATGAATTGCACAACAAACCTACGTGAAAGGAAGAACATAAATTTATATTTAACAAAGATATGGAAGACAGAAACTTGTTATATATGCACCTACCGAAGTCCTGGACATTTTATGCCCGAGAGTATCATCTTGGTGAGCCATCTCCTGTAGGACTTTGAATCCAGAGTCCAGGCTGTGACCAAAAAAACTCCATATGTTAGAACCTATATCAGTGTGGCTATAATGTGCATGACCAATTTAAACTATTACCGCGGGGCTGTAATATAGGTATGATCTTGTGGCCAATCCACGAGTTGGGGATTCAAACCAGGCCTCCCCTGTTGCAATACACTGCCAAATTCTTGCAGAACTATCAGGGCTTCCTTCTTAAGTTCCTTGTCATGAAAGTCCTCTGAGCCTAGGAATGACTCGTTGGAATGATCAATCAGGAGAGTCCTCCTATTTTCAATATTAACTGCAAGGAGGCCGTAGGAGGAATCCACCAAATACAACGGCAATAGGTACTGCAATAGGTATACAAAGTTAATGGTGAACAGATAGTATACACACCAATTTTTAAGAATGAAAATCCTTACAATGGACGGGGTCATGAGCACATTGTATTTCGGCAAAGGCCGTACAATGACAGTGTTAATCAACAAGTTGGTGCGTTCAGCTTGGCATAAGCCAGTCTGACTCAGCACCCGTGCTAGGCCATGGAATTGCAAATCAAACATATGCATGGAGCCAACAAAGTCTGTTCCTGCGTTCCTCTGTATCGCGTCGCTAGTAAGCTTACGCACTGCAAGATCGAAGCAGCTCTGATTGACCCATGTATCACCTCGCATGGTGTCTTGGATAGTCCGTAGACTTAACTCGATCACGAATGGACGAGGGCTCCTTATCCATATTGTGCTGCAAACAAACCGGCATGATAGCAAAGCTGTTAGAAAAACAGGGTATCATAAAAATGTAGTACTTCAATGTGTGGGCAAACAATAGTACATTTTTTCAAAACTTTAGTAAGGTCTGAAATGTATGTATCTTCTAATTGGAGTTGTAGTGTCATTTGAGGACAGAAGTACTATTTCTTAAGATAACCAAATCTATTATGATATGTTCGGTTGCAATGTATTTCTGTAGTATTACAGTTATGAAAAAATCTGTAGATGGTACATGTATCATGCACCAGGACCCGTTGCAATATACTACAGTTCATAGAAAATTTGTAGTTTAAAATAACGTGGTGTAGATGGTACTATCATGGCGTAATATAAAAGGATAATATTAGCGCATGCCCAGTTTTTTGCAACCACTACGTTAGATCTTAAGAATCTTATGGACTTAGAAAGGATCGCATGATCCTAACTAGTGCATGCATGCAACAACTTATGAACGTGACCAACTCATCGACATGGATTAGGTGAAAGAACAGATTTTTACTCGGGTTTAAAATAAGAAGCCGATAATGCAAACTATAATGGTAGTGATCTGCAGCTAACAAGTGCAAATAAAGTATAGATGGAGTTTAGGGCTGCCAGAACAAACTCTAATTGCTCCTCGTCTGAGGAAAGCATGACGTAGTTGTAGATGTACTCGACTGCGTCGTTCACTCCATCAAAAATCGGCATTGCAGCCATTGCCGCGGGCAGAAAGTCGTCTTAGCACCAGGATGAGTGAGCGAGGGGGCAGTGGACAATGGTGGACTCACAGCCGGACCATATATATGAGTGTCGGAGGGGAATCGTCCGGCACCAGGTCGGTGAGGCATTAGCATGTTGTATGGATTGGAAGGTGCCCCTTATCCTTCCATCCGTCCATGTTTCCATTACAAAACCTTGCTAATAAATGGACAAGCATTTATTTTTATTCCATACTCCACTGGGCAAATAAATAAACGTCGGATTATATATCTATTATATACGTCTCCCTTTCCCGATCGGAACAAGCAGAATTTAACTTTCCTTCTAAGCAAATACGATTAAGGAAAAATTAATGGCCACACTGGGAAACCCATTGAACGTATGGTAGGCCACACCGGGAGATTGGATACTATAACATTTTGGAAGGAAAGGACTTTAAGGATATTTAGAGTTCTAATTGACATATCCTGGCCGGGAGGAATCGTGGGCATGTACTCGGAAGGTGGCCCATATCCTTCCATAATTACAAGTTTCCATAACAAAAACTATAGGAAAACATGGAATAAAGTTATTTTGGTTGCATGCTCCACCCGACAAATGTATCAACGCCGGATTATATATTTCCTAATCTATGTCTCCTTTCCAAACTTTGCCTCCAGAGATATAGAAAGAAACACCACATTTATTTCCCTAATCTATGTCAAACACGGGCGTCCGAGATATAGAAAGAAACACAACGTTTTTTTTCTTCTGTTTTTGTCCTCCTCACCACGATCAATAGGCCCGCGGCACTTGAAGAACTATTGTTTCCGTGTGTAGAAAGAAACACAACGCACGGGCATATGGCAGTTCTTGATTCCATGTACAAAATTAATTATATTTTCTTTGGAATGTCATAATGCCTGATAGCATGCGATGGCATCTGTCAAGGTAAACGTCTTTTCCTTTTTGCGCTGCACTGTATATTAAAAATATTTGAACCTACACAGAAAGAGATTCATACGTGTAGAGAGAATGAGAGTAGACACGTTACCATTTGAAGTCCATTATTGACAGTTTGATCATCAAATATATATTAGTCAAATATATAGTTCAGGACTTCACAGTATATGGCTCCGAAATATGACGACACTTTTAAATAGATTTTTTTATTGAATATCACATATTATTAAACCTCCAAGACATAAGCGAACACTTCAAAATGTGACAATTGGCAATGAAATGTTGCATGCAAAGCGTTCATACATTTGTATATCTAAGACAAATTGTGCACTTGTGTACACAGATACTTCTAGCGTCCATTGTTCCTAGCTTGAACAACACCATTGACGTACGCACGTGTTTCATCAAGTGTCATGAGGCTGGCTTCATGGATATCTACGATAAAAATCAGTGTTATATAGTAGTGACATAGTATTACAGAAAAAATACATTGACAACAAATTTAAAATAGAACGCAGCCCCTACCTTGTAGATAATGATGATCATCATTAATGTTAGGAGAGAAGAAGAATGTGCTCTCCCTCATAGTTTGCAAGCATCGCTGCCTCCGATTTACCTGTATGTAAGTAACAACAAGCTTCTCGAACAGATTGTCAGTGCATTGCAAATGGCAGAAGTGACGCCCAACGTGCTCTTCACGTACACGTAAGAAAATTATCTGTCGTCTACAAACAAATACAAATGTGAGTCTATCATTGCAACAATAAAATTACAAAAAGAAGCATATGAAAATCTCAAATTATAAATGGCGCTTACTGAAAGTTCATGAGGCCAATCTCGAGGGAAGGGACGCGGCGTTTATATATTGAATCCCACTTATATTCTATCTGACCAACGTAGGCAAGGATAGCAACCACATCTGCAAATTTGAAATCACAATGAGACTCTGAGTTGTACGGAGTAATATGCAAGAACAAATATAAAGATGATGCACCAGTGATGGTTTTGTCCTGTAGCTCAAATATTTCTCCAAACTGTGGGAAGCACGGTGGGCAAATTGTCGACGTTATCTGCTGTGCCGACATCCTAACCTCGGTCGTAGCACTTAGTGGGGTGACAAAGTCCATGGCTAGGTACCAGAAATGTCCATCTGGCATTTCTGTGGGGTTGAACCCGACGCTATTGAAATCATAGGTCCTACCGGTTTGTAGCATGCTGTTGAAACGGATTGCCTGGCTGTTGTATGCAATCGCTTCCATTTTTGTTCCCTAATATATTTTTATGAATCATAACAACAATGAGCAAAAAAACATGTTTATCAAAATTGTATTTTGAAAATGCGGGCTATAAAGTAGATGATTAATGCCTTACATGCCGATCGAGTAGTATGCACTGAAGGTACAAGTTTCCCATGCCATTCTCTTTGATGTGAGCCTTCCACAGGACCCTAGCTTGAATAATCCAGCAATTCTGATATATGTGCTCCATTTGGACGCGATGAAAATTCAAGTTCCTGTGCGTAGAATAAAACAAAAGGATGAGGTAAAATTATTTTGCAAGGGGAGCATAAAATTAAACAGACAAGGAGCATAACATTCTAGTGGCCCAACACTAATCATGTCAAATTTATACATATTATTCTTGTTTTTCTTAATTATTTTCTTCTTCCTTTTCTTCTTCTTTTTCTCCTTCATCAAATTATCTCCTCCTTCCCAGTCCAAGATTTCCACCACCCTCAATTGCACATCTGGCGATTTTTTTTGGGGTTGCATCTGGCAATATAATGCGTAGATTGATTGTGTTTTATTTGGACGGGGTGTTTGGCAGCCATGGAAAAAAATGTATATCCTACGGGGTTTGATTATAGCAATATAATATTTCGCAATGATGAAAAAAAACTATTATGTATTTCAGGCTCACTGTCCATCTGGTTTTAACTAATATACAAGATGAACAAGCCGACAAAAGATGTTTTAATCGCCAAGCCTATTACTATGTTCTAGTGTATGCCATGTGCTCCATCTTTTAAGATAAAGACCAAGTGACAAAACAATGGTGATTATTTCAAGAAAATAAAACATTATCTAGTGATGGCAAATAGACGTACAAAAGATTCTTATATCTTGCCTGTTCATCGGAGGGGTGATGGGTTGACTAATGACAGGAACTGGCGGCGACGCCATCACCCTCTTAGAGGTGATCGATCCGTATGAGATTACCATGGTCGTCGTGGAGGAGATGACTTTCCTCTATAGAAAGATGGAGACAAATATGGTGCAGCGGGGCTTTTTTATATAAGCATAGTGGGCGGCGGGAAAACGAAATATATTTGAAAATTTGTTTTTGGCAGGCTAGGTCCCCGTGGGTGACATATCTATATTCAGATCTTTAATATTCGGCAACCTATTAAAAATTGTTTATTAATCAAGGAAACAGACATCTCAAAATCGGTCCATGATCAACCGAATTGATTCACATCATATTTAATTAATGCAAATTTGTGATTTATGATCACTTGCCTATGAAAACGTATCTGATTTATCACATGCGTATATAATCTCAATTTGTTGCCTATGAAAAATTGACTTTCTTCTTTATGGATATTTCTTAACCTTTCTGATTTTCACATTAAATTATTTATTTTTTCCCTTTTATATTCTGTTAAGAAATCATGCCTATCTGCAGCTTATCAACTATGGAGCACAAGTGGAAGCAACCAAAGGTTTATTCCCAGGCACCATGCAATCCAACAATGATAAGGTGAGTTATTGTTTGTGTTTTCTTCTGTGCCAATTTTTGTTGAACAAATTGACTTGTGCCCCAGCGTGTTACAAAACAGGAATTTATACAAGTGCACGATACTCCTTGAGACTATTTTTACAAGTGAACAAATTGCCAGTTGCCAACTGTAAACATGTGTACTTGAGACTATTTTTAACATGAAAAACAACCCTAATTACTAATTCCAAACCAAAAGCTGTGTAGAACAGAAAACAATATGGCAGTCTTGTAGTGAACCGAAAAAACATGTGTACTTGAGACTTTCACATAGCTGAAAGATTTCTAAATGATTTTTTTAGGTATGGCAGAAGCACAAGTTTTTGGATCTCCTGAAGATTGCCTACTTTTGAAAGCCTTCTAATTTGCATACTATGTGAAAGCATCTCTGTGAAAGCACTCGCATCAGGAGTAAAATGTTCTGTACGACATGCGATGGATGAATGAGCTCTGAGATGTATGAGATGCGATTGATGTATGACATGTGATGGTTGTATCGAAGAATACCTATATCTCGGATCCAGGACGTGTTCGGGCCGGCGGCGGATCCTGGACGTGTTTTGCGGCGGATCCTGGACGTGTTTTGCGGCGGATCCTGGACGTGTTCAGCGTGGATGGAGGGCGGCGAGTGAAGCGCGGCAGCGAAGGGATGAAGGGCGGCGGCGAAGGGAGACCTCGCTCGAGGGCATGAGAGGTCGCTCGTACGTGCGGGTGATAGGTTTAGGTTTTTTTGTCGCTGGTTAACCTTCGTAGATCTTTTTTCATTGGTTAACCTTCGTAGGTCTATTTTTTTGATACGTGGATGGGTGCGGGTTGGGGACTCAGGAGGAGGTTTTTTCGGTTTCTGGTGGATAAGTCAGAGGTGGGAGGAGGTACCAAAAAAAACCAGGGGAGGTGGGACTAAAAAAAACCTGGAAGCGAGACTACCAACTGCTCCATTAGGAGTAGAGATCAAGTCAGCCATCCTCACCACAGCTGACATCATGGACAGCGCTGGTGGCCCGATCTTGGATGAGCAGCATCAGAGGGCAACTGCATATGCCATGGGTGCTGGCCATGCCAATCCTATAAAAGCTATTGATCCGGGCCTTGTGTATGACCTTAGCTTCACTGAATATGCTGGCTACATATGTGCTCTCCTCGGTGATCAAGGCTTGGCAACCATTGCGCGTAACCCGATGCTGTCCTGCAAAATGCTCACCAAGATACCAGAGGCACAGTTGAACTACCCATCCATAACGGTGCCACTCAGGACAAGGCCATTCACGGTGAACAAAACCGTGACAAATGTGGGGCCAGAAAATTCAGTATACACACTGAAGATGGAGGTTCCCAAGTCTCTCAAAGTGCGAGTCTACCAGAGACGCTGGTTTTCTCCTAGGTTGGACAAAAGAAAACATCCAGCATGACGGTGAGCAGGCATCGCAATGTCGGGTCAAAGTACTTGCAGGGAAGTTTGAGCTGGGTGTCCAAAAAACATGTTGTGCGTAGTCCGATTGTGGCTTCTCCTCTGTTGTAATCAGGAAAAGCATGCGGGCCATATGACGTTGGAGAATTGCACATGTAATATTGTAATTAGGGAAATGACCGTCTTTTAATTAGAAGTGTATCCATGCCTGTAAAATAATTGATGTTTGGAAATTTTGCATCCATTGCTCTGTCACAATTTTTTTTCTGAATTACTTTTTCCTTTTCCCAACTTATCAACAGTGTTTGCTGCAGGTAGTAGATCACCCTTGAGAGGTGCTGCTTCAAAGGTGTCAAATCCATCCAGGTACCTAAACCTGCCCTTTCCCTCAATACTAAATAGATGGCAAAAATTAAGCGGGAACACACAGCCAGATCATACCTTTTGCAGTACTTGATTTATGGTCTTAAATAGTTTCTTTAGCAAACAATTATCTCAGATATCAAGACCCAGGACAACTAGGTATTATGGCTGATTGATTGTTCATGCCAAGGGTGTGATATCCAAATCCATTCACTGGTCCAAACACAAAATCAGTGCACAACAGCGAACCATCAAACCAAATCAACTGGAAACTAAGAAACTACAGCTTCTAGTTCTTACACACAATATGTAATGGACTGAATGTCGCACAAAATTGACATCAACTTGTGAGATGTGAGCCTAACGAGCTGCTATAAACTATGCACAGCAATTCCATTTACTAGACACATAATTAATAAGATTATGAGTCATCTAAATTGTGCAGAACAACTCTACTAAAATATGAAAATCCTACCACAACTGTAACAGATGATAAATCCTAATCACCATAAAAGAAAAATGTAAAAACACAATGCTAGCTGAAACAGGTCACAGGTATTTAATCCATATAAAGCAAATGTCATGACATAATGTGAGCACATGGACAGTAAAAAACAGATAAAGGTTGACCACAAGAATCGAAAAGTGGAGACAGGCAGCCTGGCAAGATTATCATGTCACTCGTTTGGTCAAGGCTGCAGGGGTTGCAGAAGTTAATTTGTACTAGTTTTTAGGACAGAATTGATTGATTGATTTGTTCTACAAATTGACCCTAAGCATTGAAAGGCACTAATGTAGAGGAAACAATGGGAGAGCAAGTTTATCATCAATAGCTCATATCGGCAGAAAAGTATATCATTAATAGCAAGGATAAAAATCTGGAGGTAGCAATGGCATATACCCTTTAGTATTCTGTAGCACCGTCAAGAATGAATATGTGATTTTAGCTGTCAGGTTGATCAATATTCAGTTGGGCACTGATGTCTACTTCAGGTGCTTTATTAGATTTTGATGATATTAAGGTCATCATCAATATACATGAACAAAGGAGAGGTTTGCCTGAATACTCGTAGCTAAATTTGTTTTTCTCCTTGTGTTTCTTTTATGGTCCTTTTCGTCTTTTGCAGTTTGGTGTATCTATGTTCCGAAGCTAAATTGAGTCTGACTCTTAAGAGGAAAAATACATCGTTGCAGTGTGGTAGTCCTACAGTAATTGTCCTTTTCGTCTTTTGCAGTTTGGTGTATATATGTTCGGAAGCTAAATTGAGTCTGACTCTTTAAGAGGAAAAATACATCGTTGCAGTGTGGTAGTCCTACAGTAATTGTACAGTTTAAACCTATTAGTCCGTGTAGTAAGCACATGTATTAGTGAGTCAGTTTAGAGCTTGTACTATTAGTTGTGTATGTTAGCTCACTCCCCTGTCTCTCAACCCGGAGCCATGCACCTAGTTAGACCTTGCCAGCACACGATCTCTTCATCCTCAACTCTTCTGCTTTCTGCCTCCATGTCCAGGTCGCTCTCCTCTGTAGTGCTACATGAGTGAAGATTAATGTTTGCTACTGGATCCGAAATCTCTTATCTTTGCTGATGCTATTCCCCTTTTTTTCCCATCACTTGACACTCTAATCTCCCTGATTTTGGTCTCTGGTTTTTGAATTGCAGATAGTGGCCGCAGCCTTGCCGCTGGACGGCGCACACTGCAGCTCAAGTATGCGGCCATGACAGAGCTGCTCGGACATCACTGTAGGTTGTTGGTGTTCTCCATCACTCCTGAATACCTTGAACTCTCCTCTACTCGATCTAGACATTCTGGGAACTAAAATGCTCTTGTGTGCTGAGACAAAATCTCCAAATTGATCGTCTAATTCAAAGAAGGACAGTGGTTCCTATACCCAGATCTGCATTAGTTAGTACTCCCTCCGATCCAAAAAAAGTGTTGTGGGTTTAGATCAAATTTAAACTAAAGCTGAACTAAAGCCACAACACTTTTTTGGATTGGAGGGAGTACTAAAGATATTAAGTAGTTAAAATGCAACTAGTTTTGTTAGTTCAACTCTCGCCTTTAAACCCAACATTTATATTAGGCCTAAATCCATAATTTATACTGATGTTTAACTCAAATTCCCACCTCAATGGTTTCTGCTATAAAACTAAGGTGATGGTGTCATTAAGTCCTAAGTATTTTACTTGCCTTAAACCATTTCACTATTTTCTTCATGTCGCCAGCTTTCCGTTAATGAAACCATTGTGGTGACATGGGATTTGTGCTTGTACGTGAGAAAATAATAGTTATGATGACATGAAGAAAAACACCTTCCTTTGATGCAATTGCTCCTTTTTGCTCTTGCTGGTTTTGTCTCTACTCCTGATTTGCTCCTTAGGCATGCTTCAGAGCTCCTCCCCCTCCACAACAGCCAGCATTGGTGGTCTCAGGTTACCACCTCCTTTAGTTCTTGGATATTTTCTATGGGGAAAGAGAAGTGGAGACAGTGGGAAGGGGGAAACTACGGCTAGGTGAATAACTTCGGACCCATTGTCCCTATTATATCCTCCTTGAACAAATGGACAACTTTCACTGAATGGCCGGAATAAACATGTCCCTTGGTGTACATATTGTCTCGAAATCATGTAAACACAGTCTTACTCCAATCTAGAACAAAAGTTGGAGTTGTTTCCAAATGTTGGCATGACTAGGTAGTAAGGCCAACTCCAACGCACAACCCCAAGTGATCCGTCCGCGTCCGTTTGGGGGTAAACGGACAGAAAACGCGGCCCAACGCGCGGGAGCAAACAGATAAATGTCTGTTTTCTGTCCGCTTTGGACCCATTTCCGGCCCAAATTTGGCTCGCGTTTGCGTCGAAACAGACGGTGCGCGGACGGGCGCGACGCGCGCCCTTGTCCTCCCTGGCCCGGTCGTCAGGGACACAGACGCCCACTTTCCCTCCATTTGCCCCAAAACCATCCCGCGCTCCCCCTCCCCTCCCTCGTCCATGGCCGGCGCCCCGAAGAATCCCGACGATCCGACCATCGCCGCGCGCCCTGCAGCGAAGAAGGGCCCCAATAAGTCGCGGCCGGAACTCATGCTGGAGGAGCTCGCCAAGCTTGACCATGAATCGGCCAAGAGGAGGGCCAGGCGCATCGTTGTGGCAGAGAAGAAAACGGTCGCCGACTTCGCCGTCGAGGCGGCCGCGCTGCACAAGGCCGACATCGACGACAAGGAGGCCATTGTCCCAAGGCACACGCCCTCCTCATGTTACGGTTGTGCCGACCCACGCCGGCCATTCTCTCGGTGGCTGCCATGGCCGCGGCTAGCACAGGCTCGTCGGTCGTTCGCCCTCCACAATACCAGTCCCTGAGCTTGTCTGTCACACCGGAGACGCCCGGGTTTCATTCAAAGCCGCCGCATGGCCAGACCCGTTTCTCCACGTCGCCGGACGGCAGCATGATTGCGTCGGCCACCCCCTTCATCCCAACCGCGGCCGTCATCGACCTCAACGTGACACCTGGGTTCAGTGGCGCTGGCCACTCGTCCGACGGGATGCAGAGGAAGCAGCCCCGGTCAATTCCTATGGCCAACCTTGCCGGCGCCCGCAAGCTGTTCGGCGAAATGCCACTGCCAACATCTACGGCAGACGACCCTGACTACACCACATTCATGGAGAAGGTCATCTAAGAGGGCCGTGGCGAGGCCTTCCATGCCGACGACCAAGGCCATGCTTTTGATCCCAACGAGACCCAAAGCCAAAACGGCCGCAGCCAATTTGGTGCCGACCCCTTCGGTGCCCATGAAGAAGAGGAACTGAACTAAGGAGGCCTAGGTCGTGGACTATGGCCGTTCTTTTTGGTTCGCGAAGCGGCAGAAAGAGATGTTCGAGCAAGACTATGGCCGTTCTTTTTGAAGGCTGGCTAGTGTGCTAGCCGCTGGCTTTGTTGCCGGCGTGAAAAACTTGTTCATTTTGAAGACTGTCTAGTGAAACTTAGGGGCTCACCATTTTTTGTAGGCTGGCATATGTTTGCCGGCCGCTGACTTTGTTGACAGCATGAACCACGGCCGCTGGCGTGAACTATGGCTGCTGGCATGGAGCTATGTCTTTGTTGTCAATAGTTTTGCATGTAGGCGGACGCGATGCGGCCGAGATGCAGCCGCGCGTTGGGCGCACGGCCAGCGCATCCAGAAAAACGGACGGACGCCGCCCCATTGCCATCCCCAAACGGACAAAATCCGGATAAAACGGACGTCCGTTTGGGGTCGTGCGTTGGAGTTGGACATGTAGAAACATAACAATTAGCATCCCAGCCCGTAAATAATTTCCTATGTAATTTTGGAGCGAATAAATGCCATAATTTCCTATGGAGTATTATTAGTAACTAATTTCATCCGTAAATAATATTGGGAGCCAATAAATGTCATAATGTTTTTTATGGAAAACTAATTAATTTTGTGTGGTTATTTTTAGGAGGCAATAAATTCCATAATTGTGTTATGGAATGCTAATAAATTCCTAATGGACATTCTTGTAATCAGTCAATCCATACCTACAGGATATTCCATGATGTGCGTATTATCTAAGGATCCTAATTAATTACGGCAAATTGTAGGAAGGAAACACACCAAAGCAGGATTGAATAAAATGGCAAAATATGATACTCAAGAATCGGCCGTGCCTCTATATAAACAGGAGAAGGAACCAGCTAAGTAGTACAAGTCTACAACAACCACAACCAAAAGGACTTAGGAGAAGAAAAACAGTAGACAATTACGTTATGGCTCTAATCCGGATCAACACAACTGTTCTGCGCTTGATGGCACTTTTGATGGTTTCAACCACTTTGTTGTCGTGTGAAGCATCAGGGAGGACCATAGGTACATTTCTATTTAGCAGAGCTTATCAACTAGTCTGTAGGAATTTGTGGTTTCCTGGAGCAAGATGAACATATTGATTCTATTTGCATATATAATTCTCATTTTCCTTACTAGGTTATTAGGTACTAGTATTATGAAGTTTGATCGTTCATGTTAAGATATGCAAGTATTTTTGCAAGATAAAAGAAGAGTTAAGAGAAGTGTTTCAACCGTACCTAGTACAGTGAGGTGTTTCCCTTTACTTATCTTTCTCCTGAAAGTACCAACTTGAGCAGCCGCTCTCATGCTCTTATTTCAAAGTTGATATGCCTCGTAGTCCTTTAAATCTAGTGTAATTTTTTTGTGCGGGCAAAATCTAGTGTTATTTAACAATGGCATGGAAGACAAGAGGTGTTTTCCCGTTGATTTTATGACCACCATAACAATTGGGTCGTCGTATGTATGGTTTTGATAGTACTGGCAATGACATGAAATATATCAGTAGCTGTTCTGCCTGTGTTTGCATAGGAGTACATTTCTTTCATAGAATCCGAGCTTAAGTACGAACCGCAACAGGTCCTGATGGCACCTTTTATTTTTTATTGCTGTAGGCCTGGAAGACGACGTTTGCGGTGGGAAGTACCATGAACCCTACGGTCCTTGTGCCGATACTAAGTCGTGTAATATCTTCTGCAAGCGAGATAATAAGGGAGGTGGGGCCTGCCGTAACGGTGCATGCTGTTGCTTCTTGTAGAACAAGAAAATGACCAAGAATAAAGTTTTGGAAATAAAGATTCACTTGGAGCACTGGATTTTTTTTAGGCTACTTCTTTATTTATTTTCCCATATCTTCTAATTTATGTGTGGCTAGCCAACCCAACGCTCAGGCTATTTCGATTTTCGCGCTCACTGACGTGTGGGTCTTCGTGCTGGTTCGTGGGTTTGTTGGCGATTATTTTTCGTCAGCTCACTGCTTACATGCGTACTCTTTCTGGCTGCCGAGCGGGCCTGCTAGATGGCAGTGGACTAGCCGAAGTGGGTGTCAACGGGGTGGTGGGTGTTCGATTGAATTTTTGGGGCCAGTTTGTGTGGTGGGGCAGCTCACTTAAGCGCTGCACTGAATGGCATGCGGGTCCGTTTGTGGGGTTCCTACTAGCTTTATTTACATATTTTTATAGAGAAGTTTTTTTTAATACAGTACAGACGCAAGCGCTCATACATACGCGCATATACTTACCCCTATAAACACACGCACACCCTGCCTCTATGAGCACCTTTGAGAGACTGAGCCGGCATATCATCTTGAAATTTACGAAGTCACCGTAGGCGCCTCGTCATCGACGGGAACGTCTCCTCCTACTGAAAGCGTAATGCCGGAAATCTTGAAAAAAAAATCTATAAATAATGCAAGCACCAGAATCCTGATGAGCTGGGATACCACTGTCGCTCTAATCATCCAACCAACCATATGTTGGTTCGCTATTTTTATAGAGAAGTTGGTTATGGTTACAAACGCTCGTTGCATGCCGCATCAGCGGTGATCCGTGTCTGATGTGTCCTCCGCGCGGAGATTTTTTAGTTGTTGAGAAAAATACCCCTTTATTTACATATAAACATCAACAATGTCATCAATACAAATATTGTTTGGGGGTGTTAATTAACCAAACCTGGCGTCGTAGGGAAAGCGTTGTCGCCGCCTTCGCCAAGCTATGCGCTTCAAAACTGAATTCCCTCATTTCATGCATAATATCTGACCTAACAAAGGAGTTTAGCTTCGTCTTGATTTCCTTGATGGTCATCGCTGAATGGCTGAACTAACTCTCCTCCTAAGTCAGCTTCCAAAGCAAAGGCCTCGCTACAAGTTCATGCTTCTAAAATCTCAGGATCGACAAACCCCTCCTAACAGACAGACAAAACCCAAAAGCTCCCAGGAATTTGCCTCGGCTCGATCATCCATGCGGATCACCACACAAGATCATCGATTCCCGTGCCTATATACTTCATCCACTTCCACACCGTCCTCCTCACACTTTCGGTACCGACTTTCTTCTCCTTGCTCCGCATGGAGATAGGAGAGGAGTTGCGCCGCTCCGCCCTGTGGGCCGGTCTATCTTCTGGTTCTGGTTTTGCTCTTTTTATATTATTTTAATGGATTGGTTACCTCTGGGCTGGCAAGACCATTCTATATAATGTATCTAAAAAATTATTCTCTCCTAAAAAACTATTCACAAATTTAAATAAATCCGAATTAATAAAATGTTTCCAAATTTTGAATCGAAAATTCATAAAAATCCCAAGTTTTAAAAAATCTTCGTAGATTTGAAAAAATATGTTAAAAAATCTAATATATGTTCCTTAGTTTTTAAAAAGTCCTCTGAATTAATTTCTTTTTAATTTAAAGCATGACACGGGTTAGGCGTTACGGGGGAATAGGATTGCCCCAAACACAGATACACACAACTCAACCCATCATTAACGCTGCGAGGCTCACACCACCCAAAACTGCATACAAACTGCTCGCATGTAGCCAGTCGCGGCGGAGCGCGTCGCTCCATCTAGTAATCTTCATACTCGAACTGCTGTCATGGATTTTGTTTTGGACCCGGATATCTCGGGAACATTCTATCTGGGAAGGAGATCCATGGAATGAGACATTCCCTGGAGCGATCGTTTCCGATCTAACGAAACGTTTGATCCGCGCTAAATTGCCTTTTTTAAGCTGTGCTAAATTGCTGGCCCATTGTTCATGCAGTTAGTCGGGCCGAAACAAGAATATATCAGGCACACCTCGTTTGATTGTTTGCACTAAAAAAACCCCAAACCCACTATCTAGTTTAACGGCGACCCGTTACGGTGGATGCCACGTGTCGGTTACCCTTAACGAAAACACTTTCATGACACGCCCTTTATCGTCATGAAAGTGGACACTTCCATGATGATAATTTGAGTATTGTCATGGAACACTTCTACGACAGCACAGGTATGACTATCTTGATTCTATCATAAAATCGTCACAGATGTACATGCATGACAGAAAACGTGACCTACTGTGACAAAGACGTATCATCACAGAAGTGTTTTTTTGTAGTGTAGGGATGTCCCTTGGTCGGAAAAGGCATCGGCCTATGAGTCGGTGGAAGACCCTCCAGTTCCCCAGAGGTCGGAGTACGTGACCTCGCGGAAAGGGTAGAGGCCCGCGTTCTTGTCCTTGTTGGTGAGGGAGATCGGCACGTAATTTCTTTCATCGCCAGAGTTCGAGGTTGTATTTCCCGCGTTGGCGTCTTCGTGGGTGCTTGGGTTGGTGACGAGATGTTCTCCTGACGCTTCGCCGAGGGTGCCTGGGTTGATGTCGTAGTGCGTCCCTTAACTTAGATGAGATCATGACGAGGCCCTTCAAGAGGTCCCGCGGCGGCGAGGTCGACTGGGAGGTTGATTTCGACCCGGCCCGCCTTGTCTGCGACGCATGTGACAGAGCCAAAGGTTAGGCTCTCTCCCAGCGATATGGCGTCGGAAGCAGAGAAAGATCCGATCCATAACCGGTCTCCAGTCGGCGCCGCCCGTGCCTAGCGCGCCAACCGACGGAGTAGATTTCTGTTAGATCCCTCAGTAGGGGTCCAAGCATAGCTGCATGTCATGGATCGGAGGTCACACAAGGGGTTTATCCAGGTTCGGTCCTCCGGAGAGTAATACCCTACGTCCTGTTGGTTTCGGTTATTCATAATGAAGGGATACCTCGTGCGAGGGGTTACAATGGTGTATGATGTTGCTACCGAGAGTTTCTCCTATCTAAGGGTAGATGGATCAGGGGAACCCTAGACTGTTGGGGAACGTTGCATGGAAAACAAAAAAAATTCTACACACACGCAAGATCTATCCATGAAGATGCATAGCTACGAGAGGGGGAGAGCATCTTCATACCCTTGAAGATCGCTAAGCGTAAGCGTTTATCAACGCGGTTGATGTAGTCGTACACCTTCACGATCCGTCCCGATCAAGTACCGAACGTACGGCACCTCCGCGTTCAGCACACGTTCAGCTCGATGACGTCCTCGCCTTCTCGATCCAGCAAGAGAGGCGAAGTAGTAGATGAGTTCCGGCAGCACGATGGCGTGGTGACGGTTGGTGATGAAGAACAATCTCCGCAGGGCTTCGCCAAGCACTACAGAAACTAGACGGAGGATAAACTAGAGGGGACGGGGTTGCCGGCACACGGCTTGGTGAATCTTGATGTGTCTTGGGTGCTAGCCCTGCCCCTCTATTTATATGTTGAGCCCTGGGGTCGAAACTTGGAGTAAAAGCCTCCTCAAAGTCGGTTTTGCCCAAAAGGCAAGAGTCCTTCTTGGACTCCAGGGCCAGACGCCAGGGTTCCCGACGTCTGGGCCCAGACGCCAGGGTCTCTGGCATCTGGCCTCTGGTCTCCGCAAAACTTCCTTTTGCTCTTTCCAAAACCCTCGCGGGCTTTCCCCTTTGGCCCAAATAAAGTGTTCTCGTACCCAAACATTTCGGGAAACATCCGAAACCCCTTCCGGTGAATTTCGGAACCCTTCCGAAGACCAAACACTATTATCCCATATATCAATCTTTACTTCCGGACCATTCCGGAGCTCCTCGTCATGTCCGTGATCTCATCCGGGACTCCGAACGACAATCGGTCACCAACATACATAACTCATATAATACTATATCGTCAACGAACGTTAAGCGTGCGGACCCTACGGGTTTGAGAGCTATGTAGACATGACCGAGACGCCTCTCCGGTCAATAACCAATAGAGGAACCTGGATGCCCATATTGGCTCCTACATATTCTACAAAGATTTTTATCGGTCGAACCTTATGACAACATACGTAATTCCCATTGTCCATCGGTATGTTACTTGCCCGAGTGTCGTGGGAAACCACGGCCACCTATGGGGCCATGAGCCCCTTTTGGTTCGGCGGGGGGATGGGCACGTTGCACAAAGAGCGGAGAAGTGTCACACAGCACGACAGAGATCACACGGGCAGTTTTTACCCAAGTTCGGGCCGCCGTGAGGTGTAAAACCCTACTCCTGCTTTGGTGGATTGATGGTGGAAAAATGGTGGAGGAACACAGCGCCCTTGCCCGGCAAGGTCGCCTCGGGCGAGAGCAGCTACGCGCGTATGAGTGTGCAAGGGTCCGGATCAGCCAACCCTTTCTACGGTTGCCATGGGCCTCCTTTTATAGATCAAGGGGTCATCACAGTGGCAAATCAGTCATTACATACTGATTAGATAGCAAACAGTGCTATCATACCTAACTCTGCAGGCTGACAGAGCGCATTAAATGCGCCTCTCAACATCACATCTCAGCTTGCTCGGCAGGCCCTGCCGGGCTATTTTGCCAGCTTCACGCCTGCTTGCTTGACACGTCTCAGGACGGGTGTCACCTGGGGGGATTTTCTGTAGGAAGTGGCTGCCATGTGGCAAATAGCAGCCACTTAGTCACTTTGGAGCTTGACACCGCATTGATCAACGACGTGCGTCGTGATGAGGTGGTGCGGTGGAGTGGTTTGCCTCCGCAAGCCCCGGCAGGCCTGCCGGGACGATCTGGAAACTTGCTTCTGGGGCAAACCCAACCTTGCCAGGCTCGCCTGTCCGACAAGGGAGGTTCTTTCCTTAGCGATATCTTGCTTCTCTAGCTCATCTTGGTCTTCTTGATCTGCACTTTGGCCCTGCCAAAGAATTGATCCCTCGTGCTTTGATCTGACCTTGGTGTTGTAATCTTGTCCTTGGGCCTGTGCACAGTCTGGGCAACGGACCCAGGGTTTGTTGCACCGACAGGAGCCCCCGGGCCTAGCACGAACGCGCTGCTGGGCGCCGTCGGGGTAGGCCCTAACCAGTGCACAGGCAGGAGCGCAAGGGTGGCTTCGCCCTTTGAGATCTTCTTTGCTTCTTCACTAACCCGAGCTTGGGTCAGTTTCTGATTTTCCCGCGTGTCGGGTAACGCCAATTGCGGTGGGGCCACTCTGGTAATGGCCCGTGAATGACTTTAACGCACGGGCGAGTAACTGTTAATTCACTCTTCCCACCACGCCCTTATCCGTAGCCACGTATGCTGCATGCATCAAGTGGGGTAGGTAACGAAGGCGCGTGGTGCGGGAGAGCATCAAGTCAGGGGCCCGGTCTTCTTGGATTGGTGGGGGAGGACAGTGATTACTCGCCGGGGAATCAGCCTCCAGCCCCAGCTCGCCTATAAAAGGAAGAGCGGGGGAGGAGCGGAGGCATTCATCCACGCTCCTTTCCTCCTCCATTCCTGATTTCTTCTGGTTATGCCGAAAGAGAGAGCCCGGGGCCAGGTCCCGGGCCCTAGCTTAGAGCTGGTGATGCTAAATGCTCGGGCTGATGCTTGGGGAGTGAGTCTGGTCCAGGTCCAGAGGTGGCGTAGTGGGCGAGCCATCCATGGTGCAGGAGATATCAAGCTTTCCTATTGTAGTGGAATGCTTGCCTCCTCTGTCTCGGCCGGTCGTCTGGTGGGGAGCGTGGCGCCTTGCCGTGAGCCACTGCAGCCCGTCGTCCTGGCGACCCGGTCCTCAGAGCCTTCTATGCCCGTCCAGGATGCAGGGCTCGGGATCGTTGGTAATCCCAGCACTGCCTCTTCCAACAGAACCGGGGCCGATGCTGAAGAGAGGGGCGCCTTCTTGCCCGCCAAGGTGGGGAGCGGCGCACCCCGAACCCCCTGGCCATCTTGGCCATCGGCCGCTTCTCCGGATAAGGTGTCGGGCCAGGGTCCCGGCGTCTTTCTAGAGTGGTGGTGATGGAGGGAAAACGAGGGAAGACGGAGAAGGCGGGTGGCAGGGCGTCAGGTCGGAGTATGATGGTACTGACGCCTTCGTCTCCTTCTGGCGACCTGCCGCCCCATCTTTCCGCTCTCCCCCTCCCTCCCCGGCACCATCATCACCAGTCTCTTTGGGTGATAGCCGGGGAAGGATGTTCCCTTGGTGCCTTCGTCCCCCTCCAGCGGTCTTTCAGCTGAGCTTTGGTGGATGACTCCACCGGTACTCGAGCTGGGGCTTCCTGCTGGTCCTGGAGGTGGTGACCAGGGCACCGCCGAGCTGCTCCGTGTGCCCCTCCTTCGCAGCCTCGCCACTCTCGATCTTGTCAGGCTGCGTCCGGCAGGCCCTAACGGGATCGAGGTGGGGCTCCTGCTTTGGTGCCCCCTTTTTAGTCTTCTTCTCTTCCCACCGCAATACCTGGCGGAGGGAAAACGAAAAGAGGAGATTACGAGGCACTTATCTTTTTTTAATCTTAAATCTGCAAGCACTTGCCAAATTTTAATTCAAATAATGTAATCTCTTGAATCCATGTTTGTGTCCTGTAAGGTCTGTACTTGTTTGAAGCATATTAATGAAAAAGATAAACCTTGCCGGGGACTCATGCATGTATATGTCCATGCAGAGGCGGGATGCCTCTATATTTATAAATAAACGAGTTTCCCCCGGCAGGTTATCCTGCCGGTACCCTCTGTTTTGTTGCCGGGGAGTTAGGCCTACCAGGCACAAATCATGAAGAGGGACCAGCCCCCCGCCAGTCCTTTTTCAACAAAGGCCACTGCGACCACCCTGACCGAAGCAACGTTCGAGTTGAAGGGCGGGAGCACCTAAGTTTCAAAGGGTAGCAGGGTTTTCTCATGCACAAGTCTTTACTTACAGAGGAAGAACTTATCTGTTTGGCTTGCCGGAGATCGCAGTGTAGGCTCATCTTCTTATCTCCTTTTGGGCTGGATCCACGATAGGAGCCTGCAGGTTATGCAGATGAAAATGATGCCAGATGCGATCTTATCTACATGAACATGCGATGCTCATGATATGCTTATGCATGCATGCAACTTGTCGGGGGCCCCCAGCGCTTCATTTATTTCTCTGTTGCTTAGGGTCTGCGCCTGGCTTTGTACAAGGGGTTACATGCAACTGAGGCAAGGCTTGTACAAAAGGGTGGCTGCCGGGCAGGGCCCGACAGCCGCGCCTTACGGGTAGAACTTGTGGAGATGCTCAATGTTCCATGAGTTTTGCAATTGAATGCCATCTCCGGTCTCCAGACGGACTGCGCCAGGTCTGGTGACTCGTACTACCCGGTAAGGGCCTTCCCACTTCGGCGTCAACTTGTTTGTACCCTTGGCAGACTGAACGCGCCTAAAGACAAGGTCGCCTTCCTCAAAACACCGGGCATGAACCCTGCGGCTGTGATAGCGGCGTAGGGCTTGATAGCGTGCAGCACGCGTAGCAGCCCGAAGACGGTTCTCCTCGAGAAGCACAGCGTCGTCACGCCGGTGTTGATCCTGCGCTACTTCATCGTAGGCAAGCACTCGAGGCGACCCGTAAATGAGTTCCGTGGGGATAACTGCTTCTGCCCCATAGACTAGGGAGAAGGGAGTCTGCCTGGTAGCTCGATTTGGTGTCGTTCTGAGGGACCAAAGAACCACCGGCAGCTCGTCGATCCACCGCCTGCCGCACTTCTGCAGCTTATCAAATGTTCTTGTCTTGAGTCCTCGCAGCACTTCAGCGTTCACCCTCTCAACTTGTCCATTGCTTCTGAGATGTGCAATAGAGGCAAATGAGATCTTGCTTCCGAGGGCATGAACATATTGCATGAAGGCACGGCTCGTGAACTGGGTGCCGTTGTCGGTGATGATCCGGGCAGGGACCCCGAAGCGGCACACCAATCCTTTCAAGAACTTGATAGCTGACTGAGCAGTCACCTTTCTCACGGCATCTACTTCTGGCCACTTTGTAAACTTGTCGATTGCAACGAACAAGAATTCAAAGCCCCGGCAGCTCGGGGGAAAGGGCCGAGGATATCGAGCCCCCGGACTGAAAACGGCCATGACAAAGGGATTGTCTGAAGAGCTTGGGCAGGCAGATGGATGTTCTTTGAATGGAACTGGCAGGCTTCACACTTGGTGACTAGCTCGACCGCATCTTGGAGGGCTGTGGGCCAATAGAATCCTTGCCGGAATGCTTTCCCAACTAAAGCCCTTGATCCAATGTGGGAGCCGCACATGCCTTTGTGTATTTCCGCCAGCAGTTCCTTTCCTCCTTCCCGGCAAATGCACTTCAATTTCACACCGTTGGGCCTTCTTCTGTATAGTGTGTCATCGACAAACTGATACATACTGGCCCTCCGGGCTACTCTTTCAGCTTCTTCTTGCTCTTCGGAAAGTTCTCCGGTTTGGAGGAAATGGACTATGTGCCTTGCCCAAGTTGGAGCCTGGGGCTCGGCAACAAGGACTAGAGGCACCTCCTCATCTGCGGGAGCGCGTTCCTCGACTGCGGGGACTAGTGGCCCGGTAGGAGGGCCTAGCTCGGCAATCGAAGGGGAGTTGTTTCCGGCAGGGTCCCTGCCAGGAGCCCCGAGGGGCTCTACCGGGAGAGGCTTACCGGAGTCCAATTTCCTCCTCTTTCGGGCCATTGTTGTTGGGGATACGGAGGGCTGAGTAAGGTGGAGAACAAACGTTGTTCCACAGGAAGCTTTTGCGCAGCACACTTTGACAGATGATCAGCGATGCTGTTTTCCGCACGGGGTACGTGCTCTGTTTGCAATCCGTCAAAGTGCTCCTCTAATCTCCTCACTTCCTCAACGTATGCCTCCATCAATGGGCTTTGGTAATCCTTGTTGGCTTGTCTCACCACAAGTTGTGAGTCTCCTCGAATGATCAGCTTCTTGATTCCCAATTCAGTGGCAATCCTAAGCCCGGATGGAGCCCTTCATACTCTGCTGTATTGTTGGTCGCCTCCTCCCGGGGAAAATGCATCTGGACGGCGTACTTCAAGTGCTCTCCAATGGGAGCAACGAGAAGAACACCAGCCCCCGCACCTTGTAGGGAGAAGGCACCATCGAAATACATGATCCATTCTTGGGGCGCTTCCTTGCCGGGGATAACTGTTTCAAGCACTTCTTCATCAGGGGTTGGCGTCCATTCTGCAATAAACTCTGCCAATGCCCTGCTCTGAATTGTTGATGTGCTTTCAAACTTTAGGCCAAAGCTGGATAACTCCAATGCCCATTCCACTATTCTGCCGGTAGCCTCTGGGTTTCGGAGTATCCTTTGCAACGGGAAGCGAGTGACAACCGTGATCTCATGGGCTTGGAAGTAGTGGCGCAGTTTCCTTGAGGCCATGATAAGGCCAAAAATCAACTTTTGCACACCAGAGTACCTTGATCTAGCCCCCTGTAACAAGGAGCTGATGAAGTACACTGGGCGCTGCACTACTTTCTTCCTTGCCGTGTCCTTGGGGTTGCCTTCGCTGCCATGCTCTTCTTTATCCTGATCCATATCTGACCTTGCCGGGCTGTTCTCTCTCTCTTTCCTGGACGGGACACTAGCTGAGGTTGCTGCTTCCTCTACTTCCCACTGCGCCACTAGTGCTGCACTAACCACTTGATTGGTGGCTGCCAGATATAGCAGCAACGGCTCTTGTGGTTTGGGAGCAACCAAAGTGGGCACAAAGGACAAGTAGGCCTTCAAATCTCGCAGGGCTGCGTCTGCTTCTGGGGTCCACTTCATGGGTCCTGCCTTCTTCAAAACTTTGAAGAACGGCAAGGCGCATTCGGCAGACTTGGAGATGAATCTGCTAAGCGCGGCAACACACCCCGTCAAACGCCTCACATCCTTAACTGTCTTGGGTGCTTGAATCTGCTCGATAGCCTTGATCTTATCTGGGTTGGCTTCAATCCCGCGGTGGGATACAAAGAAACCAAGTAGCTTGCTGGAGGGAACACCAAACACACACTTCTCCAGGTTCAGCTTCAAGTTGATCTTGCGCAGATTAGCAAATGTCTCTTCCAAATCTTGGATGAGGGTTGATCTATCCTTGGTCTTTACCACAATATCATCCATATACGCTTCAATGTTCCTGTGCAACTGTGGTTCAAAACCAACCTGGACTGCTCTTGCAAAAGTGGACCCGGCACTCTTCAACCCAAAAGGCATGCGCACAAAGCAGTACGTGCCGCATGGGGTGATGAATGAGGTCTTTTCTTCATCTTCCTTGGACATAAAGATCTGATGATACCCAGAGTATGCATCCAGAAAGGATAGCAAATCACACCCGGAAGTGGAATCCATAATTTGGTCGATGCGCGGCAAGGGGAATGGGTCCTTCGGGCATGCCTTGTTCAGATCCGTGAAATCTATGCAAAGCCTCCATTTCCCATTAGCCTTGAGCACAACCACTGGGTTTGCTAACCATGTTGGATGTAGTACTCCTCTGACCAGACCAGCTGCCTCAAGTTTCTTGATTTCCTCGGCAATGAACTGCTGCCGCTCCAAGGCCTACTTCCGGACCTTCTGCTTGACGGGTCAGGCATGTGGGCAGAAAGCAAGGTGGTGCTCGATTACCTCCCTGGGAACACCGGGGATATCAGATGGTTGCCAGGCAAACACATCAATATTCGCCCATAGTAAGGCAACGAGCGTGCTTTCCTATTTGTCGTCAAGGGTGGCGCTGATAGTAAAAGTACCATCAGCGCCAGCCAGCCCTGCCGGGACCTTTTTCACATGGGGTGCAACAGCCTTGGACTTCTTGCTATTGGAACTTTCTGGCACGTCATCCAAAGGCATAGCATACCCCAAAGAGGTACGCTTCCTGGACTCTTTGCTGGTGTCTCTGCTAGCCTTCTTCTTTCCTTTGATTTCCTTGGTGGGAACTGCGGCTTCCGCGGCCTCTGCCGTGATTGCGTCTCGGTACATCTTATCCACGCAAATAATTGCGTCCTTCTTGTCTGATGGGATGGAAATGACACCCACTGGCCCTGGCATCTTCAAAGTGTTGTAGGCATAGTGGGATGCCGCCATGAATTTTGCCAAAGCTGGGTGTCCAAGGATTCCATTACATGGCAGGGGGAGGTCGACCACATCAAACACAACCTTCTCAGTCTGGTAGTTCAACTCCCCTCCAAATGTCACTGGCAACGTGATCTTTCCCTTAGGATGACTCCTGCCGGGATTGACTCCTTGAAATGTGCCAGTAGCCTTAAGCTCTTCCTCTGCTATCTGGAGTTTGCTGATAACCTTTGGGGAAATCAGATTCAACCCGGTCCCACCGTCAACCAACATCTTTGTGACTTTGAGGTTGCGAATCGTTGGTGAGACCAACAACGGGAAGTACCCTACCGCAGTGGTGCGGTCAGGATGGTCCTCTTCATCAAAGATGATGGGCGTGCGTGACCACTTGAGCGGCTTCCGAGAATCTGCCATTGGCTCCACGGCATTGACCTCACGCGCCCACTGTTTAAGTTGGCGGTGAGAGGAGTGCAAAGATGCACCCCCGTCAATACACAGGGCGTCAGTGGCCTTCTGGAATTCCTGCTCGCTGGTTTCCTCTTCATCCCCTCCATCACTCTCAGCGTTGCAATCCTCCTTCTCTCGGCCCCTGGCGGGTTTTCCTTGGTTCCGAGGAGCCTTGCCGGGGCGATTTGCTTCACCAACCCGGCCCTTCCCGCCAGTACCATTCTGACATTTTTCCTTATCACGCTTCTCATACTCAGCCCTCCGCTTCTTGACGAGCTGCTCAACCTGGTGACACTCTTGGAGATCGTGGCCCTTGGTCTGATGAATCTTGCAATACAGCCCATCGCCTTTCCCAGCTTTCTCGGCAGCCGCAGCCTCCCGGCAGTCAGTGCACGCGGCAACTTCCTTGCTGGAGGCTTCGGTCTTAGCCTTCTTGCCGGTACTAGGAGAGCCTGATCCCTCAACGGTCATCACTGCCTTATCCTTGCACTTCTTGTTGTGCTTCTTGTTCTTCTTCTTCTGACTGGTGGACTCGTCGTCATCCTCTGAGTTGATGTCGATGCAATCTTCCTCTCCAGGGAGTTTCCTCCCTTCCTCCACCCGAGCACATTTGTCCACCAAGGTGTAAAGCTCCTTCACAGTCTTAGGCAGCCGAACGTTCATCTTGGAATGTATCCTGTGGTTGCGCACGTTGGATTGGAAAGCAGCTATCGCAGCTGCCGGGTGGATATCTGGGATATTTCTGTGTACTCGGCTGAATCTCTGCAAGTAATTTCGCAGAGTCTCTCCTTCTTTCTGCTGGAGAAGCTGCAAATCGTTGGGCCGCCCTGGTTCTTGATGGCCACCCGTGAAGGCGCCAATGAACTCATGGCACAGGTCAGCCCAGGTCGAAATGGAGTTCTCCGACAGGTGCATCAGCCAAGACCTCACATTTGACTTGAGTGCCAAAGGGAAGTAATTGGCGAATACCTTCTCATCTCTTCCCCTGGCAGCTTGAACAGCGATGGTGTAGATGCTCAAGAACTCTGCCGGGTTCAGCCTCCCATCATACTTCTCTGGAATCTCTGGCTTAAACGTGCGAGCGGATGGCCAACGGACTTGCCGCAGCTCACGGGTGAAAGCAGGGCACCCAACCTCGAAAGGCAGGCACCCGCCGTTTCCGAGTGCGGGTTCGTCGACGTCGAGGCCATCGCACCCATTGGACCAGCGGTGGTTGTCGCGGCGTCGCTCGACGACGATGCGCGCGCCTTCCCTCCGCCCGTCCTCTGGGGCTCGTCGTTGGCCTGGACGTGCTCGAGGGTCAGAAGAGGCCATCGAGATGTCGTCTAGTTCTTGGTTTCGCGGCTCCCGCGCTGGCTGCCGTGGTGGGGATTGCACCGTGGCGGTGGCCCCTTCCGTATGGTCAGCAGCACGGGCCGTCATCGCTGCTTGGGGAGGCCGTGGCAGGCCAGCTCGCTGTGATACTCCCGCCTCGGTGAAGCCAATCAGGCTTTGGATGGTGGCTCACCACTCATCCATCTGATCGGCTGCCGGCGGGAATCTCAACAGCAGTTGAGCCCGTGCCATGGACTTTGAGGCAGTGCTCGGCATAGGTGATGATGATGTAGATCGCGGTGTCGCTCGGCTCCTGACGGTGCCGGTAGCGACCGTGCCGCGCCCTCATTGTTGCGAACCAGCCGTTTGGATGGCATGGTGATGCGGTGGGGGCGCTTGAAGGCCAGCGGCTCCGTTGGGCATAGTAACTGGGTCAGCTCGTTCCGGAGGCGGCGCACGCCCTGCGGTCGCGCCCATAGCGGGGGCGGCCGGAGGGTTGCGATTCGCCCCAGAACAAGCGCCACCACTGCGGCTGTGTCCTTCGGCAAGGAGAAGAGGTGCAGGCGGGATAAGCCCTCCACTCGTACCTCGTGGAGCATGGCCACCGGGATGTTGCTGATGCTGTCCTTCCCCGGTGCCTCCCGTCCCTACTTCGGCCGTGGGGGAGGTGGTGACAACGCCGCCTACGCCGACCACATCCCCCGCAGCGTCCCCGCATTCCCCGCGACGTCGGCGGTCGCAGGCGGCGGAGCCTTCGAGGTGGACGGGTGATTTGCGGCTCCGGACTTCTTCTTGGGCGCCATAGTTGACGACACCGTCAACGACGAGAATGGCGATGAAGATGACGCGCCATTGACGCTCTCGGGTTCGCGCAAGTGATCCCCCTACCTGGCGCGCCAAAGATGTCGTGGGAAACCACGGCCACCTATGGGGCCATGAGCCCCTTTTGGTTCGATGGGGGGATGGGCATGTTGCACAAACAGCGGAGAAGCATCACACAGCGCGGCAGAGATCACACGGGCAGTTTTTACCCAGGTTCGGGCCGCCGTGAGGCGTAAAACCCTACTCCTGCTTTGGTGGATTGATGGTGGAAAAATGGTGGAGGAACGCAGCGCCCTTGCCCGGCAGGGTCACCTCGGGCGAGAGAAGCTACGTGCGTATGAGTGTGCAAGGGTCTGGATCAGCCAACCCTTTCTACGGTTGCCATGGGCCTCCTTTTATAGATCAAGGGGTCACCACAGTGGCAAATCAGTCATTACATACTGATTAGATAGCAAACAGTGCTATCATACCTAACTCTGCAGGCTGACAGAGCGCATTAAATGCGCCGCTCAACGTCACATCTCAGCTTGCTCGGCAGGCCCTGCCGGGCTGTTTTGCCAGCTTCGCGCCTGCTTGCTTGACACGTCTCAAGACGGGTGTCGCCTGGGGGGGATTTTCTATAGGAAGTGGCTGCCATGTGGCAAATAGCAGCCACTTAGTCACTTTGGAGCTTGACACCGCACTGATCGACGACGTGCGTCGTGATGAGGTGGTGCGGTGCAGTGGTTTGCCTCCGCAAGCCCCGGCAGGCCTGCCGGGACGATCTGGAAACTTGCTTCTGGGGCAAACCCAACCTTGCCAGGCTCGCCTGTCCGGCAAGGGAGGTTCTTTCCTTAGCGATATCTTGCTTCTCTAGCTCATCTTGGTCTTCTTGATCTGCACTTTGGCCCTGCCATAGAATTGATCCCTCGTGCTTTGATCTGACCTTGGTGTTGTAATCTTGTCCTTGGGCCTATGCACAGTCTGGGCAACGGACCCAGGGTGTGTTGCACCGACACCGAGATTCGATCGTCGGTATCTATATACCTAGTTCAATCTTATTACCAGCAAGTCTCTTTACTCGTTCCGTAATACATCATTCTGCAACTAACTCATTAGTCACTTTCCTAGCAAGGCTTCTTATGATGCGTATTACCGAGAGGGCCCAGAGATACCTCTCCGATACTCGGAGTGACAAATCCTAATCTTGATCTATGCCAACTCAACAAACACCTTCAGAGATACCTGTAGAGCATCTTTATGATCACCCAGTTACATTGTGACGTTTGATAGAACACAAGGTATTCCTCCGGTATCCGGGAGTTGCATAATCTCATAGTCGAAGGAATATGTATTTGACATGAAGAAAGCAACAGCAATAAAACTGAACGATCATTATGCTAAGCTAATGGATGGGTCTTGTCCATCACATCATTCTCCTAATGATGTGATCTCGTTATCAAATGACAACACATGTCCATGGTTAGTAAACCTTAACCATTTTTGATCAACGAGCCAGTCTAGTAGAGGCATACTAGGGACACGGTATTTGTTTATGTATTCACACATGTATTTAAGTTTCCGATCAATACAATTCTAGCATGAATAATAAACCTTTATCATGAATAAGGAAATACTATAAAATAAAAACTTTATTATTGCCTCTAGGGCATATTTCCTTCAGTCTCCCACTTGCAGTAGAGTCAGTAATCTAGATTACATTGTAATGAATCTAACACCCATGGAGTCTTGGTGCTAATCATGTTTTGCTCGCGGAAGAGGCTTAGTCAACAGGTCTGCCACATTCAGATCCGTATGTACTTTGCAATTTTCTATGTCTCCATCCTTGACCTTTTCACGAATGGAGTTGAAGCGTCTCTTGATGTGTTTGGTTCTCTTGTGAAACCTGGATTCCTTTATTAAGGCAATTGCTCCAGTGTTGTCACAAAAGATTTTCATTGGACCCGATGCACTAGGTATTACACCTAGATCGGATATGAACTCCTTTAACCAGACTCCTTCATTTGCTGCTTTCGAAGCAGCTATGTACTCCGCTTCACACGTAGATCCCGCCATGAAGCTTTGCTTGGAACTGCACCAACTGACAGCTCCACCATTCAATATAAACACGTATCCAGTTTGTGACTTTGAGTCATCCGGATCAGTGTCGAAGCTAGCATCGACGTAACCATTTACGACGAGCTCTTCGTCACCTCCATAAACAAGAAATATATCCTTTGTCCTTTTCAGGTACTTCAGGATGTTCTTGACCGCTATCCAGTGATCCACTCCTGGATTACTTTGGTACCTCCCTGCCAAACTTATGGCAAGGCACACATCAGGTCTGGTACACAGCATAGCATACATGATAGAACCTATGGCTGAGGCATAGGGAATGACTTTCATTTTCTCTCTATCTTATGCAGTGGTCGGGCTTTTGAGTCTGACTCAACTTCACACCTTGTAACACAGGCAAGAACCCTTTCTTTGACTGATCCATTTTGAACTTCTTCAAAACTTTATCAAGGTATGTGCTTTGTGAAAGTCCTATTAAGCGTCTTGATCTATCTCTATAGATCTTGATGCCCAATATATAAGCAGCTTCACCGAGGTCTTTCATTGAAAAATTCTTATTCAAGTATCCTTTTATGCTATCCAGAAATTCTATATCATTTCCAATCAATAATATGTCATCCACATATAATATCAGAAATGCTACAGAGCTCCCACTCACTTTCTTGTAAATACAGGCTTCATCGTAAGTCTGTATAAAACCATATGCTTTGATCACCTTATCAAAGCGTATATTCCAACTCCAAGATGCTTGCACCAGTCCATAGATGGATCGCTGGAGCTTGCACACTTTGTTAGCACCTTTAGCATCGACAAAACCTTCTGGTTGCATCATTAAGGAATGCAGTTTTGACGTCCATTTGCCAGATTTCATAATTATAAAATGCGGCAATTGCTAACATGATTCGGACAGACTTAAGCATCGCTACGGGTGAGAAAGTCTCGTCGTAGTCAACTCCTTGAACTTGTCGAAAACCTTTCGCGACAAGTCGAGCTTTGTAGACAGTAACATTACCATCAGCATCAGTCTTCTTCTTGAAGATCCATTTATTCTCAATGGCTTGTCGATCATCGGGCAAGTCCACCAAAGTCCACACTTTGTTCTCATACATGGATCCTATCTCAGATTTCATGGCCTCAAGCCATTTATCGGAATCTGGGCTCATCATAGCTTCTTCATAGTTCGTAGGTTCGTCATGGTCTAGTAACATGACTTCCAGGACAGGATTACTGTAGCATTCTGGTGCGCAATGTGCTCTGTTCGACCTATGAGGTCCAGTAGTAACTTGATCCGAAGTTTCATGATCATCATCTTTAACTTCCTCTCTAGTTGGTGTAGGCATCACGGGAATGGATTTCTCTGATGTGCTACTATCCAAATTGAGAGAAGGTACAATTACCTCATCAAGTTCTACTTTCCTCCCACTCACTTCTTTCGAGAGAAACTCCTTCTCTAGAAATGTTCTATTCTTGGCAACAAAGATCTTGCCTTCGGATCTGTGGTAGAAGGTGTACCCAATTGCTTCCTTAGGGTATAAGACGCACTTCTCTGATTTGGGTTCGAGCTTATCAGGCTGAAGCGTTTTGACATAAGTGTCGCAACCCCAAACTTTAAGAAACGACAACTTAGGTTTCTTGCCAAACCACAGTTCATATGTGTAATAACCCGAGACCGACGCTCCAGAAGCCTTCCAGTTATTTCGTTGTTGCCGTGTGTTTCATTTGTTTGTTGCATTCATCATCGCATCTTCCGCATTGCATCTGCATGTTTTCATAAAACTCGTAGTCGTTCGTTGTTGCCGCTTCTTCCTCGCCTCTGTTGACCTTTCTCAGACCAACCGTTCTCTTGTTGTTCGACCATTTGACCCTCTCTGCATAGTACTCAAACCTCTCGCGCGCGTCCGAAAGCTGTCCCGAACATGACCCGGGCAGTTGTTACCGTTGGATCCGAATCAACCTCAAACATCTCCAAAACATCTTCGGTTCATTGTTTGGACCTCCTAACCTATTTATCTCGGACCGTCTGATTTAATCGGAGGGTCCAAGTAACCCCTACCCAAATCCACTTGCTATATAAACAGTTAACCCTAACCTAGGCTGTCCCATCCATTCCCTCACCTGCCGCCGCCACCCTCTTCCTCGGGATTCCCCGATCCAATCCACCCACTTCACCCAGCCGACCCGACCACCTCCCACATTTTCAGCACCGGGCCAACCATCTCCTCCCCTCGTCCAGGAGCACGAGCTCCCTCGCCTCGCTGCCAAGCCAACCAGAGCAGCAGCTCAGCCGGTGTCCAGGGCCACCTCGCCAGGACCCCGATGCAACCAGGCCATCGTTCCGTGCCCGAGCTCCTCCTCCCGTCCCCGAGCTGCTCGCCTTCTCCTCTGCCCGCGCCCCGCCTCCACCTCGCGACCGCCGGCAACCGGACCTCACCGGAGTTCGCCGCCGCCAGCCAGGCCAGACCCGCGCCCCTGCCCTTCTCCTCCTTCCTTCCCTTCTTCCATTCCTAACCTCTCACCTCTCCCTCTCCCCTTCGCAGGAACCTCCCTGATGCCATGAACTCCGTCGCCCTCTGCTTCGCGCTGTCTCCCGCGCCTCGATCTCCGCCAAGATCGGCCGGATCCATCTTCCCGCGCCCGGATCCGCCCGTCCGCTGCCTGCTCCTCGTCGGGGTTCCTTCCAGGCGCCGCTGGAGGTTCCCAGCCCCACCTCTGTTTCGTTCAAGCGGGCAGGACGATGCGCCTCTGCTCGCCCGCGTTGACCGCTTGCCGCTCCCCACGATGACCTTGCCCTCTCATGCACGCGTGTGTGTGTGGGCCGCGCCAGCGCCTCGCCCCGATCTGGAGCCAGCCCAGCACCACCGGCTCCAGCCAGCCTCTCCACCGACTAGGCCTGGCCCATGGTGAGGCCCAGTCCGCCTCAGATTTGGCCCGCGTTGTGTTTTTTTCCTTTGGACGAATTTAGTTATTATTCCAGAACTGCAGTTTTACAGAAAAACCCTCATGTCATGCATATGTTAACTAATTAACCATGCATCGGATTAAAACAACTTTATATGTTAAATGCTTAGAATTTCTTCTAGTTTCATAATATGTTGCTTTCATCTATGTTAAAATGTTTAAAATGTTGTTTACATTTAATTTGCATAATGACATGCTAAAATGGTTTTATTCATAACTAATTAACCGTAGCTCCGAATTAAATAAACTTTATATGTAAATGGGGTAGAAAAATGCATATATTAACATGGTACACTTTATTTGCTGTGTAACAACATTAAAATATGGTTTAGGGAAGAACAGTACCAAATTCGAAATATGCATATGGGGATTTTCCGTAATTGTTGTTTGTTGTTTCCGGCCTCATTTAAACTTGCCTAAATAGTTAGTTTATTTATGGTTCACCTCTTGCCATGCTTAACAACATTTAATATTGTTGGGTACATAAATGGGAAAGAACTAAATAAATGAATGTGGTTTTCGTCAATATGCAACTCGTTGCATATTGAGCTCCACTTAATTTGTAGTATTGTTTGTTGCACTTGCCATGCCATGACTCATTAAACCGGACATGCATCGTACTTGGTTGCGCATCATGCCATGTTTATGCTTGTTGGTTTACCATGTTGTTTGCTTCTTTTCGGTTGTGCTTCTTCTCGATAGTTCCGGTTACGTTGCGATTGTGAGGATTCGTTCGTCTACGCTTGGTTCGTCTACTTCATGAACTCGATCTTCTACCGAGCGGGATTTCAGGTAAGATGATCATTATCCTGGATACCACTACTATCTTTGCTTTGCTAGTTGTCTCGATGCTATTGCTATGTCGTGCTACCTACCACTTGTTTATCAAGCCTCCTAAATTGCCATGTTAAGCCTCTAACCCACCTTCCTAGCAAACCGTTGTTTGGCTATGTTACCGCTTGCTCAGCCCCTCTTATAGCGTTGCTAGTTGCAGGTTGTTCCATGTTGGAACATGGATATCATGGGATATCACAATATCTCTTATTTAATTAATGCACATATATACTTGGTAAAGGGTGGAAGGCTTGGCCTTTTGCTTGGTGTTTTGTTCCACTCTTGCCGCCCTAGTTTCCGTCATACCGGTGTTATGTTCCTTGATTTTGCGTTCCTAACACGGTCGGGGTTTATGGGCCCCCCTTGACAGTTCGCTTTGAATAAAACTCTTCCAGCAAGGCCCAACATTGGTTTTACCATTTGCCTAATAACAACTAAAACTTACATAGGGACTTCTCGGGCCCGAGGATAATTAATTAACAACCCCGGGCCAGTGCTCCTCATGAGTGTTGGTCCAAAACAGAGCCACTTGCGGTGCCACCCCGTCAACTGGGGTTTTCGGTTGCCGTACGTAGTGTTCATCCGATCATGGCCTGAGACGAGATACGTGCGGCTACTATCAGGGTGTCGGCGCGTCGGGAGGTCTTGCTGGACTTGTTTTACCATTGTCGAAATGTCTTGTGAACCGGGATTCCGAGCTTGATCGGGTTGTTCCGGGATGGAGGATTTTCCTCCGCTGATCGTGAGAGTTTGTGATGGACTAAGTTGGGACACCCCTGCAGGGTTTGATCTTTCGAAAGCCGTGCCCGTGGTTATGTGGCAGATGGGAATTTTTAATATCCGGTTGTAGAGAACTTGACACCAGATCCGAATTAAAATACACCAACCGCGTGTGTAACCGTGACCGTCTGTTTTCGAGTGAGTTCGAGAAGAGAACACGGTGGGGTTATGTTTGACTCGTAAGTAGTTCAGGATCACTTATTGATCATTACTAGTTTGCGACCGTTATGCGTAGTAACTCTTCTTACTCTTGTACTCGTAAATTAGCCACCATACAATGCTTAGTGCTTGCTGCAACCTCACCACTTATCCATTCCATACCCATTAAGCTTTGCTAGTCTTGATACCCATGGTAATGGGATTGCTGAGTCCTCGTGGCTCACAGATTACTACAACAACACTTGCAGGTACAGGTAATGCGATGATCTGACGCGAGTCCGATGCTTGCTTGTTTGGAGTTCTTCTGCTTCTTCTTCTTCGATCAAGGGATAGGTTCCGGGCCGGGAGCCTGGGATTAGCAGGGTGGATGTCGTTCTTCTTTTTCGTTTGATTTCATCCGTAGTCGGATCCTGCTCTTCTGTATGATGATTGCTATGTATTGATGAACTGTTGTATTCATGTTGTAGCTTGTGGCGAGTGTAAGCCTTTATCTTGTATTCTCATCTATTCAGTACATGGTATGTTGTAATGATATCCACCTTGCTATGCGCTCGAAATGCGATTGTGCCCCAATCATGAATTCATCACGTGATTGGGATAGAATCGCATCTTGGGCGCCACAATACGGTGTCGTCTCAATGGATTTAGACGGTGCCCTATTTAACATGAATGCAGCTATCTCTAATGCACAATCCCAAAACGACAGTGGTAAATCGGTAAGAGACATCATAGAACGCACCATATCTAATAAAGTACGGTTACGACGTTCGGACACACCATTACGCTGTGGTGTTCCAGGTGGCGTGAGTTGTGAAACTATTCCACATTGTTTTAAATGAAGGCCAAACTCATAACTCAAATATTCGCCTCCGCGATCAGATCGTAGAAACTTTATTTTCTTGTTACGATGATTCTCCACTTCCCTCTGAAATTCTTTGAACTTTTCAAATGTTTCAGACTTGTGTTTCATTAAGTAGATATACCCATATCTACTCAAATCATCTGTGAAGGTCAGAAAATAACGATACCCGCCGCGTGCTTCAATACTCATCGGACCGCATACATCGGTATGTATTATTTCCAATAAGTCATTAGCTCGCTCCATTGTTCCGGAGAACGGAGTTTTAGTCATCTTGCCCATGAGGCAAGGTTCGCAAGTATCAAATGATTCATAATCAAGTGATTCCAAAAGTCCATCTGTATGGAGTTTCTTCATGCACTTTACACCAATATGACCTAAACGGTAGTGCTACAAATATGTTGCACTATCATTATCAACTTTGCATCTTTTGGCATCAATACTATGAATATGTTTATCACTACTATCGAGATTCAACAAGAATAGACCACTCTTCAAGGGTGCATGACCATAAAAGATATTACTCATATAAATAGAACAACCATTATTCTCTGATTTAAATGAATAACCATCTTGCAATAAACAAGATCCAGATATAATGTTCATGCTCAACGCGGCCACCAAATAACAAGTATTCAGGTCTAAAACTAATCCTGAAGGTAGATGTAGAGGTAGCGTGCCGACGGCGATCACATCGACCTTGGAACCATTTCCGACGCGCATTGTCACCTCGTCCTTAGCCAATCTTCGTTTAATCCGCAACTCCTGTTTCGAGTTACAAATATGAGCAACCGAACCAGTATCAAATACCCAGGCGCTGCTACGAGCATTAGTAAGGTACACATCAATAACATGTATATCAAATATACCTTTGTTCACTTTGCCATCCTTCTTATCCGCCAAGTATTTGGAGCAGTTCCGCTTCCAGTGACCAGTCCCTTTGCAGTAGAAGCACTTAGTTTTAGGCTTGGGTCCAGCTTTGGACTTCTTCCCGGGAGTGGCAACTTGCTTGCCATTCTTCTTGAAGTTCCCTTTCTTTCCCTTGCCCTTTTTCATGAAACTAGTGGTCTTGTTAACCATCAACACTTGATGCTCCTTCTTGATTTCTACCTCCGCAGCCTTGAGCATTGCGAAGAGCTCGGGAATTGTTTTGTTCATCCCTTGCATATTATAGTTCATCATGAAGCCTTTGTAGCTTGGTGGCAGTGATTGAAGAACTCTGTCAATAACACAATCAACTGGAAGATCAACTCCCAGCTGAGTCAAGTGATTATAATACCCAGACATTTTGAGTATGTGTTCACTGACAGAACTGTGCTCCTCCATCTTCCAGCTATAGAACATGTGGAGACTTCATATCTCTCAACCCGGGCATTTGCTTGAAATCTTAACTTCAACTCCTGGAACATCTCATATGCTCCATGACGTTCAAAACGTCTTTGAAGTCCTGGTTCTAAGCCGTAAAGTATGGCACACTGAACTATTGAGTAGTCATCAGATCGAGCTTGCCAGACGTTCATAACATTAGCTTCAGCTCCTGCAGCAGGCCTTTCACCTAGCGGTGCATCAAGGACATAATTCTTTTGTGCAGCAATGAGAATAATCCTCAAGTTACGGACCCAGTCCGTGTAGTTGCTACCATCATCTTTCAACTTAGCTTTCTCTAGGAATGCATTAAAATTCAGGGGAACGGTAGCTTGGGCCATTGATCTACAACATAGATATGCAAAACTATAAGACTAAGTTCATGATAAATTAAGTTCAATTAATCAAATTACTAATGAACTCCCACTTAAATAGACATCCCTCAAGTCATCTAAGTGATACGTGATCCAAATCAACTAACCCATGTCTGATCATCACCTGAGATGGGGTAGTCATCAATGGTGAACATCTCTATGTTGATCATACACTACTAGGAAAAACCTTATACACAGAGGTATAGCAGCAGCGCTGGTCAAAACTAAGCGCTACTGCTACTTAGTAGTAGCGCTCGTCACAAAAGCACGCTACAACTATAGTTATAGCAGTAGCGCCTCTGCGCAAAAACGCGCTACTACTATAATTCCCACACTGTTGCCGGTAGGCTAGGAATAGTAGTAGTGAGCCTGTGTGAAACACGCTATTGCTAAGTGCGTTGTAGCAGCGCGTTTCTATAGTCGAGCGCTACTGCTAAGAAAAAGAAAATAAGTAGAAAAATTAATAGAAAAATAAATGAAAAAAAAATAGAGGAGAAAGGCATAGCAGTAGCGCTTGTTCTCACAAAGCGCTATAGCTACTTTAGCAGTAGCGCGTTTCTGGTCACGCGATATAGCTAAGTTCCTTAGATAAAAGGAAAATATATAGCTGCTTCCAGTAGCAGTAGCGCGTTTTAGTGGAAAGCGCTATAGCTACCTTAGCTATAGCGCGTTTTCCTTGACAACGCTACTGCTAGTTTGACTTAACCACACGCGCGGGCTCAAAAATTTGCTAAGTCCTTTTCCCCCTCTCCCCTTCTCCCCCCACCCTCGCCCGCCGTCGATCTGTCGCCGCCGTCGATCGCCCCTGCGCCCGAGCCGCGCGCCCCCGGAGCCACACCCTCGTCTGCTCCTCGCCACCCCTGCTCCCTCGTCGCCCTGCCTCCGTCGCCGCCACCGGAGCCACGCGCCCCCGGAGCCAGCTCGTCCACTCCTCGCCGCCCCTGCCTCCCCGCAACCGTTCCCCCGAGCCACCCTCAACGCCCTCCTCTCTGTAAGCCCCACCCCTCCTCTCTAGGTTAATTAACTTAGGTGAATTTAGTTATGAACCCTAGGAATTAGCAGTAGTGGTACTAGTAGATGTTAATTAGATTAACTTAGGTTAATTAGGTTAGGGCAGTAGAGCAGCAGCATATAACAGGACCCTAGGAATTAACTTAGGTTAATTAGGTTAGGGCAGTAGTGGTACTAGTAGATGTTAATTAGATGTTTTTTAGTTAGGGAAGTAGGGTTTTACTAGGTTAATTAGGTGAAGTTAAATGAATGACCTAAATGAATGAAATTAGTAGTTAGCTGAATTTTTAGGAAATTTTGTATATGCTTAAGTACTTAACTAAATATTATTTTTAGGACAAACTTGTGTATGCTTAAGTAGTTAACTAAATATATTATAGAGTTGTATATATAGTTGCTTAAGTACTTATATAGTTGTTCTGCACCCAATGTATGTTTAAGTAGTTGTATAATTCCTAGGGTTCATCAATGGGTGCTTAAGTAGTTGTAGATGCTTAAGTAGCTAGCTAGGGTTCATCTAATTAGTTAGTACTTGTAGATGCTCAAGTACTAGGGCAGTAGGGTTAGGGCAGTAGAGGGTTTATTTTAGAGAAAAAATTCAGTATAAAAATATAAATTTCTATCAGTGCTGCAAGTGTACTAGGTTCCTAATTTTTACTGATTTTTTATTATGACAGAAATTTAGGACATGATTTGAATTGAGTTCTAGGGTTCATAATTTGAAATTTGTGTAGATTTTCTTGAAGTGTCAAACATTGAAGTGGTCATGATATATGCAAATTCCTCAATTGTGTTTGCTCATGTTTATCTACTGTTGTAGTTGCTCATATACATGTTCTTAAGTGGTCCTGTTATATGCAACATTGAAGTGGTTCGATTGTGCCCAAGTGGCCTTTTGTTGTTTGCAGGGAATGATTTCGAGTGGCCTATGTTTTGCTGGAATGTTGATTCATTTCCGTTTCGGCAAATTTCAGGTGCTCGATTTGTCCACTTTTTAGCAAAGGTCATGCCGAAATTTTTCGTGAATTTCGGCATGACTTGTGCTACAAACTAGGACATATTGAGTGCCCGGGATTTGCCGCACCGGGAATGAATCAACGTTCTAGCAAAAGATAGGCCTTTTTTTATGTCATTATCCATTTTATTAGGTCTAGAATTAATTGACTAGATTTAATCATAGGAAACATGGCTAGCAACGATGAAGGACAGGGTTCTGGTGATTTCAACATCTATGAGGCGGCAGACGCCTATTTGAACCTTCTCGATGAGCAACGGTTGTTGCAGGGCCCACCTGTCATATCGGAGACTGAGACCGACATCGAGACCGGCGCCGAGACCGGCACCGAGACTGGCGGAACCGGTATAGAACCGAAACCAAAGAGGCAACGGCGCCCAAACCAGCTCATCACTACTAGAGTGGTGGTCACGGAGATGGACGACGGCAATTTTGAGCCAAAAGAGCCCGCGGAAGCGCGCACGTGCTACGGCAATCAAATAGGCTGCATACTACGGGCCTGCGCCACCATCAACGATGTGAAACTAAAGAAGATACCAGATATGAAGCAGTCCCTCCTAACGAAGCTGCACCAGGTGTTCTTGTTCCCGGGCCGGGATGAAAGCAAATATAAAAATCCAGATAAAGACCCGGCAATGAAGAAGATAAACAGACGCGCCATGGGCAAGTTTAGCGGCGCGTTGTCCGCCTGGAAAGTAAGGGTGAAAGCAAGGATCATCGACAAAAAGGAGCCCTACTCCGAGATTGTAAAGGATAATCCGACAATTACGGAAGAGCAGTTTGAAATATTCAAGGCGGCTTGCGTTGCCGAAGCTGCCAAAGAAAAGTCGCAGTACATGAAGGGGCTTCAAGAGAGGAACATGGGGTGCCACCACCTCGGAAGCTGTGGTTACGCGGGGAAGAGGTCCATATGGGCCAAGGAGGACGCAGAACGCGAAAGTTTGGGCATCCCAGACCCCTTGGCGGAGTTCACCGTCCCGCAGAAGCGTGACGTCCTCAGGGCCCGGTACCATTGGGACCCAGTCAAGAAGGTTTTCGAGACGGACCCGGTCACGACGGAGTTCATGAGACTGCTGGTAATTTTTAATTACCCCCTAATTTTAGCTTCTGATCAATTCGACTGCACGTTTAGTCATATTTGTAAACATCCTTGTTCCTTTTGTAGAGAGAGCAGCACAGGATCGCGGCCGAAAGCGACTCGCCGTCTGAGGCGTTGGCGAGGCCCAAGTGGGACACCCCATTCAACCGGGCCTTGAACATATTGAAAGGACTCCCGGTGGACACTCGGCCGTCGTATGGACGCGTGCACGGCGTCGGAGACGGCGCCACGTGGAAGAAGTACTATCATGAGACCACGGAGGAGAGAAAGGAAAGACGGAGGTTAACTAAAGAAAACATCGACAAGAAGGTTGCGATTGCGGTTGATAAGAAATCAACCGAGACAGTCAAAGCAGCGGTAGCTGCCGCAAAAGAGGAAATGGCAGCTTCGTATGGTGTGTTGCTTCCGGTTATCGTCGCTTGGAGCAGGGAAAATCCAAATAAAGATGCAGCGGACTTTCCCCTTGCCAACTTCTTCGGGAGCAGCTCGACTAGCGTTGCACCAACACCTGCTCCCGCACCAGCTCCTGCACCGGCTCCCGCACCTGCTCATAGCAGCCCGTCCTCTGTCTCGGACGTGCTCGGCGGTGCTTTGTCTTTGGCTGAGCTCGACGCCCTCACGGTACCTGTCACACCGGCCCTCTTCAATAAATGTATAATCTCTTGTTTCCGTTGCCTTTCGGATGTCTCATGTCGCAGACATGTCTTTGCAGGCAGACGAAACCCCGTGCACCATACTGTACACTATCAGTGGCCAGAAGGTGGATGTGGGGAAGGCGACGATAGTGAAGCCGAAGGAACCATTGTTCCACAGCTGGTCGATCACCCCTGACGTCTACAAGGTTTCCGTGGCCAGTGTCAAACCGGGCCATGAGAATTTGGCTCCTCCGGTACCAGGGGGAGATGACGACGAGACCCCGCGGCGGCTTGGCGATTGCAAGAGGTGGGTCCTGTTGTGGCCAATGAGTCTGCTTCGTCTGGAGGCGGCCGGGAGCACACCCACGACCACGCAGCCTCAGCAAGGTATGAACATCAACACCCCACCTACCCAATTAGCGTCGCCTGTCGTGCCGGGTGATAGCGGACGGGGTGAGGAAGAGGCTCCATTAGTCGCTGATGACGTCGCCGTCGTCGAAGAAGCAATGCATGATATCGATGCCATGGATGAGGATGAGGATGACGATGACACTCTACAGTTTATCAATACTGGCGCCTATGACGACGGAGGATTGATGGCTCAGCAGTATGAGTACTCAAGGTTTGAGCGTCATGAGTCGGTGCCTGAATTACTGCCTCCGGAGGCTGAACGTATTATAGACGACCCTCTAGTACCAAAGAAGCATAGGAAGAGAGCGAGGAAAGGCAACAAAGCTGCTTCTATGATCCAGCCGCCTCCGCAGCCTCGGGTTCAAGACCGTATACCTATCCCCGGTGCGGCAAAACACCATATCCCCGGTCATCCGATCCTACTTAAGGCAGCGTTAGAGGCCATATGCGGCGATCTAAGGAGACTTCATGACGATGTGCTGCAGAGGGAGAAAAGCCTAATCGCCTCAAAAAATCCAGGATACCCACTCTACATGGTTAACGTGCCGCGGCAAAGGTTGTACGTCAACACATTACCCGCGGAGAAGTTCTTCCTTCGATTTGATTACATCTTCGACATGTTTCACTTGAAAAAGCTGGATTTTACGTTTGTCTGCCTTTTTGCCTTGCACATGAACTACATCATCAGGATTGAGCACATACCTTATATCTGTGTCGCTGACCCGTACTTCATGCACGAGGCCTTCTTGGCAGTCTGCCCAGCGCACCATGAATACGCGAGGGACTACATCGCCAATTTCATGGCCGCCAATAAGGACAAGGAGACGATTATCGTGCCTTATCATCCCATGTAAGTCATCCACGCGGATATCCTTCCTTCGATTTCAATCATTCATTTGCACGGTGGAGGCTAATTTGAGGTGTACTTATTTTGCGCAGCGACGGGCGCGCCGTCCTCATCATCCTTTACCCCCGATTCTCCCACGCTCTTTACTTGGACTCGTCGAAGAACATGAAGAAAAAGGATTACACCCACATCAAGTCTATTCTCGACAGTGCTATCTTTATCTACGGCGCACGGGGTGGAGAGATCAAGACCAAGAAGACAAGGGACCGCATGCCGTGCTTCGGCCATAAGACCGACTTCTGCTGCATCCAGTAACCGAGTGGTACTCTTAGTGATGGATTCTATGTCCTCCACCACATGCTAGAGTACAGACGGGATCAGCAGAACCTTCGCATGTCACCTACATCCGGCGATGCCCATATTCTGCAATGGGCAAAGAACCTAGGAGATATCCCGGATCATCGACTTCGAGCTAAGTTCTATCACATCCAGCGTGAACTTGCCCAAATCATCATGAAGGAGGTCCTCAAAAAAACAGGGATGTTCTACGAGGAAGGGCAAATGTCACGGGAAGACGTCCGAACACGCGTAGCCGCTCAGCGTCTCGACCTGAAGCCTTTCACTAAGCTCGGGGACTATCTCCCTGACTTGGATGGATGGCACGACATGTTGGAGTGATTGACGATATATGACAATGTGTCCGTTTAGTCCATACTTTCTGTATGACGAAACTTTGAGTTATGCACGACGAAACTTTATTTGTGATGTAATTAAACCGTCCTCCTCAACTAGCGAAGATCACTCTAGTTAGGGCATTTTGGGTACGATGAACTTTGTTATTTATGCTTATGATATGTTGCTTCTATTTTTGCCAAGTCTGTCTCTTTCTGTTGCTCAACTATATATGTTGCATATCATCGACTCATGTGACGATGCAGGTGCATAGATCATCGATGGCGAAGAAGTGCTACGCCAGGAGTATACGATGAGTGGCCGGAGTGTCAGGCCCAGGTGTACCGGTTTCCGGTTTCTGAGCGACAGCCAGTAGTTAGTTTAGGTTCACGCTAATGCGAGAGAGGGATACGAACTCATGTACTTCATAGTTCCGCTCTCACTCATAGTGATAGCTCTTCTCGCGTATATCATTGTTTAGATGGATGACGATGTAGTTGCAAGTAATCGAGACTTGTATCGCTATTTTCGAGATGATGACGAGAGACCACTTTGTGTTGGATGATGATTATGATGTTGACATGATTTAATGAGACTATTTGTATGTATATGCTATGATTACATTTGTATGTGTATGATATGCTAGAGATTATTGTATAAAGCCCTAAACAAAATTCAGCAGCACAAAATATGGAGCAGATTTTTTTTCCAGAAACTAATAATAGTAGCGCGGGGTATGGCTTTAGCAGCAGCGAGTTCTTAGCAGCAGCGCTCTTTGTTCAAGGGCGCTACAACTATTAGTAGCAGCGCGTGTTGGAGACCGACGCTGCTGCTATCCCTCGATAGCAGTAGCGCGGGTCAAACCGCGCTACTGATAAGAGTTAGCTGTGGCGCCGTATCAGTAGCGCGGCCACCCGCGCTACTGCTAAGCATTTAACCCGCGCTACTGCTAGGCTTTTCCCTAGTAGTGATATCTACTATATGATTCACGTTCGACCTTTCGGTCTCCAGTGTTCCGAGACCATGTCTGTACATGCTAGGCTCGTCAAGTTTAACCCAAGTATTCTGCATGTGCAAAACTGTCTTACACCCGTTGTATGTGAACGTAGAGTCTATCACACCCGATCATCACGTGGTGTCTCGAAATGGTGAACTGTAGCAACGGTGCATACTAAGGGAGAACACTTTTATCTTGAAATTAAGTGAAGGGATCATCTTATAATGCTACCGCCGTTCTAAGCAAAATAAGATACATAAAAGATAAACATCACATGCACTCAAAATATGTGACATGATATGGCCATCATCATCTTGTGCTTTTGATCTCCATCTCCAAAGCATCGTCATGATCTCCATCGTCACTGGCTCGACACCTTGATCTCCATCGTTGCGTCATGGTCGTCTCGCCAACTATTGCTTCTACAACTATTGCTAACGCATAGCGATAAAGTGAAGCAATTACATGGCGATTGCATTTCATACAACAAAGAGACAACCATAAGGCTCCTGCCGGTTGCTGATAAATTTACAAAACATGATCATCTCATACAATAATGTATATCACATCATGTCTTGACCATATCACATCACAACATGCCCTGCAAAAACAAGTTAGACATCCTCTACTTTGTTGTTGCAAGTTTTACGTGGCTGCTACGGGCTTCTAGCAAGAACCGTTCTTACCTACGGTAAAAACCACAATGGTGATTTATCAAGTTTGCTGTTTTAACCTTCTTCAAGGACCGGCCGCAGTCAAATTCGATTCAACTAAAGTAGGAGAAACAGACACCCGCCAGCCATCTTTATGCAAAACTAGTTGCATGTCTGTCGGTGGAACCGGTCTCATGTGCGTGGACATGTAAAGTTGGTCCGGGCCGCTTCATCCCACAATACCGCCGAATCAAAATAAGACGTTGGTGGTAAGCAGTATGACTATCACCGCCCACAACTCTTTGTGTTCTACTCGTGCATATCATCTACGCATAGACCTGGCTCAGATGCCACTGTTGGGGAACGTTGCATGGAAAACAAAAAAAATTCTACGCGCACGCAAGATCTATCCATGAAGATGCATAGCTACGAGAGGGGGAGAGCATCTTCATACCCTTGAAGATCGCTAAGCGGAAGCGTTCATCAACGCGGTTGATGTAGTCGTACACCTTCACGATCTGTCCCGATCAAGTACCGAACGTACGGCACCTCCGCGTTCAGCACACGTTCAGCTCGATGACGTCCTCGCCTTCTCGATCCAGCAAGAGAGGCGAAGTAGTAGATGAGTTCCGGCAGCACGACGGCGTGGTGACGGTTGGTGATGAAGAACAATCTCCGCAGGGCTTCGCCAAGCACTACAGAAACTAGACAGATGATAAACTAGAGGGGACGGGGTTGCCGGCACACGGCTTGGTGAATCTTGATGTGTCTTGGGGTGCTAGCCCTGCCCCTCTATTCATATGTTGAGCCCTAGGGTCAAAATTTGGAGTAAAAGCCTCCTCAAAGTCGGTTTTGCCCGAAAAGCAAGAGTCCTTCTCGGACTCCAGGGCCAGACGCCAGGGTTCCCGGCGTCTGGGCCCAGACGCCAGGGTCTCTGGCGTCTGGCCTCTGGTCTCCACAAAACTTCCTTTTGCTCTTTCCAAAACCCTCGTGGGCTTTCCCCTTTGGCCCAAATAAAGTGTTCTCGTACCCAAACATTTCGGGAAACATCCGAAACCCCTTCCGGTGAATTCCGGAACCCTTCCAAAGACCAAACACTATTATCCCATATATCAATCTTTACTTCCGGACCATTCCGGAGCTCCTCGTCATGTCAGTGATCTCATCCAGGACTCCGAACGACATTCGGTCACCAACATACATAACTCATATAATACTATATCGTCAATGAACGTTAAGCGTGCGGACCCTACGGGTTCGAGAACTATGTAGACATGACCGAGACGCCTCTCCGATCAATAACCAATAGCGGAACCTGGATGCCCATATTGGCTCCTACATATTCTACGAAGATCTTTATCGGTCGAACCTTATGACAACATACGTAATTCCCTTTGTCCATCGGTATGTTACTTGCCCGAGATTCGATCGTCGGTATCTACATACCTAGTTCAATCTCGTTACCAGCAAGTCTCTTTACTCGTTCCGTAATACATCATTCTGCAACTAACTCATTAGTCACTTTGCTTGCAAGGCTTCTTATGATGCGTATTACCGAGAGGGCCCAGAGATACCTCTCCGATACTCGGAGTGACAAATCCTAATCTTGATCTATGCCAACTCAACAAACACCTTCAGAGATACCTGTAGAGCATCTTTATGATCACCCAGTTACGTTGTGACGTTTGATAGAACACAAGGTATTCCTCCGGTAACCGGGAGTTGCATAATCTCATAGTCGAAGGAATATGTATTTGACATAAAGAAAGTAATAGCAATAAAACTGAACGATCATTATGATAAGCTAACGGATGGGTCTTGTCCATCACATCATTCTCCTAATGATGTGATCTCGTTATCAAATGACAACAGATGTCCATGGTTAGGAAACCTTAACCATCTTTGATCAACGAGCCAGTCTAGTAGAGGCATATTAGGGACACGGGATTTGTTTATTTATTCACACATGTATTTAAGTTTCCGATCAATACAATTCTAGCATGAATAATAAACCTTTATCATGAATAAGGAAATATAAAATAACAACTTTATTATTGCCTCTAGGGCATATTTCCTTCATAGACCTCCCTTTATATAGATAGGAGAGGTCTAGGGTTTACATGCCTGATGCTATCTAGGGTGCCGCCGCCCTCTAGTCTTGGGCGTCAAGAAGGTTTTCTGGCCTCCTATGGTTAGCATCACGCCTTGGGCATGTTGGGCCCCCTTGTAGTTGACGAGGCCGGGCTCCTTGGTGTTAGCCACCCCCTCTAACGGTCCCCGTCACCAGGCGGCGCCTCCAGGAAGGGCACGACACACATAGTGCCGCCACCGTCCAATCTGAGGAGATTTTGGGTCTTCACTCGGGCATGGGGTCGGGGTGGAGGGCAGGGACCTCGACGACGCCTGCAAGGAGGAGAACGACGACCTTGATCGTTGCCATCGTCGGGATGAGCGAGTCATCCAGAGTTTCCTCCGGTCCGATGTCACCTCTACCAGCCCCCGCGAATGCACACAGGCCGACGACCGGGATCGCAGGCCACCAAGTGCAGCGAGAGAGAGCCAATAACAGGGAGGAGATCCATTGGCAACTCGCCGCCCACGCAGTCAAGACGCCGTCCATCCACCACCCGCGAGCACCGTTAGTCGAGGGCACCGTCACCATTCCTACCGGGGCCGCCACCCCAGGTCCAGACACCTTCGCGATGGCCGAAGAGATGAGATCCACCGCCACGCAACCCACGTCCTCGCCCAAGCCGCCATGCTGTCGGAAGACCCACATCCCATGGATCTGGGCGCCCGTGCACCGCTGCAAGCCCGCCACCGTCGGGAATCACCGCGTCGTCGGGAGGGCCGCACCCCGTGGATCTGGGCGCCCACGCCGCCCGCGGATCCGATGGAGGGAGGAGAGGCCCTCCGTAGCCGCTATCGCACGCACGGGCTTTGCCCGGCGCCGAACACCGGCAGCAGCGGAGGAGGAGCTGAGCGCTAGGAGAGAACTAGGCGGCGGCTGAGACCTGCCGTGTCGCTCGCGAGGGAAGCGACGTGAGAGGCAGTCCACAAATGTAGTTCCCGTTGTGGATCATACAATTTGTGGTATGAACCACGTTAATTGATGAGTCCCTTTAGTGGTCCGGTAACGGATAACAGAATGGTTCCCTACCTCTTTTCCAAGATGTGACATTGAGTTATCGAATCCACGAGAGGACGTGTACTTGTGACAACGGTTTCTCACCTTAACTTTACAAGATCTAGTAAAACTGGCCATCTCTTCCCGCAAGTTTACGAGAAGGTCATCTTTCGTAAAATTTTGGCGGGCTAATGACCGCCTGAAACTTCTCTCACCAGAACACCACTATATGCCACCGCCCGCCCTACCGGAGCGCCCCGCCCCGCCGACACGCAGTGGCGCCACCGCCGCCCGCCACCTCGCCAGGCCGCCCCGCCACACCGCGCCACCACCATCGTCCCGCTTCGCCACATCGCCTCTCGCCCGCGGCCTCCGCATTGCCTCACACTGCCCCTCGCCAAAGGCCATCATGTGTGTCACTGACTGGTGGGCACTAGGCCATTATCTAGTTTTGTTTAATACTCCCTCCGTCCCAAAATAAGTGACTCAATTTTGTACTAACTTTAGTACTCGTACAAACTTAGCACAAAGTTGAGTCATTTATTTTGGGACAAAGGGAGTATTAAAAAATAAAATAGAAGAAATTTAGAGAAACAAGTTTACTCATAAATGACAAAAATTGCTTCGAGACAACTTTCCCTTTAGGTGGGGAACTGCTCGAGTTGCTCTGCGGATGCTCTCACCCAATTCTTGACTTCTTCCCAGCCTTCAGATCTCCGAGGAGCCAAACGGACGGCCCAGGTTTCATGTAAGCACTCCTGTCCACGCCAACCCGATGGAAGCCGATCCCCAAAACTGAAGCAGAGAACCCGATCGGAGCAATAATGGACGCCCTCACCCGCCTCCACCGGTCGCTCGCCGGCGGCGAAGACGAGGAGTGGCAGGAGGACGACATCCTCGGTGATACCGAAGGCCTCTGCTCTCTGTCCCCTCTCCAGGTAAAACAGACCCCTCCGAGAACCCTCGACCGCAGCAGCTGTTTCTACTTTCTTGGTCCTTGTCGATCTGATGTGTTCTGCTTGTTTTGCCTGGTTCAGCGGCTCTACGCCTTCGCGGCTTGCTTGGTTGCTGGACTCGCCCTCATGATGCTGGTACGTTGCTGTAATTTCCGCCTATGATCTGTCGCACGCACAGCTTTTGCTGTAGTTGACTGCAGGTGAATAATTAGCCATGTTGGCTGCCCGTGCTGACGCTATTTTCAGCAATTGGATCCTATACATTGAGGGATTAAGAACTATAGTTAAGAGTTGTGCTTACTGTGTTATTTCCAGCAATGCCTGATGCTATTCCTTCCAAATATCAAATATGTCATTCAGGCATTTAGGCTTAACAAAGCTACAAGTCGAAAGAAATGGGTCACATGCTTAAATGCCTGATTCAGCATTAAGAACTTCAGTCAACCCAACACAGTGATTTCTTCCCTGGATTTGCCCTTCGAAGCTCGTGTCACATTTAACTTGTCGTGCTAGTGAGTAGTGAACTACTGAACTGATGCTTTGTCTTCTCTTAGTTGGAGTTATTAAGGTTTTAAATGCCATGCTTATGCGAAATTTATTCTGATTTTGTCTTGGATGACCGAGACAATTGTTAATTCACCTAATTCCTTTAGTGTGTGAAAATTGTATCATTAGGCTTTAAACTTATAGTAAGATTTACTGGCAATTCTAAACTCTTTACCAGAAGTTAGCTGCAGCAAATAAAACGTGTCTAAATGTAAATTCTTCATATGGTTTAGTACTTACCTTTTATTTTATTTTGCAGTCACTTGTTGTTTTCGCCAGACCTATCAAATTTGCTCTGTTGTTTACATTTGGAAACATAATGGCAGTTGGCAGGTGATTACACAGATTTTAACTCATGGGCTTTCTGTTTACATTTGTACTCTTCCCTATATCGGTGTCACTATTTATATATAACTGCAGTAAAATTTTCAAGTGAATCATATGATCCTGTCAAATGCCAGTTTGATACATATGTTCAGCTCAGGCATTAGCTCTACTTAACTTTCTTCTTGAATATTCACCTGTTGCAATATGTTGATTTGAACCTTTGTTTGGCAGCACAGTCTTCGTAATGGGGTTAAATAAACAATTGAGGATGATGCTTGACCCAGTTCGTGTTTATGCAACGGCTATTTATGTTGGATGTGCTGTTTTTGCTCTGATTTTCGCTCTTTTGGTTAGTAATCTCTAAACCCTTAGTTCATTTTATGGCTTTATGCCTGTAAGTAAATAACCTAGTTGAATAAACAGCTATCAAAACCCAACAGATAACCGTGTGTTCTGATTGTGGTCTATGTGCAGATTCATGACAAGCTGCTAACATTGATTGCAATCATATGTGAGATATGTGCGCTCTTCTGGTAAGTTGCCTTTGCTACAAATAGTAGACTTTACTGACTTGTTAATCCTTAAACTATCACATTGTAATGTCACTTGAAAAGTTGCAAATATGCCTGAATTGAGGCATGATGTGCCTCAATTTGACCAAGGGAAAATACAAGATAACACGACTACCAAAATACTTGCTTATTTTGCTTGTAGAAAAAGTACATGACACTTGTATTTGATACTTATTACTGTGCTAAGTGAGGCAACGTCTAGAATGTCGTTCTGCTGCATGCACTAGGATAATCTGAACACCTGTCAATATTTTTCAAGCATATAACATGGATACAGTTAATTATGTGCAGTCATTTGATCCTTGACTGCTATCATGCACCGAATGTGTGTTTAGAGGACCATTAGCAAAACTGAGATTAGCTTATACTTCAAGATGATAGAAAACTGTTATGTCCTCTTGCATTTTCAGGAACCGATTTCAGGTTGTCCTCATTTTTGTCGTTTTATCTTTTGTATTTCTTCACCCAAGTTATTTAAGTCATTGCATATGTGTAGCACGGTCAGTTCCAGCCATGTCAAATTGTCGAAAAAGCAATACCTGGAATTCGAAATAGAGCTACACCTCAAACTTCCTTATTATTTTAGATTGGAGTGGTGGGAGCACAAATACACCAGTGGATGATATGCAGTTCGCCCAATCCTTCAATGCACTCTGTTATACATGGGCCTCGACTATGTCTTTTGATAACGTTCTTTCTTGTACAGTTGGACCTACATGGCTATACAAGTATACAACTGTAAAGAGCACATACCTTAAAATGCTACGAGTACCAAATAACGATGCTATATTAGTAGCCCATAACCATGAGTGGTCACAGCATCATCTCTGTATAAACGTTGCATGTGCAAACCTGGAGTAAGCAATGACTGGCTATTAGCTCCTCAGGGCTGTCGAAAGTGCTGTACGCAATGGTCCAGGCAGCAGACAAGGGTGAGTAATCAATAGCCAAACCTTTTGTCGAGAGTAAGTACTAATAAGTAGTGCTGCAAGGATCCGGAAGCAGAAATGCAACTGAAGTTACCAGCTAAACTGGTATGTATGATCGTGTGGCCGTCGCGTTTTCGTTGCTGAATCATGGCATGCAGTTCTCATGTGTCCTTGGAACTGCTTCTTCTTGTAATCAATGTCCAGCAGCAGTGTGTAGTAGGATATGGTATCTCAGTTTGAACCAAAGGGAAAATATGACATAATGTTATATTTGAACACAGAGCTTCATTGGATTGGACCATGCAATGATGCAAACTTGGATATAGCACTTAAAAATGTGTAGCGGTGAACGTAGGTGCGGGGTTTTTGGACACTGTAAAATCTCCAACCAATAAAACAGTGCGCTGATTGTATCTCTATTTCCTGTTCTTTCCCCTTTCAGTCAACTGACAGAATTACCTAGTTTCAGAAGAATAAGAAGGCAGAATTACCTGACCATGCTTCCCTTACAGGTATAGCTTGAGCTACATCCCTTTTGCTCGACGGATTGTTTCCGATCTGATGGTGAAGCTCTGCGACACTGAGCTATGATCTTACTTGGGCGCCTGATGGACATTGTCAACATGCTCCGGCGACTGAAATTGGAGATCTGTTCATCTCCACCGCTCCAGCAGTGCATGTATTCCACTCATTTCCCTTTTTCTTGATGAATGATGAACGGATCAAAGCTCCGTATAGTGCATAAAGGCTACACGAGCGACACTTTATTTGTGCAGCTCACGACCCCCTTCTGTAACCCTTGATTCCATTTGTTCCTTCAAACCAGAATCTATGTAAATTTGTTGCTGCAAAAACTCAGCTTAATCGGATTCCATTTGTTTACTTGTCCATTTTGACAGTATCTTTGCTCTGTACTCACATTCCACAGCTGCAGACATTTCCACTTACTGCTGAACTTTTCATCCCCCTCTTGCAGAAGAAACCAGGCACCCTTCGTTCGCGTCCACTGGCTTGTGGGGCCAACCAGAATGGACGTCGCGGCGGGCCCACACGCCAGTGAACCGGTGGGACGGCACGCGTGCAGCTCTGCTTCAGTTCTCCCAACCATTTTCAAATTTCGAAACCCGTGTCGCTCGCCTCCACCTATATATGCGATCGCCCCTGCTCCTCCTTCCCCGCACGCAGCAGCAGCGCACGGCACCTCGCCTCCCAGTCCCAGGCGCTGCATGGGCAAGGCCTTCTCCCTCCTGCGCCCGCAGCCACAGACGCAGAGAGAGCCGGGGGAGGGGATGGGGATGGAGCTGAGGAAGCGCCCGAGGCCGCGGCGCCTCGACCCCGACTTCGTCTCGTCGCCGCCGCCCACGCCGCCCATGAAGCGGCCGCGGAAGCAGGACGCGGAGAGGAAGCAGCCACGGCGTCCGGCGGCGGTGAAGAAGCCGCCGGCGCCGAGCAAGAGGGCCAGGTGCGCGCAGCAGGGCATCGGGAGCCCCGTCGCTGGGCTCCAGCCTTCCAGGTGCTGCAGGATCGTCGCGCCGCTCTCGCGCGTCTCCTTCATCCCCCGCTCTCGCGTCCCCTTCAACTGGTAAGCTGCTCCCCGCTCCCTCTCTCTCTGCTCTGTCTCGGTGTATGCGTGCGTGCGGGTCTGTCGATTTGAATTTTCCCGTGGTGGTGGGCTTAATTGGACTGCGCTTCGAATTGATTCGAGTTCCTAGTTTGAATCCTCTGGTCATGAAGTGTGCGTGTGTAGTTCTGGAACTTGGTGCGTCGGATCGGAGGGAGGGAATTGGGATTGAGCATTTGTGTGATGAATCCGTGCAAATTGCCTTGCCGTTTTGCCTACTGAATTGCGTATTGTAGTGGTTTGAATTCTGCTGCCGTGAATCGAGCTTGGTATTGAAGCGATCGCAGCTTAACCCAGTTTGCAGTGTGTGTTGCTGTTTGAATCCTCTGGACGTAGTAGACTGGAGCTTGGAGATGATTCGAATTTCTGTTGCGTTGGATGTGTTTGGGGTAAGAACTGGTGCGCTGCGCCCTCGAAATTCTGGGCTTGGTGCTTCCAATTAGGAATGCAGAGTCGCTGGGCATAGCTTCGTGTGTTTGAATTGATTCGGGTACGGTTCTGTTGGTGGTTTTGAAGCAGCGAGTGTTCGAATTGATCCAATGCGCCCTCTGCATTGCTGTCTGTAGTCGCAGTTTAGGAATGTTTGAATTTGTGGTGCGTCGAATTTTCCGAGGTTTGAAATCTGAATACTCTCTCGTCATGTTGTTTGGTGCAGGTATGACCCGGACATTTGGACGGAGGTGGCCAAGCACCTGCACGGCAGTGACCTGCTGAGGCTCTCCGCCACCTGCCTCTGGTTCTTCCGCCTCCTCTTCGACGACTCCATCTGGCGCTACGCCTTCCTCCGTGACCTCTCGCTCCGCACCAACGATCCCAAGATGCTCAAGCTCCTCCACGTTCCCCGCCCATTCCACCGCTCCTGGCGCCTCCTCTACGCCACCGCCTTCGGTACGCACCAAGTCTTCCGTGTGCTTCTCCCTCCTCCCACTGACACCAGTCGCACGTACTGACATGCGTGCTCCTCCGTCCTCTGTTTCTTTCAGACGATACGCATGCGTACTGCTTCCGTCAGCCCGAGAAGCACATTGGTGAGCACAGCGCAGCGACGTGCCGACTACCGAAATCCTCTCCCGGCCTGTTTCTTGCTGTTTACTGTCATGTGTTTACCTGACGCTTGGTGTGGTGCAGAGTGGTTCCGCATTGGTGGATTCCTGATGGACACGACGAAGCTGCTGCTGACGTCGAAGCTGGCACTGCCACCGTGGAGGCCGATCCTGGATGATGGCCCGGAGATCTCCATCGGATTCATGGGAGCCTGCTTGCTCACCAACGTCCGCCCTGGCATCTGGATTGCTGGTACGTGCATACATCATGTGCCCTTCTTCTCGGTCATTCCTGGCTCACTTGCTGGTCTTGTTAACATGTCTGCCATTCTTCATTGTTCTTTGGTCCTCTTGAATGTTGCAGACATGAACATGGTGCGATGCCCCGTGTGCAACCTCAACAAGTGCGAAGGTGATGATGCTAGGCTGGAGTTTGTTCTTGGTCCTGCCATTTGTGGTGCTTGTGTTTCTGAATTTGGTTTGGATTGGAACGACCTGTGCTACAGGGACGATGCAGGTTCTGGACGCACGGCACTGCGAGCTGTACCTGGAGAACAAGTTCAGGGATGGGACCTGGGAGTACGAGGACCTCGGCAGTCACTTCAGCAATGGGAAGCTAGATACTGCCGCTGCTGCCATCTTCAACTACGACCACATCGATAGCCCATGCGTCAAAAGTTTGTTCCTGAACTATTCATCCATTCCAGCTCTTCATTACTCGTACATGATTGCCTGGATATGAGGATGACACTCACGCTGACTGTGGCATCGTTTGTGCAGATATTCTCAATTCCAAGTCTTGGATCCGGGATCGCTCCAACCTTCTGCCCAAGGGATGCTTCACCCCGGTCGCTGTTGCCCTCAGCAGCAACCTCAAGCCCAACGAAGGTATGTCTAGTTCTGGCAAGATCATGACCTGAAGCAAAGCATTTATCTGGCTGGAGTCTAGTTCTGACATGAATCTTTGCTATGGCGCATGCGTGTGTCTCCCATGACAGGGTTGCTGTCGAGGTTCCAGGCGATGCGGGACATGTCGAGGGGCGGGCAGATCGTGTCTGTCAGGATCACGCAGCAGCTCCTGTGATTCGTTCGTGCTTGGTTCATCTCTGGCTGGGTTCCTTGATGCTGCGTTGTGGAAATGTGTTAATGCCTAGTATTTAGTTTGCTCTGATACTAGCGCTGACAGGGGGATAGTCACAAAGGAAGGGGTACAGTGGGGTAGATAAATTCCATCGCAAAAAAAAAAAGAAGAGAGTAGAGTAATTAAATCGGCGTTTAGAAAAGGAAAATAAGAAATTGCACAAATGGAGCGGGCTCTCTGTTGTTTGTTTTATCGGTCAATGTTTAATGCAGTATGTTTGTACTTCGTTGAAGAGCTGCACAATTATTTGAGCATATATATAGCACCATGTGGATTATTCGGGCTTACCTTGGCATTGGTATGTACCGGGTTTACTCTGTTTGCTTGGTTGTCTTACTGCTTCTGTATCTGGCTTGTGCTGGATGCACAACATTAGAGTTCTTCAGACAGGATAGCACGGCATTGGTGAACTTTAGATGCTTCCTGCCCCTCCATCCATAATATAAGAGTGTTTTTGACACTAGTGCTCGAACAAAATCTGAAAAAAAAAAACAAGGAAAACTCTTGTGCTTATGTGTTTTGTCCACTCATTGTTTTCTTTTTGGGTGCAAACTTCTTGTGTGATTGATTCTATTCTGCATAATGCCCCTCCGCCCCAAAATAAGTGTCGCTGATTAGTACTACAACTGAGTAGGCATGAAACAGACGCACTAAGTGGATGGAGCATCTGTTGATGTGTGCTTGGTTTGCGGAAGTTGCAGGGTGCAGGGGGAGGGAGTTTTAGTACTTACAGTAGTCTGATTATGGCCAATCGATCTTGTGGGTTCCTTTGTACCTTGGGATCCTTCCTTGTTGGCAAAATTCATTTTCCACAAGACCTAGATATCTCCTTCGTAGCGGCTCTGCAATGTGTGTAAATCGAACCAGTAGAATGGAGTTGGCTACGCGAACGCAATGTAGGACATATAGGTAGCAACCTGAAAGCAGAAGCAGCGCAGAAGCCTGAAAGAAGACGCGGTGCAGCAAGGATCACTGGTAATTTTTCTTCCTTGGAAAGGCGCACACTCGAATCGATGTCCCGCCATTCGTGCGCAGTGGAGCTTTAAGCTGGCTGTTGTGTTGAGAGCTTCAAGCTCTGAAGTCTCAGCTCTGCAGACTGCTGATGTCTCCATCGGCTCGTTCCCCCGGCCCTCTTCGCCAGCGCCAGCTGCTGCTAACTTGGAGCCCGAAATGCTGTACACATTCAGGTTACCACTCACGTGGTTAGGCAAATCAGCAACAGCACCCACCTCTGTCAGAATGCACCTGGAGCTTAGAGGCCAGGCTCAGCAGAGTAGCTGTGATCTACTTGTTCCGCGACCCAGCCAGCCTAATCCTCTCCATGGTCTCTGCTCCTCCCATTGGACTAGTTGGAGTCCCGCACATGATGCAATGGACGGCCTACTCCGGTCCAAGCTCAAGTACAAGATAATTATCCTGGTCATGATAAACTGTATTTTTAGCTGCCTTTGCAGCTCATGGTGTCTCCTTTCCCCCTAGCTTTCCCGTAGAAACGTAGTCATCCACGAACCCTACGCGCATGTCACTGCCCACAAAACTCCATGCAACAGCACTTTGATGAAGTGCCATCACACATGTTCCTCTCTTTTCTGAATAAATAACAAGTGATATAGTACAAATGTTGGCCAAGTTGTATTGCGGTACGCGGCATGTGCCGACTTTGCTTTGATGTGATTAGTTTTGGTTTGTGCGGTGGTAATAATCTGTGTCAACTTGCCGTGGACAAGTGCTAACTGTCCAAGCCCCATTTTGACCCCCAAGCTCTTGCAGCAAATACTGTCCATCGGGCAGTGCAACCTACTCCTCGCGGAGCATATTCTAGTTAAGTTTCCTTCCAACCCTTGTCCTTGCGCGGCTGTGCCGTTCGTTATATAGACGCCATGGCTGTCACCACCAGGCGGCCATTAGCACTGCTCATCTATTCTAGCCCTCTCTCTCTTTCTTTCCCCAGCTCATCGATCATACCCAAAGCACAACCACAACTTCACAGGCACAGAGACGAGAGAAAGTGGGCAACGCTCTGCCGTGCCTGGTCGACCAGGGCGTGAAGCCTCTGCCGGCGGCGGTGAAGCCCAGGCGGAGGATGTACTCGCTCGAGCTTCTCATGAAGGTCCTCCACAGGATGAAGAAGACGCCGCGCGGCAACAAGATTGACGGCAAGTCCTCGCCGGAATCTGGAGTCGGTGGAGCGGGCGTGAAGAGCATCAAGGCCAGCCACAGCAAGGCTTCCCCGAGACGAGCGGCAGCGGGGGCGGCTCGTGGTGGCGGTGGCCAGAGGAAGGGCGTCGTGAGGGTGAAGGTGCTCCTGAGCAAGGAGGAGGCGGCGCGGCTGCTGTCGCTGACCGTGGGAGGCCAGAAGACGGCGGCGCAGATCGTGGCCGAGATCAAGAGGATGGAGGCCCGCCGCGCTGCCGCCAATGCCGCGGCGGCGGCCGGGTGGCGGCCCGCGCTGGCGAGCATCCCGGAGGAGTCGTCGTAGGTGCACCGTGCACCGTGCACGTGTGTTATCATGTAGCGTCGTGTCCGAGAGAGAGCGGGAAGAACGGCGACAAGGGAGGAGGGAGATTTGGGCTGAGAGGCGAGCAGGCAACACCGGAAGCTCCCCCTCCCATGCATCATCCGTATGCTGATGCTGATGCTGGCGTGTGTGTGTATATAGCAGCTTCCCTATTTTGAAGCTTCTCTTCTGCCCCCCCTGCTGCTCATCCCGATCGCTTGTACTGCTCCCTCGATCACCATCCCAAAGAAATGGAATGAAATTTCGTTTTCTTCGTAAATCATTCGTACTAATCCATGCTTTTGTTAGTTGGCTGTGTGTTTTCTTCTAGCAAGATAATAACGAACATTAATTCAGATAACTATCTGGCCTTTCTTTCTCTGTCAGCACGCACTGACAGAATTGGCTACGTACTGGAAACATTTTTCTAAATGGATGATCGATGCAGACGGTGTCCTGCTCTACACATCACAACACATACACATTTTGTTCACATCTACACTCCCGAACTCGCATCGCTCGCTCTACGTGATATTTTGCAGAAAACAATGGAGAGGAAGCTGGCGATATCGATGGAGGTTGCTGCTCCGAAGGTGGGTCATTTGTTGGTTGCGATATGGAAAACTTAATAATGCAGCGGCCGGATGGGTTTTTGTCTTGGAACGCAACTCGTGCGACGGATTGGTTGGAGAGCTTGATTGGCGGTCGCCCCATGTGCAGTGGTTGCTGTCCTCTCTCTCTGCTACTAGGCGCTACGTAGTGGGTTTGGATGACTGAATCGGTTGCATAGAAAACCCAACAAATCCTCTTTTTTTGAGAAAAATAAAGTAAACAGCCACTCCTTTCTTCTTCTTCTTCCAAATTGCAATAAACAAGGGCAGGGCGCTCGCGCTAGTGTTGTGGTTGGGTTGTGCTGGACGGCGGTCGCCCCGCGAAAATGTTGTTTATTCAAGAGATATTTTCCACGTTCTGTGTTTTTAGCTGGAAAATTTTGAGCAAAATGAATGTGCATCGCACATTTCGGTGCAAGATCTCATGGTTTATTCAGATCGCGATGAAGTTTCGTCAAGCCATTTTAATGGTGCAAATTGCTTTTTTCTTTTTGCGGGGAGGTGCAAATTGCTTATTACAGAGAAGGTGGGGGCGTAGTTGCTGCCGAACCAAAATATTTCCTCACTACAACATACTATCTATCTTCCTCCAAGTCGAAGCTGCGGTGGAGACGTCCCGGTGGCGTACGATGACGCGGGACAAGTGCTCCGTTCGGCGATTTTTCGTGGCGCCAACCTTGCCAAATTCTTCGTAGTTCTCTGTCGGAGTCGGAGTTGCGTTGCCTTGTAGTGGGTGGATGGCATTCCGTGGAGTGTAGTGTTGTTCTGCAGCCAATAGGGCTGCTGTTTTTCTTTTTATTTGATCTTCAGATCTTCACCATATTATTTTTCCGTTGCTTCCTGCTAAATCCGAATCAAGGCAGCAATTTGCTGGATCTTAAAAAAAAATACTACGTATCTTCCTCCAAGTCCAAACTAGACATCAGAATTTTCGCACAATAGCTATATGAAGTCGTCCAACTTTGGAATTTGGGTTAGTCGATTTTTGCATGAAGGAAGGAACAACTGGAGGAAGGAAGGAGCTCGCCGGAGAAGACCCCGGTATCTATCTTATCTTAGGGTGGTTGCCCCATTATCTATCTTAGGGTGGCAGGCTACTCCATTATCTATCTTATGGGTGTGGGGGTGGTGCAAGTTCACCCGAAAAAAAGGTCATCGCCGGGGTTAGAGGGATGGTCGGGGGCGACGGCAGCACAATGGCGGTTGAGGGGAGGGCGGGGCGGCCGACGGTCGCGAGAGTGCCGCCAGCCGCGGGCGGCAGAAGAAGGCGGTTCGGTCATGGGTGGTTCAGATCGAGATTTCAGACAAGGAAGATGATGAACAGTGTTTTTCAGAGATAGAAGAAGAAAATCCGACGGTTGCTTTTCCATCCAACGGCTGGGAAGACAAATTTTCATCACGTATAATGGAGGACGATGACCTGCTAATCGCAATCAATCGCCAAGCAGTGGTACTAGTATCCTTCTTTTCCTCCTCAACGAAACCTTGATCGTTCTCGCAAAAGAAGAAAAACGAAACCTTGATCGAGCACTGTTTGTTTGTTTTCGTTCACAACCGTAACCTTGGCCCTTGGGTATTCAAGTTGACCCCTGATGGAGTAGTAGTAAACTGTAAACGACGCCGATGGTTCATGCATGAATCACGAACGCGCGCTGATCGTGCGCAAGAGGACAACCGGCGCCGGGGAACCCGACGGTGGTTGAGTGCCGCTGCACTATACTACTCCTACTGGCCAGGTAAATATTCCGGCCGGGTTTGCGTACTCGGACTAGATTAAGCCGGAAGGATTCGGCGGCCCATGTGCCGGCCGGGGTTCCGCCGCTGGTCGCGTCCCTGTCTCACACGTACGCATGTCCGATCCCGCGTGATCTCGGGGACGGACTCGTGTTCTCCGGAGACGACGACCCCTGCCCCGCATCGGCAGCTCGCGCGGAGCAGAATTATGATGCGAGGTCGAGGGCATCGAATTTGATCGACGGTGGTGTCCCGGTTGCTGCGTCGTGGCGGCATGCAGTGGTTGCGCGGGCGGGAGATCGATCCAGATCTACACGTCGACGGTGGGCGGCGGTGGCCCGGACGGAGGCTGGATTTTTGTTTTCGGTGTTTGGTCGGATCTCGGGCTCCTAACCCCGGATCGGCCGTCGTGTTGGATTTTTTTTTTCAAAAGGACCACCTACCCAACATAATTGCCAGAAAAAACCCTCTTCAGAAGAAATTGACAAAAAAAACCCCTGGACCGTAGCGGCAGGCGCGGCAGCCGACACGTGACACCTGCCGTCACGCCTGGAGGCGGCAACACTGTTCGTTGTACTGTTCACGCAGGAGACGAGAAAAACAACGACGAGGCGAGCGAACAGTACCTGACGCCTCACGCAGTGGCGGCAGCACTGTTCACGCGCGAGTAGTAATTTAAAAAAAATAAAAAAAAAATAGCAGAAAAATCTGGAATTTTTTAGCAGCAAAAACAATCGAGTGTTCTAAGTGGGTGCAAAATTTCAGAATTTTTTGAATTTTTCTGCTATTTTTTTGATTTTTCCAAAATTACCGTTCTCTCGCGCGTGAACAGTGCTGCCGCCACTGCGTGAGGCGGCAGGTACTATTCGCTCGCCTCGTCATTGTTTTTCTCATCTCCTGTGTGAACAGTACAGTGAGCAGTGTTGCCGCCTCCGGGCGTGGTGGCAGGTGCCACGTGTCGGCTGCCGCGCCTGCCGCCACGGCCTAGGGGTCTTTTTTGCCAATTTCATCCGGAGGGGGTCTTTTCTGACAATTCCGCTGAGCAGAATTGATGAGCTTTTTTAAATTTGGTGAATTTTTTTCAAATCGTGAACTTTTTCTCAAAATTGATGAGCTTTTTTTGAATTCATGAACTTCTTTTTTGAAAATCCATGATTTTTTTTTTCAAATTCAATCACCTTTTTTGCAAAATAGATGAACTTTTTTTGATTATGTGAACTATTTTTCCAAATTTGATGAACTTTTTTAAATTTTAATGATTTTTTAAAAATCCATGAACATTTTTGAATTCACGATATTTTTTCTTTTTTTTTTGTTATTTTTTCAAATGCGATCGAGCATCTAGTACAGGGGGGATAAGATGTGATCGAGCGCTCGCATCTACATGGGTCCGCTCAGCAGCGTTAGCGCATGGGCGCCAGGGAGAGCCTGAAGCGCTGAATAAGAGCTCCCCTTGTCTTCTCTCTTTATGCCAGTACAACGAGGACCAGGTATGGGCATATGTGTTGTTAGTGCGCCGTGCCGTAAGTAGTTAGGAACGTTAGTTAGTTCATTTGTTTTGTGTCTTTTCTTTTTTCTTTTCTTCGTTCTTTACATTCGTTTGTATTCTAAAAAATAATTAAAGATATATATTTGAAAATTACTTCATCAAATTTTCGAAAGCATTAATCACACAATTAATATAATGTTGATGCAGTGTAAAAGTAATGTTGGTGCAACTTTTAGAATATGTTGATAGCATTCAAAATAAATATGCGTATTTTTATAAAAAATTCAACATGCTTATCATGTATTTAAGAAATGCTCAATCTCTATCCAAAAAATATATTACATGTGTATAAAAAAATATAGATATGTATTGAAAACACTTGTTATATATTTGATAAAAAGTAAAATAGAAAAAACGAAAGCAGACAGAAAAATAAACACCCATTAAAAACCATAAAGGGAATATATATAAAAGAAATAGAAAAGCCGCATGGAAGATTCTAAAATCGGTGCAAACTTACATTGGCTGTCCCACTAAAAGCAAGGACAGCCCAGCGCCAGAGGTGACGATAGGTCCTGCAGTGGGCGGGAAATAGCACTCAAGTGGTTCTTCAGCCTTCATGCACCGTCCCCTACCCAACGAGTCCCCAAAGACTCATCCGAGACGCCTGGCGCATGCACATTGAACATTTTTTTGATACACATTGAACATTTATTTGAGTAGATATTGAACATTTGTCTAATGTGAATTGAGCATTCTTTATAAATTACATGAGTTTTTTAACACTACATAAACAGTTTTTTAAATGTGACAGAAATAATTTTTAAACGTGTGAATAATTTCTAAACACAATGAATTAACATTTGAAATGATACAAACATTTTTAATTTTCATGAAACTTTTTTAAAAATATCAAGAACTTATTTTAAACGTGTCAACATTTTTGAAAATTAAACAAACATTTTGAAAAAGTTGCGCTATATTTTTTGCATTATATGAACATTTGTAATGCAATGCAAACTTTTTAAAATTTCAATAAAGTATTTTTAATTTTTAGTTATTTTATTTTTAAATATATATGTAATATTTTCGAAATATATATAAAAAATGAAACTAAAATTGGAGGAAACTAATACTTTAATTAACACAGGATTACTTGGTCTGCATACTAATTGGGTCCGTTAAGGCGGGGTGAGCTACCGGCTAATAGGCGATACGTGAGAACATGCGACCTATAGTATCATTGGTAGATGAGCCACCGCAGATGGTCTCAGAGTTGTTGGATGCCAGGACTGCTTCGTGGGACGCCGCTTTCATTAATATGGTATTGGCAATACTGAAGATTCCGGTCTGTACTCGCAACATCGCTGATTTTTGGTCTTGGAACTTTGAAAAAACCGACATCTTTTCAGTTCGTTCGGCGTACAAAATGATTGTTGGAACAAAAAAGAGAAGGGAAGATTGGCTAGACGAGAGAGCTGGCTTGTCAAATAACTCTGCAAATGAAAAAACGTGGGCTACTCTTTGGAAGGTGATGGCCCCTACTAACCTCAAGGTCTTCTATGGAGATTAATTGGCTCAGCATTCACTTTCGACAGAGGATGTGCGGAAGCATAGGAATATGTCACCTAAAGATGATTGTGCAGTATGCGGAGCAAGGGGTTCTTAGAGACATAGCTTGCTTGAGTGTTCCATGGCTCGGTATGTGTCGGCACTAGTGGATCCTTTGTTGATGAAACATATGATACAGACTAGTGAATCAAGCGCGAGGAACTGGTTATTTTCAAATGGAGGTTCTTTTCCATGATGAATTAACACGCATGACAGTGACCCTATGGGCTATTTGGACATTACGACGTAAACTTATTCATGAGGGGATCAACCAAAGCCCGTTGTTACTCACCTTTTTGTTAGATGTTTTATTTCTGAGCTCGATTGGATTAATACCCAAAAGGTACAAGCCATAACCCTGGCGGCAGCAAGATCAGTAGCACAACCAAGGTGGCTCCTCCCACCTGAGGGTTTCATCAAAATAAATGTCGACACGGGGATATCGGTTGATCATAATTTGGGCACTACGGCGGCGGTCAGTAGGGACCGGGACAAAAGCTATCTAGGATCGTCAGTGCTTGTCCAGGGAGTTGTTGATCCATCGTCATTGGAAACCATGGCTTATAGAAAGGCTCTCTCTAGCGCAGGAATTAGAGAAACGGTTAGTTCATTTTCTATTTGTGTTTTTTGTCATGAACTTTGGGCTTCTAATGTCGAAGCACATACAATAGCTAGGTATGGCGTCTCCCTTTCCCAGGGTAGCCTAGATATCTTTCCTAAAACTAGATGACCGGTTGCGCCGATGGCGCAAAGGACGAGAGCAATGCAAGTATTGAAAGAGTGAACATAAATATATTTAGAGGCAGATTGAAACACATGGATTATTCATGATACATAGTGTTCTAAGAAGCTTACGATGGATTATTTACAATGCTATTAGGAAGGAAGGTAGATAGGCAGAGATACATCTTGTGTTTACTGATTTAGTCTCGGAAGAGTAAAGTAAATGAATGTATGTTCATAGCGAACGTACTGAAAGGAAGAACCACCGTGGGCAAAAGCAAAGATGCAACATAGATAAATAACATTGTCTCAACACATCAACATGGATTTCATACTCATACATGACCATCGCGCAGTTCAAAAAGGAAAAATATTTCTAAGGCGAAGCTATAAACAAAACAGCCACGGAACCAAGTCGTAATGGTGAAGCTATACATATACAGCTTCACATGGCAATCAAACAGCTCAGCAGGCTGAATATGATGCTCATGGGGATCGGACATAGTGACCGTAGTAGTCGTCCATGCCTTGATAATAATCGTCAGCTGAATCTTCATCAGAATGCCCACTGTAGACTGGATCAGGCACTTCATCATCCGAGTACATGGGTATAGACCATAAGAGACATAGGGAAACCCCATATTTCATTAAGCGATACTTTTTTGTGATATTATTGAAGAATCAAACTTAATAAAGGCAATTAGTAGCAAGCATTACAAAGCAACAGAGTACGAAGCTAACTAATTTAAATGCACAGACGCCAAGAGCCGCGAGTATAAAGAAGGCTAAATTGTAGACGCCATCGAATTCCTATAGGCAAGCATGCATTTGGAATTATAGTCTTCGGCGACAAACCCATACATCCATTGTAGGAACCTTATGGCTTCTAAAGCAGCATGCTCATATGCAGCGAGCCCTGGCAACCATCATCCCAAAAGAACCTCCTATCTTGCAGTAAGGACACACCATCCCTAGGTAGTTCTAACTCCACCCCAGCAAGCACAACCCCATCGTCAGTGATCTCGCACAGGTACAAAAGAGCTGGTAAACCAAGCTGTGATGCCACGGCCTCCACAATAGGCATCACAAATGACATAGTAGAACACATCATGTGGAGATAAAAGGCAATGCAAATACAATACCAAGCATAAACAACCAGAACACACAAACAGAACACAGACAATACCAGGTCAGCAAACAACAAGAAGTAAATAATGCAGACAAACACAAGGAAGTAAACTCAGGAATGCAACACGGACCTTGACAGAACAACGAGGAGACCACGAGCCAGCAGAGTAGCAGACGCAGATTAAACATACGATGAGAGGACAGAAGCAACCTTCGGCTGCAGATCAAATGCCTTAGAAGAAGGTAATACATATGAAAAGAGTGTGTATAATAAGCAAATACAAAGACGACAGGTTAACCATACTTGCAATCAGTATAAATATAGTTAGCAACTACTATATATCCATCACCTGAATGGGACCATAAGCCACTTTCATTTATCATAAATACGACGGCTACCCCTCTCTACCGTTCTCTGCCTCATCTCATGACTAATTCTACTAATCAGTGACCGGGCTCAATTGCTGTCTAAACCAATACTATTGCATCAAAGGACAACACAACACATCCTAATATAGGATTTTAAATTAATAGAAGCAAGCACCTGTCAATTAATTATCTAAAAATATTTGAAAAGCCTGCAGTGTATGACACAACTATAATAAATACTCTGTTTTGACCTAAAACTATCACAAAAGAGAAACAAAAACACAGCTCCCAATATAAATGCAGGTCAAGGCACAACACAACAGGTGAATATTTCCAAAGACAAGCAAACAAATTAGTTTAGCCGTACACATCATATTCAGCATGTTTATACAACAACTTCCACAAACAGTTACATCAGGCTTTCATAAAGTGCATTGGAAATCAGAGAAATAAACATGGAATATTTCTCTATAGCCACACTGATTTGAAATCTTTTTCTTCTTGGAGCTAACCAAGCTTGCTGTCTTTTTTTTTGGCTGAAGCTAGATCCTTGAATTTGCAGAGTAGACAAGCAACAGCTCAACCTAAAGATCCAAGCAAAGGATCATCAACTTTTTATTGTAAATTACTCTCCTATCCACGTTAATGAAACACGGCTCAACTTAAAGATCCAAGCAAAGGACCATCAACCTTTTATAACCAATCAATTCACCCAAACTAAGTTACTCTCTTATCTGCTTTGATGAAACATAGTAAACATTTGCCATTGCTCTCTGTATGCTAGAAAGCAGGCTCTGTACGCATGCACGTTCTACACAATAGTCTTCTCACAACTTGATGAAGCATGCATCAAGAAGGAATTAAATACAACAATCAGAACATGTCTTACCTTGCCAGAGAACGATAGGGAAGTGAGGAAACCTGGACAGAAAGGGAAAGAAGCAACAAAGAGCGTTTCAGCTCACAGACATTTTGTCGAACAGAAGACGGGCAAGAAAAACCTTACCTACATAAGGTAGAAGTAGAACAGAATATGAGCAAGAAACCATAATTTGTAGCAAAAGCATTGAAGGGAAAAACAAATAACTGCAAAGCATTCAAGCAGTAGGGAGAAGGAACACAAAGGAAAAAAAGAATCCATCAGGGCAAGAATTAGCAAGAAGCTAAGAAAACTGGGCACACGCTACAAACATCGAGACAGACCAACATGCATATATCTGTCCGAAAGTAGTAGGCAGGAAGCAAACCACTAGGACAAGCATAAGGGAACCAGGACATTCTTGATTAGGAAGCGAAAAGTGGGTAGTTGCTCCTTCTTTTGCTTGGGAGCTCTTAGAGAGTTAAATTAGAGGCACTGGCACAGAAACAAGAACATCCCCAAACATAAATAACAGGACATGAGATCAAACTACAAAATGAATCTCCAGCCAATACAACTCTTATATTTCTTTACGGAGGGAGTATTAGAATAGCCAAAAAAATTGAGAACTCTGCTAGAAACATGATTTATTAATATAATGCAAAGAATATCAAAGAGAACAACTTGGCTGGTTATATCACAAAACCAACTGATTATCTTAGTTTGTCTTCCTCTAAAACTCATGAGCAATGCCTCCTAATTTATTTTCCCTATCACAAAGCAGTGTACATGCACAAAGGAAATTGATTGAGGCGTTAGGTTACATCACACGAAACTATTACATATATGGTGCATAGGGTGCTATTTACTCGACCAATGCAACTTACTTGCCAAAATGGGAAAGCAAAAAATAGCCAATCATCTGCAAAGCAAGAAAAAACAGAATCAAGAAACCGAAAGCGAAAACTGGGACAGAGTGATCCTGATGAGCGCAACCATCATCTTGTACTTGACCTTGAGCTTGTTGGTTCTGCCAAATTAAATTGTAGATTGAATGAGTAAGAAAATCAATCAGAGTTGAACAGACAAAAATATTTGCTAGAATAAGTTTGTATGACAGCAGAATTTCTTGCTTAAACAGTAATGAGAGTGAGTCTAGTCTAGCCGAAAAAGCAAAATTACCGGCAAGTTGCCCCGGCATCTCTAAGTTGCGAGTTGCCGGCGAGTTGCCGGCGAGTAGCCCGGCTTCCGTTTGAGCCATCATGGCCACTGCCGCCATGTATTTTACTTCTTTGTAAGCGTCCTGCCATAACAAAATCTTAAACTCGTCCAGTAGGTCGGCACAAGCAATCGGAACTCCAGTATTGAACAAAAAATGATCACAAAATACTGAAATCTTATAAGCAAAAGGTAGGTCCATGGATGCTTATTTCGGCCAACATGGCTAAGGCACAACACCAGATTACCCTGCCCAATAACACATTCAGTAAAGTAACTCATGAAATGCCATTCACAAAAATTGGAACCAAACTAATGAGGCATCCTGAAATCTGAAAGCATGATAACGAAGCATGGTGTACTCTTTTAAAGAGAAGAAAGCCATGGCTGAACACCTGTTTTTTCTCGAGCAGTTTTTTGGTTATATGAAGAAAGAAAGAACAAAGAACGCAATAAAACAGCTAAAAAAAAATTAAGTACGCACACATACACCTACAAAGGTTTGGTGTTTTACCTACACATACACCAACAATCTAGGCAGATGAGAAAGAGAGAGAGAGAGAGAGCTCACCTTGTTCTGCAGTCTTCCTCTTGTCTTCTTCATCCGATCTGCACATATCTTATTTAGAAAAAAACATAAATCAAGAAATCAAAATCAGATTATCAAAGAACCAGGTAAATCAAGGGGCAAAAAAAAAAATAGAGGAGAAAGATGGTGAAGCTGAAGATGTGCAGCCAAGATTGGGGATGGGGCACGACGACCGGAAAGCAGCGATACGCAGAGATGGCCGCCTCCATTACACCATCACCTGAGCGCTCCTTCCTCGCATCTGTCCTCCCCACCCTCCCCCTGTTCCTCCACACCCACCATGAATCCTGCGCCGGATCCAGAGTAATATTGGCAGCAAAAGATAAGATGCGCGAGTAAGAAATAAAGAGGAAGAGAGATAGTTCCTTCTTGCCGCTGTCCAGGGCTGCCAGATGAGCCGGTGGTGAGGCAACGGCTGGCCGGCATCACCTCTCCCGCTCTGCCTCAGATCCGCGTCGACCTCCGCCCAACCCTCGTCTCCCCTCTCCCGTGCAATGGTCGCTCCCTCCTTGATCTCTCACCCTCGCCATTGTCGATCCGCTCCTCCCCTACCGCTGAACTCCGGCGCAGAGCAGGGACGGGGGCTCCTCAAGGGGGCGGGAAGGGCACCGGGCGGAGCGGCTCTGGTGCGATGGAGAGCGGGGAGGGGGAGGCGGCGGCTGCGAGGGGAAGCATGGGGAGCAGGGAAGGAAGGACGCGGGGCTTGAGGAGAGTGGAGGATTGGTCGATAGGTTTCACCAGGCTCGACCCACCCCACGTCGCCCACTACCGCCTCGGTCAAACCTTTTTTCACCGAAGATAGATGCCACGCACATACGAGACGCACACTGCAAGCTGGGTCCGCGGGCAAAGCAGCCCCACCTGTCATCGACTGGAGCTTGAGATCATAACGTCGAGAGAAACGAATGGCTGGATGTTTGACAACACCGTAAAAAAGTGCCAGCGAGGTAAATCACTCGATCCAGAACGAGCGCGCGAAGGAGTTGCTCTAGAATGGCGGGTAGGGTAGGAAGGTTTATATGTTCGATTGCGCTTGGAAGGCCAAGATGTTGCTTCATAGCATCCAAAAGCACTTTTGTTGGGATCGTGACGTTTCCCATGACGGCAGACTGATGACAGAAAGTAAGACATTGTAAGTAAGTGTTGGAAGCTTTACAACGTATGATTGTACATGTGTCTGTATATCTATCAAATTTTTTGTGACAAAAACATCGCTGATAAATATCGGTGATAGTGATTGAATTTGCATTTTGCTTGTACAAACTTAAAATCTTATGTTTTAGACAGGGCATGTATGCTAGTTAGGTAAGATATGTGTTAAATTGTTCTTTGACATAGTTTTAGGATGCCCAGTGTAGTTCAGTTGATACGTCAAAGAACACTTTAAAAGAACAATTTTAAAAGAACCTACACATCACATCACAGAACCTTCATACATGTGCTGTGTAGGTTCCCAGTTAACCCTTTTCTTCTGACAGCAGGTCATCCACTTTAAAAGTAATTTCCTTGGTAGCTTCAGTTCAGTTCTGTACATACACGAGTGTTTCTTCCTTCAATTTACATGAGAACAAAATAATCCATGCCAAAAAAACACTGAGAACAACAAGATTTTAGCTTGCTGCAATTGTAGATTATATATGCATGTACGTACTATCTCTTATGCACCAAGAAAATAGCATATTAAGATGTATGAGCATGTACAAATTGATTATTCAGGTGTTGATTAGGAAGCATACACGCAATAAGGACTAATAACTTGATCAAGGAAGAAACTTCATTTCCTTAATAGAATTTGGCAGATTAAGCTACAGAATAAAAAATGAAGTACTATCAGGCTGATCTCTAATTTTCACTGAACTAACACAAACACATTTTACACTATGTTCGCACTATTACTGTCCACTTGGAGTAGGATTTGTAAGTGAATGTTTATCTACTGCTGTACTCAAGTTAACTTAAATTAGGTCGGATGAATCAGATACTTCTGCCATTGCCATGAACAGATCAATATGGCATGTGTACTATACTACCACTCCTGCTTCAGAAGTAAAACTTTTCTATCTTTGATCATGTCTCTAAGAAAAGTATTAAGGGAAACCAGCTATGAGGAAAAATAAATGACCAAATTCAGAAGTGTGTGCTTCAGGTACCTGTCGGCAACAACATCACCTGGTCTCTGAAGAACACATCCAACTCATCCTGCTATCCTGCTACTTGTGGCCACCCCAAGCCTGAAATCCTCGACGCTCCATCCAACCTATGCATGGCAGTAAGGCAAAACCAAGATTGATGTCATGATAAAGCTTTCCAAAAAAATAGTGCTCTTAACTAATGAATTACAAAAATAGGTGCAAGCTTATATGAGCAATTTAGCATCAAACCCTTAAGGCATTTGAACTAACATGTCCATCCCACAAAACTAAAATGCGTTGAACCTTGGCTCTAGCAGAACCTATTTCATGACAAAACAATCATGAAATTCTATCAGGTGATTATAATTAACCAAAAGAAGTAAAAGATGATATTATATTGTATCCAACTAACCGAATAACCAAGCAGACTAACGGGATGGAGAGGCATACACGGCATCAGGTACATTGATGGTCACAGCTAGCGACGCTTGTGTGGAGAGTTGTGGTCACTGGTACAAGTACAGCAGCGGTGTTGTCGGAGGAATTGGTGGTGCGCTGTGCACATCATCCTGCGGCTCAAACCTTCTCGGGACAGGTCAGAGGCATCTAAGAAATAAGAGAAAAGTAGGTTAAAAATAAGATGGTGATTTGGTTAATTGAAAGGAACCATAGTTTGCAGGGAAGGGAGACGAGTTTGCAACTCGGTGCTCACCCTCACCATAGCCGTCAGGTAGCAAGAATTTGTGCACGCGTTGGGATCCTCTTATTCCCATATCATCTACTCCCTATGCCCCATACCGCCGCATCCACGAGCTATAGATCTTTGGGGGAGCAGACCACTACTGCTTCTATGCTGAAGGTACTACAACTGGTAAAACGACATCATGAATTAAATTTTATTAAGAAAAGTAACCTTCAGCAAAAGAAGGTATTTAGTCTATGCAGAAATGATACTACTGTAAAATACATGATAAATACTCCCTCCGTTCCGATTTACTCGTCGTGGTTTTAGTTCAAATTTGAACTAAAACCACGGCGAGTAAATCGGAACGGAGGGAGTATATGATAATGCCTAGTCGAACTAATGCATCTGGGAGCCACAAATGGCAATAGGACCTACTATTCAATTCCAGTCTCTAGAGAACAAAATCACATTGCAACTATTTTTTCTTAAAATAATAAAACAGTACTAAAGAGCCGATATTCAGAATCTGAGCGCTCACCATTTAAATGAGAATTCTAAGCAAAAAATGGGAGTGCAGGGAGGTCACCGTTTAAGTCAAATAGGTAAAATCAACCTTCACAACAATGAAATAGAAATTCTATTTGGAAAGGGTGTTTTCGGGAGCTTCCCACCACTCTGCTCAATGAACAGGACGTTATTGTCCTGAATCATCAGCTAAAACATTGTTAACTGGTCATTATTGCTAACTCAAAAGAGAACTGAAGTAAATATAGTGTATTCAGCAAACCCAAATTATAAGGGTGCAGTAAAAAAAAATTGTATGTCGGACGAATTAGAAGTTATATGCAAATATTAAGATAATTACACTTGTCGGGGCCGAACGGAGAGACAGCAAGAGGTAGCAGCGCGTTTGTTCACTCCGATGCACCTAGGCATGTATGTCAGTTCCGTGCCGAGAATGAAGTACACCACCTGCAAACCTAACGGTGCCACTCTTCCAATGTTGGTGTTTCCACGCCGATAGTCCTCATATCTCTAATATTTGCTGGATAACATAAAGCCTACAGTCACAACTTGTACTAAATCATAGGAAACCGATTAAAGAGAATTAAGAATATGTTCATTTTCTCTCAACTATCAAAGATGGCGAGATTGCATTCAGCAACATAAGCCATAGTTATACTTGTGTTCTTTACGAAATAGCATGTTTATGTGGAAACAAAACAGTCAGCTTACATTTGTAGAAACAACTCAAAAAAATTCTTTTAGTAAATTATGTATGGATGCAGATCGACAATTTGGGTGAGTGTCTTCAGGTAACAAAGTACTTTGATTGTGCCACTTAATCAAAGAACACCTAGGGAAAATCAATTTGCTAATACTACTATACAGACTATGCCTTCAACTCAATGTAGGTCTTAGTGCATCCCCATGACTGGAAACAAAGGATCTTTACACGTGATTTTTATTAACATGGAAAATTACATTGAAAGCTTTTCCTGCTTAATGTCAACTAACATGTCAACATTAGTTTAAACATATGCATAAGGACTCAGCAAGAGCCAGCTCTACAAGTATTTCACATGAAGAGTAAAATAGAAGGGCTAGTGTGAAAGAAGAGTACTCACCCAAATGGATATATGGCCTTGCAGCAGCTGTTGCATCAATAAGGACCGTAACTTTCTCATAGTCCAATGCCACAGTGTCGTAAACAGTCTGCCGGATGCAATTTTCCCATCTTGACATGGGTTGAGAAAAGATAATCAGGAAAGTAAAGCCGCTAACTGAGAACACAACAACAAGTCATCATATTCCCTGAAATCCCTGAAAATACCTTACTTCACAGACATATAAAAAATTCCATAGGGGTTGTCATATGGATCATTGATGGTGCCAACAATTATTTAACTATGATGAGGATAATTTAGCTATATCATTTGTGCTGCCAACCTAAAGAACATGCTCTGCTCAGTAAGAGATCCATTAATACAAAAGGAGGAGGAAGCAGAGCACATCACACAAGGTTGCATACATATAGACTGAGGGATTGTGCGAAGCTCACCTTGGCATGTTGGCATCAGACATGTTTATTGTTGCTTCGCAGGTGCGTCGTTAGCCGCCTCTCCAGGCTGCTGCACCGTGCAAGCTCACCAGTATCACAACAATAGAATATGGCTTTGACCACCTGCCCTGAGCATGCAAGCCTCCATATTAACCCATGTATAGAGGGAATTTTTTTACGGAACAAATGTACAAAGGGATGAATAACAGAAATACGGAAGCTTACCAGCAAAATTCTTTGTGCCTGCAGTTACATCCTTCAAACGAATATACTGTAGAATCAAAATTGAATCAAGTCAATCAGAAATCAAGGCTGGGGGATGAAAAAAGAGCTTCATATGTGAATGTTTTCATGGAAAAAGAAGATAAAATTCTAGGTTTGAGGAGCTCACGTTTGGCCCTGTGCTCACCATGTGCAGGGACAGAAGAGTTCAAGGCATCGCTCGGGGCAGCGAAGGAGGAGGTCCTCGGGAGGCGGTGTGAGCTCCTGGGGGAGGCACCCGACGCCTCGAGTTCGTGGGGCCTCGGGTGACTTCAGGAGGCGGCAGAGCTCAGGGCGGAGGCCGGAATCGAAGTTGTTTCCATCTACTCCTCCCTGGACCACCAAGGCTTGGAGGGGCAACAGTGCGCCGGGGACATGGGATGAGGGACCGGCGCACCTCCCTCTCCTCTTTCCTCTCCTCTCTCTCCCTTTCATCTTCTCTCTCCTGCAGATCGAATCGAGCGCCGCCGCCATCTCCCTTTGCCTGCACGTCGTCTTGTCCGTGCTAGTCGGGTGAGGAGGCAGTGGAGGTTGAGGCAGAGGAGATGAGGCAGCCGAGAGGGAGGGAGGAAGCGGCGGCGGCGGCGCCGGCCTGGAGAAGAGGAGCAGGATGAAGAAGAGATGAGGGAAAGAGACGGGCTGACCAGGTAGATATTTCTGCCTCAATCCACCCATCCAATCCCACGCTCGCCGCGTCCCATCTCTTTTCTCACCCAAGACGTACTCGAGACACACCACAAAGCTAGGCCCGCGGCCAAAGGAGGCCCACTCGTCATACACTGAAGCACGAAGGCATAGCGTGTAAAGAAACCAACGAGCAGATTTTTGACAGGACGATAGAAACGTACGACAGTGATAGATCGTGTGAAGGAAAATCATCGCCCGATGCAGTTACCTCGGCTATGCGGGTAGCGTAGCCGGGTTTATATGTTCAATAAAATAAAATAGGGGAGACGTAGCCGCCAGCCACACAAGTGAGCGTAGCCGTACTCCCGGGGCTAGTCCAGCGTGCCGCTTGTGTTGTCTGCTCGTACCAGCCGTTTCTTCAGCCTGCCTTCATGCACTCTCCCCTGCCCAACGACCCCCAAGACTCATCCGAGACGCCTGGCGCGCGCGCACCGATGACGTGCCACAACAACCCTACGCGCTATACCCTCTTCCCCGGAAAATCTCTCCCCCTATATATGCTCGCTGGAACGGCGGCGAGTCTGGACACCCATTAACACACAGCGAGCTCACCTCACAGAGCTCCAAGATCGCTAGCGGGTGTCCGTTCACCCTAGACCAAGAATAAATGGGCATCCAGGCGAGCCGCGCCCTCGCCGCGCTCCTCGTGGCGGCGCTGGCCGCCGCGACCCTGCGGGGAGCCTCGGCGGTGGTGCAGTGCGGCCAGGTGACGCAGCTGATGGCGCCCTGCGTGCCGTACCTCAGCGGCGCCCCCGGGATGACGCCCTACGGCATCTGCTGCAACAGCCTCGGGGTGCTCAACCAGCTCGCCGCCACCACCGCCGACTGCGTCGCCGCCTGCAACTGCGTCAAGGCGGCCGCCAGCGGGTTCCCGGCCGTCGACTTCAGCCGCGCCGCGGCGCTCCCCGCCGCCTGCGGGCTCGCCATCAACTTCGCCGTCACGCCCAACATGGACTGCAACCAGTACGTACCACTACGCATGCATGCACTGCCGCACGCGTACCGATATTTCATGAATTCCATGGATGCAAACATGCAAAGTATGCCTAGGTTCTTCTTCATCTGATCTTCATTTTTTGATTCGATCGTCGTTGCATCCATGCAGGGTTACGGATGAACCCTGAGATCGGACTGGAGAACCACACGCACGCAACGTACGCAGAGGAAAAGCTTAGGTGTTGTACTGACCAAAATAAAATCAGCAAAGATAGTATAAGATTGAATCAAGGGCCTTCAATCATGCATGTGCCGAACTGTTTAGTTGATTAATATGTAATTCAATTGTTATCCCGATGTATTATTTCTGTGCTTATTGGAATAAAGTATATGCATGCTAGGTCGACTTTCATACACTATGGAAAACGCTTCGCTAGGGCGTAGCGCCTGTGGCGTCTTCGGGGCGACGCCCCCGCCGCCGCCACTGTTGCCGGGCCTGGCCTTGGCCTCCACCGGCGTCCTTGCCGTGTGCGCTCCCTGGGCGTACTACGGCCATGTTGCGACTACGTCCGCCCGTTCTCCGCCGGGACTCTATGTCCATGACGGTACGCTGGTTCATCTGATGGGTAAACCTAGATGCATCCGATCCAAGAACTCCAAAGCAGAAACGTTACGGGACTTCTACTCCATGGGCCATGGCAACTCCAATCAGAAATCCTAAAGCATCAAGGAGTTTGTGCGCATCTCATCTCAAGATCAGCGACCCACCAGATCGGAGCTTGGCGCCTGACTGTACACCTCATCTGATGTTCATACTGTTCGTACTGTCCACGACGTCGCCGCCGGCGCCACCACTAGCGATGGCGCCGGAGGTAACCGAGGTGAAACCAGATGTTGGTGGGGGCGACAAAGGGGCTCCCCTTGCGGATGCTACCCGCCCAAAGCCGATAGCTGGAGGATCTGAGGCCCTTGGGGCGGACAGCTCAATGGCGCGCGATCGTCACTATGCTGGAGATGGCACCTTCTTGGATGGTTGGTCAATCCGTGGACACAGCAAAGGAACAGTCAGCGGGTTACGGACCAGAAGTTTGTATGGAGGGTGAGGATCAGGAAGAAACAAAGGAGCTTGCTGAGGTTGTTATGGTGAACCCTAGGGTGTTACCAGAACCGACAAGGACATGGATAGGAATGGAAACAGGGAGCAGCAGGGAGCGTGAGGTGGATATGGAGGCAACCAGCCGTGGGGCCGCTGGTCAACTGACAGGGCCAGGTGTGTGGTGCTCCGTCAGGAGCCATGAATTGCCTCAGTTAGAACTGTCGGGGAGTTGGAAACAAACCGACAGTTCGGGATCTGGTAGCCCTTGTTAAGGCCACCGAGGCGAGGATAGTGTTCTTATGTGAAACCAGGCAAAGTTCAGAAAAAGATCGGCGTCTACGTAATAGGCTGGGTCTCAGAGGTTTTGCTGGTGTTGATAGTGTGGGTCTTAGTGGTGGTCTTGCATTATTTTGGTGTGATCAGATATACGTTGATGTCAAGGATATGAATGAAAGGTTTACCGATGCATATGTCCATGTATCTCCTACTGCACCTCTTTGGCGGCTGACTTGTGTGTATGGGGAACCTAGGGTAGAAAACCGGCATCGTATGTGGACAAGTTTATAGAATTTGCACGTAAGTTCAGATTTGCCATGGTGTGTCATCGGTGATTTTAACGAAACCATGTGGTCCTTTGAGCACCTTGCAACAACTCAGCGAAATGAAAACCAAATGATAGCATTCAGGGACGCCTTGGAATGTTGTAATCTAGTGGACTTGGGATTCCAAGGGTTACCGTTCACGTACGACAACAAGCAGCGAAGAAACAGGAACGTTAAGGTTCGGTTGGACCGCGCCGTGGCTGATAATAATTGGCGGAATTTGTTCTCTGCTGCTAAGGTCGTGCACCATGTCTCGCCTTGCTCGGATCACCTTCCAATCCAGCTGAAATGTGAAAGAGATGAAGAGAAAGTTTATAAGCCATGTTACAGGAGGTATGAGATACTATGGGAACGTGATGGGAGCTTGCCAGAACGGGTGGCGCAAGCATGGGAGGAGGCTGGGTCGAAATTTAATCTTGGTAATGTGAAGGCTGGTCTGAGTAGCTTGCTGCTGAAACTCCATGATTGGGGAAAGAAAAGGTTCAGGAATGTAACAAGAGAGTTAGAAAAATCGAGAACCAGGCTTGAAGATCTCTTGAACATGAATGCGGATAGAGATGAGATAAAAAAGGTGACCGACCATATGAACGAATTACTTTATCAGGAGGAGATGTTATGGCTGCAACGGTCGCGTGTTGATTGGCTCAAGGAAGGGGACCGAAATACAATTTTTTTTCACCAGAAAGCATGGCGGGCTTGGAAAAATAGAGTGAAGAGCTTAGTGGATAATCAAGGGGTAATGCAGAAGGATCATCATACGATGAGTGCAGTGGTGCAAGATTATTTTACGTCCATGTTTACACGTGATAGTAATCTGAACCCAACGCCGGTCATTGAGCCTTTTAACCCTGTTGTTACTGATGTGATGAATGAAAAGCTATGTGCAGAATTTTCAGAGAAGGAGATTGCGGATGGGCTATTCCAAATCGGCCCTCTCAAGGCTCCCGGCAGTGACGGATTACCAGCGCGCTTTTTCCAGAGGAATTGAAGTGTCCTTAAGGAGGAGGTTGTCAGGGCTGTGAGGGAGTTCTTCCGTACTGGAGTTATGCCGGATGGCGTAAACGAAGCGATCATTGTACTCATACCAAAAATGGATGAACCAACAAGAGTTTCAGATTTCTGACCAATTAGCTTGTGCAATGTCCTCTACAAGATAGTGGCAAAGTGTTTGGTTAATAGGCTAAGGCCCGTGCTGGACGAGATCATATCTCCGTTTCAGAATGCATTTGTTCCTGGTAGACTCATTACAGATAATGCACTTTTAGCATTTGAATGCATTCATGCCATACATCAGGAGAAGAGAGAAGATAATAGCTTTTGTGCTTATAAATTGGATTTGTCCAAAGCATATGACCGAGTCGATTGGGGCTTCTTGGAGCGAGTGATGGTTAAGCTGGGTTTTGCTCATCGGTGGGTGTAGTGGATCATGACGTGTCACCACGGTGAGATATACTATCAAATTCAATGGAACCCTCTTACAATCGTTCGCACCGGAGCGTGGTCTCCGGCAAGGTGATCCCCTCTCGCCATTTTTGTTTCTTTTCGTGGCTGATGGTCTCTCCGAGTTGCTGAAACAGGGTGTGCGAACAAATGCCATAGAACCCGTGAAGGTCTGCCGAGGGGCACCAGGAGTCTCGCATCTTCTCTTTGCGGACAACACGTTACTGTTTTTCAAGGCTACACAACAGCAAGCAGAGGCGGTAAAGGGGATTATTCATGAGTATGAAGGGGCGACTGGACAACTAATAAATCCAGCGAAGTGTTCTATTCTGTTTGGCCAATCTTGTTCGAGTAATGAGAAGGAAAATGTGAAGCGGGAACTAGGAATTCAGCAAGGAAACTTTGAGGAGAAGTACTTGGGCTTGCCAACACCGGAAGGGAGAATGCATAGAGGAAGATTCCAGAACCTTCAAGTCAAACTCCTGAAAAGGATATGTATTTGGGGAGATGGGAATATGGCCTCGGGCGGTAAGGAAATTTTGATAAAAGCGGTTGCTCAATCCATTCCCACGTACATTATGGGGTTTTTCAAACTTCCATTCTCTGTCTGTGATGATCTTACTCGTATGGTCAGAAATTATTGGTGGGGCTCAGAGAAAGGGAAGAGGAAAACGCATTGGATGGCATGGGAAAATATCATAAAACCGAAGGCTACGGGAGGGCTTGGCTTCAAGGATTATCGACTCTTCAACCAGGCTTTGCTCGCTCGGCAAGCGTGGCGGTTGCTAACTAATCCAGAAAGTCTTTGCGCGCAGGTTTTAAAGGCCAAATATTATCCCAATGGCTGCCTGGAGGATACGGTGTTCGCGGGCAATGCTTCATCAACATGGCAGGCCATCACTTATGGCCTTGAGCTCCTCAAGAAGGGACTGGTTTGGAGGATCGGCGACGGCCAGGGGGTGCGCATTTGGCGTGACCCTTGGCTCCCTCGGCCTCCGTCATACCGGCCGGTCTCGCTTCCTGGAAGGTGTAGGATAAGGCGCGTTGCTGACCTTCTCAGTGATCAAGGAACGTGGGACGTCAACCTGCTCCAACAATACTTCATCCAGTCGGATATCGATGAGATCCTCAAGCTTCGGCCGGTGCCACGCATGCAAGACGTCCTCGCCTGGGGACCGGATAAGAGGGGTATCTTCTCCGTCAGGTCTGCCTACAAGCTTGGCCTCGACGAGAAATTCCGCACGTCTACGTGCGCCACGAGCAGGGCACCGGACGGCAATCGTGTCGTCTGGACGGCATTGTGGGGGTGCCCTGTTCCTCTGAAGGTACGAATATTTGGGTGGCGGCTGGCTACAAATACTCTTGCAACCATGGAAAATAAAATGAGTAGAACTATAGAAAAAACTGACATATGTGCTGTTTGTGGCATTGAACGGGAGGACTCTTTCCACGCCGTCTGCAGCTGCCCAATGGCGGGCACTCTTTGGGATGCTATGAGGGAGGCGGCCGATACCGGCGCGAGCGGAGATCAAGAACACCGGGACGGAGTGGTTGCTGCACCTCCTCGCCGGCTGCGACGAGACCCAGCGGATGGTCATTCTTATGACATTTTGGCGTGCATGGCACTGCCGAAATGAGGTACTCATCACAAGCCGGCGCCCCCCATCGAGGCGTCGAGACGCTTCCTCAACAGCTACATCGAGTCTCTTCTCTGCATCAAACAGTACCCCAAGGAGGACACTGTTAAGGGCAAGATGGTGATCCATAGTGCACGTCAGCTACCCAAGGAGAAGAAGGAGAAGCCAGCTGGTGTGCTGGACACGCAGTGGATGGCGCCGCCGGCGGGATGCGTGAAACTAAATGTGGACGGGTCTTTCGTCCATGGGGAGTCTAATGGAGGGGCGGGAATGGTGCTTCGAGACGATACCGGGGCCATCATCTTCTCCTCATGTCGCTACCTTCGTGCATGCTTTTCCCCATTAGAAGCCGAGCTGGCTGCATGCCTCGAAGGAGTGGCCCTGGCGCTTGCACACACTGATAAGGAATTAATAATTGAGTTGGACTGCAAGGAGGGAGTGGAGCATCTGAAGGTGTTAATAGGTCCCAAGTCGCTGGCCTGATCGAGGAGTCCAAGAATTTGTCGCATGGGATCAGGCCTCACAGCTTTGTGCATGTTTTGAGGCCATGCAATGCCGCTGCCCACTTTATGGCCCAGATGGGACGATGCGCACAACGTACTGCTATTTGGTTTGGTTCCGGGCCTGATGATCTTTGTAAGATTTGTGAAAACGAGTGTAGCTACTGTCACTGATTAATATATACTCGTTTCACCCGCAAAAAAAAAAAGTATATGCATGCTACGGAACCTCTACCGTAGTTTGTTCCAGTGCACTGCAATTGCGTCGCCTCTGCTGGTCCTTGTTGCGACCTTCTACCGAACCACTAGTACCTTACCTTACGGCCTCAGTCCAAGGTGTTCCCTCTTTTTAACTAGGTCCGACTCTTCTTCGCTAAGCAGTATGGGACTAAACTAATGATAGTGTGAGCTCGCGCGCGAAGGAACATAGCAACGAGTGAGACCACGTAGACAGGTATGCATGTCTCTCCACCGAAGGCAGTATCGCCGGCGGGCCGAACGCTTGGATTAAATTAAACGACGACGCCGGGAGCTTAGAGTCAACGACGACGGCTTTCTCATGCCTGGCTGAAGAAGGTTAGCCTAATGTCTTCCCGCAAAAAAAAAAAGGTATATGCATGCTACGGAACCTCTACCGTAGTTTGTTCCAGTGCACTGCAATTGCGTCGCCTTTGCTGGTCCTTGTTGCGACCTTCTACCGAACCACTAGTACCTTACCTTACGGCCTCAGTCCAAGGTGTTCCCTCTTTTTAACTAGGTCCGACTCTTCTTCGCTAAGCAGTATGGGACTAAACTAATGATAGTGTGAGCTCGCGCGCGAAGGAACATAGCAACGAGTGAGACCACGTAGACAGGTATGCATGTCTCTCCACCGAAGGCAGTATCGCCGGCGGGCCGAACGCTTGGATTAAATTAAACGACGACGCCGGGAGCTTAGAGTCAACGACGACGCCTTTCTCATGCCTGGCTGAAGAAGGTTAGCCTAATGTCTTCCCGCAAAAAAAAAAAGGTATATGCATGCTACGGAACCTCTACCGTAGTTTGTTCCAGTGCACTGCAATTGCGTCGCCTCTGCTGGTCCTTGTTGCGACCTTCTACCGAACCACTAGTACCTTACCTTACGGCCTCAGTCCAAGGTGTTCCCTCTTTTTAACTAGGTCCGACTCTTCTTCGCTAAGCAGTATGGGACTAAACTAATGATAGTGTGAGCTCGCGCGCGAAGGAACATAGCAACGAGTGAGACCACGTAGACAGGTATGCATGTCTCTCCACCGAAGGCAGTATCGCCGGCGGGCCGAACGCTTGGATTAAATTAAACGACGACGCCGGGAGCTTAGAGTCAACGACGATGCCTTTCTCATGCCTGGCTGAAGAAGGTTAGCCTAATGTCTTCCCGCAAAAAAAAAAGGTATATGCATGCTACGGAACCTCTACCGTAGTTTGTTCCAGTGCACTGCAATTGCGTCGCCTCTGCTGGTCCTTGTTGCGACCTTCTACCGAACCACTAGTACCTTACCTTACGGCCTCAGTCCAAGGTGTTCCCTCTTTTTAACTAGGTCCGACTCTTCTTCGCTAAGCAGTATGGGACTAAACTAATGATAGTGTGAGCTCGCGCGCGAAGGAACATAGCAACGAGTGAGACCACGTAGACAGGTATGCATGTCTCTCCACCGAAGGCAGTATCGCCGGCGGGCCGAACGCTTGGATTAAATTAAACGACGACGCCGGGAGCTTAGAGTCAACGACGACGCCTTTCTCATGCCTGGTTGAAGAAGGTTAGCCTAATGTCTTCCCGCAAAAAAAAAAAAAAAAAAGGTTAGCCTAATGTCACCGCACCGGCCGCAGTACGGGCCAGCTTGCAGCTGCTCGTTGACTGATCGCCGTCCAGTCCCCTTCATCGCCTATAAGTAATATGTAGACAAAGCATTCGAGGCGCTTCACGCCAAAGCGCCGGCTATACTCAGAGGCTCTTTTGTAGAACGCCTTGATTTCCCCTGTTTTGAAGGCAATTTGTAAATTCGCCCTTGAAGGTTGTGAGCTTCGGAGGCATTTCTGAAAAGTGCAACATACGGACTTTCCACCTCATCAAACGTGCAATGTCAGCATCCACTAGCATTATTTTCCATTCATGCATCACATCCACTACTTTTAGTTATTACAATGTGCACTCTCTCACTTTATCTAGTCATGCATGTCCGCCACATCATAATTAGTCATGTAATGGTATTAATTTAATTTATTTTAAAAATTTCACAAAATGTTAAATTGCTAACTTAAAAAAAGTTAGAATGCGGTAATAATATTTCGTAGCTACATATTTCTTAGTGTTTCCGCAGCAACGCTCGGACAATCATCTAGTATTAATGAAGTACGGGTCATGTCTGCCCGTTCACCATCAACATTTTTATAGAAAACCCCTTATGTTTTGAAGAATCAACCCGCGGTACATCTTTGAGAGAAAAAAAGAATTGTTTTCCAATTTTTATGGAAAACCCCCTACAGTTTTGGGTAATTAACCTGCAGTTCACTTTTAAGTGACAAAACAAATCTTTTTTTGTTTTTATAGAAAACCCCCAACAATTTATGGTAATTAACCCACAGTTCACTTTTAAGTACAAAACATGATTTTTGAAATATCCATATCTTTTATAGCCTAACTCTAATTTTAACATGTTATATATGAAATTTATGATAATTAACCCGCAGTTCACTTTTAAGTATAAAACTTGCTTTTTGAAATATCCATTTCATTTACACCCTAACTCTAATTTTAACATGTTATATATGAAATTTGATTAGAAAAATATGTAGCATCCGAATATGATGTTATTTTACATATTAACTATCTTTAAAATGCTATTTAGAGTGAAACCTTAATCAATAGCATGCGATCCGTCTTTCCTTCGTACGAGTGCCGATCTCGATTGCAAATGAACACCTCGACAAACAAAATTGGAGATGAAAGAAACCATCGATAGCCACGCATGCATGCCTTGGCAAACCTAGCAAGGGAAAACTATTCTCATCTTGTGCCTAGAGAGAGAGACAGCTTAGGATTGACCATATTCAAACACGTTGTGGTTCTGTAGGCACTAAGATCATCGTTGGAGAGGGTGGGACGGAAGACAAACGACAACATAGATGGGGTTGGATGTTTAAATAAAGAACGTGGACCTATTAGGGTCTTGACTCATGATTGCGCATGTGCTATCTTTTTCTCCCATTGCAACATACGGGCTCTTTTGCTAGCATTAATACTAACTGATACATGTATTTGAGCTCTGTAGCTGACAACCCCTACGTCAGTGCTCAAGATATACCAATCAACAACTACAATAATTTAAAACGACATACTTCAATTCTCTAGAAAAACATTTTTTTAAAGTAAAACGTACTCGCTCCCTCCGTTTCATAATGTAGTGATAATAGATTTTTTCAAAAGTCAAACTTCATAATTTTTGACCATCTTTATAGAGAAAATATTTACGAACACTAAATGCATATTATTAGAAACATAATGAGTTCGCTTTTGCTAATACTCAGGCACCTGAATTTTTTCCAGCTCTCAGTCGATTATGTGCGTCGCCACACGTGAGCCCTTTTGCTTTAGACATCAACACACTTCGACCTAAGAGGCTGCAACCTCACTACGGGTCACGAGTGGGTTGAAGTGTGCGGTGTGTGTGTGCCCCATTGTGCGTGTCTGTGTGCCTCAGCTAGCGTGTGCGTGGGTTGTGTGTTCTTTGTGTGTGTGTCAGTGTGTGTGTGTCTGTGTGTGATGCGCGAGCGCGTGTATGTCTCCGTGAGGTAGAAATGAGGTAGCTAGATACCAACGACATGAGATGCAATTCAATGTCAAGATAAGAGGTGATCAATTTCCAATGCCGACGTTCTGATTTATTTGTTTATTCATGTTTAATTTTTTTACCGTCGAATTTTCCTTAATATTTGTGCATGTGACAATGTATTTGATGTTGCAATCGTGTGCCAGTTAGTTTTATGTTAGGAAATTATGACGTACTTCCTCTGTGAACTAATATAGGACGTATTTTATCACTACTTTAGTGATCTAAAATGTTTTATATTAGTTTGCGGAGAGAGTAATTTATTTTGTGAGTGATCTACTTCAATCATAATAATTATTAAAGTTGCACTATATGCTTGTTAATTATTGCATTTTTCCAAACAGTGCAAGTTCTATTAAATCTGTTGTAAAAAAATTCATCAGTTGCTTGGTTCTGTTTCTTCATTTTCTTTCTTCCGTTAGCATAATACCAGTGCCCTTAATTCATTCCAAATTCTAAACAATGTTTTTATAATGTCTTTGTTATTATGACTAACTCGGTTTTTTGGTCATCAGGTTTTTCCAATATTTGTGAATGCGATGGCATATTGGATGCTGCAATTGTGTGCCACTGCTTATTTTTGTGTTCGGAACTTAAAATGAAATTCATTTCGTAAGTGACCTACTTGAATCATAAGAATTATTGAAGTTGCACTACTAAATGCTTATTATTGCATATTGTAGAATAGTGCAAATTCTACGAGGTCTGTTACAAATTTTGGTCATCATTTGCTTTGAGTTTTTCATCATTTCTCTTCTTTTAGCGTACAACCAATCCCTTAATTCATTCTACCCCCAAATAAGATTTCTTTATGTTTCATTTTTTTATTATGCCTTTGTTATTCATGCTTAGTTGGACCATCGTTTTTCTTCTTATATCTATGCAGCTGACATCGTATTTAATGATGCAATCATGTGCCAAAACTTAATTTTGTGTGATGAACTTAAAATAAAATTTAATTTTAATCGATCTACTTGAATGTTATTACTATTAAAGTTGCACTAGTTCACATGTCCTTGTGCATTACCGAATAGTGCATGTTAGGCATAATTGTGTGCAAATTTCCAATATATTCTATTTCTTGCATATAGTAAAAGGGCTTGACAATAAGTCTTTATGGTTCTTTACGTCGACAAAGTTGTATAACATTATTATTTTCAAATTTTCTTATTGTTTCTTTTATTGTTAAAACAATCTTGTAGTTCATTATCCAATGCAAAATATTTTTTTTTCATATTTTTTCTTTATTCATCTCATCTATCAGGTAACTCCATCCCTAGAATTCTATCTTCCTCAGAAAGTAAGCATGTTTCTCTCTATGATTTTTTTCATTATATTTTGTATTTGCTATTGACAACTGCTTGAATTTTTTGGGCTAAGTCAACTTTTCTTCTTCTTTTTATGCATGTTTGTTGCTGTTTTTCTTTATTTTAGTCGATTTTTTTCTTTATGTATAATTTTGGATGTTAGGTGTGTGTGTAAATGTATACATGCAAGTGTTATAGAATATATGTATGCTAGAATGCGAAAAATTCACTATTATGTTTTTATTCTTGCATATTACAAAAAGCGTTATTTTTGTGCAAATTGTGTGCAAGTTTTGTCACCATTAGGTTTAAGTTTTTTTCATTTTATTTCTTCTTTAAGCATAATACAAATGCCAATCATTCTTTCTTAGATTTTTTTTATATTTTGTCTGTTCAAGTACAATATAATACGTGTGTATATTATACCCTAGTGTGAAAGTTGCGCTATTATATGCTTATTATTTTCATAATTTTAAAAATTCTATGAAAATTGTAGGCAAGCTTTGTCATCGTTTATTTTAATTTTTCATTTCCTTTCTGTTTTAAGGGTAGTACCAGTGTCACTAATTTATTTTCTTAGAAAAAATCAATTTTTTATTTTGTATGTGTAAGGACTATACAATTAATATGTGTGAAATTATACTAGAGTGTGAAAATTCGATAAATGCCAACAGCGGTCGACCTCCATGGAGGTGGGTATTTTGAAAAAATCGAAAATCATATTTCAAAGTTTCAAATTTTTTTGAAAAAAATCATACATGTTAACATGGATGTATTCTACATGTGTGTAAATTTTGAAGATGAAATACATTATGACGAGAGCTACACAAAAAAGACAAATCGCGTTTTCAAACTGATGAACAGTGAAAACACTGTTCACTATTAGAAATGCACGATTTTCTCTTTTTTGTGTAGCTCTCACCATAACGTATTTTGTTGTGAGATTTTATATCCATGTATAATACATCCATATGAATGTGTTGAATTTTTTTCAGAATTTTTTGAAACTCCAAAATGTAATTATTGAATTTTTAAAAATATCCACCTCCATGGAGGTCGCCCGCCAAAAGCCCTCACTATTCACTATTATATGCTCATTATTTGCATACTATAAAAAAAATGAAGTTTCTGTACAAATTGTGTGCAAGTTTTCGTTTTTTTTGGTTTTGTCTTTCATTTCATTTCCTCTTTAAGGGTAATACAAATGCCACTAATTCATTTTTCTTCCTTAGTACACTTCATTTTTTTATTTTTTATTTTACTTCTTTACAGAAAAAGGTGAAATGAGGAATGAGATGAACGGTGGCCCTTGATTTTCAATGTAATGGTCCAAACAAATATGACTGAATGCCAAAAGAAAAAATGAGGCGCCCGCTGATGGATAGTCGCTATTTTCATAAGTAACAACACCTTTAGAATTCTTTCTTCCTTAGATTGTTTTTTATCACTTATTTATGTATTTATGTATTTTTCTGGGTACGTAACACGACTTCCATAATATTCTTCCTTACATGCAATTTATTCTTTTTGTGGATCTTTTAATGAGAATTATTATTATTTTGGTTTGTTTTCGTTAATTTATAGATTGTTTGGTTCACTGTTTTGAACAAATATTCTTTTTTTCCTTGTCCAAATGTGTATGGCGCTTTACTTTTAATTCAATACTTTTATTTCCAATAATTTTGTTTAAACAGGTCGCTAGGTTAACCTTAATTCCACATATCAAAGCGTGTCATGTAATTTGTTTTCAAAATTACATATGAAAAATGTAATTTATTTTGTGATTATGATTATAAGATTTAGCATAATGGTTAGACTAGTTTGGTTTTTTTTCCTCCATTAAACTTTATAACTATGGTGTATGTGTGTGAAAGCAAACCATATATACATAGTGATTGTTATATAGTGCTTCGCATGTATAGCGTGTGTGCATGCACGAGATACCAGTTCTAGTCATTCGTATGTCTACTACTATAACAGTAGTACGTTTTTGTAGACAAACTAATAAAAGTACGTAACATCAATCGTGCGACACGGATAATACTTTCTCCCTGTTGGGCTTTGATGGGCTGGATATTGAAGATAACTGAAAGGACATAATTATTCAGTCAACTCAGGACAAATAGTTTCTATGTGGTTCGTTGGATGTGAATCCAACTGTACAGGGAAAATAAAATAAAATTTTCAGGCACTTGAGCCATAGGTGCAGTGGCGGAGCCAGGATTGGCTAACGCCCCAGGCGAGAAACTAAGGGCTAAAAACGACCTAGAAAAAACTCAAGTTTCAAGGCATACAAGAGCCAATCTATGTTGTATAACTAATAAGAAACCAAACATAATATTCAATGGCAGCATTTGTTCCATGATGGTCAACTAATAAAGTAAGACAAATCAAAAGACAATGTGTAGCATATATAGATGATACAAAAGATTGATACCAAATCAAAGTATTGGTTGATCTGAGCCTCCCATGACTACATTCAATAGCGGAAGAAGATAAACCTTCAATGATAAATTTTGAAATGGAAATCAGTGCATAATATAGCAAGTAGAACTAGTTAATAAGAGATCCAAATTGTGAAAACTTACGTCTAGGAGGAGGCAAAACGCCTTTGTGTATGCGATAACCTTGAAATCGCCCGATGATCTTTGATTCTTCAATAATAACAAATTGTGAAAACTTACGCCAAGGAGTTGAGTTATAACACTAGGGATATTATCAGTTGTTTGAGTTGAAGGACCTGTTTCCGCGGTTCCTGTGATTCGAACTTGAAAAAAAGAATTCAATGCCTTCTTTCTTTTACTCATCTTGGCTTCCAGTAACATTATATAGAAACAAAATTACTAAATGTCAATATTTGTTTTCTCATCTAAGTATCTAACAAACAGTGGCATCAAGCAACAACGGTGTCATCTAGCAACTGACAAAAATAGTCATCGAACAGTAGCATCTACAAACAAAAATTGAGGTTTGAAATAGCTACTTAGCTAGGATACCTTTCCTCTTGCTGCTGTCTGCTCTGTGTTGCGGTCGCTGAGGACAAAGGCGCCTCCTGCTACTGGAAAGGGCCATCTCGCCGGCAGTTCGCCGGGGTCGCCGCCTCGCCGGACAGGGCAGCAGGTAGCAGCCCGCAGCGAAGTGGATTGAAGGGGGGCGTGCGCTAGGCGCAGAAGGGCACTGAAGGGGGGCGGGGCGGCTGGATAGGCAGCACGACGAGTCGACGACGGCGGACGGCACCGGCGGGCAGCGACGCGACCACCGGCCACGCTAGGGATCGTCAAGTTGGGGGAAGGGGCGGCGCCGTGACGAACAAGCTCGTCCAAATCCTGGTCGTGAGCACTAAGCAGCGAACAGCGCACGCGGAGGCCTGGGCGGCTGGGCCAGTTGGCCTGGGCTGCCTTGGCTTAGAAGTGGGCTGCGCCCCAGGCCAAACGTTTTTTTCTTGTAAATATGGGCCTAGAAAATTCCCCACGCCCCAGGCAATGGCCTGGGCTGCCTGGGGCCCAGCTCCGCCCATGCATAGGTGCTCCCTAATGAGCTCTATTTTCATATTTTTATATGTTTGGTTATGTAGATATAAATAGTTTTCCATATAAACTTGGTCCAAATTTGCTAAGTTTGACTTTTCAGAAAATCTATATGTATTACATTATGGAATGGGGGGAGTACTACTAGTAAACATACTCTAGCTCTATAACTAAGTAACTGAAACACCCCCCCTCTCAATGCTCAACATATATCAGTCCAGAACCACAAGAAAGTTAAAAACCGAATACTTCAATTCTCGGATAGAAAATTATCTCTTAAAAAGTAAGACATAGGTAGTCTTAACGACGATCCATGTTGAAATAGCTACAAGAAAAATCGCAACAAACCTGTTGGAAACTCCCCTTAGCAATCGTTAAGACAGCAACAAAGTGTCCATACCACAACTGCAAGATGATAAGAACGACTACGAGCATGGAAAACCAAAATCACTTCTTAGAAGTTCAGGGAAGATCCCAGAAATTCTTGAGCAGTATGAGGATGATGTTCACGTTGCGCTTGGTGCCCTTGCTGATCGCGTGCGCGACCAACTCATTGGCAAGTGCCTTCGCACAGGGAGGGCCGCTGTTGTTTGTTGGCTTCTTGTCCCACTCCCTGATGATCCGTGGGACGCTCAATCTTCTCTCGATGAAGGCGCACGCGTCGCTTGGAGTGACGACGTCCCAGAGCCCGCGGGTGGCCAGGATCAGGAACTTGTCCCCTGGCTTCCGCTTCACCGCGACGACCTCAGGATCCGGGACAGCAAGCCTACGGGCAGTAGCCCTAAACTTTGAGCTCCCTGCATATTAGGAGGTGTGTCTTTTTAGTATGGTAGAAAACTAGGTTTAAAAAAAAGCATGGTAGAAAACTAGAAATTAAACTCATGGGTACGGGTGTCATGTAGCTTGAATTCATGTGGGAACTGAGACACACACATATATATGTGAGATGCACCTTTAAAGGTCACAGGTGAAAGGAAAACTACGCAAATTGCAGGCACAAAGAAGCAAGAAAACATGAGAGTAATTAAGAGTCATGTTCAACTATTTTTTCAAAAAAAATGTGCAGTTTAGACGTTAGACTTACGAAAAGCGTGACGACGCATAATGGCTTCAAGTCTGCTGGTAGATCCAACCACATCACCTCCTCCATTTTGTGGCTGGGCATAAATACATTATGAACCGTGTAAGTTTTTTCTCTCGAGATAAGCTCAAGCAAAGTACATAATTAACTAGCAGATTAAACATTAATCATGTGCAATTTTCTATAGATTATAAACCATGTTTGGAAAGTCAAAGTACCTTTGAAAGTTAAAGTGTTTATGTGGTTTGTACATAAACAAGTCATTTTAACTAAGGACAACCTGACAAAACGCAACTGGACAGGACCTACAAGATGTAGTTTTTGTGATCGGGATGAATCCATCAAACACCTCTTTCTTGACTGCCCGTTGGCAAAAAATTTATGGCGGACGGTTCACATAGCATTTAACATTACTCCTCCGAATACTGTCAGCATGTTATTTGGGACGTGGCTTGACGGGATAGATTCCGAAACAGCGAGGCACATTCGCGTAGGAGTATGTGCTTTATTTTGGGCAGTCTGGAACTGCAGAAATGATTTGGTCTTTAACAGAACAACAAATGGGCAGCAGCCAACGCCATGCATGAACACACATTTTTCTTTTCTTTTTGAAAAGGACGATATACCCATGGCCTCTGCCTCAGATGATGTACACAACCATATTATTAAGAACATGCATAATGTCTGCCGAAGAAAGTGCATCCATAATGTCTGACGCCATGTTCATCATCCACCACTCTACCGGCCTGCTCACATAGAACTAGCCTTAAAAGGAGAAGACGCGGGAAAGAGCGACGGCATCACATCAATCAATTTGTAACAGCATGCATTCCTGTTGTACTTGAACTAGTAGCTGTTAGGAGAAATGTTGGTCTGGCAGCTGCTAGTTGACAGCTCCTAGTTCAAGTACAAACACAAGTAAATAAATGCATTCCGAACATTATATGCTTATTAGTCATGGATATTTGCACTTTACTTTCTGAAAAACAAATCACAGCTAGAAGAAGCACATATATATATACAGTTCTTTGAGGTAAAAATTCGGAGAAATTTCTTATATTTTTTACTGTCAATTTGGAGAAGTGTGGGTCTGGCAGCTGCTAGTTCAAGTACAAACACAGGTATAAATGCCTTTCAAAGCATACCTTCTCTCTCACATGTGTCCTCACATAGAACAGAAGCTTGCATGACCTAGTTCAATTCAAAAGGTGTATGTAGAGCCAAACAATACCTACCGGTAGATTTGTGCTAGCACACCAGGCATTCCGGTTGTACAAAATGAACATTACATAACTATACTAGCTAGCTGATCCCCTTCTTTCATGCCTACAACATTTGGTGTTTCTTCGGTCCAAATTTTATGCTTAGGGGTACACATTGTATAATAATAGTATGTACTCCCTCCGTCCGGAAATACTCGTCGAAAGAATGGATGTATCTAGATGTATTTTAGTTCTAGATACATTCATTTTTATGCATTTCTTCGACAAGTATTTCCGGACGGAGGGAGTAGCTTAAAACTCTTTGAACAATCCAAATAAATAGAAGATCAACCATAACCTAAGACATCCCATTTCATTCATAACATCATATGTAGATTAAAACTTGAGAACTGAAACGTAACGGAACATAGATCTGGATTTCTGAGATGGTGTTGGATGAAGAAAGATTAGAGCAAGGTGGAAGCATTACCATAGGCGTGTGCTCGGGGGTGAGCGGCATGGCCTCATAGCCGCGGTAGATCACGGCCCTAGAAGCGCCGCGGTTGGCAAGCACGAAGTAGTCCTCGAGAACCAGCATGACGAGAGCCCCGGAGCCGACGCGCGCAGGAGCATCGATGCCACTACCGCCACCGAGGAGCACCTCTTTGTCCACCACGCGGACAGCGTCCACGATGAGTGTCTTCCACCAGCCCTCGACGTCGTTCTGAGCCCGCAGGGCCTTGGCGAGCAGGTCCCGCAGAATCTCCTCAGAGACGGCGACGTGCAGCCGCTCTTCCATGTGCTTGGAGAACATGGCGCCCAAGATCCCGTCGAAGACCCCGAAAAAATCAAGTCCCATCGGCGGGGACAGCACCGTGAACGACTTCACGGCGGCCACGGCGTCCTTCAGCATCCGGAGCCGGTCGTTGCGAGTGGCGGTGCCGTACGAGAGGTACATCTGCGGGCATTCTCCCCACGTCGGCACCTCCTCTTCTGGGACATCATTGAGATCGATGTCCATGGAGGCTTGCTAGCTGCTCTTCTGCTTCCCAATGCTAAAACTGTACCTACCGAGCCCCTCAAATTTCAACCTGGCGGTGGAACGCCCCAGCCTTATCTTTGTAGAGGTTCCGTGTATGTGGGTGTGTGTATCACATGACGGGAACTGCTGAACTGGAACCTACCGCGATGTAGAGGTAATGGGTCATATCGCAGCGGGCGATTAATTACCTGGCAAATTTTATCGTCTTCATTAGTTAATTCTTCGCTGGCAGCTGGTTCACTGGATCTGCTCAGGGAAAATATTTGGTAAATATAGTAAACATTAATCACAAGCGAACGCTTATCTCTTTGTTGTTCCCAAAATTTCGTATTTCCCCGCTTCTCTTTGTCATGTTTCAGTGAGCTGCGGACTGGCGTCACGTCTGGTTTGGATGGGCAAGCAGCCCAGCCCAACATATGGCTAGGTTCTTCTTCATATTTTTTTTTGAGGGAATGTCTTCTTCATCTAATCTTCATTTTTCGATTCGATCATCGTTGCAATCATGCTGGGTTATGGATGAACCCTGAGATCGGACTGGTGAACCGCACGCACACAACGTAAACAGAGGAAAAGCTTAGGTGTGTTGGACTAACAATAATAAAACGGAAATCATATCTGGCTCAGGTCAGATATGAGACATTTCCCAGCGAACATCCTTGATGCCGTCTATTCACTTTGCACGAAATCTTAGGGCACTTTCCCCGCCATGTCAGCATTGGGCAATGGTTCGCTCCGGAGGGGTAAGTATATGAATGAGTCGTGGATATACCCTCCCCCTCATTGACCCCGATCCCCAGTCCTTTTTCTTCTTCCCCACTGCACACTGAGCGAGTGAGGCCAACTTCAACGCACGACACCATCCGATTTGTCTGGATTTTGTCCGTTTGGGTCGAGAAAACGAGCAGCAGATAGACGAACGCGTCCGGACATGGCCTCTGCACCCAACGGTGCTGCTCCATTCGGTGAGTTGTCCGCCCCCGACATTTCGTCGAACACCTAGCACGGGCGGCCACCACCGGCGTTGGCGACGAGCACGCAGCCGATGTAGCCGCCGAGGGAGTCCGAGAGGAAGACAAGGGCGGCGGCGGTGCTCGGCCGCGCTCGCCCTGCCGCTCAGCGCACTCGGCCGCTTGCTCGCCCTTCTGCTCGCCGCACTCTCGTCGCGCTCGCCCGCTTGCAATTCCCTTTCATTTTTAATATCTCGATCTTTGGCAATTCCCTTTCGCTTTTTTTAAAACATTTTCAATTTTTGAATCATTGTCATCGTAAAATTTAAAACTTTGTTGAACATGGGAACACAAATTGTAGAACGACGTCAAGTTCAAATACATTTTTTTTTCTTTTTTTCTATAGCCTGTTAGTGTACCATTGCAAATTTATGTAGGTTTTTGTTTTTAATACTCAAATATGCTATGCATGATTTTATATATGATGGCATTTTCCTTTGTGTTCTAGCTGTATGTTATATATGATAATCCCAGATAATGTGGTACTTTATATTTTGTTTTCTGTTTTTTGGGGTCTACAATACCTGATCAATTTGACGTGACTGCATTTTTTTGTACATCATGGCATTTTCTGTGCTGTTTTTAACTTTTTAAAATGAGGTCCCAAATACTAGTTTCATGCATGGCAGTTTTAGATTTTGGCAAACTTTTGTTTATTCACACCTTCATCTGCTGCTTTTGTTTCTCGTCTCAATGCACTTGCAAATATCATTGTAAGGCATTTTTTATCAATCCATGTTGAACATGATGGCAGTTTTATTATATATTTCAGGCTAATTTATATTTATTTTGTTTAGCTATTGAAAGTCAAGTCCAAGTACTAGTTTTAAGGCCTTTTGTGTTACTCACAGCAAAAACTGAGATTTCTTTGTTGCTAAACCTGAGCTCTATGCTAAGAGGTTCGCTGTGGGGATTGTTTCCGAGCTAACGAATATGTTCGCTAGGACCCTCCCCCGTGTCGTCCATAAAATCAGCAAAGACATACAGGATTGATCAAGGGCCCTCAGTCATGCATGTGCCGTACTGTTTAGTTGATTAATATATAATTCAATTGTTATCTTGATGTATTATTCTGTGCTTATATTGGAATAAAGTATATGCATGCATATACTTTATTGACTCTTTTTCGTCAATAAAGTATATGCATGCTAGTATGTTAAAAGACTTGCATCGTTAATCAACGTTGACTTTATCAGCTTGGGCATCTTCGCCTTGCTACCTGGAGTTGGATGTTGCATGGTCTTTTCGACCTTGTACCGAACCTCTATCGTAGCTTGTGTCAGTGCACCGCGTTGCGTCGCCTCTGCTGGGTTCTTGTTGCGACCTTGTACCGAACCACTAGTACCTTTCGGCCTCAGTCTAAGGCCCGACGACAGCCTTCCTTCTATTTTTTTTTAACGTTGATGCATCCATGCTCTCTTGCACTTACACAAAGAGCTAGCCATTTGACACATGCATGCCAGATGCAAATAACCAACCAAACTTGCGTGTGAGCATAGCCTTTCGCTTTTCGGCTCAAATAACCAACCAATAGCTTCATATACTCTAGCTCTGTAACTGACAACCCCCTACCTCAGTGCTCAAGATATACCAATCAACAGCTACAGCAAGTTAAAACGACAGACTTCAATTCTCAGATAGAAAATCATCTCTTAAAGTAAACATACTTTAGCTGTGTAACTATGTAACTGAAATCCCCCTCTCTCAATGCACAAGATATATCAGTCCAAAACCACAAGAAGTTGAAAACCAAATACTTCAATTCTCGGATAGAAAATTGTCTCTTGAAAAGTAAGACATAGGTAGTCTTAACGATGATCCATCTTGAAATAGCTACAAAAAAAAAAAATCACAACAAACTTGTTCCAAAGTTCCCCTTAGCAATCATTAAGACAGCAACAAAGTTTCCAAACCACAATTGCAAGATGATAAGACCGACTATGAGCATGGAAAACCAAAATCACTTCTTAGAGGTTGAGGGAAGACTCTGGTCCCAGAAATTCTTGAGCAGTATGACGACGATGTTCACGTTGTGCTTGGTGCCCTTGCTGATCGCGTGTGCGGCCAACTCATTGGCGAGTATGTTGGCATAGGGAGGGCCGCTGCTGTTTGTTGGCTTGTCCCACGACATGATGATCCACGGCACGTACACGCTCAATTTTTTCTCGATGAAGGCGCACGCGTCGCCTGGAGTGACGAAGTCCCAGAGCCCGCGGGTGGCCAGGATCAGGAACTTGTCCCCTGGCTTCCGCCTCACCGTGAGGACCTCAGGTTCTAGGACAGTAGCCATAAACTTTGAGCTGCCAGCTGTATAGTAGGAGGTGTGCCATTTTAGCATGCATGGTAGCAATTAAACACATGAGGTATGGGTGTGTGAGGGTGTCATGTAGCTTGATGAGTTCATGTGGGAACTAAGACACACACACACACACACACACAGAGAGAGAGAGAAGAAAGGAAAACTATGGAAATTGCAGGCAAAAATCAAAGAAAAGACGAGAGTAATTAAGACTTGGACGTGGATCCTCTGACTTAGAAATCCCTGCCATACCCTGCCTTTGAGTCACTGACAGGTGGACCCCGTGCTCTGTGGGACCCATGTGTCAGTGACTCAAAGGTAGGCTAGCCCACGGCAGGGGATCCTCGTCCTTAAGACTCATGTTCAACTATTTTTTCCAGAAAAATATGGACTTACAAAAAGCGTGAGGAGGCATAACGTCTTCAACTCTGCTGGTAGATCCAATCACATCACCTCCTGCATTTTGTGGCTGCGCATATAAATACATTATGAACCGTGTAAGTTTTTCTTCTTCTCGAGATAAGCTCAAGTAAGTACCTAACTAGCAGATTAAACATTAATCATGTGCAATTTTCTATACATTATAAACTATCACAATTTGGTGCTGAGTGACTTTACAACACACATTTAAAAAATAAGTTAAATAGCTTAAACCCTCTAAATACGAAAAACCGCTGGATCCTAATACAAAGCAGCTGGAAGTAATTGGAGTAAAAGCAATACCTATCATATGCATAATGAACACAGAACAATAATATATATATGAGGTGAGAATGAGATTAATGCCTGGGAGCAAAGATAAGGGCGCACTCAGGTGGTTTAAACTAAATTTTAGCTAGTGTTGGAGACCCAATTGCATCTTTCATACCCATACACTGTACTGAAGTACTGATTACATAGTTCATATCCACATCTTTGTCCCAAATGCCTTCCATATTTTTATTAAATATACAAGTGTGACATGAACATGTAATATATATATATATATATATATATATATATATATATATATATATATATATATATATATATATACTGTAGGTATGAATAAAATGATTATAATGGAGGATAGTGAGGAGGTCGAAGAAGCAATGCTACTTATGGGCAGCAGCCAACGACATGCATGGACACACATTTTTCTTTTCTTTTCTTTTCAAGAAGGAGGATATACCCATGGCCTCTGCATCAGATATGCACACAACCATATTATTAACAACATGCATAATGTCTGCTGAAGAGAGTGCATCCATAATGTCTACCGCCATGATCGTCATCAACCACTCTACCGGCCTGCTCACATAGAACTAGCCGGTTAAAGGAGAAGACGCCGGAAAGAGTGATGCCATTGCATCGATCGCTTTCTAACAGCATGCATTCCTGTTGTACTTGTACTTGAACTAGTAGCTGTTAGGAGAAATGTTGGTCTAGCAGCTGCTAGTTGACAACTCCTAGTTCAAGTACAAACACAAGTAAATAAATACATTCCGAATGTTCCATGTTTAGTCATGGATATATGCACTTTGGGAGCACCTATGCCTCAGGTGCCTGATTTTTTTTTCATGTATCAGTCACTTTTTTTTTACCCGTGAAATTTCAGTCTAAGGGCTGGTCTCGTCTCTATGTACTAGTTGCCTGAAAACAGATCACGTCTCAGTTAGTTTTTTGTAATGCCAAATGCTTGTTGACTAGCCGCCATCTTTTGGCCTATAGCTATCCTGCTGCTGCGGCAATTGCTAATTAAAATGTTTGATCAAATAACGATTGTAAACTGCATAAAGGGTTCCGGTACATAAGCAAAATTTGTTGCAGATTAAAGTATTGCATGAAACTAAAATATGAGAAACATTTTTACTATTGCACTCTTTCATACTGTGCAAGAATAAATATAAACTTGTGCAACTTTAATAATAATTATGATTTAAGTAAATAATATTAGAATCATTTAGTTGTTAACATCAATTAAGTAGTTCACCCAATTGCATTATCAAAACGACTACCGGACGCAAAAATATAGGAGAAAATCCGACAAAAGAATCAACAGAGCAAGAAAATAATAAAATGGAGGGTAGACACATTAGGACAAGCGAGAAAAAGAAAAGATTTTTTTTTGTGTCACTCAGTTTATCCTTATGAGTAAACAAAGACATATTATGTGCGTATGTATGAACGTCTGTGTTTGTACTATGTTAAATAAGAAGTAAACAAAGACATATACTAGGGAAATCATAAACTAAAAAAATGATGTTTTCTAAGAAAGAATGATATATTATTGGTATTGCTATTACCCATAATTAAAGAAGAAAGAAAATGAAAAATGAACAAAAAAATGATGATAGAAACGTGCACACAATTTGTACAGGAATTATATTTTTTTAATTATATGCATGAATATACATATAACAGGGCATAAATTTTAGAAAGTTTTCTAAGAAAGAATGAGTTAGTGCCATTGGTATTACCCTTAAGAAAGAAAGAAGTTAAAAAAACATAAAACAAATAATGAAGAAAACATGCACATAATTTGCACTTTTTTATAATATGCAATAATAAGCGTCAAAATAGTGCAATTTTCTCACCCTAGTATAATTTACACATGTATTGTAGAGTATTTATGTGTATACTAAAAAAACACACATCATCAGCATATACACATAAAAGAAAAAAAAACTCATAAAAGGGTAAAAACAGAAGCAAACACACATGAAAATGAAAAAAAAGGACTGAACATTCAGAGGCCTGTCCAATGGCAAAACTGAATAACATATATAAAAACAAAACAAAAATAAAATTTATTCTAAGATAGAATGAATTCAGGGCATTGGTATAAACTAAAGAAGAAAGAAAGTGAAGAAAGAAAAAATAAAAAAATGACGATAAAAACTTAGACACATATTAGATAGAACTTGTATTGTTCTACCATGTATAAGAACAAACATATAGTATGAATACTTTTAGATAATGGTATAGTCCGTATTCAACTAACAAAGCACCAATGTTGGTGATTAAGCATCTCTCAAATGTTGAAGATGAATTGCATATCATGTAGAGCCGCTTCACATCTCTCAAATGCATGCACGCATGCGTGTATACACATGCACACACATGAACTCACGTGCCAAGTACAGAAAGGCATGCAGGGGCATACACACAATGGAAAGAGCAACAATCCACACACACACACAAATAAATAAATAATCCATTAAATAGAAAGGGAAATAACAAAACAAGCTGAAATTTAAGTAATAATACATGTTTTTTTACGGAAAAGTACTCATACATGTAGGGTCATACACACCCGGCAACCTCCTATAAGCCCACAAATGAAAACTCTGTCCCACATAGAGAAAACGCTGAAAAAGACTTGGGCCATGGAATCAATCAATTGTTGATGAATTGAACAGATGGCAAAACTACGTTAAAACGGCTACAAAAATTGACTGACGGAAATAAAAATTCAGGTGCCTGACTAATAGCAAAACCGTTGCACTTTACTTTCTGAAATACAAATCACAGCTAGAACAAGTACATATACAGTTCTTAAGGCGAAAAGTTGGAGAAATTTCTTATATTTTTTACTGTTAATTAGGAGAAGTGTGGGTCTGGCAGCTGCTAGTTCAAGTACAAACACATGTAAATAAATGCCTTTTTCCAGGCATAAGTTCTCTCTCTCATATGTCCTCACATAGAACAGAAGCTTGCATGACCTAGTTCAATTCAAAAGGCGCACACAGAGCCAAACAATACCTACCGGTAGATTTGTGCTAGCACCAGGCATTCCGGTTGTACAAAATGAACATTTCATAACTATACTAGGCTAGCTGATCCCCTTCTTTCGTGCTTACAACTTTCCGTGTTTCCCCGGTCCAAATTTTATGCATAGGGGAGAAAATCTTGCAAAACTCTTTGAACAATCCAAATAAACAAGAGATCATACCATAACCTAAAACATTTCATTCATAACATCATATGTAGCTTAAAATTGGAGAACTGAAACAAAACAGAACATAGATCTGAATTTCTGAGACGGTGTTACTGTTGGGTGAAGAAAGATTAGAGTAAGGTGGAAGCATTACCATAGGCGTGTGCTCGGGGGTGAGCGGCACAGCCTCATAGCCGCGGTAGATCACAGCCCTAGAAGCGCCGCGGTTGGCGAGCACGAAGTAGTTCTGGAGAACCAGCACGACGAGAGCCCCGGAGGCGACGCGCGCAGGAGCATCGATGCCACCACGGCCACCAGCGACCACCTCGTTGTCCACCACGCGGAAAGCGTCCTCCATGATCATCCTCCACCAGCCCTCGACATCGCCGCGAGCCCGCGGGGAGTCGGCGCGCAGGTTCCGCTCTATCTCCTTGGCGACGGCGACGTGCAGCCGCTCCTCCATGTGCTCCACGAACTTGGCGCCCAAGATCCCGTCGAAGACCCCGAAAAAATCAAGTCCCATCGGCGGGGACAGCACCGTGAACGACTTCACGGCGGCGATGGCGTCCTTCAGGAACGGGAGCCGGTCGTTGCGAGTGGCGATGCCGTACGATAGGTACAGTTGCGGGCATTCTCCCCATGCGGGCACCGGCTCTTCCGCGACATCATCCGCTGGAACGTTGAGATCGATGTCCATGGAGGCCTCGCTAGCTGCTCTTCTGCTTCCAATGCTAAAACTGTACCTACCGAGCCCCTCAAATTTCAACCTGGCGGAGGAACGCCCTGGCCTAACCTTTGTAGAGGGTGTGTGTATCACTCACATGATGGGAATGCCAGTAATGCGACGCTGTAGAACTGGGGACCTGCCGCGATGTGGAGGTATATGGGTTATATCGCAGTTGGCGATTAATAGAGTAGTTGCCAATTTTAATCGTCTTCTAGTAGTTAATTCTGCGCTGGCAGGTTCACTGGATCTGCTCGGAAAATATTTGGTAAATACAGTATACATAAATCACAAGGGAACGCCCATCTCTTTTTTGTTTCCGAATTTTCGTATTTTCCCGCACCCTGCTTCTCTTTGTCATGTTTCAGTGAGCCGCGGACTGACGTCACGCCTGGTTTGGATGAGCAAGCGGCCCAGCCCAACATGGGTGGATCGTTGCCCTACGACAGGCCGTGCCAAGCGCAGTTAGGGTTCGTCAAGAATGTTGGTCGAGGGCGAGCCCCTCGCATCTGGGTCGCCTCCGTCCGTGGTGATCACCGCAGCTTCGCCGAAATATGGGAGCTGGGTGCAGCCAGGGCCGGCCTGATTCCTCCTCTGGTGCCAACTGCGTCGACAAGGCATGCTGACGCGCGGGACCAGCGGAACGCAGGGAGGGGTGCGGCTGGTGCTCCTGTTAGGACCAATTTTATAACGTGTGCATATTGCCATTAGTAATTATCAAACTCTTAAAATAATATAAGTGAAGTATGAGAGTGCAACTATTTTTTTTAAAATATAAACACCGCCATGCTCTAAAAGATATAAGTGAAACACTAGAGCAACTGCCATGCTCTAAAAGATATAAGTGAAGCATAAAGAGTACTCTAACAAATCACAAATAAATGTGCGTTTCTCTCAAAAGGTGTGTCCAGCAAAAAATTATTATGGTAAACCAAAAAGCAAATAAAGAAAAGACCATTATAATACACGACGCTCCAAGCAAAACTCATATCATGTGATGAATAAAAATATAGATCCAAGTAATTTACCGATGGTTGGTAGACGAAAGAGGAGATGCCTTTCGGGGAATCCCCAAACTTAGACGCTCGTGTCTCCTTGAATATTACCTTGGGATGCCTTGAGCATCCCTAAGCTTAGGGTCTTGTCACTCCTTATTTCTTTATCCATCGTGATCTCACTTAGAACTTGAAAACTTCAGCACACAAAACTCAACAGAAACCTCGTGAGATCTGTTAGTATAATAACCAAATCACAAACTTTAGGTACTGTTATGAACCCATTCATATTTTATTATTGCATAATACCTACTGTATTTCAACTTCTCCATGACTTATATATACCCCCCGATACAATCCATAGATTTATCAAAACAAGCAAATTATGCAACGAAACCAGAATCTGTTTAAAATAGAACAGTCTATAGTGATATGAATAATGACCATACTTCTGAAACTCTAAAAATTCTGAAAAATTAGGACAACATGGGCAATTTGTATATCAATCGTGTGTAAAAAAATTCAGACCAAAAGCACGTTCCAGTCATTTTTAGAACCGAGCCCAAAAGTTTCTATTTTTCATATAATCAAATCAACTATCAACGAAATCATTCCAAAGGCTTTACTTGTCACAAACACTAATTAAACCACAAAACACAATCATAACAGTAGCATAATTGTGTGAATACTCAAAAATAGAAAAGAAAAAGAAAAATAAAGATAATTATTAGGTTGCCTCCCAACAAGATCTAGTGTTTTACGCCCCTAGCTAAGCGTAAGGCAATGTTTCAAGTGTTGTCATCCTTCATATTATTTTCATAGGCGACCCTCATAATAGATTCATATGATGGCTTAATTCTCTTTCTAGGGAAGTGTTTCATTCCTTTCTTTAGTGAAAATTGGAATCTTATATTACCTTCTTTCATATTAATGATAGCACCTATGATACGTAGAAAGTGTCTAACAAGTATTATAGGACAAGACAGATTGCGCTCAATATCAAGCATAATAAAATCAACAGGAACATAATTTTTATTTGCAAGAATAAGCACATCATTTATTCTGCCCAAAGGTTTCTTAATACTGAAATCCGCTAAGTGCAAATTAAGCGAACATTCATCCATATCAGTAAGGCCTAGCACATCACATAAAGATCTTGGTATAGTGAAAACACTAGCACCCAAATCACATAAAGCATTACACTTATAATTTTTAATCTTTACTTTAATAGTAGGTTTCCATTCATCATACAATTTTCTAGGTATTGAAAATTCCAACTCTAGCTTTTCTTCATGAGCTTTTATCATAGCTTCTACAATACGTTTAGTGAACGCTTTATTTTGTTCATAAGCATTGGGTGAATTTATCATGGATTGCAACCAGAGGCGGATGTACAGGGTGGCCAGGGTGGGCCATAGCCCACCCTGGGATTTTGAATGTGCTTATATACCTACTATATCTCTAATTGGGACAGAGAGAAAAAAAAAACGACCCAGTAACTTATCCAGAGACGAACGCATCACGGCCTGTCCAAGCACGAGCAGAACCCTCGTCTCGCCCGGTCGCTCCCCTCCCACAAAAAGTCCTCTGTGGCTCTGACCGACCCCGGCACCTAGACGGCCAGCCGCCTCGCCGTCGCCGTTCCTCGCGACTTCGCCGGTCGCCGGCCGGAGCCCGGAGTTCAGCCGCCCAGGAGGCTCCCGCCTCCCCTAGTCCCCTTCCCGTCTTCCCGCCCGGTCCAGTCGCGACCCTGCCCTGCGCACGGTTGCGCCCCTACAGATTGCATTCCCGGTGTCCCGCCGGCCCGGCCGCCCCCCTGCAAAGCCCCACCACGGCGGCAAACCCCTGACCAATTTAAGGTACCGGCTATGTGTATTGACTTTACTGGTTATAACAGGATATGCTCAATGATGCTGAATCAAAAGCTGCCGGCTTACAAGAGCAGCTGAAAAATGAAAGAAGTCTGCGTGAAAAGGCCGAGTCATCAGCTGCTTCTTTGGAGAAATCTATGTTAATTGCTTCTGAAAATTTGAGCTCTTTAAAGACCTCTCATGAGGAAGAAAAATCATCATTGTTGAAGCTTGTTGAGGACGCAGATTGCTGGCTTGAGCCGGTCACTGCGGAGCTAAACATGTTGAAGCGCCATATTACCCATATGACGACAGCTATCTTTGGTAAACAACTCTTTGAATATTTATTGATAATTCGCCTGATGACTCCCGTTTTAAAGTGGAAGTGTTGTAATCTTAGACTGTCCTCATTTTGCAGGTACGAGAAGTGGAAATCTCCGCCAGGCACCTCTGGTGAAGTTAAAAGCCGTATACATCTTCCTTGAGCAGTTGTATGCAGGGAGCCTGTTTACCATAATGGCCGTGAAGGGTGGAAAAGAGCCACCACAATTTATAAGAGATGTGCTGAAACAACTCTCTACCATCCCCAAGTAACTGAAGGAGTGGAAAAAATCAGTTGCCCGAGTCAGTGCAATGATGTCTCTTAGTCGTGCCAAAGCTTATTTGCCAGAGATGGATCCGTTTGAGATGGCGGGCGGGTTTCCAGAATTTAATGTTGATGGTAGTCAGTTTTTTGCAACGGACTATGCCCATTGCGTGAAGGAAACTCGTGTCTTGGCGAGTCAACTTGTTGAAGATCTTGACTTGAACAAGTATCAGCCGGCTTATGTTGAGAATAATACACGGGTTAACCCGCCAACATTTAAGCCTTTTGACTTAACTCCCTCACGGCGTAAGAATATCTTTGCTCCTAACATTGACCCATCAATTATCATACAAGATGATGCCATCTTCCAAGCATTAACAACTATCGACTAGGATCTGAACAACCTTCAGATCGGAGAAGAAGAAGAGCCGGCACAGGATAGCCCGGAGGCATCAAACGCTGGAGATCGTCAAGAAGGTGTCAACCCTGAAAGCGACAAGCCAGAGGGCATAGGAGCCGACATATAGGAGTAGATGGCTCCTAAAAACTTTGTTGATGTATTGAGCCCAGCTGTGGCTATGTAATAGGGTAGTAAAACTCTTGCGTCGTCTGTGGTGCCTTCGCGCACTTTTACACTTTGAGCGTAAAGATTGCGACTTGTGGGGTATTCTGTTGACCCGCCCAGTATCCTAATATTGATCCGTTGCTTGAATCAATGATGTGGCAAGTCATATTTTGAGCCCCCGACAATGGTTATTTGTCTGCAATCTTGATCCAAAAATATGGAGTGTGTATGTATACTTCAACGACTCATGGTTGATATCAATACATGATCGTTTTAACCTGGTGTACCAATGACCCGGCGACCCATGATCACCAGGAGCTCAATCTTGATCGGAATAATCCGGTGTTTTATTGACCCGACGACTTATGGTCGATATAATATTTGATCAAGGAGCAAATAATCTTAAAAAATAGAAAGTGAAAACATAGATAAATATATATTAAGCCGGCTTTCGAGGCATGACAAGAGACCGACTTTCGAGGCACGAGTCTTGCTTCAATGAAGCTGGCGTGATAGCCCTTAATTTATCCTAACTCTCTGTAAGCCGGCTCTCACATGACATAAGCCGGCGTTTTAACCTTGACAAGTTCAGGGTCATAATAGATTGACTGTCAAGAGTACGCCGGGTCATCTTGGCGGATGAGCATCAAGCAAATAGTCAGGTTTAACCAAGATTTATAATGGCATATGCCGGATCAAGAGGGATGTTAATAGCTAAACTCGATGAGTTGGAAGCCCCAAGTGACCTATGATCAAAATAATAAAGACTCGTGCACAACATATGGGATGAAACGACAGAGGCCCCGAGTTTAGAGGATGCCGGCTTTATTAATGTTTGATCATAAAAGATATATACATAAAGGTATGTACAAAAAGTTGGAGCCAGTGGCTCTAAGTATAATAAGGATGGAGATGGGCTATATTCCAGGGCCTGTTGGTCTCCTCCCCAGATGTGTGTGACTTACTATGTTCACGTATGTCAATCAGGTAACATGACCCATTGTTGAGGTTCTTGCTGGTGACAAAAGGCCCTTCCCATGGAGGTGAAAGCTTATGCATACCGGTTTGCTCTTGTATCAGTCGGAGCACTAAGTCGCCCTCTTGGAAAGTACGACTGCGAACCCTACGGCTGTGGTAGCGACGTAGGTCTTGCTGATATATTGCAAATCTTGCTGCTGCAAAGTCACGCTCCTCCTCCAAAGCATCCAGTGAGTCTTGCCGAGCCTGCTCATTATGTGCTTCAACATAAGCCGCCACTCGGGGGGTATCATGACGAATATCGCTGGGTAGCACCGCTTCTGCACCATAAACCATGAAGAAAGGTGTATAACCAGTTGATTTGTTGGGAGTCATCCGTATGCTCCAAAAGATAGAAGGGAGCACCTCAACCCAACAACCCGGAGTACGCTCAAGAGGAACCATAAGTCTTGGCTTGATGCCTCGTAAAATTTCCTGGTTAGCACATTCTTCTTGGCCATTGGACTAAGGGTGCGCTACGGAGGCCACGTCAAGCCGGATATGCTCTTGCTGACAAAACTTCTTCATGGCTCCTTTGGACAAGTTAGTTCCATTATCACTGATGATGCTATGTGGGTAACCAAAATGAAAAATCAACTTTTTCAAGAATTTGACTGCTGTCTCCGCATCACAATTGCTGATTGGCTCTGCTTCAATCCACTTGGTGAATTTATCAACAGCAACCAAAAGGTGGGTTTTCTTGTCTTTGGACCGTTTGAATGGACAAACCATATTGAGTCCCCATACTGCAAAAGACCAAGTGATTGGAATCATCTGGAGTTCTTGAGCCGGCACATGAGCTTGATGTGCAAACTTCTGACATTCATCACACTTGCGCACAATATCTTCAGCATATGCATGAGCCGTGAGCCAATAGAAACCGTGTCAAAAAGCCTTTGCAACCAGGGATCTTGAGCCGGCATGATGACCACAGTCACCAGAGTGAATCTCATTGAGGATTTATCGGCCCTCATTAGGGGAAACACAACATTGAAAAACACTGGTGATGCTTCTGTGCAAGTCACCATGGACAATAGTCATAGACTTGGAGCGCTTGACGATCTGACGAGCAATAAGTTCATCCTCAGGGAGCTTGCCGCGAGTTAGATATGACAAATAAGGAACCGCCCAATCTGGGGTAGCACGAAGAGCCACCACCAATTGTGCCTCTAGGTCAGGTATAGCCAAATCCTCCTCTGATAGTAATTTGGCAGAAGGATTATGGAGTACATCAAGGAACACATTTGGGGGGGGGGAGGGCTTATGCTGAGAGTCGAGTTGGGACAGAGCATCAGCCGCCTCGTTAAGCCGCCGATCTATATGGTCCACTTGATATCCTTTAAAGTGGCCTGCAATGTTGGTCACTGCTTGCCGATAAGCTGCCATGAGGGGGTCTTTGGAATCCCACTTTCCAGAAACTTGCTGAGCAGCCAAATCAGAGTTGCCTAGCCACTTGACCCGTCTAAGATTCATTTCCTTAGCCATACGGAGACCATGGAGGAGAGCTTCATACTCAGTTGCATTGTTAGTACAGGGAGACATAATCCTTAGAACATAGCAAAACTCATCACCTCGAGGGGAAGATAAGATGACTCCAGCCCCTGAGCCCTCCAACTGTCTGGAACCATCAAAGTGAATAGTCCAATAAGTGTTGTCTAGCTTCTCCTCGGGAACTTCAAGTTCAGTCCAATCGTTCATGAAATCCACCAATGCCTGAGACTTGATAGTTGTCCGAGGTAGATACTTTAAATGATGTGGTCCAAGCTCAATTGCCCACTTAGCAACCAGGCCTGTGGCCTCCCTGTTTTGGATGATGTCTCCCAACGGGGCTGAGCTGACCACAGTGATAGGATGCTCCAGAAAATAATGCTTCAGCTTGCGACTTGCCATGAAGACCCCGAACACCAATTTCTGCCAATGTGGATATCGCTGCTTGAACTCGGTCAAAACTTCACTGATATAATAAACCGATCGCTGAACTGGATATTCCTTCCCAGCCTCCTTGCGCTCCACGACAACTGCAACACTTACCGCTTTATTATTAGCAGCAATGTACATGAGCATAGGCTCTTTGTCAATGGGGGCGGCAAGAATGGGCGGGTCAGCCAACTGCTTCTTGAGAGCCTCAAAAGCTTTATTTGCAGCATCGCTCCAGACGAAGTGGTCAGTCTTTTTGAGCATCTGGTATAAAGGAATTGCCTTCTCACCGAGGCGGCTTATGAACCTGCTCAAAGTGGCAATTCGACCCTCCATACGCTGGACATCATTGATATTGGCTGGCTTAGCAAGAGAAGTCACCACCTTGATTTTCTATGGATTAGCTTGAATGCCTTGCTCAGACACCAGAAAACCTAGTAACTTGCCTGCAGGAACACCGAAAACACACTTGGCCGGGTTAAGCATCATCTTATAAACCTGAAGATTGTCAAAGGTTTCCTTGAGGTCATCCAGCAATGTTTCCTTCTTCTGGGACTTCACCATGATATCATCAACATAAGCATGAACATTGCGCCCAATCTGATTGTGAAAACAATTATGCACACATCGCTGATAAGTAGCCCCTCCACTCTTAAGCCCAAAAGGCATGGAGACATAGCAAAAAGCCCCAAAGGGCGTGATGAAGGCCGTCTTTTCCTGATCCTCAACGTCCATTTTGATCTGATGATAGCTGGAGTAAGCATCCAGGAAACATAAGCTTTCACATCTAGCAGTGGAATCGATGATCTAATCAATGCGAGGAAGGGAAAACGGGTCTTTGGGACAAGCCTTTAAGATCTGTGTAATCAACACACATACGCCAAGTGCCATCTTTCTTTAGAATAAGTATTGTATTGGCCAGCCACTCAGGATGAAATACTTCCACGATGAACCCTGCAGCTAGGAGCTGAGCTACTTCTTCCCTGATAGCCTTTCATCTCTCCTCATTAAAACGACGAAGGTACTGTCGGACTAGTTTCATCTTAGGATCAACATTAAGGTGGTGCTCACGAATTCTCTCAGTACACCAGGCATGTCAGAAGGTTTCCATGCAAAGATTTCCCGATTCTCACAAATGAATTCGATGAGCGCGCTTTCCTATTTGGCATCCATACCAGTCCCGATGGTGACTTGCTGAGATGACTCACAGGGGACGAAATCAACCTGCTTCGTGTCTTCGGCCGACTTAAACTTGAGGGGCGGGCCAGATTCCGTGGTGGGTTTCTTCAGGGGAGTCATGTCAGCCGGGTCAACATTGGACGTGTAAAATTTCAACTCCTCTGCTGCGCAAGCCGACTCTACATAAGCCGCATCCCTTTCTTCACACTCACGAGCTATTTTTCTGTTGCCGTCAACCGTGATAGTGCCCTTTGTTCCAGACATTTTGAGCTTGAGGTATACATAGCAAGGCCTAGCCATGAAATGAGCATAAGACGGCCGCCCGAAGAGGGCATGATATGGGCTCTTAATCTTGACTACCTCAAACGTCAAAAACTCTGATCTGTAGTTATATTCATCACCAAATGCCACTTCCAGCTTAATCCGCCCAATAGGATAAGCGAACTTTCCAGGAACGATCCCATGAAAAATAGTTGAAGATAGTAAGAGCTGTTTTTCTGACAAATTCATGCGTCTGAAGGTATCATAATATAAAATGTTGATGCTGCTGCCTCCGTCCATGAGCACCTCAGTGAGCTTATAACCGTCAACTTGAGGTGCCACCACCAGAGCAAGACAACCCTGATTCTCAACCCTGGGTGGGTGATCCTCCCTACTCCAAACAACTGGTTGCTTTGACCAGTTTAAGTACTGAGGGACCGCCGGTTCAACCATATTGACCGCACGTTGCTGCAATTTGTGATCATGCTTACAAGTGCTACTGGTGAACACGTGATATTGACCACTGTTCAATTCCTTTGGATTACTTTGGAAACCTGTCTGGTTGCCGGGTTGGTGGTTGCCCTAACCGATACGCTGATGTCCAGACCCACTGTTGCCAGATCCTTGATAACCAGACCCTAGACCGCCTGAGCCGTAAAAACCAGGGTTTTGGTAATTGCCCAATGAGCCGCCTCCTGGAAAACTTGAGTCGCCCGCCTCTGGTTGTCTAGGGTTTCCACCACCACCACCTTGATGGTTCTAGTAGACTTGATTGCGGTAAGCCTGCATGATATGACAGTTCTCCCAGGAGTGATTTGCTGGCTTATCCTGAGTACTGTGCTTGGGACACGAACCTTTGAGGGCTTCGTCAAAATTACGAGCTTTATTCGCATTGAATGGCCTCCCAGAATTATTCCGTCTCTGGCCCTTAAAACCAGTGTTGGTATTGGCAACAAAATCTGAGCCGCCTTCCGGGTGCTTGCGTTTGCCACCATTGTTCTGATTGCCATGGTTACGAGTGTACCCGGAGTTGTTCTGCTGCTGTCCCTTGCCACCACCTTTTATCATGCCCTTGCAGGCTTTTCGTCATCTGATGTTGGATCCTTGGTGGTATCTGACTCGGTGTATCTGATGAGGACATCCATGAGACCTCCCATGTCCTGAACCGTCCGCTTGAGCCGCTCAAGTTTTTGGACCAAAGGATCAAAATGGCAATATTTCTCCAAAATTAAGACGGCCTGGGCGACCGAGATGCCATCAGAAGAGTGGATAATATCTGCGACCCGGCGGGACCAATGATGAGCTGACTCGCCCTCACGCTGAACGCAATGTTGTAAATCGACGACCGCCATTGGGCGCTTGCAGGTTCCTTGGAAGTGCTTGATGAAACGCTCCTTCAGCTCTAAACAAGTGTTGATGGAATTAGGGGGCAGGTTTTTCAACCAAGTACGAGCTGGTCCCTCCAGCATCATGGTTAAATACTCTGCACAAACTGCATCGCTAACATGCAGCATGTCCATGGCGATTTCATAGCTCTCAATCCAAGCCGCCGGTTTGAGATCAGGCGTGTAATTGGAAACCTTACGAGGGCCTTTGAAGTCCCTGGGCATACACTCATTGCGCAAAGCCGGCACTAAGAATGGAATCCCAATAGTTCTGGTACTCGATCCTACCCCTTGTGAAGCCAAGGTGGTCATAGGAGGCGACTGATGAGCCGCCATATTAGCCGCTTCTGCCTCCCGCCGAGCCTGAGCTGTGTTGACGATCTCCTGGGCGTCTAGGGATCCATGACAGGGCGGGTCACGCTGCTGCTCACGTATCTGCTGGGCATTGCTAGAAACGGCTAGCGACTCAGCGTGGCGGCTCCTGCTGTGGCTTGGGTGCGGGGTGGAGTGGAGCCGCTGCTGACTATAAGAATAGTTTGCTTGCTGGGGAACCACAGTCTTCAACATCTCAATGGCGTGCAAGGCTTCCCTCTCAACTGGGGTGTTCCCTATGATCGGAAGTGCGGCGAGGTTGGTAGCTGCTGCCAACAAGTTATCAACGAGATTGGAGAAATGCCCGCCAGCATCACAAAGTGGTCCGGGGTCATGCGAATAGGCAGCTGATGCTGAGCCGGCTCGAGCTAACGCTGTTGAGGCGGCTGACGAGGCTGAGCCGGAGATGGCCGCCCATTCCCATCCGGGGACACGATCCAGTTCAATTGGGGTATAACCGGGGCCCCCGGGATACTCGTTCCTGCCCCAGGTGTATTAAACAGATGCCTCGGCTCGAGATCAGTGGGCAGGTGAGTCTCGTGCTTTCTCCTATGTTGGCTCCTATATGAACCACATCTGAAGCGTTCTACCGTAGGCCCATGCGCCAAGCTTCCATCGTCAGGCCCTGCACCTCATTATGAATCTGGGCTTGTAGCTTCGTCATGTGAGCATTCTCGGTGTGGATGTCTTCCTGAGTTTTAGCCATCTGCTCGCGAATCTTAGCTATCTCTGCGTTGCGCTCTTCCTCGTTCTCCGCCGTTAGTGGCGACTCAAGGAGCGTCTGATACGTCCATTTTGCATCATGCTTTTATATTGATATTTATTGCATTATGGGCTATTATTACACATTATGGTACAATACTTATTCCTTTTCTCTCTTATTTTACAAGGTTTACACAAAGAGGGAGAATGCCGACAGCTGGAATTCTAGACCGGAATGGAGAAAATCTGAGAGACCTATTCTGCACAACTCCAAAAGTCCTGAAAACATACGGGGAATTATTTTGGAATATATAAAAAATATTGGGTGAAGAAATACCAGAGGGGGACCCACCAGGTGGCCACAAGCCTGGGGGGTGCGCCCTACCCCCCTGGGCGCGCCCATAGGGCTTGTGGGCCCCTTGGCAGGTCTCCGGTGCCCATCTTCTGCTATATGGAGGGTTTTGACCTGGAAAAAATCATAAGGAAGCTTTCGGGCCGAAGCGCCGCCGTCTCGAGGCGGAACCTGGGCAGAAGCAATCTAGGGCTCCGGCGGAGCTGTTCTGCCGGGGAAACTTCCCTCCGGGAGGGGGAAATCGAAGCCATCATCATCACCAACGATCCTCTCATCGAGAGGGGGTCAATCTCCATCAACATCTTTACCAGCACCATCTCCTCTCAAACCCTAGTTCATCTCTTGGATCCGATCTTTGTCTCAAAACCTCAGATTGGCACCTGTAGGTTGCTAGTAGTGTTGATTACTCCTTGTAGTTGATGCTAGTTGGTTTATTCGATGGAAGATCATATGTTCAGATCCTTAATGATATTTATTACCCCTCTGATTATGAACATGAATATGCTTTGTGAGTAGTTACGTTTGTTCGTGAGGACATGGGAGAAGTCTTGTTATAAGTAATCATGTGAATTTGGTATTCGTTCGATATTTTGATGGGATGTATGTTGTCTTTCCTCTAGTGGTGTTATGTGAACGTCGACTACATAACACTTCACCATGATTTGGGCCTAGGGGAAGGCATTGGGAATTAATAAGTAGATGATGGGTTGCTAGAGTGACAGAAGCTTAAACCCTAGTTTATGCGTTGCTTCGTAAGGGGCTGATTTGGATCCATATGTTTCATGCTATGGTTAGATTTATCTTAATACTTCTTTCGTAGTTGCGGATGCTTGCGAGAGTGGTTAGTCATAAGTGGGAGGCTTGTCCAAGTAAGGACAGCACCCAAGCACCGGTCCACCCACATATCAAATTATCAAAGTAACGAACGCGAATCATATGAGCATGATGAAAACTAACTTGACAACAATTCCCATGTGTCCTCGGGAGCGCTTTGCTTTATATAAGAGTTCGTCTAGGCTTGTCCTTTGCTACAAAAAGGATTGGGCCACCTTTCTGCACCTTTCTTACACTTGTCACTTGTTACCCGTTACGAATTATCTTATCACGAAACTATCTGTTACCGATAATTTCAGTGCTTGCAGAAAATACCTTACTGAAAACCGCTTGTCATTTCCTTGTGCTCCTCGTTGGGTTCGACACTCTTACTTATCGAAAGGACTATGATAGATCCCCTATACTTGTGGGTCATCAAGACTCTTTTCTGGCGCCGTTACCGGGGAGTGAAGCGCCTTTGGTAAGAGGAATTTGGTAAGGAAATATTTATATTACGTGCTGAAATTTACTGTCACTTGTTACTATGGAACATCATCCTTTGAGGGGTTTGTTCGGGGTATCTTCACCCTGACCGGAAGAGCAAAGAGTTGCCCCTCAACCTACTGCACCTACTGAAAAATATTTATTATGAAATTCCTTTGGGTATGATAGAGAAACTGCTAACTAATCCTTATGCACGAGATGGAACACTACATCCTGATATGCATCTAATCTATGTGGATGAAGTTTGTGGATTATTTAAGCTTGCAGGTTTGACCGAGGATGAAGTCAAGAAGAAGGTATTCCCTTTATCTTTGAAGGAGAAGGCATTGACATGGTATAGGCTATGCGATGATATTGGGACTTGGAATTACAACCGATTGAAATTGGAATTTCATCAGAAGTTTTATCCTATGCATCTAGTTCATCGTGATCGGAATTATATATATAATTTTTGGCCTCGTGAAGGAGAAAGTATCGCTCAAGCTTGGGGGAGGCTTAAGTCAATGTTATATTCATACCCCAATCACGAGCTCTCAAGAGAAATTATTATTCAGAACTTTTATGCTCGGCTTTCTCGTAATGATCAATCCATACTCGATACTTCTTGTACTGGTTCTTTTATGAAGAAAACTATTGAATTCAAATGGGATTTATTGGAAATAATTAAATGCAACTCTGAAGATTGGGAACTCGACAAAGGTAAGGAGTCAGGTATAAACCTTAAGTTTGATTGTGTTAAATCTTTTATGGATACCGATGCTTTTCGTTAATTTAGCACTAAATGTGGACTTGACTCTAAGATAGTAGCTTCTTTCTGTGAATCATTTGCTACTCATGTTGATCTCCCTAAGGAGAAGTGGTTTAAATATCATCCTACCATTGAAGTAAAAATAGTAGAACCCATTAAAGCTAAAGAGGAAACTATTACTTATAATGTTGACCCTGTTATTCCTACTGCTTATATTGAGAAACCACCTTTTCCTGTTAGGATAAAGGAACATGCTAAAGCTTCAGCTATCGTTCGTAAGAGTTATACTAGAACACCTACACCCCCTTAACAAATTAAAGTTGAATCTAGTATTGCTATGGTTAAAGATCTCTTGGTCGATAATATTGATGGCATGTTATTTATTTCTGTGATGAAGCTGCTAGAACTGCTAGACCCGATGATAAAGATAAACATAGACCTGTTGTTGGCATGCCTGTTGTTTCTGTTAAAATAGGAGATCATTGTTACCATGGCTTGTGTGATTTGGGTGCTAGTGTGAGTGCAATTCCCTTTACTTTATATCAAGAAATTATGAATGATATTGCACCTGCTAAAATAGAAGATATTGATGTCACTATTAAGCTTGCCAATAGAGATACTATATCACCAATTGGGATTGTTAGAGATGTTGAAGTCTTGTGTGGAAAAATAAAATACCCTACTGATTTTCTAGTTCTCGGTTCTCCACAAGATGATTTTTGTCCCATTATATTTGGTAGACCTTTCTTGAACACTGTTAATGCTAAAATAGATTGTGAGAAAGAAACTGTTAGTGTAAGTTTTGGGGATGTGTCTCATGAGTTTAATTTCTCCAAATTTCGTAGACAACCCCATGATAAAGAATTTCCTAATAAATATGAAATTATTGGTCTTGCTTCTATTGATGTGCCTCCTACTGATCCTTTAGAACAATATTTGCTAGACCATGAAAATGATATGTTCATGAATGAAAGAAAGGAATTAGATGAGGTTTTCTTTAAACAGATGCCTGTTTTGAAACACAATTTGCCTGTTGAGACTCTTGGAGATCCTCTACCACCCAAGAGTGATCCTGTGTTCGATCTTAAATAATTACCTAATACTCAGAAATATGCCTATCTTGATGAGAAAAAAATATATCCTGTTATTATTAGTGATAACCTTTCAGAGCATGAAGAAAAGAAATTATTGAAAACTCTGAAGAAGCACACCGTGCAGCTATTGGATATACTCTAGATGATCTTAAGGGCATTAGTCCCACTCTATGTCAGCACAAAATTAATATGGAACCTGATGCTAAACCTGTTGTTGATCACCAGCGACGGTTGAATCCAAAAATGAAAGAAGTGGTAAGAAATGAAATACTAAAGCTTCTGGAAGCAGGTATAATTTATCATGTTGTTGATAGTAGATGGGTGAGTCCTGTTCACTGTGTCCCTAAGAAGGGAGGTATTACCGTTGTTCCTAATGATAAAAATGAATTGATTCCGCAAAGAATTGTCACAGGTTATAGAATGGTTATTGATTTTAGAAAGTTGAATAAAGCTACTAGGAAAGATCATTATCCTCTACCTTTTATTGATCAAATGCTAGAAAGACTATTAAAATATACACACTTTTGCTTTCTAGATGGTTATTCTGGTTTTTCCCAAATACATGTGTCATAAGAGGATCAAGAAAAAACTACTTTTACTTGCCCTTTCGGTACCTTTGCTTATAGACGTATGCCTTTTGGTTTATGTAATGCACCTGCTACTTTTCAAAGATGTATGACTGCTATAGTCTCTGACTTTTGTGAAAAGATTGTTGAGGATTTCATGGATGATTTCTCCGTTTACGGAACTTCTTTTGATGATTGCTTAAGCAACCTTGGTCGAGTTTTGCAGAGATGTGAAGAAACTAATCTTGTCTTGAATTGGGAGAAGTAACACCTTATGGTTAATGAAGGTATTGTTTTGGGGCATAAAATCTCCGAAAGAGGTATTGAAGTTGATAAAGCTAAAGTTGATGCTATTAAAAAAATGCCGTGTCCTAAGGATATCAAAGGTATAAGAAGTTTCCTTGATCATGCTGGTTTCTATAGGAGGTTTATTAAATACTTCTCTAAAATTTCTATGCCTCTTACTAATCTCTTGCAAAAGGATGTTCACTACTGCAGGATGCTGCTAACGCGACACTACAATCAGAGACCCTTCGATGAAACTGTGTGCGATGCATTAATCGCAAACGATGATGTAAAAAAAACCATCAAAAAAGATGCAAAACATTTGCGATGGCGGATACATCAAACACGGTTCAGATTTTAGTTGTGTGTGCGATGCGATGCATACGGTTCAGTTCAATGAACTGTTTGCGATGAGGCAGAACAACAGAAACGGGCAGCCAGATGAAGGCGTGTGCGATATACGACATACTGTTCACTCGGATAAACTGTTTGTGATTAGGCGGAACAACAGAAACGGGCAGCCAGATGAAGCTGTGTGCGATATACGGCATACAGTTCACTCGGATGAACTGTTTGTGATTAGGCAATACAAAAGAAACGGTCAGCTATATCAAGGTGTGTGCGATATACGGCATACGGTTCACTCGGATGAACTGTTTGCTTTGAGCCAAGAGAACAGAAACAGTTCAATTTAACAAGATGTGTGTGATACGCGGCAAACAGGTCTGTAATCAGAAATGTGTGTGAAGACCAATAATAACACAGACGATTGCTGCTAATAAGCTATGTGTGTTGTGGGCAAACACTTGCTGGTATACAATTGTCAGCGATTGATGAAATCATCACCGACGGGTTCCCTATAGTCCGTGTGCGATGTCATTGCACACAGAACAACAACATATGTACTTATAACTTATAAGGACTTGATTCCATAAACAGATTGAACATCCAATTACATAGGTGACTAGTACACACATGACCTTTGCACACACCAAAGTATGTTCCAAAATGCCTAGAAAACTCAAAAAATGTATAAAAGGCAAAATGAACCCTGAATAATTTCATATTTTTAGGATGACGCTCCTATAGTTGCATGTTGCCTCTGTAAAATAAATCAAGGCGGGAAGAGACAGCGTATGTCGTTTCGCACACATAGGTGACAAGTTCCCTCTTGGAACCATGAGCCTTTTTGAGAGAAGCTCCGGTTTGTAAGAAGTTTATACCAAAACTTGTCCCAAATTGGACTAATTTTTTACCACAACATGTTGATGCCATGTCATAACACCATGCCAAGTTTCATGATTTTGAGGCAAGTTTTGGATTTACAGTAATTTTAAAACCAGGTTTCTCAATGTTTATTGTCGAGTCGGCACCGCCCTGGATAGGCTTTTTCCTCGTGGGTCCCAAATGACAAATCCAAATCTGTCACCACCATGCAGCTTTTCTTATTAAGAATTACAGCCCATTTGGTGTGCTAGCTGAAAATAAATCTGTGGGTGCTGGTGGGCGCTAAGAACTTGCGGGTTCTGTAATGAACAAAGATCTCAAGGATCCCGCGAGAGTGATGTTCTTTCCCTATGTTGTGAATGCTTATAATATTTAGGTCTTAATTAAAGAAATGGCAAGCCATTGGCCTAGTATGAAAGAAAATATGGGTCAAAGCCGAGTTGAAAAGGGCAACAATATCTAACTCCAGCTTACAAACAGTACAAAAGCACAAGGATTAATTGCTCATCAGGTTTAGACAAAATCCAGATTGAACAGGACAATGACATCTAACTCAACCAAAGTTTTCGATAATCACAATCAAATGGATCGGTCTGATCCATAAAATCAAGATCCCAGTACAAAAATTCTAGTGCTCCATGATGACGACAAGCTGTTGTAAATAGAAGCCGAGCACGATCAGAAGCCCTTAGGTCCACCTGAAACTTCTTTTTATGCTGTTCAACACTTGCAGCCGTGAGAAATTTCTTGTTGAAAAACTTAATCCTCACGGACAATAGTGCCCTCGCGTTCAACATGAAGAATGTGACAAAGTTAGTGTTTGCATTGTTGGATGCATATCGTTCCAGCGTTACTGTCTTCAAATGAATGTCATGAGATCTGAGAAAATCCCGGTGCTTCTTGCACCATCGATTGGTTATACTCTTTTCTCCATGTGTTAGTGCCTAAATAGAGATGAAGATTAAAAACATTTAATGTCTAAAAAGTATTATATTGAAAGAGCGATAGCTGAACGATTATTTATAGTACATTATATATGGGCTTTCAATGTGCGTGAAATCATTACCTTTATATACAAATTCTCTAGACATGGAAAGCATTGCAGCAAAGCAATAATGATGTTGAGATCAAAACACCACATACTGATATATAAGGTCTTGACAGAATCCACCACCACTGATAGGATGGACAAACTCTTCATTGAGCATAGAACATAATATTAGCACTGAAAGTGTGCTCCAAGATGATACTTAACTTATGTGCACAAATGAAAAATGCAAATTACAAAAGTGTACGTGAATAATATACAGTACCTCAATAGGTGTGGAGGCAAACACCATCTCGAACCATTTAAACGGATCATGAATTGCACCCAAGGTTTCCAGTTTAGGCGCAGAGACCACAGTTATTTGCGAAGATTTATAACAACAATCAAGGAGCAACCTTTGAAGTGAAGGGGCATCTTCGATGATGAGCTCCCGTCCTTCAAAATGAATTTCAATGCTTACAAGGTGAGGCGAATTTATTTTGAGACAAGGGATATGGATTTCTTTTCCAAAAACAAGCATCAAACGCTCCAGTGCAGGGCAGCTGGAGTGGATGATGCTGTGCAGTGAGGCCACCGACAGATCAACCAACACAAGCGCAAGTTTTTTCAGCAGTGGGAGTAGAAGCATTTGTACCAGATTGTCCGCTAGATGGCACTGGGTCAAGGTGGCGGTGTGGAGAGAGGAGGAAAACCATGAGATGGGCATCGGTGGTGAGGGCACAGATGCAGCTCTTGGTGGTAACCTATCAATATAGTAATGGTAGAACTCAAGCTGCTGGAGTTTATCGAATTGACGGGATGTCAGCCAGGCGGCCACCGTGTAGGGTATGTCTAGCAAGTAGCATGCCAGGATGCAGATACATCACTCGGACGCCCCGTGCGTCGCCACTCCGCTGGATGCGTCTTCACCATTCGGCTGCCCCACGCGTCGTCACTTGGTTGGACACGTCTCCACCACTCGGCCGCCCCCTGCGTCGCCACTCGGTTGGGCTAGGCCTCACCCGGAATTTCCGCAGAGAATCGATCCGATTGATTGCCCATAGTTCCTTTCCGAAAGGACGTCTGTCAGTCCGACTGACCACCCTCCGTGGGGACCTGTGCACTCGGACATGTAAAACACCCGACTGAAGTCACCTTCAGGATCGCTATGAGATGAGGTTGACGCCCCTCCGCGGGTTAACTTGGCCCTTCCACTAGGGTCCAAGGCGCATGCCTCATAAACTTGGACTCGTAGATGGCCTGCGCTGGCGTTCCCCCGGGATAAGGAGTGGCATCTCTCCGGAGAGTCAGACCACCCGCCGGTGTCGTCACTCGGGTTTTTATGGCATGTCCACGCTCGGACCTCAAGTCTACCTCTTCCGAGAGACATATGAATGCCACCAAGTTTTGCTCGGAGATCAACAACATCCGATCATTCAGAGAACCTTTTAGTCCTCACCACTCGGTCGCCCCGTGCGTCGCCATTGGTTGGACACATCCTCACCACTCGGCCGCCCCGCGCGTCACCACTCGGTGAGCCGCATCTTCATCCACTCGACCGCCCCGCGCGTTGCCACTCGGTGAGACACATCTACATCAATCGGCCGTCCCGTGCATCACCATCGGTTGAACACATCTTCACCACTCGGCCACTCGCACGCACTACATTATGTTATTTCCGCGTTCCCGAGTATCCCGTAATTCACACATCATGTTCACTCGGAGGCCACGCCACCGAGTGCCTCTACGCTCGGTTGCTTATTTTCACATACTTGCTTAGTACTGGTTATTTGACTCCCGAGTCCAACTTTCATTTTAACGCATACGTCACTCACGAACACCATGTGTTCTTCATTTTCGAGTATGCATCGGTCCTCGGGGGCTGCAACTCAGTCGGAACACTACACTTCCCTTTTATTTGAGTCCTGTGCTCTAACACATCAAGTTGGATCATTCACTTCGTCAAGTTCGATCAATTCCTTCGCTCTTCTAGACTCTTGTTGGTTCTGAAGCAGCAGGCCCCTCGCTCACCCATAGGGTGTACACCCAGCGGGTGTCTATTGGTGTTACTTACACAAATCATTTCAACACACATCAAATTTCCTCGAGAAATTATTACGTTGGCTTGTGCTATTTTTTAATACATGAGTTACGTGATCAATCGACGGCCCTATGCGCCAACTTCATCTCTACTCGGACTCGGTCACCGTATCGATCCTAGCGCACCACAACACCGACCTTGCCGCTCTGTTGATTTCAAACACATCCGTCCAACCCCTCCGTGGAGTCCTCTTCATCGTGTCAACGACATAGGCCTCATCGTCTCGTTGAGCATGAGACAGATAAGGCCCTTTTATAATTAAACTGCACACTTCACTCCTTTGCGAGTTTGCCTCTTTCGAGCATCACTCGGAAGCTTCTCCTCATCTTTATCCGAGTCTGACTCGATGAATTACAAATTATCCATTCAAAACTATATTTCTCGTATTCCGACATGTCCGTTGTCGAAGCCTGTAGTACGCTCGGGGGCTACGCCGCACTCGGGGGCTGCAGCTCATTCGGAATGACACTCTCCTGAGTGGTCGAGTACTTCATCACCAGTCAGATCCTTCACTTCAACAAGTGCATTCGATCCACCACTTTGACAAGTTACATAATCACTTAGACACTCTGCGTGCCATCTTCATTCCTACTGAGACTCAGTTGTCGCGCCGGTCTTGTTGCATCACAACCACGCTACACCGACCTCGTCACTACATCAGCTTCGAAAGCATCTGACTAACTCCTCCGAGGACCATTTTCGCCGCTCGATGGCACACGCCTTCACCTTGGCCGCCCCGCGTGTCGCCACTCAGCCGGACACGTCTTCACCTCTCGGCCGCCCCGCGTCTCGTCACTCAGCCGGACACATCCTCACCACTCGGATGCCCCGCGTCTCGTCACTCGACCAGACATGCCTTCACCTTGGCCGCCCCGCACGTCGTCACTCGGCCGCCCCGTGAGTCGCCACTCAGCCGGACACGCCTTCACCTTGGCCGCCCCACGCGTCGTCACTCGGCCGCCCCGCGAGTCGCCACTCAGCCGGACACGCCTTCACCTTGGCCGCCCCGCGCGTCGCCACTCGGACGCCCCGCGTCTCGTCACTCGGCCAGACACGTCCTCACCACTCGGCCGCTCCACGCGTCGCCACTCCGTGGGACACGTCTTCACTTTGACCGCCCCGCGCGTCACCATCAGTTGGACATGTCTTCACCACTACACCCCAACACGGGAACGACTAAGTTACTCATATGATCAAACCTCATATCACACTCTGTAGCGAGCTTACCTCTTTCGAGCATCACTCGGGGGCTACGCACAGCCGTGGGCCATGCCGCCCTCAGGGGTTACGCCCATTTGATCAACCTGTTGATCACATGAGGAATATTTTTCTGACCATACATGCTCAGTCCGCCGAAGATCTATAAGGGTAGTACCGTCCACTCGGACGATCGCCCAAATCATTTCCTGGAGTCATCTTCAGGACTGCATAAGGGTGAAAACAACGCTCCTCTACGGATACACTTGGCCCTTCTTCTAGGCTCCAAGGCGTCAGTTTCACAAACTTGGACTCAGAGATGGCATGTGCTGGTGTTCCCCCGGGATAATGAGTGGCCTCTCTCCGGATAGTCAGCCCACACACTAGCCACGCCACTCGATTTTCATGGCACGTCCACATCGGACCACTAGTCTGTCTCCTCCGGGAGACATACGAGTGCCACCAAGTTTTTCCTTGCAGTCAACATACCCCGATCAGTCGGGAACCACGTCCACTCGGACAAATATCCCTTTCAGGCAAAAGGGCAAAAACGACGCTCCTCTACGGATACACTTGGCCCTTCTTCTAGGCTCCAAGGCGTCAGTTTCACAAACTTGGACTCAGAGATGACCTGCGTTGTCGTTCCCCTGGGATAGTGAGTGGCATCTCTCTGGAGAATCAGCCCACGCGCCGGCATCGTCACTCGGGTTTCATGGCATGTCCTCACTCGGACCTCTAGTCAATCTCTCCCGAGAGACATATGAATGCCACCAAGTTTTGCCAGCAATCGACCCGATCCAATCAATCGGAAAACGAATAGTCCAAAATCCGTTGAGATTTTGTTCAAACCTTGGTTGTTAGAGAGCACGATGATGGGTACCGAGTATTTCCGTAATCACTCGGGCCAAATTGTGTCTTTCACAAACTTGTTCTACAAAACCTCAACCGATTCGGGGGGCTAAAGCTATGGGCGCACCGCCAGTCGTCATGTTCCTCACTCAGCTTTCTACTTTTTCATAAAATATGCTCAATACCTGATGCTCACTCTTCGTCTCCAACCCGATCGTCTGGTTGGCAAGAGCAAAAGCTAATGGTAAATGTAATAAGTCCTACTGGAACGATTACTCCCTGGAGTGTCCAGCTTTTTTCTACAGTCGGCAGTTTCGAGGCCGAATTCATTCATCATGCCGAGTGCATGATGATTCGCCTGCTTAACCCAGCTCCAGGCTGAATTTATTTACCGTGCCAAGTGCACGAAGATCAATCCGACTGATTCAGCTCCAGGCTGAACTTATTTACGGCTCCAAGCACATGAAGATCCGTGTGATTCACTCAACTTCAGACTAAAAGATATTTACCGTGCCGACTGCATGGAGGTTCACCAGGAGACTTAAACCCTCTGCCAGACTCATCTAGTCCGACAGAGGCTCGGGGACTACACCCAGTGGGTGCACTCAGCATGCCCTGATACGTCTCCAATGTATCTATAATTTATGAAGTATTCATGCTATTATATTATCATTCTTGGATGTTTTTCAATCATTTTATAGCAACTTTATACCATTTTTTGGGACTAACCTATTGACATAGTGCCCAGTGCCAGTTGCTATTTTTTTCTTGTTTTTTACATCACAGAAAATCAATACCAAACGGAGTCCAAACGCAGCAAAACTTTTTGGAGATTTTTTCTAGACCAGAAGACACCCGGTGGGCCAAAGAGGTACCAGAGGGGAGCTCCGAGGAGAGCACAACACACCAGGGTGCGCCTGGGGGCCCAGGCGCGCCCAGGTGGGTTGTGCCCACCTCGGTGGCCTCCTGCACCGCCTCTTCGCCCTATAAATTCCCAAATATTCCAAAAACTGTCGGGGGAACCCTAGATAAGAAGTTCCGCCGCCGCAAGCCTCTATAGCCATGAAAAACCAATCTAGACCCCGTTCCGGCACCCTGCCAGAGGGGGAAATCATCACCGGTGGCCATCTTCATCATCCCGGCGGCCACTATGATGAGGAGGGAGTAGTCCACCCTCGGGGCTGAGGGTTTGTACCAGTAGCTATGTGTTTAATCTCTTTCTCTCGTGTTCTTGAGATGTCACGATCTTGATGTATCACGGGCTTTGTTAATATAGTCGGATCATATGGTGTTTTCCCCTCTCTATCTTGTTGTGAATTGAGTTTTCCCTTTGAGATTTTGTTTTATCGGATTGAATACTTTTATGGATTTGAGAACACTTTATGTATGTCTTGCTATGAATAACCGTGGTGACAATGGGGTATCATATTGATTCACTTGATATATGTTTTGGCACTCAACTTGCGGATTCCCGAGGTGACATTGGGGTAATCTATGCATAGGGGTTGATGCACGTTCTTGTCTTTGTTTCTCCGGTAGAAATCTCGGGGCACTCTTTGAGGTTCTTTGTGTTGGATTGAGTATTATGAATCTGAAATTGTTTGATGCATATCGTATAATCAACTCACGGATACTCGCGGTGACATTGGAGTATCTAGGTGACATTAGAGTTGGTTGATGTGTATCATATGGTGTTATTTTAGTACGAACTCTTGGTTAGATCGATCGGAAAGAATAGCTTGGTGTTATTTTAGTACGAACTCTAGGATAGATTAATCGGAAAGAATAGCTTTGAGGTGGTTTCGTACCCTACAAACAATTTCTTCTTATGTTCTCCGCTAGATAAGAACTTTGGAGTGATTCTTCATCGCACGTTGAGGGATAGTTATATGATCCAATTATATTAGCATTGTTGAGAGATTGCACTAGCGAAAGTACGGACCCTAGGCCTCATTTTCAAGCATTGCAATACCGTTTGTGCTCACTTTTGTTACTTGCTACCTTGCTGTTTTTTTATTGTTCCTATTACAAAAATCAATATCTACTATTATTACTACACTAATTTATCACCATCTCTTCGCCGAACTAGTACACCTATACAATTTACCTTTGTATTTGGTGTGTTGGGGACACAAGAGACTTTTTATTATTTGGTTGCAGGGTTGTTTGAGATTGACCATCTTCATCCTACGCCTCCCACAGATTGATAAACCTTAGGTCATCCACTTGGGGGAAAATTGCTACTGTCCTACAAAACTCTGCGCTTGGAGGCCCAACACGTGGCTACAAGAATAAAATTGCGTAGTGGACATCATGCCCCCACTGGAAGAGAAATCAAGAAGGAACATTCTGCTTGGGCAAATCCAACAACATTCAAGTACAACAAACCCTATAGACTCCAACCGACTTCCAGCAATCAGTCGGAGTCTCGGGCACTACACCCTATGGGTGCGCTGATCGCGCACCCATAGAACAAAATTCCAAGTAATCTGTTACCCGATGCAAGACCAATACCAGATCCTCAAGTACTACTCGACCTCCGAGTCGGAGAGGAACAAGTCCAATCAGTACCAGCTAAGAAGATTTTTAGTTCTCTCAGACCCCCGCTGACTTCCCGTAGTCGACGGTGGTCTCGGGGACTACACCCAGTGGGTGCACTCAGCGTGCCCCCACTGGAGTATTCACCACTCAGTACGGCCTGACCAGTCCGAGTGACAAGCAAAAACAAACAAGTTCTAAGGCTCCCGTCGACTACCAAAAAAATTGCTATAAGGTGAGTTTAAAGCTCCTCCGTGGACCTGTTTTGAGCCTTCTTCTAGGACTCAAAGGGTGAAACTCATAAGTTTGGATCTAGAACCGACTCGTATTGACGTTCCTCCGGGATAAGAATGGCATCTCTCCGAGAGAGCAGTTCATGCATCGATATTGTTGCCCGGATTTAATGACACACCCATACTCTGATCACGAGTTAACCTCTTCCGAGAGATGAACGAATGTCACCAAGTTGCTCCTCGCAGGCACTTACCCTAGATTAGTCAGGAAGCGCAGTGCCAGAATCCATTGAGATTTTGTTCAAACCTTGGTTCTGAAAGCATGATGACGGGTACCGAGTATTTCCGTAATCTCTCGGGCCAAATTGTGTGTTTCACAAACTCGTTTCGCAAAATCACAACCGGTTCGGTGGCTAATGTTGGGGACACACATAACAGGTAGGCCCACGAAGGGTCAAAATATTATAAAGCATGGGGTCCACACATGAGGTGGGTCCAGATAAATCTCATACAGACATACTATCCACTCGGACATATCAATGTACCGTCCATTCGGAAGACAGTCAACCAGTCGGTCGTATGGCTCACTCGGATATGCGAAGACCAACAGTCGACAAGGCAGTCGAAGCATCATCTGGCATTACGGCATCAATGCCCCACTTTGTAACATAGGAGGTGAGGGGGTGGCGCACTCTATATAAGCCACCCCCACCACTAGATTAGGGGGCTCATTCTTCTCTCATTTCCACCCCTCGCTCTCTCTCTCTCACCACTAGGCATGGAGATCCATTCTCCCCCCTCTCTCAAATACACCATGTAACTCTGTGTTCATACTCAGATAAAGGAAAGCCTCTCCGGAGCACGAGACGTAGGGCTGTTATCTCCACCGTGAGAGGCCCGAACTCACTAAAACCATTGTGTCACCCATTTGCATCTCGATGGATCATGCTCCTTTAAACTACCCCTCTCTATTGTCGGAATCATTCCCACGACATTTGCCGCACAAATGGGTATATAGATGACTAACCGGTTTTCCGTCGGAGTCGCAGTCGTTGCCGGAGTTGCTGTTGACCTCCGGCTCCGACGAAGTCAAGGTCGTGCTGCTGCCCGCGCGAGACCTCGTCGGCGGCGATGGCAACCTCTGTGCCTAGCTTCATGTGTTCCGCGGGTGCTTCACCAGCCCCGGCGTCGCCACTCCCTCCGATGGTGCGCTTCGGCGGCATCCTCATACACTCCAGAGTCCAGACGTTGGTGACCACTGTGGACGGGGGGTGCGGCCGCCTATTATGGCCGGCGGCTCGGGCGTGCCATTAATACGGACCAGTGGGGGCGAGGTGGGCGGCGGTCAAAGGTTGTCTCGCCTCCCGGTGAGCCTGCGCGACGGACTTCTGGCATTCCTATACTGTCATTTCACACAGCTACTCACATGTCTCCCAGTGACACTGTGCGGCAAAAACGCCTCCCGTCAATTCACACACATGCACGCACGCCTCCCGGGCTGCCTGCGCGCTGGACTGCTCGCATGCGTCCCGTCAACTCACGCCTGCTGGCACGCCACACGGGGCGCATGGCGTGATGTCTACTAGAACTACGTCGGTATTTCCCCAAAGAGGAAGGGATGATGCAGCATAGCGACGGTAGGTATTTCCCTCAGTGATGAGACCAAGGTTATCGAACTAGTAGGAGAACCACGCAACACTACGTGAACGGCACCTGCACACAAATAACAAATACTCGCAACCCGATGTATTAAAGGGGTTGTCAATCCCTTTCGGGCAACGGCGCCAGAAATGGATAGTGGACGGGAGAAAGTTGTAATAGATTGGATAAATAGATCTCGAATAAATGCAAAATAAAATAAAGTGCATCAAGGTATTTTTGGGTTTTTGGAAATATAGATCTGAAAACAAAAGCAAATAAAAATAGATCACAAAGGCAAATATATTAAAGAAGAGACTCGGGGGCCGTAGGTTTCACTAGTGGCTTCTCTCGAGAAAAATAGCAAACGGTGGGAAAAAAATTACTCTTGGGCAATTGATAGAACTTCAAATACTCATGACGATATCCAGGCAATGATCATTATATAGGCATCACGTCCAAGATTAGTAGACCGACTCCTGCCTGCATCTACTACTATTACTCCACACATCGACCACTATCCAGCATGCATCTAGTGTATTAAGTTCATGGAGAAACGGAGTAATGCAATAAGAACGATGACATGATGTAGACAAGATCTATTTATGTAGAAATAAACCCCATCTTGTTATCCTTAATAGCAACGATACATACGTGTCGTTTCCCTTTCTGTCACTGGGATCAAGCACCGTAAGATCGAACCCATTACAAAGCACCTCTTCCCATTGCAAGATAAATAGATCAAGTTGGCCAAACAAAACCCAAATATCGGAGAAGAAATACGAGGCTATAAGCAATCATGCATATAAGAGATCAAAGAAGACTCAAATAACTTTCATGGATAAAAACATAGATCTGATCATAAACTCAAAGTTCATCGGATCCCAACAAACACACCGCAAAAAAGAGTTACATCATATGGATCTCCAAGAGACCATTGTATTGAGAATCAAACGAGAGAGAGAGAAAGCCATCTAGCTACTAACTACGGACCCGTAGGTCTACAAAGAACTACTCACACATCATCGGAGAGGCACCAATGGACATGATGAACCCCTCCGAGATGGTGTCTAGATTGGATCTGGTGTTTCTGGAACTTGCGGCGGCTGGAATTGATTTTCATCGACTCTCCTAGGGTTTCTGGAATATTGGGGTATTTATAGAGCAAAGAGGCGGTGCGGGAGGCCACCGAGGTGGGCACAACCCACCTGGGCGCGCCCTGGTGGGTTGTGCCCCCCTCGGAGCACCCCCCCAGGTGCTTCTCCGGCCCACTGGATGTTTTCTGGTCCAAAAAATATTCACAAAAAGTTTCGCTCCGTTTGGTATTGATTTCCTGCGATGTAAAAAACATGCAGAAAACAGCAACTGGCACTGGACACTATGTCAATAGGTTAGTACCAAGAAAATGATATAAAATGACTATAAAATGATTGTAAAACATCCAAGAATGATAATATAGCAGCATGGAACAATAAAAATTATAGATACGTTGGAGACGTATCATGGCGGCACGTATATTTTTTTTGTTTTTTGATGATTCATTCTGCCGCTTTACTGCTTAACCGAAGCATGGCACGGTCTAACGCACACAGTCTGAATAAATATTCCGTATGAGATATTGGTTGCCAGTTATTAACAATCTCCCTTTTGTAAGTAGATTATATCAAAACTTGTCTCAAATTTGACAAAAAAAATACAATATCACAGTCTACTGGTGTCCATATATGACACCACAATAAGTTTCATGAATTTCAACTAAGTTCTGGATTTACTGAATTTTAAAAATCAACATTCTCAATGTTTTGAAATTTCTTTCATGGGGAAATATGCACCCAGGGACACACATATGATTTTGCAATCTATTTTGGTGCACATGTAGCTCAAATTTGATTTTTGCATATTAAATCCCTAGGAAATCAATCAATGTATAAAACGGGTCGAATGATCTCTGTTGTGCGCACAACGCTAAGGTTGTGGCTGCTCGGCAAGCCGAGGAGGCTGCACCAAGAGCATCGTGAGCTACCACTCTAACTGTTATGTAGGCCGCGGAAGGTGATTACCAAGCTAGGCCAAAAGCCTAAGCTTGGGGGAGTACGTATTTCCACTGACATTACATTCATGTTCACACATTTTATTTCAGTTGTCGGTGTCCACACTTTTTCATTGTATTATCCATGCTAGATTTATTTTCTCGCTTTCTTCTTGTGTGTTTGAAAAACTTTGAGAAAACCCAAAAATATTTCTCGCTTCTTTTCGCTTTTTCTTTCTAGTTTAAATTAGTTGCATTGTTAGAAGAAAACCGAAAAAGATTTCCTTGTTCTTCTTTTGCTTGTTGGGAGCTCTCCCGTGTAAATAGCTTTCTCATTTTTGTTTTTCTCTTTAATTTGCTTTCTTTAAGAAAAACTAAAAACTCCAAAAATATTTCAGTGTGTTTCTCTGAAATTCTTTTTCTTTTATTTAGTCATACAGAGGAGAAGACCACGATGAAAATGTTGAGTGGCTCTCATATGCATTGATATTGATCTAATAAAGAGCCCATATTACCTTGTCTTCTCCTTTTTGAATGAAATGTTTGCAGATTCCAGCTTAGTCCACGGCACTCTTCCACTATTATTATTTTCACATCATTCGGTCGTGCAAGTAAAAGGCAATAATGACAATATTTGATGAACTGGCTGTGGCAGAGAGAAATGGGTATGAACTCAACTTGTTCTATTTTTGTAAATATGTTTAACCTAGTATCCATGATTCAGCCTATTATGATCAAACATGTTTGCAATGACAATTAGAGATTATAGTTTCTCATGCCATGCTTAAGTAGTTAGGAGTGGATAATGATTTATCTTAGATGTCAACATGCATTAAAATGATTGTGTTGTGGTATGATGATATGGTATCCTCCTCTGAATGTTTCAAGTGGCTTGACTTGGCACATGTTCATGCATGTAGTTGAATCAAAACCAACATAACCTCTATGATATTTATGTTCATGGTGTTTATATCCTACTCATGCTAGTATCCAATGTTACTTATGCATAATGCATGCTCATGACCGTTTTCGCTCTCTAGCTGGCCGCTTCTCAACCTATTTGCTAGCCTTCGCCTGTACTAAGCGGGAATACTGCTTGTGCATCAAAATCCTAAAACCCAAGTTATTCCAGATGAGTCCACCATATATCTACCTATATGTGGTATTACCCTGCCGTTCTAAGTAAATTTGCATGTGCCACCTAAAAAACTTCAAATAAACATCCATTTTTGTGTGCCTGGATTGTTCATAGAGTGACAGGAGGTAGTCGGTATCTTCCATGCTAAGCGGGTTATTCTCATGATGAGTGTTTATTCACTCGCCCTTGCACGAGAGGGGCGGTAATAGGGATTCCCAGTCCCAAAATAAAAAAATGCAAATAATTAAACAAACCCCCCCCTCCCATGAATGATGTTGGTATGGACGGTACCCGTGGATTCGGCTAGCCATGGAGTGTGTTTGTTGGTGGAGGGGGAGTAAACCTTTACTTTTATCGCTTGTGAACTGCCACTAATGTATTTAGCATGGAAGATATCAATAACTAATGGTCGCGAGGTAAACAGGAAGGGTGCATTTCTCAAAATTTCATTTATCTCTGTTTTAAAAATCTGAGCTCTGGCACCGCTGCAAATCACTGCTTCCCTCTGTGAAGGGACTATCTATTTAATTTTATGTTGTGTCATCACCTTCTCAAATAAGCGCCAGATCTGAGAGCACTATTGTTATCCTCATGCATTGTGTGTAGCTAATGTTGGATGCATCATGACTGGATCTTTTCTAGCATGAATTACAATGTTTAGTCGCTGCTTGAACTTTGGAGGTGCTCTGCATTTATGTTTTGCGGTCTCAGAAAGGGCTAGCGAGATACCACTGTTGTCATATTATATCACGATTGTTTTCACAAAGTGTTGTCATTTGAGAAATTTTTATTATAGCTCGCTAGTTGCTTATGCCATTGATATGAGTTAATATAATTTTTAAGAGTTATTGTTGACATGGTTAGTTATAATCTTTGCTGAAAACTTGGGTGCTACTTAAGCTTATTTATGTAAACAAGAACAAAAGAGTTCGTAAAAGTTTTTCTTTTTCACTTTCAGTTTATCAATTGAATTGCTTGAGGACAAGCAAAGGTTTAAACTTGGGGGATGATGTTGCTTGAACTACGTCGGTATTTCCCCAAAGAGGAAGGGATGATGCAGCACAGCTACGATAGGTATTTCCCTCAGTTCTGAAACCAAGGTATCAATCCAGTAGGAGAACCAAGCAACACTATGTAAACGGTACTTGCACACAAATAACAAATACTTGCAACCCGACGATTAGGAGGGGTTGTCAATCCCTCTACGGGTAACGGTGCCAGAAATTTGTCACGTGGACGGGATAAAAATTGTGATAGATTGGATAAATAGATCTTGATAAAACGCGAAATAAAATAAATAGCAAAAAAGTGCAGCAAGGTATTTTTGCGTTTTTGGTGTAATAGATCTAAAAATAAAAGCGAATAAAAATAGATCTCAAAGCAAATAAGATAAAGAATAGACCCGGGGGCCGTAGATTTCACTAGTGGCTTCTCTTAAGAAAATAGCATACAGTGGGTAAACAAATTACTGCCGGGCAATTGATAGAACATCAAATAATTATGACGATATCCAGGCAATGATCATTATATAGGCATCACGTCCGAGATTAGTAGGCCGAATCCTGCCTGCATCTACTACTATTACTCCACACATCGACCGCTATCCAGCATGCATCTAGTGTATTAAGTTCATGGAGAAACGGAGTAATGCAATAAGAACAATGACATGATGTAGATGGGACTATTCATGTTGGAATAGCCCCCATCTTGTTATCCTTAATAGCAACGATACATGCGTGTCTAACTGCCCCTTCTGTCACTGGGAAAGAACACCGCACGATCGAACCCATCACAAAGCACCTCTTCCCATGGCAAAAAAATTGATCTAGTCGGCCTAACTAAACCACATATTCGAAGAAGAAATACGAGGCTATAAGTAATCATGCATAAAAGAGATCAAAGAACTCAAATAACTTTCATGGATATAGATCTGATCATAAACTCAAAGTTCATCGGATCCCAACAAGCACACCATAAAAAGAGTTACATCAAATAGATCTCCAAGAGACCACTGTATTGAGAATCAAAAAGAGAGAAGAAGCCATCTAGCTACTGCCTATGGACCCGTAGGTCTACAATGAACTACTCACACATCATCGGAGAGGCACCAATGAGTATGATGTACCCCTCCGTGATGGTTTCTAGATTGGATCTCGTGGTTCTGGAACTTGCGGCGGCTGGAATTGTGTTTCGTCGACTCTCCTAGGGTTTTTGGAATATTTGGGTATTTATAGGGTGAAGAGGCGATGCGGGGGGCCACCGAGGTGGGCACAACCCACCAGGGCGCGCCTAGGCCCCCAAGCGCGCCCTGGTGGGTTGTGCTCCCCTCGGAGCCCCCCTTTGGTACTTCTTTGGCCCAACAGGTGTCTTCTGGTCTAGAAAAATTCTCCAAAAAGTTTCGCTGCGTTTGGACTTTGTTTGGTATTGATTTTCTGTGAAGTAAAAAACAAGCAAAAAATAGCAACTGGCACTGGGCACTATTTCAATAGGTTAGTCCCAAAAAATGATATAAAGTTGCTATAAAATGATTGTAAAACATCCAAGAATGATAATATAACAGCATGGAACAAGCAAAAATTATAGATACGTTGGAGACGTATCAGCTTCCCCAAGCTTAATTCCTACTCGTCCTCGAGTAGGTAAATGATAAAAACAGAATTTTTGATGTGGAATGCTGCCTAACATGTTCATCACATATTCTTTTCTTTGTAGCATGGACATATGGACTTTTATATGGTTCAAAGCAATAGTCTAGTTTTGACATGAAGATTTCAATACTGAAGCATATCAACAAGCAACCATGTCTTTCAAAATATCAATACTAAAGAAAGTTATCCCTAGCCCATCATGCTCAACCATTGATCCATTCATGCAACACACTCGCATATTAGCTATACCCAATGCTCAAGTACGATCATAGTGCCCCTTAGTTGGTGCTTTATAAGAGAAGATGGAGACTCAAAAAATAAAAATTGCATAAAGTAAATAGATAGGCCCTTCGCAGAGGGAAGTACGGATTTGTAGAGGTGCCAGAGCTCAAAGCTTAAATTGAGAGATAATTTTTTTAGAGGCATACTTTTTCCGTCAACGAAAACGACCGAGTAATTCCCAACACTTTCCATGCTAGATATATCATAGGCGGTTCCCAAACAGAATATAAAGTTTATTCCTTTTTCCACCATTCTTTCACTTTCCATGGCTAGCCGTATCCACGGGTGCCCTCCGTACCAACACTTTCCAAGGAATTTATTATTTGACAACATAACGTAAATTTCTTTTTCATTTCGGGTCTGGGCATCCCTATTACCGCCGCACTCTCGTGCAATGACAAGTGAATAAACACTCATCTTGAGAATAACACATCTAGCATGGAAAATATTGGCCACCCCCTGCCGCTTCATGAGCGGTACGAGCACGCAAAAAGGAAAATTCATTTTGAAAATTAGAGATGGCACATACAAATTTGCTTAGAACAACATGGATATACCGCATATAGGTAGGTATGGTGGACTCATATGGCAAAACTGGGTTTAAATATTTTGGATGCACAAGTAGTATTTCTACTTAGTACAAGTGAAGGCTAGCAAAAAGATTGAGAAGCAACCAAGCAAGAAACAAAAAATCACATAAGCGAGCATTAAGCATAACTAACACCGATTAATGCACCACAAGTAGGATATAATTTCATTGCATAACTATTGACTTTCGTGCTTGCATAGGGAATCACAACCTTAACACCAATATTCTTACTAAAGCATAATTAATCACCAACATGACTCACATATCACTATCATCATATCTCAAAACTATTACAACGAATCAAGTTTATTTTGTCCAGTGATCTTCATGAAAGTTTTTATTATATCCCTCTTGAATATCTATCACTTTGGGACTAGTTTAATATATTGCAATTGCTTTTGACAAGCTCAAACAAATCTAAGTGAAGAACATGAGCATAAAATTTTCCGTCTCTCAAAATAATATAAGTGGAGCATGAGAGAATTTCTTCAAAAATTTACTCACTCTCAAATTAATCTAACTAAAGCATGAGAGCATTTCTTCAAAAAAAAATTTAAAGCACACCATGCTCAAAAAGATATAAGTGAAGCACTAGAGCAATTCCATAGCTCAAAAAATTTAAGTGAAGCATATAGAGCAATTCTAACAAATCATAGCATAATTTGGCTCTCTCAAATAGGTGTGTCCAGAAAGGATACTTGTGACAAACTAAAAAGCTAAACAAGCAAAGACTCATATAATACAAGATGCTCCAAGCAAAACTCATGATATGTGACGAATAAAAATATAGCTCCAAGTAAAATACCGATGGTTGTTAAAAATATAGCTTAGTTGCTTGGTTCTCCTTGAATATTAACTTGGGGTGCCATGGGGCATCACCAAGCTTAGGATTTTCTTACTCCTTATTCCTTCATCCATCGTGATCTCACCCAAAACTTGAAAACTTCAATCACACAAAACTTAACAAAACCTTCGTGAGATCCGTTAGTATAAGAAAACCAATCTTTACTTTAAGTATTGTAGAAAATCCATTCAAATTTTGTTATTGCATTATATCTACTGTATTCTAACTTTGCCATGGCTTATACCCCCCGATACAACCCATAGATTCATCAAAATAAGCACCCAATGCAAAGAAAACAGAATCTGTCAGAAACAGAACAGTCTGTAAAGATGCGAATTGTTCTCATACTTCTGCAACTCCAAAATTTCTGAAAAATGAGGAAAACAGAGGAAATTTGTATATCAATCTTGTGTAAAACATTCAGAATTTTTAGTTGCATCTGTGAATTTAGACAATTATTTTACTGGATGCAAAAGCTTTTGTTTTTCAACAGGATCAAATCAACTATCACCAAAACTATCCCAAAGGCTTTACTTGGCACATACACTAATTAAAACATAAAAAACACAATCATAACAGAGGCATAATTGTTCAAACACTCAAGACAGAAAGAAAAAGGCAAAAATAAATGTATTCATTGGGTTGCCTCCCGACCAGCGCTAACGTTTTATGCCCCTAGCTAGGCATTGATAATTTTGATGATGCTCGCATGAAAGACAAGAATTGAAACACAAGGAGAGCATCATAATACATGTGACAAATACATTTAAGTATAACATACTTCCAATGCATAGGGATTTTATAAGCAAACAAATTATCAAGACAAGAAATAGCTAGCATATGCAAGGAAGAAGAAAGAAACAATAGCAATCTCAACATAATGAGAGGTAATTTAGTAACATGAAAATTTATACAACCATATTTTCCTCTCGCATAATAATTACATGTAGGCTCATAATCATATTCAACAATATAGCTATCACATAAAATATTCTCTTCATGATCCACATGCATACAAAGTTAACACTCTTCCAAAATAGTGAGATTATCATCAAATAAAGTCATGACCTCTCCAAACCCACTTTCATAAAAAAATTCATAAGATTGAACACTCTCCAAATATGTGGGATTATTTTTACCTAAAGTTGACGCTCTTCCAAACCCACTTTCAGTATTATTGCAAACATTATTATCAATAACATATTCATCACGAGGCTTAAATAAATTTTCAAGATCATAAGAAGCATCACCCCAATCACGATCATTACAATTAGTAGTGGACATAACAAGATCAACATCCCCAAGCTTGGGTTTTTGCATATCATTAACACAATTGACATTAATAGAATTTATAGTAAAATCATTGCAATCATGCTTTTCATTCAAGGATCTATCATGAATCACTTCATAAATTTTTTCGTTTAACACTTCATCACAATTTTCAGATTCATAAATCTCAAGCAAAACTACATAAAGAAAATCTAGTGCACTCAACTAACTAGCAATTGGTTCATCATAATTGGATCTTTTAAAAAGATTAGCAAGTGGATGGGGATCCATATCAATAGAATTTTAGCAAGCGAAGATGCAAGCAAATAGAAGGCACTTGGCAACACAAGCAAACAAAAGATCAAACAACGAAAAGGCAAACAAAAAGAAGGCGAATAAAACGACAAATTTTTGTCAAGTGGGGGAGATGAAAATGAGAAGCAAATGACAAGTAATGTAAATTGCAAGGAGATGATATTTGTGATTAGGAACCTGATAGATGTTAATGATGTCTCCTCGGCAACGGCGCCAGAAATTCCTTTTGATTGCTTGTATCTGCGTCAGTATTTCCCCAAAGAGGAAGGGATGATGCAGTACAGCTACGGTAGGTATTTCCATCAGTTATGAAACCAAGGTTATCGAAGAAGTAGGAGAACCAAGCAACACTATGTAAACGGTACCTGCACACAAAGAACAAAACCTTGCAACCCAACTCGTAGGAGGGGTTGTCAATCCCTCCTCGGTAAAAAGATAGATTAAATAGTATGAGTTTGGATAAATAGATCTGAATAAAACACGAAATAAAAGATGCAAATAAAAAGTGCAGCAAAGTATTTTTGGGTTTTTGGAATAATAGATCTGAAAACAAAAGCGATGAAAAATAGATCGGAAAGCAATATGGTAAAAGATAGACCCCCGGGCCGTAGATTTCACTAGTGGCTTCTCTCGAGAAAATAGCATATGGTGGGTAAACAAATTACTGTTGGGCAATTGATAGAAGATCAAATAATAATGATGATATCCAAGGCAATGATCATTATATAGGCATCACTATAACATCCCCAGCATCACACTACAGTAATCTCTCCCCAATGAAGGTCATGTCATCATGATCATCATGCCAAAATGCCACTTGTCCAAAATCTGCTTCAAATTCAACTTCAAATTGCATGTCAAATATTTGTTTCTTCTGTCATGCAAATAAAATAGTTCATCCTATGGCAAACAATCCCTAGATATTTGTCATGTTGAAACCAACCTTCTTTGGATTCCCAAAATGCCCCTGTAAATTAATTTAGAGGTACAGCAGCATTTATTTTGGCCTTTCCAATTTCCAAAAATGCTTAGACTTCTCCAATTGACCCCAAACTTTTTGTGCCAGAGCACAATATTCCATAGTATTTGTTTTGGCCAGGTACCCATTTTTGCTAAGTCATTTGGTGGCTATTTTATTTGCAAAAGCCTGCTGCTAAAAATAAAACATAAATAAGAAATGAAAAAGGCCTAACTGGCTGGGCCTAAGTGCACAGTGCACTCAGCCCAGCCCAGCTGGCCCATTCTTCCCCCTCCCTCTCTCTCTCCCTCGCTGTGTCGGCGTCACCATGGCTAAGCGCGTGCTCGCCGACCAGCGGCCGACACCGCGGCGCTACAGGCCGGGCGAGGGGATAAGGCCGAACCCCCCTCGGCCTCCCCTCCATCCTCATCCACTCCTCGTCTCCCCTCCCACTCACCTCGCCCCTTTCCCTCTTCGATGCTTTGGAGAAGGGCCGACGCCACCGTCGCCTTGTCCTCGCCATAGGCGCGGCCACCGGCCACCCCGCGCTGTCTGCGCATATCCAGGAGCGCCGGCGCCTTCACCTACGTCGCCTACACCCTCGGATCGGAGCGGGGGAGCTCCACTGTTGCCGCACGCATCGTCTTCTTCACCCACGACTGCCTCACCTCCCCGCATCGATCCGCTGTCATCCGGCCTCCCTCGAGCCCGCTGCCATACCCTACGGCTTTGCTATGAGCTCCCCTCTGTTTCCTTCCCTCTCCCGATGGTCGCTCCGTCCTTCTAGCACTCGCTGCCGTTGCGGCCGAGCTTGCCACCGCCGTTCACTTCACTGTCGCGGCCACACCCGGCCAAGCTCGCGTCTGAGCACGTGGTTGAATTCATGGGGCTCACAAGAGTCCGACGAGCCCTTTTGCTTGCTTTGCCGTGCCCAGTTTCACCGTTGCCAAAACCACCCGAACGCCGCCGCCGCCAAGCTCGATGCCGGCGACGTTTTCGGCAATCTCAGCCCCAGCCGAACACACCACTCGACGCGGCGCTCGTCGCTCATCCGAGCGTAAGTCGCGACATGCGATTTGGCCCTCTGTAGGAGATTCCCGGGCCACTCCGGCGAACTCGCCGCCTCGGGAGGCTCGCCGGAGCCCTCTCCGGCGCCGTCGCTGACGTGGCCTACTGGGGCTCACCTCTGATGTTAACTCTGTAGAGTAGGTATTTGGTCATGGTCATCGAAGGTGATTCCTCCTTCACCACTCCCGATAACGACGCTGTCGTGAAACACCTCAAGTGTGAACCCATGGAGGGTGATTCCTCCAAGTTCACCTTGACGGATACATCGGGTAGGAATCCAACGAGGGTGATACCTCAGATTCCCCTGATGTTATGGACATAGGGATACTTGGACTTTACAACTGTTACTCGGAAAGGTGGGTCGACCCTGAGGGGTACCTGCGAGTGATGTGGAGACGGGTTGACCTGGAGGGTACCCGAGAGTTAAATACGAGGCTTGGACGGGCATTCTTAGCCCTTGCCACAAGTCCTCGAGATGGGGCGACGGGGTCACATCGATCGTGAGTCTATGCTCGTTACCGCACTACCAAAACACTAATGATTTGGATATTTGATCAGAGTGGGCTTATGGCCCGATAGCACAAACCATCACGCGGGAATAAATATGGGTACTCTGCATCGTATGCATCAGCCGAATGCTCTGTCAGACGTCCAGTTCAGCATGGCGGCCGAGTCGGATCGTGCCGATGGCGCTGGTATCCACCCTGCTCGCAACGACCCGGCATGCACAGGGCGATGGCCCAAGACCCCTGAGCGCTTAGGATATAGACCGACGGGGACCTCTCTGCTGAGCTTTAGGTAGGGCTGCGGTGTGTCGTTTGGCCGAGGCCGGGCACGACCCAGAAAAGTGTGTCCGGCCGGAGTTAAGTGAGCATGGTGGGTAAGTTGATGCACCCCTGTAGGGAAGAACTAATCTATGCATAGCCGGATACTCGGCAACGGACGCTTAGAGTTGTATCCCGATCGATACAACTAGAACTGGATACTTGTGATGAGAAATGGATAGTATGGCTCTGGGATTGCTTTCTTGCAGGGAGTCGAGAAAGGATCTCTGGCCGAGATTGATACTTGGATATTAGGGCTCTGGGATTGCTTTCTCGCAGGGAGTCGAGGAAGAATCTTTGGGTGAGGTTGATAACCCTACTACTACTTTATATTATGCTATTCTGTACTCTCCTAAATGCTGCAAGATGCTTGAAGATGCCTGAAGATGCTGAAGATGCTAGTCTTCGATAGGACTAGGCCTTCTCTCTATTCTGGCATTTCTGCAGCCCAGTCCACATATACAGCCTTTCTTTGATAATGTTGCATATGTAGTGTAGATCCTTGCTTGCTGAGTACTTCAGATGAGTACTCACGGTTGCTTTGCTTCCTCTTTTCCCCCATACCCATTTGATGCAACTAGATGACGGAGACCCGGAGCCAGCTGCCCTGTCGACGATCACTACTACTACCCCGAGGATGGCTACTACTACGAGTTGGCTGACGACCAGGAGTAGGTTCGGAGGGTCCCAGGCAGGAGGCCTGCACCTTTTCGATCGTAGTGTTTTCTTTTGCCTCGCCTTTTAAAGGACTATTTGTTTTATCTTTTATATTTGTACTCAGATATCTCATGCTTCCGCTGACGCTTGTAAGCGAGCTTATGTATTCGAGCCCTCGAGGCCCCTGGCTTGTAACATAAAGCTTGTATTATTTTAATTTGTGTCTAGAGTTGTGTTGTGATATCTTCAAGTGAGTCCTTAGGCTTGATCATGTGCATTTGCGTGTATGATTAGTGCACGATTAAGCCGGGGGCATCACAGGTTGGTATCAGAGCTGACTACCTGTAGGAACCCCCCTTTCCAACTCCTTGGCCGAAGTTGAGTCTAGTATCTGAAAAACTGTTTTACTAACTTGGTTGTGTGGCTTATGGGCCCACGTCGCCAATTGGGTGGTGTTAGGATCTTTTATTCCTCGTCTATACTCTAGGACTCTGATCTCTCTTCTATTCGGGTTAAAGTTTTGCTGACTTTAACAATAGGTTCTCGTAACCGCTTCCTCCCTGAGAGCCCCTCATGCCAGATGATTGCTTGGTTCATCAGAAGACTCCGAAGTTACTCCTCGAATTTCCCGAGACCCTGTGCCCACTGCTTTGCAGTTCCTGACCACCGATAATCCCCGTGAATAACATCCTTGCCGTTTGTACGTTCATCCCCAGTTACTCTAGTGTTTTACAAAATACTTCGTATTGCTATCCGATCTTCTGAGAATCCCCTACAACCTACTGCCTTTGAGATTCTTCTGACCTGCTTGCATTATGGTTAATTCCATATGTCTGGCAATATTCGTTGACATCCTTTGTCATTATCATTCTGAACCTATTGATTCATTACGTATGTGAGTGCTCCCTATCCTCAGCTAATTCCTAGAATTCGTCCTTCCGACTCAGGTGTCATTATGAACATGAGTTGGATCTCGGCCAATCAAGTTGCAAATGATTGTCCATCTAGTTCTAGTCAGCTTACTCATCTTTTGATCAAAGCATCTGCTTCTAATCCTTCATTTTGGAAACCATAATTCCTTTGAATTTAAGCGTCAGACTATTCATATGTTCCTATAGTCCGATGCCCTCGCATTCTTTCTTCCTATGTTTTAGTACCGATACTCACATCAGATCCTTTGCCGACCATCTGATATTTTGTTGGGTTATTATCCGACAGAGTTTTTCGAATTCAATAGTCTTGTGAGTCTTTCCTCAGATACATAATGCCTTTGGTAAATTGTATCCTCTGCTTTATCAACCTTGCTCTGCTTTCGAGCTTGTATTATTTACTCCTGAAGTCTGCGGTATAGGTTCCTAAGTTGTCCCGATGGGTTGAACCTATGTTCTCCTTAATCCGTGTGAACACGAACGTTATGCGAGTCATACTCTTCTGGTGCTTCGCCAGATAAATCTTCCGCACTACAATTTCTTTGAAACGAGGAGTGAATGAAAGGTTATGCATTGAAGAAGTGGGAGTCGACCTTGAACCTTTGTGTTCATGCCCATGGACACGATGTAGATCCTATCATGGAAGCTCCTTGTAATAATAGTTATTCCCTTGATATAATACCATCTCGTATCTGTGTTATGTCCCTTGCAACCATGGTCCTGACCATGATTGTTCTTCTTTGATTCCATTTCTCGGACAAGATAAAATTACTTGTCTTTTGTAGATCATTTCACCCGTCCAACCTCTACTCTGATTTACCTTCGGGTATTATCCCTAGTACTTGTTACTGGGAAGTTTAATGCTCCATCACATCATTCCTAGCCTGATCGGCTATATCATTGTTATGCTAATTTTAACCGTGCTACCTGGTTCTTATTCCTGGAGCACAACTTTTCGACGCTAAGCGAAGCTTACGTCGATCTTTCTCATCTTATCATTCCACCCTGAACAACAAGCTTAATTTCGAGCTTGTGTCGTATCCGTGGTTCCAATAGCCTTCACTTTGTCATTCCTTTTTCTTGGTGTTGTTGCTGCTCGATGGCATCTTCATAGAGCCTCTCGACAAAATTAGTCGTGATCACCATCTATATACTGCCTTGTCCTAAGATATCATTCGAATTCATGATGCGAAATACCATCCCTGCCCCTCGATGATTTGTGTTATCATCGACAACATCCTTGACTTCCTACCAATACAGACTTGGTCATGTTTTGGGTATATCTTACATTCCTCCACATTCTTGGAATTGTTCCTTTGTACTTGTTGTGACTTTCAGATTCAATCTTACTTGAAGCTCCATATTAAGGCTACCTTGAAGCATGATTGTGGTATTCTGAATATCCACAAGAACATTGGAAGTGCATTGCCAAATGTTTCTTGTTCTATTATCCAAACACCGTTGTATGGATAACATCATGAATTCCCTTGCCCCTTTATCCAAATGGTGATGTACTTGTTGTTCTGACAGGTATATCATGCTCTACTTTTCCTTGGGAAGGATATACACCTAATACTTGTGTATAATCACATTTCCTTTCCATTGGTCTGTTTAATCTGATAATCACATTTTCCTTCCATTCATTTAATTAACCTTTCTTGTGATTGGTATGATTTAAACAGCAACAATTCCCTGCTTATGTAAACACCTCGAAGTACAATTCGGTCAAAAAGACCCTATTACTATTGTTGATGACATTCCAGTAACCCCCAATGGACGAGAACTTTGCCTTATTGGTTCGCCTCGTTCTTACGAGCAGGAAAATGGTTCTCTTCGTCCCTCGCCCTTGGTACCGATGTTGTCGCCGACATAACTAACAGACTATTCTCTGACATACTTTGTTGTCGAGACCGGTAAGATGTCAGCGTTCTCCCTACTCTCGATCGACCCTCATCATAGTTCCACAGGATCGGAACCTGACTCTCCTGTATATCCTTGATTCCGAAGTATCATATGCTCTTAGCTTTGTGCGTTATCACGAGCCACCCTCCGAGAGATGATCTATTCCCGATGCTCTGAACCCCTTTACACACTCTGATCAGATATCGATCATTTGTCCATTCTCTTGAAACTTCCTATTGTACCTTCATACTTTGGTCTCGATGTTTTCCTAGGTTTCAACTCGAGAGATACTTCTGCCACATTTCCTGAATTGTTCATCAGATAAGTGACCCTACAAGGGTCAGATCTCCCGAAGTTACTCTTTACTTCCCCACTTAAATCTCGGGACGAGATTTCCTGTAGTGGAGGAGATTTGTAACATCCCCAGCATCACACTACAGTAATCTCCCCCTAATGAAGGTCATGTCATCATGATCATCATGCCAAAATGCCACTTGTCCAAAATCTACTTCAAATTCAACTTCAAATTGCATGTCAAATATTTGTTTCTTCTGTCATGCAAATAAAATAGTTCATCCTATGGCAAATAATCCCTAGATATTTGTCATGTTGAAACCAACCTTCTTTGGATTCCCAAAATGCCCCTATGAATTAATTTAGAGGTCCAGCAGCATTTATTTTGGCCTTTCCAATTTCCAAAAATGCTTAGACTTCTCCAATTGACCCCAAACCTTTTGTGGCAGAGCACAATATTCCATAGTATTTGTTTTGGCTAGGCAACCATTTTTGCTAAGTCATTTGGTGGCTATTTTATTTGCAAAAGCCTGCGGCTCAAAATAAAACATAAATAAGAAATGAAAAAGGCCTAACTGGCTGGGCCTAAGTGCACAGTGCACTCAGCCCAGCCCAGCTGGCCCATTCTTCCCCCTCCCTCTCTCTCTCCCTCGCCGTGTCAGCGTCACCGTGGCTGAGCGCGTGCTCGCCGACCAGCGGCCGACACCGCGGCGCTACAGGCCGGGCGAGGGGATAAGACCGAACCCCCCTCGGCCTCCCCTCCATCCTCATCCACTCCTTGTCTCCCCTCCCACTCACCTCGCCCCTTTCCCTCTCCGACGATTTGGAGAAGGGCTGACGCCACCGTCGCCTTGTCCTCGCCATAGGCGCGGCTGCCGGGCACCCCGCGTCATCTGCGCATGTCCAGGAGCGCCGGCGCCTTCACCTACGTCGCCTCCACCCTCGGATCGGAGCGTGGGAGCTCCACTGTCGCCGCACGCATCGTATTCTTCACCCATGACTGCCTCACCTCGCCACGTCGATCCGCCGTCATCCGGCCTTCCTCGAGCCCGCTGCCATACCCTACGGCTTCGCTGTGAGCTCCCCTCCGTTTCCTTCCCTCTCCCGATGGTCGCTCCGTCCTTCTAGCGCTCGCTGCCATTGCGGCCGAGCTCGCCGCCGCCGTTCGCTTCGCCGTCGCGGCCACACCCGACCAAGCTCGCTCCGAGCACGCCGTTGAAGTCATGGGGCTCGCAGGAGTCCGACGAGCCCTTTTGCTCGCTTTGTCGTTTCCAGTTTCACCGTTGCCAAAACCACTCGAACGCCGCCGCCGCCAAGCTCGATGTCGGCGACGTTTCCGGCAACCCCAGCCCCAGCCGAACACACCACTCGACGCGGCGCTCATCGCTCATCCGAACGCAAGTCGTTGCACGCGATTTGGCCCTCTGTAGGAGATTCCCGGGCCACTCTGACGAACTTGCCGCCGCGGGAGGTTCGCCGGAGCCCTCTCCTGCGCCGTCGCCGACGTGGCCTACTGGGGCCCACCCCTGGGCCACTGCCTGTGGGTCCCAGGGGGCCCAGTTGACCCGTTGACCTCGGTCAACTGTGCTAACTGGGCAGCACAGTCACTGACCAGTGGACCCCACCTCATTTAGTTAACTTAATTAAACACTTTTAATTAAAACATGTTTTAGTTAACTCTAATAGCCACTGACACCTGGGCCTCCCCCACTAATTAGATCTGTTAGTCTAAATTAATTAACTGTTAGTTCCTCAGAGGCTGACAGGTGGGCCCCACCTGTCAGGCTGACCAGTCAACCAGACAGTTGACTGGCTGATGCAGTGATGACCTCATGCTGATGTCATAAAACATTTTCAATAATTCTGTTAAATTGAAATAATTTCAGGAAATGCTTTAATCTTTGAAAATTCATAGGAATTAAACTGTAGCTCGGATCGAAAAACTTTATATACGAAAGTTGCTCAGAACGACGAGACGAATACGATTATGCCCTCCTCATACCTGTCGCATGCCTCTAGCATGATGAACATGGAACTCCCCCCCGGTTTCATCTGTCCGATAATCCTCCGGAGCTGGGCGAACACTCCCGGATAATTTCCCGCTCCCACTAACTTGTGTAGTACTGCATTAGGGCACCTCTCGAATAATGTGCTGCCATGCTATGCTTCTGTGATTGCATTTGTCTGCCTTTATTTATTGTTTCTTCCCCCTCTTCTCTCTCGATAGACCCCAAGACCGATGGTGACCCGATGATCGTCTACCTCGTCGAAGACCCGTTGGTGTTACAAAGCAACCAGGCAAGCAACCCCCTTTTGAACATGCCTATATCGCCTATTCTCTTCTCTCTTGTGCTTGCATTAGAATTGTTGTTGTTACTGCTTTACCTATTCTGATGCATGACCTGATTTTGTAACCTGCTATTGATAATTACCTGCTTATCCTAAGCTACTTAGAATAGGCTGGTTAGTGAACTCCAGTGACCCCACTTGTCCCAGTTGCCCCGCTGGATCATCGGAAGACTCGACGACCAGGCCCCAGCACCGCACATCACCCCCTTAGTTGTACAACACTGCATCATTACCATCGAGTGCCGAGGGTGATACCTCATTTAGCACTTCTGATGTTAACTCTGTAGAGTAGCTATTTGGTCGTGGTCATCGAAGGTGATTCCTCCTTCACCACTCCCGATAACGACGCTGTCGTGCAACACCTCAAGTGTGAACCCATCGAGGGTGATTCCTCCAAGTTCACCTTGATGGATACATCGAGTAGGAATCCAACAAGGGTGATACCTCAGATTCCCCTGATGTTATGGACACACGGATACTTGGACTTTACAACTGTTACTCGGAAAGGCGGGTCAACCCTGAGGGGTACCCGCGAGTGATGTGGAGACAGGTTGACCTGGAGGGTACCCGAGAGTTAAATACGAGGCGAGACCAGGCATTCTTAGCCCTTGCCGCAAGTCCTCGAGACGGGGCGACGGGGTCACATCGATCGTGAGTCTCTGCTCGTTACCGCACTACCAAAACACTAACGATTTGGATATTTGATCTGAGTGGGCTTATGGCCCGATAGCACTAACCATCACAAGGGAATAAATATGGGTACTCTGCATCGTATGCATCAGCCGAAAGCTCTGTCAGACGTCCATTTCAGCATGGCGGCCGGCTCGGATCGTGCCGATGGCGCTGGTATCCACCCTGCTCGCAACGACCCGGAGTGCACAGGGCGATGGCCCAAGACCCCTGAGCGCTTAGGATATAGACCGACGGGGACCTCTCTGCTGAGATTTAGGTAGGGCTATGGTGTGGCGTTTGGCTGAGGCCGGGCATGACCCAGAAAAGTGTGTCCGGCCAGAGTTAAGCGAGCGTGGTGGGTAAGTTGGTGCACCCCTGCAGGAAAGAACTAATCTACGCATAGCCGGATCCTCGGTAACGGACCCTCGGAGTTGTATCCCGATCGATACAACTAGAACTGGATAGTTGTGATGAGAAATGGATAGTATGGCTCTGGGATTGCTTTCTCGCAGGGAGTCGAGAAAGGATCTCTGGCCGAGGTTGATACTTGGATATTAGGGCTCTGGGATTGCTTTCTCGCAGGGAGTCGAGGAAGAATCTTTGGGTGAGGTTGATAACCCTACTACTACTTTATATTATGCTATTCTATACTCTCCTAAATGCTGCAAGATGCTTGAAGATGCCTGAAGATGCTGAAGATGCTAGTCTTCGATAGGACTAGGCCTTCTTTCTATTCTGGCATTTCTGCAGCCCAGTCCACATATACAGCCTTTCTTTGATAATGTTGCATATGTAGTGTAGATCCTTGCTTGCTGAGTACTTCAGATGAGTACTCACGGTTGCTTTGCTTCCTCTTTTTCCCCATACCAGTTTGATGCAACCAGATGACGGAGCCCCGGAGCCAGCTGCCCTGTCGACGATCACTACTACTACCCCGAGGATGGCTACTACTACGAGTTGGCTGACGACCAGGAGTAGGTTTGAAGGGTCCCAGGCAGGAGGCCTGCGCCTTTTTGATCGTGGTGTTTTCTTTTGCCTCGCCTTTTAAAGGCGTATTTGTTTTATCTTTTATATCTGTACTCAGATATCTGATGCTTCCGCTCACGCTTGTAAGCGAGCTTATGTATTCGAGCCCTCGAGGCCCCTGGCTTGTAACATAAAGCTTGTATTATTTTAATTTGTGTCTAGAGTTGTGCTGTGATATCTTCAAGTGAGTCCTTAGGCTTGATCGCGTGCATTTGCGTGTATGATTAGTGCATGATTAAGCCGGGGGCGTCACAATCACGTCCAAGATTAGTAGACCGAAGCGATTCTGCATCTACTACTATTACTCCACACATCGACCGTTATCCAACATGCATCTAGTGTATTAAGTTGATGGAGAAACAGAGTAATGCAATAAGAACGGTGACATGATGTAGACAAGATCTATTCACGTAGGAATGGACCCCATCTTGTTATCCTTAATAGAAACGATACATACGTGCCTCGCTACCCTAGTTTATAATTGGGCCTAAGGGAAGGCGAGTAATAAGTAGATGATGGGTTGGTAGAGTGACAGAAGCTTAAACCCTAGTTTATGTGTTATTCCATAAGGGGCTGATTTGGATCCATATGTTTCATGCTATGGTTAGATTTATCTTAATTCTTCTTTCGTAGTTGCGGATGCTTGCAAGAGGGGGTAATCATACGTGGGAGGCTTGTTCAAGTAAGAACAGCACCCAAGCACCGATCCACCCACATATATTATCAAAGTGGCGAATGCGAATCAAATAAACATGATGAAAGTGACTAGATGAATTCCCATGTGTCCTCAAGAACGCTTTGCTTATTATAAGAGAACGTTCCGGCATGTCCATTGCTATAAAAAGGATTGGGCTACCTTGCTGCACCTTTGTTACTATTGCTACTTGTCACTTGTTACGAATTATCTTGCTATCAAACTATCTATTACCGATAATTTCAGTGCTTGTAGAAAATACCTTGCTGAAAACCGCTTGTCACTTTCTTCTGCTCCCTCGTTGGGTTCGACACTCTTACTTGTCGAAAGGACTATGATTGATCTCCCATACTTGTGGGTCATCAATACTATTTTCTTGCACCATTTCCGGGGAGTGAAGCACCTTTGGTGAGTGGAAGTAAGGAAACATTTATATTACGTGCTGATATTTACTGTCACTTGTTACTATGGAAGATAATCCTTTGAGGGATTTGTTAGGGGTATCTTCACCTCGACCGGAGGCACAAAGAGTTGCCCCTCAACCTACTGCACCTTGATGGTACCATGGGGCTATCGCTCGGTGGTGTTGAGTTCTTGGAGGGAGCTCTCCCAGGGATCGAGGGATATGCGATCGGCCGCATGACCAAGAGTCGCCGCGGCAAGCTCTACATCGACGACTCAGGCTGGGGCCCCGAGGCCGACTCAATCGAGTATGGGTACTGATATGTCTCCAACATATCTATAATTTTTTATTGTTCCATGCTGTTATATTATCATTCTTGGATGTTTTACAATCATTTTATAGCAAGTTTATATCATTTTTTGGGACTAACCTATTGACATAGTGCCCAGTGCTAGTTGCTGTTTTTGCTTCTTTTTTACTTCACAGAATGTCAGTACCAAACGGAGTCCAAACGCAGTGAAACTTTTTGGAGATTTTTTTTGACCAGAAGACAACTTGGGAGCCAAGGAAGCAACTGGGGGGAGGCCCGTGGGGCCCACAAGACACCAGGGCGCTCCAGAGGCCCCTAGCGCGCCCTCATAGGTTGTGGGGCCCACAGGGGTCTCCTCCACCGCCTCTTTGCTCTATAAATACCCAAATATTCCAGAAACCCTAGGGGTGCAGACGAAACACAATTCTAGGGGCCGCAAGTTCCAGAACCATGAGATCCAATCTACACCATCACGGAGGGGTTCATCATCCTCATTGGTGCCTCTTCGATGATGCATGAGTAGTTCACTATAGACCTATGGGTCCGTAGGCAGTAGCTAGATGGCTTCTTCTCTCTTTTTGATTCTCAATACAATGGTCTCTTGGAGATCTACTTGATGTAATGACTTTTTGCGGTGTGTTTGTTTGGATCCGATGAAGTTCGAGTTTATGATCAGATCTCTATCCATGAATATTATTTGAGTCTTCTTTGATCTCTTATATGCATGATTACTTATAGCCTCTTATTTCTTCTTTGAATCTTTGGTTTAGTTAGGCCAACTAGATTAATTTTTCTTGCCATGGGAAGAGGTGCTTTGTGATGGGTTCGATCTTACGGTGTCCTCACCCAGTAACAGAAGGGGTAGCGAGGCACGTATGTATCATTGCTATTAAGGATAACAAGATGGGGTCTATTCCTACATGAATAGATCTTGTCTACATCATGTCAACATTCTTATTGCATTACTCCATTTCTCCATGAACTTAATACACTAGATGCATGCTGGATAGCGGTCGATGTGTGGAGTAATAGTAGTAGATGCAGAATCGTTTCGGCCTGCTAATCTTGGACGTGATGCCTATATAATGATCATTGCCTTGGATATCGTCATTATTATTTGATCTTCTATCAATTGCCCAACAGTAATTTGTTTACCCACCGTATGCTATTTTCTCGAGAGAAGCCATTAGTGAAATCTACGGCCCCCGGGTCTATCTTTTACCTTATTGCTTTCCGATCTATTTTTCATCGCTTTTGTTTTTAGATCTATTATTCCAAAAACCCAAAAATTCTTTGCTGCACTTTTTATTTGCATCTTTTATTTTGTGTTTTATTCAGATCTGTTTATCCAAACTCATTCTATTTAATCTATCTTTTTACAGAGCAGGGATTGGCAACCCCTCTTACGCGTTGGGTTGTGTGGTTTTGTTCTTTGTGTGCAGGTACCATTTACATAGTGTTACTTGGTTCTCCTACTGGTTCGATAACCTTGGTTTCATAACTAAGGGAAATACCTACCGTAGTTGTACTGCATCATCCCTTCCTCCTTGGGGAAATACCGACGCGGATACAAGCAATCAAAAGGAATTTCTGGCGCCGTTGTCGGGGAGACATCATCAACATATATCAAGTTCCTAATCACAAATCTCATCTCCTTGCAATTTACATTATTTGCCATTTGGCTCACATTTTCATCTCCCCCACTTCACAAAAATTTGCCATTTTATGCGCCCTCTTTTTGTTCGCCTTTTTCTCGTCAAATCTGTTTTTTGCTTGGAATTTTGTTTGCGTAGTTGCGATGTCTCAAGAAAATACCAAATTATATGATTTTTCCAATACCAATAATAATGATTTTATTAGCACTCCGATTGCTCCTCCTGCCACTAGTGTGGAGTCTTATGATATCAATGCCGCTTTGTTGAATCTTGTTATGAAAGAGCAATTTTTCCGGTACTCCTAATGAGGATGCCCGTCTCATCTAAACACATTCGTAGAATTGTGTGATATGCAAAAGAAAAAAGATGTAGACAATGATATTGTGAAGTTGAAATTGTTTCCTTTCTCTTTGTGGGATCAAGCAAAAATTTGGTTTTCATCTTTGCTTCGCAATAGTATCAATTCTTGGGATAAGTGCAAGGATGCGTTTATTACTAAGTATTTTCCGCCCGCGAAAATTATTTCCCTTAGAAATCAAATCATGAATTTTAAGCAACTAGAGCATGAACATGTTGCACAATCTTGGGAAAGAATGAAATTGATGCTAAGAAATTTTCCTACTCATGGTTTAAATCTTTGGATGATCATACAATTTTTTTATGCGGGATTGAATTTTGTCTCTAGAAATCTTTTAGATTCCGCTGCGGGTGGTACTTTTATGGAGATTAATTTGGGTGAAGCTACTAAATTGCTAGATAATATCATGGCAAATTATTCACAATGGCATACCGAAAGAGCACCTACTAGTAAAAAGGTTAATTCGGTTGAAGAAATAAATTCTTTGTGTGAAAAAGTTGATGCTCTTATGAAATTGGCTGCTAGTAAAAATGCTCCTATTGATCTTAATGGTGTTCCTTTGTCTACTTTGATTGCACAAAATAGTGATCCCATAGATGTGAATTTGTATCGCGAAACAATCTTAATAACAACGCTTATAGAGGTAATTTTAACCCTAGGCCTTTTCCTAGAAATTCCCCTAATAATTATGACAATTCCTATGGTAATTCTTCTTACAATAATAATAGGAACCCCTCTGATCTTGAGAGTAATATTAAAGAATTTGTGAATGCTCAAAATGTTTTTCATACTACGATAGAAGAAAAGTTGAATAAGATTGATGATATGTCTAGGAGCATTGATGTAGAAAATCTCAAGATTAAAATTTTTCCACCTAAGTTTGATGTCAATGAATAAATTAAAGATTTATATGTTTCCATGGATGAAAGTAAGAAAAGAACTGCTATGCTTAGAGCTAAAAGAGAATTTTTAGAAAGAGCTTTTTCTACCAATTGCTTTCATAATAATGATGAAGATCTTAAAGTGATTGGTGTTTCTTCTATTGATTCCTTGTTTAGTAATATTAAAATTGATTATAAAGGGACTGAAGAAGAGTCAACTTTAGCTAGAGGGCGTCCCAATGATTCGGAGGGTGAGAATCTTGATGAGAAAATTGATAAAAATGGGTTTGGAGAGGTCAAAACTTTAACTAGTGATGTGCCCACTCTTTTGGATTACAAAGACTTTAATTATGATAGTTGTTCTTTGATTGAGTGTATTTCTTTGTTGCAATCCATGATAAATTCACCCCATGCTTATGAACAAAATAAAGCTTTCACTAAACATATTGTTGATGCCATGATGAAAGCTTTTGAAGAAAAAATGGAATTAGAGATTTCAATACCTAGAAAATTACATGATGAATGGGAACCTACCATTAAAGTCAAGATCAAATATTATGAGTGCTTTACTTTATGTGATTTGGGTGCTAGTGTTTCCACAATTCCGAAATCTCTATGTGATGTGCATGGTCTTACCAATATTGAAGAATGTTCTCTTAATTTGCACTTGGCGGATTCTACTATTAAAAAGCCTTTGGGAAGAATTAATGATGTTCTTATTCTTGCAAATAGGAATTATGTGCCCATAGACTTTATTGTTCTTGATATTGATTGCAATCCGTCATGTCCCATTATACTTGGTAGATCGTTTTTACGCACTATAGGTGTCGTGATTGGTATGAAAGAAGGGAATATTAAATTTCAATTTCCACTAAGAAAGGGTATGGAACACTTCCCTAGAACAAGAATTAAGACACCATATGAATCAATCATGAGGGCAACCTGTGGGGTAAAAACCAAAGATGACAATACTTGAATCTACGCATTATGCCTAGCTAGGGGCATAAAACGATAGCGCTTGTTGGGAGGCAACCCAATGAATAATTTTTTTCCTTTTTATTTCTGTTATTGAGTGTTTGCACAATTATGATACTGTTATGATTGTGTTTTTATGTTTAATTAGTGTTTGTGCCATGTAAAGCCTTTGGGATCATGTTTGGTGATAGTTGATTTGATCTTGTTGAAAAACAGAAACTTTTGCGCCCAGTAGCAGAATTTTAAAAAATTACAGAAACGTTATTTTCATATGAATTTTTTACAGAAGATTGATATACAAATTTCCTACGTTGTCCTAATTTTTCAGAATTTTTGGAGTTGCAGAAGTATGGCTAGAGTTCAGATTACTATAGACTGTTCTGTTTTTGGCAGATTCTGTTTTCGTTGCATTGTGTGCTTATTTTGATGAATCTATGGATTGTATTGGGGGGGGGGGGGTATAACACCTGGAAAATTTACATACAGTAGGTATAATGCAATAATAAAATATGAATGGGTTTGCAATAGTACTTAGAGTGGTGATTTGCTTTATTATACTAAAGGATCTCACGAAGGTTTTGTTAAGTTTTGTGTGATTGAAGTTTTCAAGTTTTGGGTGAGATCATGATGGATGAATGAATAAGGAGTATCAAGAGCCTAAGCTTGGGGATGACCCATGAAACGCCAAGTTAATATTCAAGGAGAACCAAGCAACTAAGCTTGGGGATGCCCCGGAAGGCATCCCCTCTTTCTTCTAACGACCATCGGTAATTTTACTTGGAGCTATAATTTTATTTGTCACATATCATGAGTTTTGCTTGGAGCGTCTTGTATTATATGAGTCTTTGCTTGTTTTGCTCTTAAGTTTGTCACAAGTATCCTTGCTGGACACACCTATTTTAGAGAGCCAAAATTATGCTATGATTTGTTAGAATTGTTCTATGTGCTTCACTTAAAATTTTTTGAGCTATGGAATTGCTCTAGTGCTTCACTTATATCTTTTTGAGCATGGTGTACTTTATTATTTTTGAAGAAATACTCTCATGCTTCACTTATATTTATTTGAGAGTTAGTAAATTTTTGAAGAAATACTCTCATGCTTCACTTATATAATTTTGAGAGATGAAAATCTTTATGATCATGTTCTTCACTTAATTTATTTGAGCTTGTCAAAAGCAATGTCAATATATGAAACTAGTCCCAAAGTGATAGATATTCAAGAGGGATATAATAAAAACTTTCATGAAGATCATTGGACAAAATAAACTTGATTCTTTGTAATAGTTGTGAGATATGATGATAGTAATATGTGAGTCATGTTGGTGAGTAATTATGCTTTAGTAAGAATATTGGTGTTAAGGTTTGTGATTCCCTATGCAAGCACAAAAGTCAATAGTTATGCAATGAAATTACATCCTACTTGTGGTGCATTATTGGGTGTTAGTTATGCTTAATGCCCGTTTGTGAGAATTTTCGTTTCTTGGTTGGTTGCTTCTCAATCTTTTTGCTAGCCTCCACTTGTACTAAGTAGAAATACTACTTGTGCATCCAAAATCCTTAAACCCAGTTTTGCCATATGAGTCCACTATACCTACCTATATGCAGTATTTTCGTGCCGTTCTAAGCAAATTTGTATGTGCCAACTCTAATTTTCAAAATGAATTTCCTTTTTGTGTGCCCGTACCGCTCATGAAGCGGCAGGGGGTGGCCAATATTTTCCATGCTAGATGTGTTATTCTCAAGATGAGTGTTTATTCACTTGTCATTGCAGGAGAGTACGGTGGTAATAGGGATGCCTAGTCCCGAAATGAAAAAGAAATTTACATTATGTTGTCAAATAATAAATTGCTTGAAAAGTGTTGGTATGGAAGGCACCAGTGGATACGTCTAGCCATGGATTATGAAAGAATGGTGGAAAAAGGAATAAACTTTATTTTATGTTTGGGAACCGCCTATGATGTATCTAGCATGGAAAGTGTTGGGAATTACTCGGTCGTTTTGGTTGATGGGAAAAGCATGCCTCTCAAATATTTTATCTCTCAATTTAAGCTTTGATCTCTGGCACCTCTACAAATCCCTACTTCCCTCCGCAAAGGGCCTATCTATTTACTTTATGCTATTTTTATTTTTATTTGAGTCTCCATCTTCTCTTATAAAGCACCAACTAAGGGGCACTATGATCATACTTGTGCATTGGATGTAGCTTATATTCGAGTGTGTTTCATGAGTGGATCAATGCTTGAGCATGATGGGCTAGGGATAACTTTCATTAGTGTTGATATTTTGAAAGACATGGTTGCTTGTTGATATGCTTGAGTATTGAAGTCTTCATGTCAAATATAGACTATTGCTTCGAATCATCTAAAAGTCCAAATGTCCATGCTACAAAAGAAAAGAATATGTGATGAACATGTTAGGAAGCATTCCACATCAAAAATTCTGTTTTTATCATTTACCTACTCGAGGACGAGGAGGAATTAAGCTTGGGGATGCTGATACGTCTCCAACGTATCTATAATTTTTGATTGTTCCATGTTGTTATATTATCATTCTTGGATGTTTTAGAATCATTTTATAGCAACTTTATATCATTTTTTGGGACTAACCTATTGAGATAGGGCCAAGTGCCAGTTGCTGTTTTTTGCTTGTTTTTTACTTCGCAGAATATCAGTACCAAACGGAGTCCAAACACATAGAAACTTTTTGGAGATTTTTTTCGGACCGGAAGACAACTTGGGAGCCAAGGAAGCACCAGGGGGAGGCCCGTGGGGCCCACAAGACACTAGGGCGCCAGAGGCCCCTGGTGCGCCCTGATGGGTTGTGGGCCCCACGGGGGTCTCCTCCACTGCCTCTTCGCTCTATAAATACCCAAATATTGCAGAAACCCTAGGGAAGCAGACGAAACACAATTCCAGCCGCCGCAAGTTCCAGAACCACGAGATCCAATCTACACCATCACGGAGGGGTTCATCATCCTCATTAGTGCCTCTCCGATGATGCGTGAGTAGTTCACCATAGACCTATGGGTCCGTAGGCAGTAGCTAGATGGCTTCTTCTGTCTTTTTGATTCTCAATACAATTGTCTCTTGGAGATCTATTTGATGTAATGACTTTTTGCAGTGTGTTTGTTAGGATCCGATGAAGTTCGAGTTTATGATCAGATCACTATCCATGAATATTATTTGAGTCTTCTTTGATCTCTTATATGCATGATTACTTATAGGCTCGTATTTATTCTTTGAATCTTTGGTTTAGTTAGGCCAACTAGATCGATTTTTCTTGCCATGGGAAGAGGTGCTTTGTGATGGGTTCGATCTTACGTTGTCCTCACCCAGTAACAGAAGGGATAGCGAGGCATGTATGTATTGTTTCTATTAAGGATAACAAGATGGGGTCTATTCCTACATGAATAGATCTTGTCTACATCATGTCACCATTCTTATTGCATTACTCTATTTCTCCATGAACTTAATACACTAGATGCATGATGGATAGCGATCGATGTGTGGAGTAATAGTAGTAGATGCAGAATCGTTTCAGTCTACTAATCTTGGATGTGATGCCTATATAATGATCATTGCCTTGGATATCGTCACAATTATTTGATCTTCTATCAATTGCCCAACAGTAATTTGTTTACCCACCGTATGCTATTTTCTCGAGAGAAGCCACTAGTGAAATCTACGGCCCCCGGGTCTATCTTTTACCTTATTGCTTTCCGATCTATTTTTCATCGCTTTTGTTTTCAGATCTATTATTCCAAAAACCCAAAAATACTTTGCTGCACTTTTTATTTGCATCTTGTATTTCATGTTTTATTCAGATCTATTTATCCAAACTCATACTATTTAATCTATGTTTTTACCGAGGAGGGATTGACAATCCCTCTTACACGTTGGGTTGCGAGGTTTTGTTCTTTGTGTGCAGGTACCGTTTACATAGTGTTGCTTGGTTCTCCTACTGGTTCGATAACCTTGGTTTCATAACTGAGGGAAATACCTACCGTAGCTGTACTGCATCATCCCTTCCTGTTTGGGGAAATACCAACGCGGATACAAGCAATCAGGTACCTGGTCCCCTTCGGCAAGATTCACGCCTTCATCGGCCAAATTGGCGAATTAGGACCCGAGCCGGACATCCACACCGACATCGTCAAGCCGGCTCGGCGCACGCAGCCCGCTCGGGCTCAAGCCGGTTGGAACCATGTTTTTGTTGGCTTCACCCTACGGGTCGATCTCGTGGATAACTCTGTGTCTGGTGGGAACACCCTTGTCTACTCCGAAGGCGAGTCATCGGTTGGGGAAACAGAGTTGATCCGCCCGTTGTACAACGGTAGACTTGGGGGCTGCTCTTACGATGAGCCGGCCCCGGACGACCATGATACGCCCCGTTGGACTACCATCTACATGGCACGCACTGTGCAGACCCTCGACTCTACTGTAGCAGGTGCCATGGGAGGAACCAGCGCGTCACCAACTGACCCCAGCGCGTCTAGCCTGCTTAAAGCGCCGGCTCAAGTTCTCTCAGAGCTAGTCACCTCACCGACGACGCTGATGACCCACAAGTATAGGGGATCTATCATAGTCCTTTCGATAAGTAAGAGTGTCAAACCCAACGAGGAGCATAAGAAAATGACAAGCGGTTTTCAGCAAGGTATTTTCTGCAAGCACTGAAATTATCGGTAACAGATAGTTTTGTGATAAGATAATTCGTAATGGGTAACAAGTAACAAGTGTAACAAAGGTGCAGCAAGGTGGCCCAATCCTTTTTGTAGCAAAGGACAAGCCTGGACGAACTCTTATATAAAGCAAAGCACTCCCGAGGACACATGAGAATTGTTGTCAAGTTAGTTTTCATCATGCTCATATAATTCGCGTTCGTTACTTTGATAATTTGATATGTGGGTAGACCAGTGCTTGGGTGCTGTCCTTACTTGGACAAGCCTCCCACTTATGATTAACCACTCTCGCAAGCATCCGCAACTACGAAATAAGAATTAAGATAACTCTAACCATAGCATGAAACATATGGATCCAAATCAGCCCCTTACGAAGCAACGCACAAACTAGGGTTTAAGCTTCTGTCACTCTAGCAACCCATCATCTACTTATTACTTCCCAATGCCTTCCCCTAGACCCAAATCATGGTGAAGTGTCATGTAGTCGACGTTCACATAACACCACTAGAGGAAAGACAACATACATCCCATCAAAATATTGAACGAATACCAAATTCACATGATTACTTATAACAAGACTTCTCCCATGTCCTCAGGAACAAACGTAACTACTCACAAAGAATATTCATGTTCATAATTAGAGGGGTAATAAATATCATTAAGGATCTGAACATATAATCTTCCACCGAATAAACCAACTAGCATCAACTACAAGGAGTAATCAACACTACTAGCAACCCACAGGTACCAATCTGAGGTTTTGAGACAAAGATCGGATACAAGAGATGAACTAGGGTTTGAGAGGAGATGGTGCTGGTGAAGATATTGATGGAGATTGACCCCCTCTTGATGAGAGGATCGGTGGTGATGACGATGGCTTCGATTTCCCCCTCCCGGAGGGAAGTTTCCCTGGTAGAACAGCTCCGCCGAAGCCCTAGATTGCTTCTGCCCAAGTTCCGCCTCGAGACGGCCGCGCTTCGTCCCAAAATCTTCCTTATGATTTTTTCAGGTCAAAACCCTCCATATAGTAGAAGATGGGCACCGGAGACCTGCCAGGGGGCCCACAAGCCCTAGGGGCGCGCCCAGGGGGTAGGGCGTGCCCCACAGGCTTGTGGCCACCTGGTGGGTCCCCCTCTGGTATTTCTTCGCCCAATATTTTTTATATATTCCAAAATAATTCTCTGTAAATTTTCAGGACTTTTGGAGTTGTGCATAATAGGTCTCTCAGATTTGCTCCGTTCCTGTCTAGAATTCCAGTTGCCAGCATTCTCCCTCTTTGTGTAAACCTTGTAAAATAAGAGAGAAAAGGCATAAGTATTGTACCATAATGTGTAATAACAGCCCATAATGCAATAAATATCAATATAAAAGCATGATGCAAAATGGACGTATCAACTCCCCCAAGCATAGACCTCGCTTGTCCTCAAGCGGAAACCGAAATCGATAATCATGTCCACATGTTTAGAGATAGAGGTGTCAATAAAATAAAATACGGACATGAAGGCATCATGATCATCTTTTTAACAACAACATATATTGTCATATAATTTCTTATGCTAAAGTAACAATTCGTTCACAACGTAAAGTATGAAACAAGAACTTTATTGAAAACTAACAAACCATGATCTTGGTCATTGAAACAATTGCAATTTATCATAACATCGGAAAGAGTCAATGTTGGAGCTTTTGTTTAGCAAGTTTCACATACTCAACTATCATTTAGTCTTTCATAATTGCTAACACTCACGTGATACTTATGAGATCAAAATTTCAATCGGACACAGAGAAAGATAGGGGCTTATAACTTCGCCTCCCAACCTTTTACCTCAAGGGTAACGTCAACAATAATAGTTTATGAATATCTACAACCGAGTGGATATATATATCTGGATCTTCCCCAACATATAGTGCTTGCCAAAAAGAAAAAAGTGTAAAAAGAATAGGTGATGATCTCCATGACTCCTGCATTAAGGTAGAAGGTAAATAAAAGATAGGCCCTTCGCAGAGGGAAGCAGAGGTTGTCATGCGCTTTTATGGTAGGATGCACAAAATCTTAATGCAAAAGAACGTCACTTTATATTGCCACTTGTGATAAAGAACTTTACTATGCAGTCTGTCGCTTTTATTTCTTCCATATCACAAGTTCGTATAAAGCTTATTTTCCTCACACTAAAAGATCATACATATTTAGAGAGCAATTTTTATTGCTTGCACCGATGACAACTTACTTGAAGGATCTTACTCAATCCATAGGTAGGTATGGTGGACTCTCATGGCAAAACTGGGTTGAGGGATTTTGGAGGCACAAGTAGTATCTCTACTTGGTGCAAAATATTTGGCTAGCATGGGATGAGAAGCAAGCTCAACATGTTGGAGGATCCATGACAAAATATTTTCTATTCGGATATAACGAAACATAACCCATTATGTTGTCTTCCTTGTCCAACATCAACCTTTTAGCATATAATATTTTAATGAGTGCTCACAATCACAAAAGATGTTCAAGATAGTATATTTATATGTGAGACCTCTCTTTCTTTATTACTTTCTATTAATTGCAACAATGACCAAAACTATGTTTGTCAACTCCCAACAAATTTCATGCGACATACTTCTTATATGTGAAGTTGTCACATCCCATAAGATCATTATATAATCTTTTTATTTCTTTTATTCTTTATTTCTTTTATTCTTTATTTCTTTTTCTCAAGATCATAGCAATAAAGCAAATCCCTCAACTCAAAACTAATCTTTATTATATAACTCTCGGACTCGATTACATAGAGGGAACACAAAGCAAAACTCAAAGCTAGATCATACTGAAACTTTATTCTACTAAACTGAGATATAACCAAATGGATCGAACTAAGAAAAACGATAAAGGTAAAGATGTGATGGTGATACGATACCTGGGCACCTCCCCCAAGCTTGCAGTTGCCAAGGGGAGTGCCCATACCCATGTATTTAGGTCTCTTTCTTCGGAGGTGGTGATGATGGAGTTGATGATGAAAGAATCTTATCCTTCGTATTCCAAGGCATAGGTTCACCATCGTAAAAAGATGAACGAGTCTCCGGGATCCTCAAATCTGCAGCCAAACTCATCCTCTTAAATATGTATTCATACTCACAGTTTTGGTTTTGCAAGTCATAGATCTGGGCTTGGAGATGCTCGATTTTCTCATGAAGCTTGAATATGGCCTCCCCGATGTTCTTGGCGTCCAGCTTGTGGTCACATGTAAATTCCGTGATCATGGAGTGATTGGAGTTGAGTCTGCATTCCACCATCCCTTGGCAATTGAATACTTGCTGCTCCATTGCTTCGAGCCTTGTCTGCACGCTTCCGGTCCTCTTTGGCCCTTGAACATCGCGGATGTGTAGCACCCCCTCACGCATCTCAATGGTTTGAGGGTGTTGCAGCACCTCCGCGAGGTAGGGCTTGATGACCTTCTTGAAGAATTTGTCCTTCGGAGCACTTGGGGACGTCATAGCGATCTAGATCTATCAGGAAAACAGCTTAAAACAAGAACAGAGGATTTTGCCGTGGTATGGTGGTCAAAACCTTCGAGAGATTATATAATGAATTTTTACCGACCAAAAAGAGTGTACTACAAGAAAACGGAGTCCGGAGGGCACACGAGGTGGCCACAAGCCTAGGAGGTGCGCCCCCACGGCTTGTCGCCTCCTCGTGCACTTCTCGGACTAATTTTTATTTTCCTATTTTTTTAAATAATCCAAAACGGAGTAAAATTGCTTTTGGAAAAGTTTTGGAGTCGGTTCACTTACCGTATCACATACCTATTCCTTTTCAGAGTCTGGAGCGTTCTGGTAGATATCCCTTATGTACTCCTCCGGTGTTATGGTATTAATAATATTGGTTTCAACATTTATGGGAGTACCTAAGATATAATGTTTGATTCTTTGCCCGTTTACCACCTTCGGGTTAGTTCCTTCGGCGTTGTTGATTTTGATGGCACCGGAATGATAAACTTCCTTGATAATGTAAGGACCTTCCCATTTAGAGAGAAGCTTTCCTGGAAAAAATCTTAAACGAGAATTGTATAGCAAGACATGGTCACCTACATTAAATTCACGCTTTTGTATCCTTTTATCATGCCATCTTTTAACTTTCTCTTTAAACAATTTGGCATTTTCATAGGCTTGGGTTCTCCATTCATCAAGTGAGCTAATGTCAAATAACCTCTTCTCACCGGCAAGTTTGAAATCATAGTTGAGCTCTTTAATTGCCCAATAAGCTTTATGTTCTAGTTCAAGAGGTAAGTGACATGCTTTTCCATAAACATTTTATATGGAGACATACCCATAGGGTTTTTATAAGCAGTTCTATAAGCCCATAATGCATCATCAAGTTTCTTAGACCAATTCTTTCTGGATCTATTAACAGGCTTTTGCAAAATCAACTTTATTTCTCGGTTACTCAATTCTACTTGACCACTAGACTGAGGATGATATGGAGATGCAATTCTATGGTTAACATCATACTTAGCAAGCAATTTACAGAAAGCACCATGAATAAAGTGTGAACCACCATCAGTCATTAAATATCTAGGGACTCCAAACCTCGGGAAAATAACTTCTTTAAGCATCTTAATGGGGGTGTTGTGATCAGCACTACTAGTTGGAATAGCTTCTACCCACTTAGTAACATAATCAACAGCCACCAAAATATGTGTGTACCCATTAGAGGAAGGAAAAGGTCCCATATAATCAAATCCCCAAACATCAAATGGTTCAATAACAAGTGAATAATTCATAGGCATTTCCTGACGTCTACTAATATTACCAATTCTTTGACATTCATCACAAGACAAGACAAACTTACGAGCATCCTTAAAAAGAGTAGGCCAATAAAAACCAGATTGTAATACCTTGTGTGCAGTTCTATCACCAGCATGGTGCCCTCCATAGGCCTCGGAATGACACTTGCGTAGGATCTGTTCATGTTCATGCTTAGGTACACAACGTCTAATAACACCATCTACTCCTTCTTTATAAAGGTGTGGGTCATCCCAGAAGTAATGTCTTAAATCATAGAAAAACCTTTTCTTTTGTTGGCATGTGAAGCTAGGTGGTATAAAGTTAGCAACAATATAATTGGCATAATTAGCATACCATGGAGCACTACGAGAAGCATTTATGACAGCTAATTGTTCATCAGGGAAGCTATCATCAATAGGTAGTGGGTCATCAAGAATATTTTCTAACCTCGACAAGTTGTCTGCTACGGGGTTCTCAGCTCCCTTTCCATCAATAATATGTAAATCAAATTCTTGGAGCAAGAGAACCCATCTAATAAGTCTAGGTTTAGCATCCTTCTTTTCCATAAGATATTTAATAGAAGCAAGATCGGTATGAACAGTTACTTTGGAATCAACAATATATGATCTGAACTTATCACAAGCAAATACAACTGCTAAAAATTCTTTCTCAGTAGTAGCATAATTTCTTTGAGCACTGTCTAGAGTTTTACTAGCATAATGGATAACATTTAATTTCTTATCAACTCTTTCTCCTAGAACAACACCAATAGCATAATCACTAGCATCACACATAATTTCAAAGGGTAGGTTCCAATCAGGTGGTTGAACAAGAGGTGTAGAAATCAAAGCTTTCTTAAGTATTTCAAATGCTTCTACACAATCATCATAAAAAACAAATGGAACCACTGGTACAGCGAGGTGCTATACAAACGGGTTTTAACCCCTTTCCGCGACGGTGTTTTGAACCGTCGCCAAGTGAGTGACTGCGATAGGGGGGGCCTTCCCACATGACCCAAAAACCGTCAGGGATAGGGAGCCTTGATGCATATAGTTGCCCTATAAAACTGTTTCTGATATCTCGAATATCCCAAACGCTTCATCCTTGCTACTCGTTTGTGCTCGCATTGCCATCGCAGTCCGAGTTCTATGGTTTTACCTAAAACTAGGCGCAGTCCAGGCACATTCCAGGCACGGGAGTTTACCAGGCACGTACCAAACTGGCTCTACGTTTGCGATGCCAGGCACATCACAAACAGTTCATGATTGTAAACCATGTACGATAGGTCGACAATCACACACATTTAGTTTTCCCGCATCGTTTCTGATATTGTCTTACATCACACACGCTTTGCAAACGGCAACTGTGTGCATGGTTACACACGTTTCCTCTCCGTGAACCGTGTCGGATTATGATGTATATCACACATGCTGTGCTTTATAGACCGTGTGCGCCGTAATGACCTGCAGACCATAATTTCACCCTAATTTAATTGCTGCTATTTAAAATTGTACCTAATTTGAATTTGAAAGTAGGCTATAGCTTTATTCATATCCATCAGATTCAAACAACCAATGCATTATTCGATTCATAGGTACATATGTTCAAGAATTACATAAGCACCAAATAAAGAATGATGAACCAGGGTCATATACTTGTACTATTACAGATGGTAAAGAAAGAGGCGAGAGACATTCTGGTTGCTGAACAAGGTGAAGCGGAATGCCCCTATTGTGCTCTCCTCGATGCAGAAGGCATGCATGACTCTATTCCAACCCCTTGTGATGGTCGGCCACCAATCATGTAGTTTGAGAGGTAATCTTGAGTAAACTGCTTCAGGATCCACTGCAAAGGAAAAAAGATTCAGACATTGTCATCTAACACAACTCATTACGGGCAGTAAAAAGAAGGCTACAGAGTTCTTGATTACCATCCTGCAGTTCACTGTTGTCTTGCATAAAGTGTAAACAAATAGTTCAATTGACATCTTTTGACCCATTTTAATAACTATCTTTACTAGTTTCCTCACTTGATGCTGGTTCATGAATATCTCATTGCCCCATACACAGAAAGGGTCGAAGTGTGGATCTTTGGCAATGATATATGTACCTAAAAGCACCAAGTTAATATTAGAAGCTAAACAACAATTGCAAAATGATGTAGTATAACACTCCCTCCATCCCATTATATAAGATCTTATTACATGTATATCTAGACATCATCAGAACATTAAGGTAACACTCTTCCTTGTTGCTATGTAGCCTGGGATTGCATATTTAGTCATTCAGTACAATGCATGTTGCTATGTAGCCTCAGATATATTAAATATGGCCCTAGTTAACCTATCGATAAATGGGTTACATATATATTCAGTGAAATGTCCGATTCGACGAGTAATCCCTTATCATCCCCCAGGCTATATGGTACCAGCTACCGATATCCTGAACAGTGAGTATATATAAGCAATGCGATGAAACTAACCTTGATGGAAAACAACAGTTGTTCTCAATATTGTCCTGTATGAGTACATATAAAGGCATGTTAAGCACAACAGGCTAAACATCAACCAAATAAATCCATGGTAGACAACATAATCTATAAATGATAGCTTCAGTGTGCAGGTTTAAGCATGCTAGTTAAGCAAAATAAGAAGTGGAAAGGTGTGTTAACTACAACAGGTATAACTTTTAAAAACAAGCAAATATAGTAATTCAAATTGGTATTGTGCAGGTCAAAAGTACTCTAGTTATTGTTAAAAAAACAAAAATGCATGTTAACTGCAACATCCTTAACAACAACCAAATATCGTTATTCATAGTGGTATTGTTGAAACTTTTATTGATGAAATTGAACTGCACGGCAAATTGTTGCACATATAGAGCATCACATTGTGAAGAACGGAAATAAACAAGGCATAAGGCCATCTCTAGACGATCCTTTAAAAGTTAACGGACTAAAACCCTTAGTGGATATATATATATATATATATATATATATATATATATATATATATATATATATATATATATATATATCTATAAGATATACTCCAGCAATTTTTGGCCGTTTCTAGTCGATCCCCTAAACTTAACGTTGTAAACTTCAATTTGATCAAGTTCAAAGCAGGTTCAACCGAAAGTAGCATGCATTCAAACATAAACATAGTTAGTTTTGCATAACTGAACTTAAAACATAAATTTAAACTAAACTAAACTACTTTCGATTGAAGTGGAGGTCGAGCCAATCCTTCCTCGTCTGGTACGGTGTGCCCCGAGTCGGGTCCGGGCCGGTGCCGTCGTCGGGGTCGTTGGGGAAGACACTCCTCCACTCATCGACGTCGATCTCCTCGTCCTCGCCGCCCACCTTAACGCCCTTCGCGCCGCCGTCCTCGCCGCCTTCGACCTCGTCATTGGAGGAGAGCACGATAACCTCGCCGCCCTTCGCGCCGGCAAAGATCACCCACTCCGCCTCCACGAGCTCCGGGTGCTGCCGGCGGAGCTCTTGCATGTAGGCATCGTCGGTGGCCTCAGCCTCGCGGTCCTCCCGCGCCATAGCCGAGCTCACCACCCCTGGCTCAAGTGGAACGAGGTCGACCGGACGTGTGCCGAAGGGGAAATTGAGCCTAGCCGACGCGCCATGGTAGCGGACCTGCCAGCGGTCGTTCTCCATGGCCGCGAGCTCGGCCGTGTGGAAGCTACCGAGCCACCGGCGGGTGTGGGTCTCCCGATCCGTAATCTCGGCAACCCACATCCCCCACCGCCGATGCCGGACCCCGAGGTAGGACCTTGTCGGCGGCCGGGCCCGAGGGAGGACGGGGAAGTCCTCGAACTAGCATAGGGGCGCGGCGGCGGGCGGATCGGGCGACCGGCGCCGGCGGATCGATAAAGAGCCCGCGGAGGACGACGGGGACACCTTAGCGGCCACCTCGCCGGCGTCGAGCAAAGAGGCCGCGATAAACCTCTTTTGTGCCATTGGCTCCTCGAGCTCCCCGGCACATAGGCAGAGGTTGAGGATGGAGGCGGCGGCGGCGATGGCGGCGACCTACCAATGGTTTCGAGTGAGGGAGGGGTGGTGTGTGTCTATGTGAGCGGAGGTTTTGGGGAGTGTGTGGTGTGTGTGGAAGGAGGGCGGGGGGGGGGGGGGGCAAGTGGTTGTTAGAGAAATACCGCGACAACTGAAAATTTTACTAGGCGGGAGTAAAATGCCGGGGTACTGAAAATTTGGATCAAGGGCGAGCAGACATTTTTGAGATTGCGAGGGATGCAAAGGCAGGAGTAACAAGGCAGGGCTACTAAAAATTTGAATCAAGGGTGAGCAGATATTTTTGAGATTGCGAGGGATGCAGAGGCGGGAGTAACAAGGCGGGGCTACTAAAAATTTGAATCAAGGGCGAGCAGATATTTTTGAGATTGCGAGGGATGCAGAGGCGGGAGTAAAATGCCGAAGCTACTGAAAATTTGAATCAAGGGATTGAAGCAGAGCGGGAGTAACAGACATCGCACACGGTCCGCAGATACTAATCGTGTGCTATCAAACATAAAAACCTTCCAGGCGGTAGATATTTTCAAGATTACGAGGCAGTAGATATTTTTGAGAGCGGGAGGCAAGCCTCGCGGAGCCCAATCTACTGTACTGATGTGAGTGACTGCAGGGGCACGGGCGTGGCACACGGGTAGTCTGACCGAACCGTGTCTATTGCGTACCCAATCGCAGACGGTTTCTACATCCAACTCGTGTGTTGTTTATAAATTTGGTAAAAAGAATAATGCGGGAAAGGGTCAGAACACGAACGCACTTGCATGTGGACCAAATATATGTATGAAAAGGGGTATTGATGTTCGAATACCCAACGCACAACTTTGATATGTCACCTGTCGCACAAAGTGCAGAGTATTGCTACCCTCTACGAACCCCACTTTGTGTCAGCGGTAAGGGAATCCTAGCTACGAATGCATGCCCCCAGATAGTTAGGTTTGAAATCTCACCCTATCCTAACACAAAACCTATAGGAGTCCATCATATATATGGTCAAACTTCCCCTTTCGCTTTCGGACAAAGGTGGACCGTGTGACGACCCACAAATGTCGGTTTGTGGCGGGAGATGGGTGAGACCACATACGAACCACCTGCGGGTGGCCCTATACTATATGTATGAAAAGGGTGTGGTGTGATATTTAACTACCATTCACAACTTTGATGTGGCACGGGTGCCTCACAAAATAACCGGACTTCCCCGACCCAACAGACGTTGCGGGTAGTGCGAAGTAGCCCCCCCCTCCCACACACACGTGTCGGGGGGAGGGCATCTCACCAAGACGTACTGTGACACGGACCAAACAGAATCCAACTTGATCGTATAACCTCTCTCGCTCGTTGTTGGTCAAAGTGATGGGTGTCCACACGGCCCCGGAAAATGGGCTAGCTTGTCGCCGATAAACTCGCGAGGGAGTACTGTCTGAAGACAAAACCCACTCTGTGCATGTGGCCCAATTATGTATATGGAAGTGGTGTGTGTGGTGTTTGAATACGCAATGCACAAATTTGATGTGGCACCATGCTTTGGAACCGTAAAATCCCCACACTGATCAAGGGTTCACGATGTGTAGCATGCATGCGCTCAAACTTAATTAGGCCTAGAATGATCGACCTACTATACGGTAACATGAACCAAAGAAGAATAATCCACCCTGGTAACCTTTCTTGTCGTTGGTCGAAATGATGGACATCCACGCGGGCCCACAAATATATATAAGCTTGCCGCCCATAACCAAGCGAGCGAGAGTGTCCAAAGACAACCATTGCATGCATGTGTCCCAAACATATTTATGGAGGTGCGTGATGCATGCATATGTGTTGAATACCTAATGCACAACATTGATGTGGTGCATGCGTTCAAAATCGCACAGGTCCCCACACAGAGCAAGAGGTTCATGACGTGTCGTGTGCTCGCCCCCCCCTTCGATCCGACGGGATGGATTCATGTGTACACATGCGCTATTATATATGTAATCTCACATCATGACCTATATCAAGAGATAAACAAAAAATTAATCCCCTCCTAAGTCAAAATAACTAACCTCTCTCATTGTCGGTGAAAGTGATGGACCAAGCGGGCCGACAGATGGAAGCATCGCCGATAACCACGTGAGTGAGTGCCACAGGACAACCACCATCGCTTGCATGTGTGCCAAAACATATATATGGAGAGGTGTGTGGGTTGTGATGTTTTGAATACCTAATGCACAACCTTTGATGTGGCATTTGCCTCAAGAACCGCAAAGTCCCCACAAAGAGTGAGGTTCATGTGTGACACCTAGTATATGTTTGTCCCATCCTCCCTTCGACATGTACTATATATATACTACTCCTAACCTAACACAGCCCTAAAAGAATTAATCCTCCTTGTTCGTCAAATGTGCCTCTCTCTCGTTGGGTCAAAGTGATGGAGAACGACCTCGCGGGCCCATAGATGGAAGCGCTGCACGCGAGTGAGTTCCTATAGGGCAACCACCGCCTGCATGGTATTGCGTGATGTTTGAATACCTATGCACAACTTTGATGTGGCACCTGCCTCGGGAACCGGAAAGTCCCCACATGGAGCGAGGTTATGACACACATATATATATAAAGTATACATGTTGCCCCCTCTTTGACATGTACTACATACTCCTACCGTGCATATACATAACACAAACAAAAAAAGAACCATCCTTGTTGGTCAAATTAACCTCTCTCTCATTGTACGTTCAATTGATTGACGAAGACCTCGCGGGCCCACAGAGAGTCACACGCGAGCGAGTGTCGTAGGACAACCACCGTGTGCATGTTGTCATGTGTTGTGTGATGTTTGAATACCCAATGCACAAATTTGACTTGGCACATCGCAAACCGGAAACGCACTACACAGAGGTTCACGATGCGTAGCCCCCTCACTTCGAGCCGGTGGGAGGGACTCATGTATACGCACGTGCCCGAACTTGGATATGGAATCTCACCATGATCCACACCGTAACACACACATGCCAAAGATGAATCCACCTTCGGTCCGATGCCTCTCGTTGTCGGTGGAAACTGAAAACCTTTGCGGGCTAACAAATGGGCACGTCCCTGCTAACCGCACGAGGGAGTGTCCGAGAGGACCACCAATGCATGCATGTGGCCCGAACATGTATGTATGAAAGGGTTGTGTAATGCTTTAAATAACCAATTCACGACTTTGATGTGGCATATATACATGACTCACAAAATGATCAATAATTAATCCCATGTCACGGAGGCTCGCGACGTGTACTGATGGAACCCCCCCCCCCCACACACAGAGACACACATCCCGCACCACCACCTCCACTCTGAGGCATGTCAAACTTTTTTTGAAGTGAACATATGACCAAAGGAGTGTCGTGTTAAAGTTTGAAAAAAAGGGCCTCGTTCTCAAAAACATAATACCTTCCTTTGCTGTGAAAATCAAAGAGAGCAGGTGCAGGCAAAAAGGTATGCACAACAGATTCTTATTGAATTGTAAGTTATAAGTATAATTATTGACTTCGCCCTTAAGGAACTTGTGGCGCTTCATGGCCTCAAAGTCTAAGTACTGAGTGGGTAGGATTGGGTCATTAGGCCAAGGTGATACACCCAGCTCCTTTGCTAAACGTGAAGCATAAATCCCACCCTAGAAATATCCACTACCAGCGTTATGTTGCAGTCTGCGTGCAACAATCGCTCCAAGGTTATAACATTTAATACCGGTGAGAGCAGCGTGTATGAGACTCAAGTCAGGAGCACAAAGTGTACTACAGTCTTGCTTGCCTACAATGCATTTGCCATTAAACAGTGCAAAATATTGAATTGATGGGAAATGAATACTTTTTTTCTACCTTGTGTTACCCCTCTGTCCTCGCCATAACAAAGATTGATCAAGAATGACTCATACTCAGATCTTGGTGGCTCGTCCAGCGAACCCCAAAACGGAATTTTACATACACCACTAAACACGTCTAGAGGCATGGTAATTGGACGGTCATAAAGTTTAAACGAAACCCTAGACTCACGAGGATGGAATTTAAATTATTTAATAAATGATTTTGTGAGGTTGAGATGTTGGTTGCACTTATCTTCAATGTAGGGACCAAGCTCATCATTGTGAATGTATTGCTCAAATTCTTCTTTAATACCTGCACTCATCATGAAATCGTCGCTCGGCCATAGGCATGATTTGATAGCGGCATCCCGTACTGAACTTGCACTTGGTTCAACATAAGACCGACGAGTTGAGCCACTGCTAGACGATGCCTCCGAGGACCTCCTCCTCGAAGAAATCCTTCCGAAGAAGCTCATTTTATTCGCGTACAATTTCTGAAAATTTTCTGGGACATAAATTTTTTATTAACAAAACTTCACAAGATTGATAGCAACTACTCATAGGGAGGCATAAAGGCTATATTGAGCATTCAAACTACTTAGAACTCTAAGAATTCATCATGCAAGCTCATCTATAGCAGCACCAAGAGTGGCTAATTATTCAAAATATAGTCCACTAAAGCAAAAACTAATTGGACTAATCACATACCAAGTAGCAATCCCCCGAAACAGTTTCGGAAACAGTGCTTCGAATAAAGAGATCGAAATCCGCGGGTTTGAGAGCAAGAACACAAGAGAGAGAGAGAGAGCAATGGTGATTTTTTTTTCTGGAGGTAGGTGATGACATGGGCTAAAGAGATAAGTGAGGGGGCCCACGTGGGGACCACAACCCACCAGGGCACGCCTGGGGTTGCTGGCGCGCCCAGGTGGGTTGTGCCCACCTGGTGCACCCCCCTCTGATGTTATTTATACTAAAAATTTAGAAATATTTAGAAAAAAATCGTATTAAATTTTCAGGGCATTCTGAGAACTTTTATTTTTGGGTCATTTTTTTATCGCACGGGAAATTCAGAAAACACACAAAGCATGGCATTTTATTTTATTTAACTAAGAAAAATAGAGAATAAAAGTTGGGAGCAGAAGGTTGTGCTTACTAAATTCATCAACTTCATACCTCTCAAAAATGATCCATTAATAAGGTTGATCAAGTCTTATTAACAACCACCTTCGATTAGCATGAAACCGAAGAACTTTCGTAAAACACTAAGTTACCTCAACGGGGATATGCATGTCCCCAACAATAAGCATTTCATATTTCTTCTTGACAGTAGGTAGAGGTAGTTGAAAGCTTCCAATAGTGAGTGTCGGAGATTTTCAATATCATTAATACCATTCACTTGGAGTTGTTTCTTTGGAAAGTGCACCGTATGTTCATTACCATTGATATGAAAAGTGACCTTGCTTTTATTGCAATCAATAACAGCCCCTGCAGTATTCAAAAAGGGTCTACCAAGGATAATCGACATATTGTCATCCTCGGGAATCTCAAGTATAACAAAGTCAGTTAAGATACTAACATTTGCAACAACAACGGGTACATCCTCACAAATACCGGTAGGTATGGCAGTTGATTTGTCAGCCATTTGCAAAGATATTTCAGTAGGTGTGAGTTTATTCAAATCAATTCTTTTATATAAGGAGAAAGGCATAACACTAACACCAGCTCCTAAATCACACAAGGCAGTGTTGACATAATTTCTTTTGATGGAGCAAGGTATAGTTGGTATTCCAGGATCTCCAAGTTTTTTAGGTACTCCATCCTTAAAAGAGTAATTAGCAAGCATAGTGGAGATTTCAGCTTCTAGTATTTTTCTCTTATTAGTGATTATGTCTTTCATATATTTTGCATAAGGGGCCATCTTTAATGTATAAGTCAAGCGAGTGCGCAAAAAGACTGGACTAAGTATTTCAGCAAAGCGTTCAAATTCTTCATCATCTTTCTTATTAGTTGATTTAGGTGGAAAGGGCATGGGCTTTTGAACCCATGGCTCTCTTTCTCTTCCATGTTTTCTAGGAACAAAGTCTCTTTTATCATATCTTTTATTTTTAGGTTGTGGGTTATCAAGATCAGCAGCAGGTTCAATCTCAACATCATTATTTGGTTGTTTATCATTGTCTAGTTGAGTGTCTCCATGAACATCATCATTATATTTTTATTATCACTAGATGAATGTTCATTACCAGATTGAGTTTCAGCATCAGAGATAGAAACATCATGATCATTATTATCAGGAGGTTTTTCTCTTCAGGTTCACTAGAGGCATGCACAGTCCTATCATTTTTCTTTTTCTTCTTTTTTCTAGATGGACTAGGTGCATCAGTGTGAATTATTTGAGAGTCATGTTCAATTCTTTTAGGGTGTACCTCAGGATAAAGTGGTTCCTGAGTCATTCTACCTCCTCTAGTCACTACTCTTATAGCATGATCATTCATATTATTATTCATTTCATCAAGCAATTCTCTTTGAGATTTAGCAACTTGCTCTAGTTGAGTTTGAACCATAGAATCATGTTTTCCTACACCTCTAACATCATTGGAGATTCTAAATAACAAGTCACTTAAACGAGCAATCATATTGGAGTTGTATTTCAATTGTTTCATAACATTTTCATTGAAGTGATCTTGTTTTCTAATGTAGTTGTCAAACTCATACATGCATTGACTAGGATGTTTATTGTAAGGGATGTCACTTTCATCAAATTTCATTAAAGAATTTACCTCTACCACCCTTGGTGGTGGCTTGTCAAGTCCATGTATTTCTTCAATAGGAGGTAAAATTTTAACATCTTGTGCTTTAATACCTTTTTCGTTCATACTTTTCTTTGCCTCTTCCATATCTTTAGGACTTTGATATAAGATACCCCTCTCACTACAGGAATCAGGAACTTTGTCATCTGCCATGGCTGATGGCAAAGGCATGCCTAACGGACGGCAAAGGCCTTTGCTGTCAGCCAGCAGACGGCAACACATTCGGCTGAACAAACTACGGCAAAGGGTAATTTGCCGTCTGCTAGCGGACGACAAAGATGCAAAGGTCTTTGCCGTCTGCCAGCGAACGACAAAGATGCAAAGGTCTTTGCCGTCTGCCAGCAGATGGCAAAGGTCTTGGACGGCACACGTGGCAGCTTAGGGCCATTAAGGGGTTAACGGTGTGCTTTGCCGTCTGCTGGCAGACGGCAAAGACCTTTGCATCTTTGCTGTCTTCCAGCAGACGGCAAAGTACCCAAATATGCCAGCCCAGATGCCCCCCAGGTAGCTGCCATGTGGCATGCTGTGCCGTCTACTGGCAGACGACAAAGATGCAAAGGTCTTTGCCGTCTGCCAGCAGATGGCAAAGCAACCATATAGGCCAGCCCAGTGCCCCCAGGTTGCACAGGTAGCTGCCACATGGCAGCTTTGCCGTCTGCTGGCTGATGGCAAAGCTCTTTGCCGTCTGCCAGCAGATGGCAAAGAGCCTGTATAGCCCCAGTTTTTTCTTAAATTCATTCAATTTCACAGAATTTCACACACATATATATATATATACACACATTTGAAAATACTTTCAACAAGCATAACGACACATATACATACCAAATCATATCCCTGCCATATGGATATGATCATCCAACACATATACATACCAAATCAAAAGTCCATATGCAACATATATAGCTAGCCAACATATCCAACAACAAGCATACAATGGTTTCATCCATACATACATATATAGGTAGCAAGTTTCACATTGTTCATCCTACAAAATCAAAACAAAAAGGAAGCACAAGGAGAAGAGTAGACTCCATCAACACAAGCTTCCTCATCTAAAGCAAATCTGCAAATTGGGAAAGAAGAAAGTTAGAAGAAGAAGAAGAAGAATAGAAGAAGAAGACTAGCTAGAAGAAAAAGACTAGCTAGAAGAAGAAGAAAAAGAAAAATTCTTCTTCTTCTAACTAAGGAAGGTAAAAATGCCATTTTTTAGCTAAGCTAGGTAAAAATGCTAAGTGTAGGCCATTTTAGAGCTAAGCTAGGTAAATAGGTCATTTTGGAGCTTAGTAAGGTTATTATGTCATTTTCAAGGAAAATAAGCTAAGTCTACGTCATTTTGGAGGTAACAAAGATTATCATGCCATTTTTGACCTAAGTATGCTAAGTATGTCATAAATGAACTGAAGAAGCTAAGTATAGGTCATTTTTGAGCTAACCTAGGTAGTTATGCCATTTTTGACCTAAGTAAGCTAATTATGTCATAAATGAACTAGGTAAGCTAAGTATAGATCATTATTGAGCTATCCTAAGTAGTTATGCCATTTTTTAGCTAACTAAGCTTATTAAGTCATTTAGGAGGAAAAAATGCTAAGTATAGGTCATTTTATAGCTATCCTAGGTAAAGTATAGGTTAACTAAGCTTATTATGTAAATTTGGAGAAAAATAAGGTAAGTATAGGTCATTTTTGTGCTAACCTAGGTGATGATGCCATTTTTGAGCCAACTTATGTAAGTATAGCTCATTTTTATCTAACTTAGGTAATTATGCCATTTAGGAGGAAAATAAGCTAAGTATGCATTTGTTAAGCAAAACACTAGAGAAAACTTACCCTCATCACAACAAATGTGATGAAGATCGCAACTAAGGTAACAATTGATCGAACGGCATAATGATACCAAGCACCATTATCAATGGCATATTTTCTAATCTTCTTAATCTTCAAGCGCATTGCATCCCCGAGGCGGCGGGGCGGGGAGCCGGGGCGGCACGCTGGGGCGGCGGGGGTGGGGCATCGCCGGGGCGGCGGGGGCGGTGGGGGTCGGGGGCGGGGGCGGCTCGGGCCCAGGGGCGGCGGCGCGGGTGAGATGAGGGCCGGAGAGAGAGAAAGGGGTGGGGCGCGGGCGCCGGCCCCTTTTTAGTTAGGTCACAACTCTTTGCCGTCTGCTAGCACACGACAAAGAGCCTAGCTAGTGGGGTGGGGCCGGGGTGAAACGGCCGTTAAAACGGCCACTTTCTTTACCGTCTCCTCGCGGACGGCAAAGAAGCTTTGCCGTCTGCTAGCAGACGGCAAAGAAAGTGGCTGTTAGGTCGTTCTCGTTAGTGGGCCACCCACCCTCTTTGCCGTCTGGTAGCAGACTGCAAAGCTTCTATGCCGTCAGCTAGCAGATGGCAAAGAGCAGGCTGACGGCAAACACCCTCTTTGTCGTCCGCTCCTTCTTTGCCGTCAGCTTTCTGTAAGCTGATGGCAAAGACCTTCTATGCCGTCAGCTAGCAGACGGCAAAGAGCTGGCTGACGGCAAAGATCCTGATTCCAGTATTGTCTTCTTCGGAGTGGGTTTAGGAGGTGGTTCGGAAGAGTCCAATCATCATAATTTTTCAACATATTATTCAATAATTCCTCAGCTTGCTCAACAGTTCGTTCCCTGAAAACACAACAAGCACAACTATCTAGGAAGTCCCTAGAATCATCAGTTAGTCCATTATTGAAGATATCAAGTATTTCATTTTTCTTAAGAGGATGATCAGGCAAAGCATTAAGCAATTGGAGAAGCCTCCCCCAAGCTTGTGGGAGACTCTCTTCTTTAATTTGCACAAAGTTAAATATTTCTTGTAAGGCAGCTTGTTTCTTATGAGCAGGAAAATATTTTTCAGAGATGTCGTGGTTTAACATGGCCACCTATGGAGCCACTGGCCCCTTTCTGGTTTGGCAGGGGAGAGGTCGCAATGCACAAAGAGCAGAGGCCGTGGGACGGCACGACAGTGATGACACGGGCGATTTTTACCCAGGTTCGGGCCGCCGCGAGGCATAAAACCCTACCCCTACTTTTGGTGGATTGATGGGTGGATGGTGATGAACACGCAGTGCTCGAGCCCGGCAAGGTCGGGCTTGGGGAGAGCAGCTACGCGTGTATGAGTACACTGGGGTCCGAATCCTTTCTAAGGTTGCCTTGGCCCTCCTTTTATAGGTACAGGGGTCACCACAGTGGCAAAACAGTCATTATGCAATGATATGATAGCCACAGTGCTATCATACCTAACTCTGCAGACAGGACAAAGTGCATTAAATGCACCGCTTAGTGTCACGTCGTGGGAGTAGCCCGGCAAGCCTTGCCGCGCCGCTTCAGTCATTTCTCGCCTGTCTGCTTGACACGCCTCTGGACGGGTGTCACGTGGAGATCATCTTCCTTCCAAATGGTTGCCACGCGTTAAGTGACAGTCACTTAGTCACCTGACACAACTAGGAAAAGGGCTATAGCTAATATGGACATTAATGGCGCACCACATATGTGGTGCGCCACTGCTATATAGCAGTGGCGCACCATGTGTAGGTACGCCATTACTGTCCATATCACTAATGGCGCACCACACCCACGGTGCGCTACTACTAACAATTTTTTTTCCAAAACTAGTAATGGCGCACCAGGGCATAGTGCGCCATTACTAGTTTTAACTAGTAATGGCGCACCACACACTCTGTGCGCCGCTACTAACAATTTTTTTTTACTTTTTTTTTGAAAACTAGTAATGGCGCACCCGGGTATAGTGCGCCATTACTAGTTCAAACTAGTAATGGCGCACCACAACCACGGTGCGCCACTACTAACAATTTTTTTTTTGCAAAACTAGTAATGGCGCACCACGTAACAGGTGCGCCATTAGTAACCAGGGTTACTAATGGCGCATTGTTAGGTGGTGCGCCATTGGTAACCTGAGAGCAGCTAGATATTTTGGACAGCCACCTACCACACTCACTTTCCCCACTTCATTCTCTCCACCTCCTCCTCCAAGCTTGTCTCGGCTGCCTCCTCCTCCTCACCTCATTTGCACCATAGATTCACCCAAATTAAGTGGTTAAATTTCCTTTTTTTGATAGGTAAGTAAGGGGAAAGCTTTCTTTATGTTGTAGATCTACTTTTTTCTCCCTCCAACAACGTGCACATGCACTTTTTATGGCCTAGATCTACGTATGTTTGTGGTGTTGCATATGTTTGTGGTGTTGCATATGTTTGTGTTTGCAGGTACCGGTATTTGAAATGCGATAGTTGCCAATATTTTGCCGGAATGTTGATTCATTTTCGTTTCGGCGAGAATTTGGCACTATGCATTCTTTTTGGTCCTATTTTTAGGTAAAGTCATGCCAATTTTTTTTTTGGTTCTAAAATATCGTTTTGCTCTACCCCGCAGGCGACCATGGTCCGCACGATGACTGAAGGCATCGTGAATAGGTTTTTGAGCTCCGCGAAGGCCGAGATGCTTCAAAAGAATGAGACGGAGATAAGATGTCCGTGTCGAAGATGCAAGCTGAAGAGCCTTATGGACCCGGATTCCGTACAGGTGCGGGACCACCTGCTCTTGCGTGGTTTCATGGATGGCTATCGGTGGCAAGGTGATGAAGATGATTATGAAGTCGTCCATGGGGGCCGGGCAAGAAATGAGGAAGGGCAGCAAGACAACCGCGGCGAGGGCGGGCGAGAAGACGAAGAATCTCCAGGACATGATCACGAAGTAGATGCAGTACACAGTCATCATGTAGAAGATGTCAGATATGATGATGAGGAAGATCAAGGCGAAGGGCATGATCATGAAGATGAAGATGCCGGAGCAGACGACGATGGACCATCGATGGGCTGCGTGCAGGACCCTCATATTCAAGAGCTGCTTCTCAAGCAGACGGATAACGCAAGAGCTACCGCCCAAGAGAAAGCCAAGCTGGATCAACTGGAGATAGACGCGGTTACTCCATTGTATGAAGGATGCAGGCCCGAGGATACCCGCCTGAAAGTAACGCTCATGGCTCTGGAGATGAAGGTAAAACACAAAATGACCGACGCATGCTTCGACGAGAACATGTCATTCTGGCACGAACGTCTTCCCAAGGGGAACAAGTGCCCGACCATTTTCGAGGAGGCGAAGAAAATCGTGTGTCCTCTGGATTTACCGCACGTGAAATACCATGTGTGCATGAACAATTGCATCATTTATCGGGACGAGCACGCGGAGTCTACCATATGTCCGGTGTGCGGCGTCACTCGATACAAGAAGAGGAAGAAAGCTCCTCGAAAAGTGGTGTGGTACTTTCCGATCACTCCTCGTCTGCAGCGGTATTTCGTGGACCCTAAGGTAGCAAAGCTCCTGCGTTGGCACGCGGATAGGGAGGAGAAGAAGCGAGAAGATGACGGAAATGATCCGGAGATAAATAAAAAAGACAAGATGCTGAGTCACCCTAAGGATGCGAGCCAGTGGCAAGCGTTGAACTTCGAACACCCAGAATTTGGGAACGATCCAAGGAACATCGTGCTGGGCGCGAGCACCGATGGAGTCAATCCGTTTGGTAGCCAGAGAAGCACACATAGCACCTGGCCTGTGTTTGTGTGGATGTACAACCTTCCCCCCTGGTTGTGCATGAAGAGGAAGTACATTCACATGAGTATGCTAATTGAAGGGCCGAAACAACCAGGGAACGACATCAATCTGTATCTGGGGCTGCTGAAAGAGGAGCTAGACACGCTGTGGAAAACGCCAGCCAATACGTGGGACGCCGCAGAGAAAGAATATTTCCCTATGAGAGCCGCACTGCTCACGACGGTGTACGACTATCTCGGTTACGGATATGTCGCGGGGCAGGTGGTCCACGGATTTTTTGGATGCGTCAGGTGCATGGATGACACAACGTATCGCCAGCTAGATAGAGATCCCGGGTCTTCGAAAACCGTGTTCATGGGACATCGAAGGTGGCTTCGCGACGATGACTCATGCAGAAAACGCAAGGATCTGTTCGATGGTGAAACCGAACCCCGAAGACGCCCGCGTACGAGGAGCGGCGAGGAAATAGACGAGCTGTTGACAAATTGGAAAGAGTGCCCACCGCCAGGAAAGAAGCGAAAGGCGCCAGAGCTGGGAAAGAAGCGAAAGGCGCCAGAGCCGCTGCTGAAGGTATGGAAAACGAGGTCTGTTTTCTGGGACTTGCCGTACTGGAAGATCCTTCGTGTGCCTCACAGCCTTGATGTCATGCATATCACGAAGAACGTGTGCGAGAGTCTGCTTGGTACCCTGCTCAACATGCCAGAGAGGACCAAAGATGGGCTGAAAGCAAGGGCAGACTTGAAATCAATGGGCATCAGGGAGGAGCTTCACGCTAATGATGATGATGATGATGATGATGATGATGATGATGATGATGATGATGATGATGAGGCGAAGGACACAGAAAGTCATCGCAAAGGCAAAAAGGCCAAGAAGATCAGAAATGACTGCCCTCCCGCGTGCTTCACTCTAAGTCAGGAGGAGATCGAGCAGTTTTTCACCTGCCTCGTAGGAGTAAAACTTCCTTACGGTTACGCGGGGAAGATAAGCAGATACCTAGACTCAGCGAAGCAGAAGTTCAGCGGGATGAAGTCTCACGACTGTCATGTGCTGATGACGCAGATACTTCCAGTTGCAATCCGTGGGATCATGGACGCGCACGTCCGTGAAACGCTATTTGGCCTATGCAACTTTTTCGACGTCATCTCTCGGAAGTCGGTTGGCGTGAGGCAACTCAGAAGGCTACAGGAAGAGATTGTGGTGATACTATGCGAGCTTGAGATGTACTTCCCGCCCGCATTCTTCGACGTTATGGTGCATCTGCTGGTCCATATCCTGGAGGATATCATCCAACTCGGGCCGACGTTCCTGCACAACATGATGCCGTTCGAAAGGATGAATGGTGTCATCAAAGGATACGTTCGCAACATGTCACGTCCAGAGGGAAGCATAGCCAAGGGCTTTCTGACCGAAGAGTGCATCTCCTACTGCACGAATTATCTAGGCATCAAGAACCCCATTGGTCTGCCCGTCAACAGGCACCTCGGCAGGCTCGCTGGATGGGGTCACCGCGAAATGCATGTCGACTTCGAGGGTCGACTCGTCGACTTTGAAAGAGCAAACCTAGTCGCGCTACAACACATAGACGTGGTCAATCCTTGGGTGGTAGAGCACAAAACCTTTATTGAGAAGACGTACAATGACCGAGGCCAACAGAGGACGGACGGAGATATAATCAAAGAGCACAACTCATGTTTCATGCATTGGTTCAAGGAGAAGCTTCTGTCGTACCCTTTACATGAGGATTCTTCCGCGGAAGAAAAACTCATATTCGCCTTGTCACAGGGCGCCGAGCACAACCTGATGACCTATGAGGCGTACGATATCAACGGCTACACATTCTACACCGAGGAAAAGGACATGAAGAGCGATGGTTATCAGAACTCCGGGGTAACGATGGAATCCTACACCGGTAACGACAAGGACAGATACTACGTAAGGATCGAGGAGATCTGGGAGCTGAGCTACACTGGAGAGAAGGTCCCGATGTTCCGTGTCAGATGGGCCAAGAGCGTCCTAAAAGAAGACCGGTATTTCACCACCATGGTTATAACCGAAGCCAAATCCAAGATCGCGGGCGCAAACGTCACCGCGAAAAATGAGCCATGGGTACTGGCTTCCCAAGTGGACCAATGCTTCTTCATTACCGACCCGTCAAAGCCCAGTCGTGTTGTTGTGAGGAGAGGCAAAAGGAAGATCATCGGAATGGATGGAGTCGCCAATGAGCAAGACTTCGACAAGTACGGCGACCCGAAGATGGAACATGACAACGACGATGAAGTACCATACACCACAAGAAGAAGCAGGACCACCCTACCTAAAGGACGTCCGTTCAAGAGAAGAACTCCATTTGCGAAAAAGAAGGGCAAGAAGATTGTGAAAAGATAGCTAGCTAAGATCGATTGTATTTAAATTGTAGTCTTCATTTCTCGATTGTATCTCGACATATGGAAATAACATTTCTTCTGTTCTAGTCCTCATGAATATTTATTTATGTTTATTCTGGTATACCAATTTTTACTTAGGTTTATTCTGGTATTGAATTTGTAACTCACAAAAAGTATTAAATTTGTTAATATTTTTTGAACTCATGAATATTTTTAAATTTCATGGGCACTTTTTGAATTCATGAGTATTTTTTCAAATTTGATGATATTTTTTCATATTCATAAATATTTTCAAATAACAAATTTTATGATATTTTTTCACATTCATAAATGTTTTCAAATTTGATTGTCATTTTCTAAAAAATTATTAGATGCAACTAAAAATTCAAAAAAAAAGTTACTAATGGCGCACCAGGAGAAGGTGCGCCATTGGTATACGTATGTTTATGGCGCACCCCTAAAAGGTGCGCCATTGCTAACCCTCCCCCCACTCGACTTGCTCCCCTCTCCCTCTGGCCTCTCTCCCTCCCTCGCCAGATCCACCTAACCCGACGACCTAACCCGACGACCCCCGCCGCCGTCCGCCCGCGCCCGCTCCACCGCCGCCGCCCTGCCTCCTCGAGCCCCCCCTCCCCACTTCCCCCCTCACGCTTCCCCTTGCCCTCTCCGCCATCTCCTCTCCCCCAGAGCCCAGAAAGCCTCGCCGCCGTTGCCCCATCTCCTCCCACCTGCCGCCAAACCGCCGCCGCCGAGGAGCCGCACAGCACCGGATCCACCTCGTCTTCTTCCTCGGGTCGCCGCCGTCTTCCTCAACTCCGGCCACCTCAACTCCGGTCTCCGCTCCACCTCTGCTCCCTGGTTCAGTACACTAATCCTATTGTCTTTGACTACTTGATTTAACTTGCTGTACTTCCCACTGCAAGTTGATTTACTGAATATGCTACTCTAGTTCCCAAGAAGACTGAACTGGTTTTCCTTAGCTATCGCCTTCATTTAGAAAATATTGGACAAGATCCCAAGAGACTTGGAGATATGTACAAGATCAGTAAGATAATAGCTTGCTGTTTAAGCATCGTTGCAGTCAAACTCTAGAATATTTACAACAAAAATGACCAAAGGTATGGCCAGTGCCATCAGGAAATCACAGGTGAACCAATGCATCATAGTGGAACACTAAACTGACAATTCCATCATATGTATCACCAATCTTCTTGAGAACTTGTAAAGAAAATTCTCTCCTCGGAGAAGACAAGCTTCTTCCCTCAATTACTTCAACTATCTAGAGAAATTAGCTCATTTGGTTGGTGTTCTGAGGCAATCTTTTAAGTCAGAGTCCAAACTGTCAGTGTAACTCGTAGCTAAGTGTCTGTTCTGTTCATTTGGTTGGTACAGCAAGTTACCTAGAAAAATTCTGTCTACTAACATATGGAGTGGTACTATGAAAGCTGTTAGCTTCTAGCTACTGTGGTCACTATAGCAAGTAACATATGGCACAGCATAGTCTTTGTTGTCACTATAGCAAGTAACCAGCTCTTAAACGTTAGGTTATTTCCTGTTCAAGTTTCCATCGTGTGATCAAGCTGTGAAACCAAAATGCATTGGCAGAAATCATCCAAACTTTTTTACTCTGTCAAGTGCTGTGCTGCATCATTGCTAGTCTGAACTTATTCTGGTGGTCACTACTACTACTATGAAGTTGTGAGCTGCATTGGTTTTCCAGCTACTGTGTACTGCTGTGAATGTATTTACTGAATTAACTTGTGATGCTGCTGTAATACTTGTGATGCTGCTGCTACTTGTGATTTTGTCAAGTGATGCCGCTGCTACTTGTGATCTTCTGAAATGACCCCTTTCTCCTGAAATGTTGATTAATTTCCGTTTCGGTTGAGAATGGGGCACTCCTAGGTCAAGAAAATTAGCAAAGGTCATGCCCAATTTTCTTGACCTAGAAGGTGCCCGATTCTCAACCGAAACAAAAATTAATCGGCATGTATCTTGACATCAAAACTAATCTCTGGTCAAAATGATGGGCTAATCATGATTAAATGATAGGATTAACCAAATTAGCGCGTTGTTGTAGACGAAGGAAGGACTGTTTGAAGGTGCTACTAGCACATTCCACATTAACACCTTTGAAAGATAAACTAGAAATATGATGAGACCTGGACCATCATATAGTGAGGTCCAAAAGGAAATTCAGGCTAGGCAACTCACTGATGCAAGTGTCATGCTCTCTCATGTACAGCATGTTGCTACCACCGCAGCCACACTCGTAGCTCCCCCATGTGTTCTCGCAGCTGCAGTCCTTGCACTGAAACAGATGATCAATTTTCAGCCCTTGGATTAGTTTAGTATTTTTTCACACACTCAGACACCCTTGCTTGCCATGTGTGTGAGAGAGATAGTGAGAGGAGACAAGAAGAAGGGGGTTAGGAAGGGACTTGGACCTTAGCAACAACAAACTAACAGGTTCCATCCCAAAACACCTAGGCAATATCACAAACATCTCTCAATTGTTCCTTGACAATAACCAACTTTTTGGCGACATTCCTCGAGAATTAGGTTATTTGGTCAACTTAGAGATCTTGTTCCTTGACAATAACCAACTTTTTGACCAAACTTTTTTCCTATTTAGAGCGAACATGGCCCACAACGATGAGGCCGGCGGTTCGGGCAGCAAGGCATTCTGGGAGCTGTCCCAGGAGATGGAGGAAGAACCTCAGCGCTATGAGGACGCCACGGAAGACCCCGATCCTGACTACACAACCCCTAGTGGCGTCGGGGATGACACCACTGATGGTGCCGCCGAGGATGCCACCACTGATGATGGCAGCGCACGCACAGATGGCAGCCAACCGAAGAGGCAACGGAAGGACCGGCGCCCGAACGTGCTCGGCACCGTCAAGGAGGAATTTACTAAAGTGTCCTCCGGTGGGCATCCAACGGCGCCCAAAGAATTAGTCAAGGGGTACGCGGGACAGCTCGGGTGCATTCTCCGGAGCACCGTCTCGATCAACACCGAGAACCTAAGGCATCGTGACCGAGGGAATTTGCGCAACCTCCTCTTCACGAAGCTGCACGAACGATACAAGTTCCCCGGTGACTGCGCAAACACACGCCTCTCAGGGAATAAAGTGAACAGTGCCGCCCTCACGAAGATGAGCACGGCCCTGGCTACTTGGAGAGCCGCGGTGAAGAGTAGGATTCTAAGAGGTGATAGTTATGAGAAGATCAAGGAGAAAAATCCTTCGATCAGCGAAGCTGACTACCTGGAGTTCAAGATCAAGTGTGAGAGCAACGCATCCAAGGAATCAAGTCAGTGGGGGAAAGATATGCGGGACTTGAACTTAGGGGTCCACACACTCGGTCCCGGCGGTTACAGAGTGGCGGAACCTATATGGGACAAGGAGGACGCGGAGCGTGCCGAGCAAGGCCTACCGCCCCGCTTCAATAAATACCGTGACAAACAGACCAGGAACTATGTCAGGGCCCGGTACAAGGTGGACCCGGTAACAAAGGAGCTTACCACGGATGCGAAGACCAAGGCGCTTGAGCTTGTTCTGGTAAGGAATACACCCCCGTGTAATTAGCTCCATATGGTTGCATTCTAATTAATGAAGCCAAATTTCTAAATGGTTCACGTTCCTTCCGTAGGAAACTGAAAGCAGTAGCGCGGGGTCGTCTAAGAGCTCCCCTTGGGACACCACTTTAAATAGGGTGTTGAACATAATGAAACACAAGGATAAGCTCAGTAAGCCGTCGTCAGCTGGTCGTGTGGCCGACAAAGGCTTGTCCACGAAATGGTCGGATTACTATACCGCTGGGCGAAAGGAGAGAAAGACCAGCTCGGAAAGCCAGGAGCGCGAGGTTCAAGAACTCAAGGCACAAGTGGCGCGGATTCCGGAGATAGTCGAAGAGCAAGTGCGAGACCAACTGGGAGCGACGATCACCGCCATTGTGCCTACCTTGATTGAGGGGCTGCAGGCGTGGATGGCGGGCGGCCAACAGGGGCCGCCCCCGATTCCCAGCTTCACGGGCAGCAACTCGCACAACGCGCCGGTGGCGCCATTGGTGTCTCCGGCGGAGGCGGCATTGGTGTCTCCGGCGTCGGCGTCGGCATTGGAGCTTAATGCACCCGGGTGTGGGAAGAATACGCCGGCCAGCACCTCGGCAGCAAGCGGCCCCTCCGTCACTTGCACGCCCGCCGTTGGCGGTGCCTCGACATTAGCCGAGCTCGACGCCATCACGGTAACTAATTAAGCCTCTCGGCCGATGACTTCATCTCCTTGCCTTTGACTGGGCATCCCTGACGCCCTACATGTTTTCGCAGGGCGCCGCCGATGTTCCATGCACTCTCCTGCACTTCGTGGACGGCCAGTTGATCGATGTCGCCAAGGCCAGAATCGTTCAACCGGGCAGCCGCGTGTTCCACGGTAATCCGATGCCACCCACCGTGTATAGGGTTCAACTGGTTCGGGTGCTGCCGGGCTGCGATGACTTGTTACCTCCGTTTCGACCCCCTGGGGCCGACGAAGATGATGTGATGACCCTCAGCACCTGCTTAAGCTGGCCCCTGCTTTGGCCGAAGAGCCAGATTCGTTTGGGGGTGGGGGACACCACCCCACAGACAACACCGCCAGTCGTGCCGGCGCCAAGCCATGGCAAGACCGCCGCAACGCTACCGGACATGCCGGACATGCATATGGCACAGGATCCGGACATGCATATGGCACAGGATCCGGACGACGACGACGACGGTACATTTACCAACGTCGATAAGTACTTCAATGAACATGGGTACGGTGACGAATTCTGGGGGCCTCCTTCTCAAGAACCCAACCCTGCAAAAGACGATCGCGATCTAGCTGGTACCACGGAGAAACCCAATTGCAACAGGCGTCGTCTGGCGTTCAGTTCTCAGGAGGGGCCTCCAGCTGCCGCCTTCACCGAGCCTCAGATAGCCGAGGTGCGAAATATTATTAGGCCCAACACACTCAAGAAGGCGGTCTGTGAGCAGAACTCGATCCCATTACAGCAGAAGAAGAAGGGACGGAAAAGAAAGAATAACAAGCAGGGTGCAAGCCAGCCGGCACCGAGTACGATCCGTGCTCAGGACGGGCCACCTTCACCTAAGGATATCTCGAGGAGGGTGCATGTGGCGGGTAGGCCGATGCTACCGACTAATCTGCTCAATGCTGCAACCGGTGCTATGCGGAGTCTGCATGACAGTGTTCTTTCTTTGGAGAAGCAGCGTCTCTCCGAGAATGATGTGGCATACCCGGTTTTCGTGGCCAAGGTGCCAGAGGGCAAGGGCTTTGTCGATAGCACCATCGGGGGTATGATCGTCCTGTGGTTTGATGACATCTTCGCTATGTTTAACCTTCATCCGCTGCACTACACCTTCATTCGGCTATTTTCGCTGAGTATGGAGATGCGGATCATTAGAGACAAGACCCCGGACATCGTGATAGTCGACCCCTTCTACATGCGTGCCAAGATCTTGGGCAGCGCTGGGGACCGGCAAGTCGCGAGTTCATACCTCGAAGGCGTCATTCTAGCAAACCCAGATAAGGATAACTTCCTCGTGCCTTACTTTCCCGAGTAAGTCATCCCCTCACCGCCCCGTAACATATGATTTCTTAGATTTTGATCATTCTTTTTTTTCTAACATTCCGTGTTTTGTGCAGTGACACACATTGCACACTCATCCTCTTAAGCCCGAAATATTCCACGGCCACGTATTTCGACTCAGACCGTCAGTCGAAGAAAGACTACACAAATATCAAGAAAGTTCTTGATGAAGCTCTTCCCGGCTACGCCAGATCTGGAGGCACCTTCAGCAGGCCAATTCGTAGGTACGGCAAGCACGTGTTCACCCACAATACGACGTTCCCCTGCGTCAAGCAGCCGCCTGGCGGTCAGAAGGATGCCTACTACGCCCTCCATCACATGCGGGCGATCATACGGGACCATAATCACCTTCTGCTACCAAATAATCTCAAAGATTGGGCCGCACGCTTGTCGGCAATCCAGGACGCGGACATCAGACAAGAATTCTTTCGCATCCAGTCAGAGTTTGCGGAAATCATCCATCAAGATGTCCTTCGTACCTCGGGGCAGTTCTACCTCAGATATCAACCGTCCAACAGTGAGATAGAAACAACGCTACAAATGCAGGCTGACAACGCCCGCGATTTCATGACCATCACAAAAGATGGCAGCTTCATCCACGCTCCGGTCCCTGAGTCGAGTTGAAAGTAGTGATGCTATGTAGTTCTGAAATATCGATTAGCTCATGTTGTAATTAAACTTTAATGAACTTGTATGTCTCTTTAGTTTGGACAGTCGTTCAACTTATATGTAATCGATGCTATTTATTAGTAGGACCATGAATCGTGCTATTAATGTGTTGCTTTTCTCTTCCGATCCTTTTGTTGCATACTTATATATTGCTTATGTATTGTCTGTGAATTGCTACTAACGTTTTGTTTGTCTAGTGCATAGAGTTGCCGTCGTATGTCGTGTACAAGGGTAAGGTTCCCGGAGTCTACGACGACTGGGAGGAGTGTCAGAGACAGGTTCACCGTTTCAGCGGTAACAGTTACAAAGGGTACACCACTAGGGCGGAGGCGGAAGCTAGATACGCGCGCTATCTAGCGGGAGAGAGGAGGGAGCGGAGGAGGAACCGGATGAAGACCAGTTTCATCGCGATGATGCTCATCGTGACCGCAGCTCTCTTCTATGTGTTGGTAGTTTAGATGATCGATATCGACTTGTAATGTGAAGAAAAACTCGCTACTCGCGGTCTCGAGACTTGTAATGTTCTAACTTTGTTCGGTATTTTGAATTCGGAGACTAATATGATGAATTGTATTCGGAGACTAATCTTCTATTGTATTCGATAAATCTGCTGTTTATATGTTGTGCTGTCTATATTCTGTGCAGTAATATATTTTGTAACCTGTGCAAATATCATAAAAGAAAAAAAAATCCTAATATTCATACTAGTGGCGCACCATACTGCACTTTAGTGGTGCACTGCAATAAACACACTAGTGGCGCATTATCTAGAAGTGCGCCATTAGTAACCCAGAGCACAAGGTAAATATGGCCCCCTAGGAGGCATAGTAATGGCGCACCATTTGACATATTAATGGCGCACTGCCAGGTGCGCCACTATTGTCTGGTATACTAATGGCGCACCAGGGGTGCGCCATTAGTATTTGTTACTAGTGGCGTGATGATAGTGGCGCACCTATAGTGCGCCATTAATGGCCAAAATATGTGCGCCACTAATTAGCCTTTTCCTAGTAGTGTGAGGGCTCGACACCGCACCGATGGGAGACTTGCGTTGCGATGAGGTGGAGCGGCGGAGCCTTGGAAGGGAGGTAGGCCGCCAGTGGCCTCGGCAAGCCTTGCCGGGGCATTCTTGAGTCTTGTCTTCGGGGCGGCCTTGACCAGGCTCGCCTGCCCGGCAAGAGAGGTTTCTTCTTAGTGATATCTTGTTGCCTTGGCTCGGTCTTCTTGATTCTCCCTTTGATCCCTCAAAGAGCTGTTTCTTCTGCTTGGCCTTGACTTTTCATTGTAATCTTGCCCTCGATCCTCTGTATAGTCAGGGCAACACACAGCAGGGTTTGTTGCACCGACAAGAGCCCCCGGGCCTGGCCTGAATATGCTGTCGAGTGTCATCGGGGTAGGCCCTATCTGGTACACAGGCAGAGGGCTTGTAGCAGCTCGCCTCCTGATATTTCCTTTGCTTCTTCATTAACTTGTGCTGAAGTCAGTTTCCGCTTCTCCCGCGCGTCATGCAGGACGTTATGGGGGAGTTTTAAGCCACGATCCGTGGCTACCCACGTCCCACGTTCACGGAGTGGCAACTGCCATTCCACTAGCTTCTTTGCTTCTGGCGTTTCCGCCACGTACGCTGCATGCATTGCGCAGGGTTGGTGGCGGATGCGGGGGGCACGGAAATGCGTGCCATGGCAGAAAGCCAGGCGCCACGGATTAGCGCATGGGGTCGGCCTGAATTCCATGAGCTGTTGGTGGCATGGAGGAGTCGGATTGGCAGAGCGTGGCGGTTGACCGCTAGGTGAGGGGCGAGCCCCCGGCCTTGTTCGCCTATAAAAGGGGGTGTGGGCGAGGTGCTGGCTCACACCCATCTCTTCTTCCTTCTTTCTGGCACTGTTTCTTCATCATGGTGAGGGGGAGAGGGCGTAGTGGCACTTCACTGGTGGCGACGAGAGCTTTTGCTCGACAGCGCCTCCCTCCCCCTGTTGGGGACGCGGAAGCGGAGCCGGTTGTGAGAGGAGGCGGGAGAGGACGGGGACGTGGTCCCGCGGTGTTCGGGGTCGAGGAGGACGAGGCGGTGCTCTGATCGCACCTCTTCCGGCTGTTCAGGATCCCAATGAAGGCCACGTCGGGAACCAGCCACTGGAGTTCATCGTCAAGCTGGGAGGGCCTCCACGGAGTCGTCTTCGGCTTCCTACTCCGTTTGCGAGAGTGATGGAGATCGAGCAGCCACCGGGGTTGAGGTTGCACATGAGGGGCTGCTGCAATGGCAGCATGCGGGCGGACATGGAGTTCCTCGCCCCCCACGTCATGCTTCTCCGGCGTGGTTGGAAGACCTTTGCTCGCGCCCATAGCTTGGCAGCAGGGCACGTCCTCCATTTCAAACTAATGGACGCCACCCTGCTCTCCGTCAAAGTCTTCGGACGCTCGGGTGCTTGCTTAGGTTGCTGCACGGAGAGCTCGACTGACAATGAAAGCTCCTCCTCGATCGATAGCGACGAGGAGGACAGTGACGGCGATGACGACGGAGCCGGTGGGGAGGACGACGGCTCCGGCTCCGGTTGAACACCAGCCACACCGTCACTGTCAGTCGGCGGCACCACCATCTGCACCTGCATCTCCTTCCTGGCAAGGCGATTTGCCAGGGTTTTGGGTGCGGGTGGTGCCCTCGCCTCCTCCAGCAGTCTTCCAGCTGGGCCCCGACAGGCTTCTTCATGGCTTCAGCTTCGTTCGCCCTGCTGCGTCCTGCTGGCCCTGGTGGCGGTGGCCAGGGCGTCACCTAGCCACTCCCCCCATCCATCACCTTCGCCTGTGCCCTCTCGATCTTGTCAGGCTCCGTCACAGGGGCCCTGACGAGGTCAGGCTAGGCTTCTGCCCAGGCACTCCTCTCGCCCTCTTCACCTTCTCTTGTAGTTCCTAGGAGGAGAGGGACAAGAAAGGGATTACGGGACACTTATCTCTTTTTCAGTCCAAAACATGTAGGCATTTGCCAAATTTGAGTCTTAAATATGTAACCTCATCTATCCATATTTGTACTCTGTAAGCCTTGTACTTTCTTATTCGCATATTAATGAGAAAGGATGGTCTTGCCGGGTACTTGTGCATGTACTATATCCATGCAGAGGAGGGATGCCTCTATACTTTTAAGTAAACAAGTTCTCTCCGGCAAATTATCCTGCCGGGCACCTTCAGTTTGTTGCCGCGAGGCTGGGCCTGCCGGGCTTCAAAACTATGGAAGGGGACCGGCCGCTCGTCGAACCTTCTCCAGCAAAAGCCACTTCGACCATCTTGACCGAAGCAGAGTTCGGGTCAACGGATGGGAGCACAAATGTTTCAAAGGCGATGAGGTTTTCCTATACACAAGTTTCTTTCTTACAGAGACATGTATGGATGAGAGGAACCTTATCTGTTTGGCTTGCCGGGGGTCGATATGTAGGCTTGCTTTAATTTCTTCTTTTTGGGATCGAGTCCACGGCAAGAGTCCTGCAGTTAGCGCAGAGGAAAGCAAGGCAATCATATGACCTCATCTACATGCTCATGATATGTAGCAACATATGACCTCATATACATGATCATGACATGCTCATGTTATTCTATGCATGCATGCAAGTTTCGGGGGCCCCCAGCGCTTTGTTTATTTATCTGTTGCTCAGGGTCTGCGCCTGGCTTTGTACAAAGGGATACATGCAACAGCGGCAAGGCTTGTACAAAAGGGTGGCTGCTAGGCAGGGCCCGACAGCCGCGCCTTACGGGTAGAACTTATGGAGATGCTCAATATTCCATGAGTTTTGCAATTGAATGCCATCTCCGGTCTCCAGACGGACTGCGCGAGGTCTAGAGACTCGTACCACCTGGTAAGGGCCTTCCCACGTCGGCGTCAACTTGTTTGCACCCTTGGCGGACTGAACACGCCTAAGGACAAGGTCGCCTTCCTCAAGGCTCCGGGGGTGAACCCTATGGCTGTGATAGTGACGCAGGGCTTGTTGATAGCGTGCAGCACGTGTAACAGCCCGAAGACGGTTCTCCTTGAGGAGCACGACATCGTCATGCCGGTGCTGCTCTTGCTCTACTTCATCGTAGGCAAATACTCGAGGTGACCCGTATATGAGTTCCATGGGGATCATTGCTTCTGCTCCATAGACTAGGGAGAAGGGAGTCTGGCCGGTAGCTCGATTTGGTGTCATACGGAGGGACCAAAGAACCACCGGCAGCTCGTCGATCCAACGCCTGCCACACTTCTACAGCCTATCAAATGTCCTTGTCTTGAGTCCTCACAGCACTTCAGTGTTCGCCCTCTCAGGTTGTCCATTGCTTCTGGGATGGGCAACAGAGGCGAATGAAACTTTGCTTCCGAGGGTTTGAACATATTGCATGAAGGCACGGCTTGTGAATTGGGTGCCGTTGTCAGTGATGACTCTGGAAGGTACTCTGAAGCGGCACACCAATCCCTTCAAGAAATTGATAGCTGACTGTGCGGTTACCTTTCTCACGGGCTCCACTTCCGGACACTTTGTAAACTTGTCGATGGCAACAAACAAGAATTCAAAGCCCCCGGTAGCACGGGGGAAGGGGCCCAAGATGTCGAGCCCCCAGACAAAAAATGTCCATGACAAAGGAATCGTCTGGAGAGCTTGAGCAGGCTGATGGATATTCTTGGAGTGGAACTGGCAGGCTTCACATCTGGTGACTAGCTCGATTGCATCTTGGAGGGCCGTGGGCCAGTAGAAAACTTGTCGGAAAGCTTTTCCAACCAAGGCCCTTGATCCAATATGGGAGCCGCACATGCCTCCGTGTATTTCTGCCAGTAGTTCCTTCCCCTCTTCCCGACAAATGCACTTCAATTTCACACCATTGGGCCTCCTTCTGTACAGCGTGTCATCGACGAACTGGTACATACTGGCCCTCTGGGCTACTCTTTCAGCTTCTTCTTTCTCTTCGGGAAGTTCTCCTGTTTGGAGGTAGTGGACTATGTGTCGTGCCTAGGTTGGAGCCTGAGGCTCGACAACAAGGATCAGCGGCACCTCCTCGTTCGTGGGGGCACATGCCTCAACCGCAAGGACTGGTAGTTCGGCGGGAGGGTGCTGCTCACCAAACGAAGTGGAGTTGTTTCCGCCAACCTCTCTGCCGGGAGCTTCGGGAAGCTCTACCGGGAAAGGCTTGCCGGATTCCAGTTTCCTCCTCTTTCTGGCCATTGTTGCCGGGGACACGGAAGGTTGAGTCAGGTGGAGAACAAAAGTCCCTGGTTCCACAGGAAGCTTTTGTGCAGCGCACTTTGATAGATGATCAGCAATGCTGTTTTCCGCACGTGGCATGTGCTCCGTTTGCAATCCATCAAAGCGCTCCTCCAGCTTTCTCACTTCCTCCACATATGCCTCCATCAATGGACTCTGATAATCCTTGTTCACTTGCCTCACCATGAGCTGTGAGTCTCCTCGGATGATTAGCTTCTTAATCCCCAACTCTGTCGCGATTCTAAGCCCGGCAAGGACTCCTACATATTCTGCAATGTTGTTGGTAGCCTTCTCCCGGAGGAAATGCATCTAGACCACGTACTTGAGGTGCTCTCCGGTGGGTGCAACGAGGAGCACGCCAGCTCCTGCGCCTTGAAGTGAGAAGGCACCATCAAAGTACATGTTCCATTCTTGGGGCGCTTCCCTACCGGGGATGACTGTTTCTAGTGCCTCTTCGTCTGGGGTAGGTGTCCACTCCGCAATAAACTCCGCCAGTGCCCTGCTTTGAATGGTTGTAACACCCCAAAAATTTGACCATGTTTTATTAATAAAAATTTCGCCAGGAAATTATTTTTTTCCCCTGGATTATCTTCTGATTTCAGAACCACTCTTTTCTTCTGAATTGTGGAGTTTTCCCTCCAAATAAAAACCTTTCAAAATATCGTAGGACTTGAATACCTTCTCGAGGGCAACTCTTTTATTTATAGATGATCAGTGGTAAATACTTCTAGAATTATTCTCCTAATTTGTTTCTTTTAAAATGGCTTGTCATTTCTTTTAAGAGCCTCAATTGCACTGCAACCATTTGATAACTTCATTTAAAGATTCCACAAAAATTTGGGGATGACATGTGATGTCCCTGGATCACTTTTATGCAAAAACCCAGGCATGTGTTTTGGAAAATTTGAGCAAACCATCCTCATCTTCATTCTGGTCCAGTTTGGTGTTTTGTACTGCAACCATATTTTATTTTGCTCTAGTAATCTTGGGATTTTTCCTGCTTGTAGTCCACCCTACCAAACCCTTAAGTCCAGAAGATTGGACCCATTAGAATATTTTTGACACATGCAATAATGGCCTATATTTTCTGTCCAGAACTAAAGAATTGCAAAAATTGCACTAACTAGTTTCTGTTTTTCTCAAAATAACCTTGCCATCCTCTTTATCATCTAAAGAGCACATGATCTGGAAATTTTGGTCACTAGCAAAATCTTCTGGATGCCCCTAGCATTTTGTCGAACAGTTGGAGTGCATGAACTGTTTTGGCATGATTTTTGCTTTGCATTGGAGGTTAGCTCATCTGGCTTTATCAGTTTGTCCCTTAGCCTTGCCTTGGCCATCAAGCCATCCCTGTAGAGCCCCGTGGGCAGAGGAGCTCCCAGGCAGGCATTGGCATTTCGTCGAGCACCTCGCGCGCGTGTTCTGGGCGCGAGCAGAACGCGCGTTTTGCACGTGCATGCGCCTGAGTCACCGCGTCCCGCTGCCGCCTCCCCGCGCCCGTTCTGATCCACTTCTGCTCGCAGCCAACACGCCCCGACCCCTCTCTCATCGCAGAGTCGCCCTGGCCACCTCCTGGAGCCCCGCAGCGCCACCGTCAGGTCGGCCCTGGCAGCTAGCGGACGGCCGCAGCAGGCCCCGGCCTTGGCAGCGCCGCCCAAGCCACACGCGCGTACCAGCTAGCCCCTTGAGCAGTGCGGAGTTCATCGGAATGCGCCGACCAGCTCCAATCACCACCACGTCGCCCCGGCGACAGTCGCCGGTGTTCTTATCCACTCCAGCCGCGGAACCGACCTAGTTGCACTATAAAAGGAGACCCCCCGTGCTCAACTAGACCCTTAGGCGACCTCGGGCCATCCCTCTAGAGCCCCCATAGCCAGCAATCGACGGAGGGAGGCCATCTTCCACGCCTCCGGTAGCTGCGGCCGCCGCCGCACTCTGGTCCCATTCGTCATGAGCAGGGCCTCCCTAGTCCTTCCAGCACCACCATCCGATTCCCCTCGACCGTACAGAGCCGCCCAACCCCGCTAGATCGGTCGGGAGCCGTCGTATGCCGAGACCCCAATCCACCAGTAAGCCACCGCCCGCTGTGGAACTCGCCGCCGGCGACCCCCTTCATCCCCGCTAGCCTTTCGACTACTGGGAGGACCGCCCTAAACCGACGGATCCATCCCCGCCCTCAGAATCCCGTGGGGAACCGCCGTTCGTCGGCGGCAATCGCCGGAGCCCCGTCTCCCTTCGGTCAGAGGAGGAAGGAGGCGAGGGCGACTGGTCAAACCTGACCAGTGGGCCCAAAGGACCCACTGTGAGTGACCCACGAGTCGGCCCGCGCTGGTTTAAGTGAAGACGTAAACCCCCGAAGTACGTCTTCTCCGTCTCGAAAGCGTATTCTGTTTCGAACCGTTTTCTTTTTCTGATTTATTTTAAAAACAGAGTTTGACTAGACTTTGACTAGCTATAACTTCTAAAATACAACTCCGTTTGACTTGATTCTTTTTCTTCTGATTCTCAAATTTTGTCTAGTTTATTTTCATATTTATTTGAAAAATTTCCGAACAACTTTTTTGTACTATTTTTGAATGGCGTGTTGATTTGAATCTTTTCAAAAATAGGAAATGGAGAGAGATGAAAAGTTTCAAAAGTGCACCCTGCCTCTCCACACACTAAAGGCAAGCATTCTGAACCCTGGCATAATATTTGTTGTGTGTTGTTTGATGCGAATACAACACCACCTTGACACGAAGTATTCATTATTTTATGTGATGAAATAATCATACTCATGAGTGCATGATGAAGATTCCTTGCTGTTGGAAATTGTTATGCTTGTGACAGTATCCACCCTCGTATGCCTTTCATGCCTACCGGAAGGAATCCGGGAAAGTCTCTGTCTTGGGTGGACACGAGCTTGTTACTGATGTTTCGCTGAGACGGGTATATTCAGTAAGGCATGGTAAGGTATGATGAGTGGTGATTCTGTCTGTTGGGGTGAAATATATTTGTTATGCTAATCATGCAGGAAATACCTAAACCTCCTGAGACGACCATAGATCGAGTCTTGTGCCAGTAACCCCCATACTTCTTCGTGCTACCACTTGTCCCTGCCTTAGGTAGGGTACGGTTCAGTAAGTTGTCAACCCCTTTCTTAGCACACACCATACAGAGAGGCCATGGTGGAAGATACCGGCTGCATCCGGTAGACATGCCACCTGGTCCGGGGGCATGGGTGTTTCCGGTTGGAGCCGAAGGGGTAGCTCCCCTAGTTTGCGCGCGTTATAAATTTTGTGATCCTATGCTAGTCGAGGTTGTAGCCTCCCCACTTAGAGTTTTGCTTAACGGGTGTCGAGGGTGATTCCAGACACCGGTAAGTTAAGCTGGTGTGTGCGGGTCAGGTGTGTTTTCAAGTAAAAGACCGTAAACGGAATTAGTCCCGATGGACTTAAGGAATCCGTTACTCGTGGGTAAAGAGTACACCCTCTGCAGAGTTTATATCTATTCAAATAGCCGTGTCCATGGTTAAGGACTACAGTTTGGGATGGGTCAAGTGTCGTTCTTAGTGTCGGTCTTCGGAGGAAAAACTACTAAACCAGAACATTGATCATGACATGTGACATATGATTATTATGATTATTATTATTATGGACTAACCATTTGTATTATTTGAATTATTGAGTATCCCTGGGACGGTTCTACCTCCTGGATATTCACTATGATTATTCTTTATAAGCCCTTTATGAGGTGTCGCTCAGACGCCCGACTGTGGCACGTTTGTTATTTACTTTCTTTATAAGCCCTTTATGTGGTGTCGCTGAGACGCCCGACTGTGGCATACCTGCTATTTATTTCTTTATAAGCCCTTTATGTGGTGTCGCTGAGACGCCCGACTGTGGCATGCCTGCTATTTATTTCTTTATAAGCCCTTTATGTGGTGTCGCTCAGACGCCCGACTGTGGCATGTCTTATATTATTATCCTTTCGAGGCGTCGCTTCAGACACCCGATCGGTTTAGTTTATTCTTATTATCTAATTGCTTTTTCATATTTAATTCTGAATGGCCTGCTTGCATGCGGCATGAATTTTATTTCACGACTGGCTAAGTGATCATGAAAATATTTCAAAGCATGATTATCTTCTGTTGTATTATACCTGTGTTCATAATGTTTGCGAGTACATTCAAAGTACTCACTGGCTTGTCCCTGGCTATTGTCTTGGCTAGATTTCTCGCTTGGAGAGGAGCGCTGCGATGACAGCCCCGGAACCTAGGCAATGATGATAGCAGCCTCGCGAGGATAGGAGTTATCCAGGTCAGCTGTTCCTGTGGGAAATGGAGTCCCATAGACGCTGATGAACCGCAAACTGCTTCCGCCATCAACCACTAGAAACCATTTGTTGTACTCCTAGACCAGAATGGTCTTGTACTTCATATTTTGTATTTTTGCTTGGAATTTCTGTATCAAGTTTGTGTCTCATCAGCTAATAGTAATACTGGGGCTGGTGAGCACAAGGGCCATTTACTGGGAAATTAATATCCTAGAAAGCCGGTCCTGACAATCTTGGTATCAGAGCCAGGCTGACCATTGGCTAATCCTATCTTAGCTAGGTCGATAAACCTAGGTTAACCAACCCACCAGACCTTAACCTAAACCCAACCAAGCTTCTCGTGTAAGATAGCCACACAGTGACCCCGACACCTTTTGGCAGTCGGTGCCTAACCTATCAGCCTAGCCTGTCGATCACGCACCAGTGACCGACACCTAAATTATCACACTCACAAGCGTGCAAAGGAAGACTCCGTCCTCTTTTTCTATAAAAAGGCAACGCTAGCCCCAACCCAGCACAGCACAGCCTCTACCCCAAAACCGAGCCAAGATGCCTGGCCCCATTGTTCACAATGAGACCACAGCAACCAACCTTCGAGGTTTTGTGACCGTGCTAGCAAACCTCACCCGTCGTGCCTTTGCATTAGAAGAGCCCCCAAAGTATGTTGTGTACCAAGGGCTCATGAGCGGTGAGAGCCGTCAATTCTGGGCCACAGTGCACGTCTATGGTAGGGGTATGTCGCCAGAACGCCCCTACAGGTTCACCGGAAGGACAACTTCCTTTGAGCCACAAGCCATTCAGCTAGCTGCTCGAGAGGCTATAGTTCAACTCCGGCACCTGTCGCCCAGAGTTAACTGCCGCTCGTTCTACTACTACCCCAACCGTGATGGGTATAGTAGGCCACCCCAGGTTGCCAACGGAGACCACGAGACGGACCCTGCATTGCTGCATCTGGTGCGCTATGTAAGTGCACTAGAGGCACTATTCGATCAGGTCACCCTTGATCTGATCGCCGCTCATGGAGAGCTTGTTCGCCGAGCCCCGGCAAGAGGAGAAGAGGAGCCCGACGCCAACAACCTAGTTGTGCTGTTCGGGCACCCGATCGAATCCTTGAGGTCTGCCCCGGCCATCGACCGGAATGCTTTTGTATCCCCGGAAGAGCTTCGTCGCCTCTTGGGAACACGCTCCAACGGGATTGTGACCACCAACCCCCGCGATGGTCATCATCGCTACCTCGACCCTGCCGCTCCACAACCCCGCCCAGCAAACCACGAGGGTGAAGCCCATGGAGAAGCCTCGACGTCCGCAAGGTACGCCCGCCTAGATATTAATGAGGTAGACTAAGCCACTCAAGTAGTAGCAAGTCTTAGTATTTCTACGCCTTGTAATAGTGTGACCTTGTACTCGCCTTGAATGAATGCAGACTGCTTGTGTGCCTCCGTTTTGAATAATAGCCATGCATAAGTATGTTGGCATGCGGTTGCATTTTTAATTCCGGGCGTAGCTACCAAAAACCACCCCGACGACACCCACAGTAATACATTACTTTTGTGAGATATGTGTATCTGTGGCTTTGACCCCGACCCCATAGAGCAGAACCGACAAACTAGTTGCCCCCACACCGCTATCGGTAACCCAGCCCTGATGCTATATAAGAGGCCACCCCGTGACCTTACCAAGCATCCCTCCCTTTGTGCACAACTCTCACAACCATTTCTTTGCCATGCCGAGCCCTAGTATTTATCTGAGAACTCCAGATGCAACCCCAGGTTGTTTTGTAAAAATATTGTGGGACTTTACCTGCAGTACCATGAGTTCTACCCATCCACTCCAGTACGAGCTGCTCAAATCGAGGATCACCCCCTCCACCTCGAAATATTGGGCAGTAGTGCACATCCCTCCCGCAAACCCAAACCAAGACCCAACGGAAGTCTCCTTCGTGGGGAAATCTATGCCGACTCCGCAAATGGCCATAGAAGCTGTTGCGTACGAAGCTATCACTCGTCTTCGCTTTGCAGTACCCTATGCCAGCGAAAGGGGGTATTATTACTTCCCAAGTCGTGCAGCACCCGGAGAAGTAGCATCTTTTCTCGGTGGGCGAATTGAGAGGGACCCAGTACTGGCCAACCTTGCCCAGTATGTCATCGCTCAAGAGCGTTTGACCCAGCGAGTAATGGGTTATCTCCAGAGCCTCGCCGATTTGATTCCTCAGATTGCTATTGGCAACCACTAAGACCAGACCAGGAGAGACGCGTTCTTCGACTAGTCAATCCACTTTCCCCGGTAGAAGAAGATTGTGCCCCAGTGCCGGAAGCATTTTCTCAGGAACCAGCATATTTTATGTTTGCGTCGTAGACGCCACTTTTGTGTTTATTAGCCTAGCATGTGTTGCAGCTTATGCGTTGTATCCTAAGTTTGTGCGATGAGTTAAGTGTTTGGTTTCAATTAATGTATTTTACTGTTGTTATTTTTTATTAACTGTTTTCGCTCTCAGAAAATTCCGAGGTGGGATTTTCCCTTGAGTTATTGCAACCATTAATTCTCCATGGCATAAATTTTAATTCACGCAGCACCGCGACAGCAGGCTCACAACCACTACCACTCGACCACAGGCACTAATTGCTAAACCACGTACACATTTTGCACCTAACTAATCACCTCACTAACACACCACAAGTTTCTGAAGGAGAAATTTGTGGGTACTTATTCTAGTGCAGATTGCCTCCAGCACACTGACAGCAGTTAGCACCCAACACCAGCACCTAATCCTCATGATCACCGCCGCCACGAAGAGCTAACACTCGAGCAGCAGCATCACGACGATCATCAAGGATCATCGCGCACAAGAGCCCGGAGAACCCCAGCAAAGCCGCCAACCCTCCGCACATTAGGTTCATGTACCAATCCGGCATCACCTCCGCCATTAGAGCCTCGTCACGAGCTCCTGCAAACAGTAATGGAAGGAGAAGAAGAAGCGAGGCCAGGTGTGAGGAAGGAGAGTGGAGCACCGCGGTCATTTTATAGCTTGAGATCGGTGTACGGTGGGCGAAGTCCACCAGCGCCGCTCGTCGCTCGATCGCCGGTGTTCGGAGGTGAATCCGTGAGCAGTGTCGACAGCGCACTAGCCCACGAGATGAGTGCACGCTGCGCCGGCAGCTAGCGCGCCGCGCACTACCGCAGTACGGCCTAGGTGCCCTACTCGCTAGGTGTCACAGGTGGAGAAAGCGCGAACGCGCGCAAGAGAGAGTAGGAAGAAGAGAGACGGAAAAGGAAGAAGAGACTAACAGTGGGCCTCGGGTCCACTTGTCAGCCAGAGAGAGCACTATGCACTCGGGTACGATCAGCGTAATTTACAAATTTAGAAATTTATTCTAAATTTACCCTAGCCAATAGTAGAAATTTCTCGGTTTCCCCAACCGTAGAATTTTTCCACACAGCGCCAGTACCCCACTGTAGTTGTACCAATTATCTGCCCTCTCGCTGTAGCTTCGTCATATCGCGTGAGCAGGTTATTTAATTTTCGAGTTATTATTGCATGATAGTAGGAGTAATATTTCTGAAACCGCCCTTAGCAAATCTCGAGGACGAGATTTTTCTTAAGGGGGGTAGTGTTGTAACACCCCAAAAATTTGACCATGTTTTATTAATAAAAATTTCGCCAGGAAATTAATTTTTTTTCTCTGGATTATCTTCTGATTTCAGAACCACTCTTTTCTTCTGAATTGTGGAGTTTTCCCTCCAAATAAAAACCTTTCAAAATATCATAGGACTTGAATACCTTCTTGAGAGCAACTCTTTTATTTATAGATGATCAGTGGTAAATACTTCTAGAATTATTCTCCTAATTTGTTTCTTTTAAAATGGCTTGTCATTTCTTTTAAGAGCCTCAGTTGCACTGCAACCATTTGATAACTTCATTTAAAGATTCCACAAAAATTTGGGGATGACATGTGATGTCCCTGGATCACTTTTATGCAAAAACCCAGGCATGTGTTTTGGAAAATTTGAGCAAACCATCCTCATCTTCATTCTGGTCCAGTTTGGTGTTTTGTACTGCAACCATATTTTATTTTGCTCTAGTAATCTTGGGATTTTTCCTGCTTGTAGTCCACCCTACCAAACCGTTAAGTCCAGAAGATTGGACCCATTAGAATATTTTTGACACATGCAATAATGGCCTATATTTTCTGTCCAGAACTGAAGATTTGCAAAACTTGCACTAACTAGTTTCTGTTTTTCTCAAAATAACCTTGCCATCCTCTTTATCATCTAAAGAGCACATGATCTGGAAATTTTGGTCACTAGCAAAATCTTCTGGATGCCCCTAGCATTTTGTCGAACAGTTGGAGTGCATGAACTGTTTTGGCATGATTTTTGCTTTGCATTGGAGGTTAGCTCATCTGGCTTTATCAGTTTGTCCCTTAGCCTTGCCTTGGCCATCAAGCCATCCCTGTAGAGCCCCGTGGGCAGAGGAGCTCCCTGGCAGGCATTGGCATTTCGCCGAGCACCTCGCGCGCGTGTTCTGGGCGCGAGCAGAACGCGCATTTTGCACGTGCATCCGCCTGAGTCGCTGCGTCCCGCTGCCGCCTCCCCGCGCCCGTTCTGATCCATTTCCGCTCGCAGCTAACGCGCCCTGACCCCTCTCTCGTCGCAGAGTCGTCCTGGCCACCTCCTGGAGCCCCGCAGCGCCACCGTCAGGTCGGCCATGGCAGCTAGCGGACGGCCGCAGCAGGCCCCGGCCTTGGCAGTGCAGCCCAAGCCACACGCGCGTACCAGCTAGCCCCTTGAGCAGTGGGGAGTTCGTCGGAATGCGCCGACCAGCTCCAATCACCACCACGTCGCCCCGGCGACAGTCGCCGGCGTTCTTATCCACTCCAGCCGCGGAACCGACCTAGTTGCACTATAAAAGGAGACCCCCCGTGCTCAACCAGACCCTCAGGCGACCTCGAGCCATCCCTCTAGAGCCCCCATAGCCAGCAATCGACGGAGGGAGGCCATCTTCCACGCCTCCGGTAGCTGCGGCCGCCGCCGCACTCTGGTCCCATTCGTCATGAGCAGGGCCACCCTAGTCCTTCCAGCGCCACCATCCGGTTCCCCTCGACCGTACAGAGCCGCCCAACCCCGCTAGATCGGTCGGGAGCCATCGTATGCCGAGACCCCAATCCACCAGTAAGCCACCGCCCGCTGTGGAACTCGCCGCCAGCGACCCCCTTCGTCCCCGCTAGCCTTTCAACTACTGGGAGGACCGCCCTGAACCGACGGATCCATCCCCGCCCTCAGAATCCCGTGGGGAACCGCCATTCGTCGGCGGCAATCGCCGGAGCCCCGCCTCCCTTCGGTCAGAGGAGGAAGGAGGCGAGAGCGACTGGTCAAACCTGACCAGTGGGCCTAAAGGACCCACTGTCAGTGACCCACGAGTCGGCCCGCGCTGGTTTAAGTCAAGACGTAAACCCCCGAAGTACGTCTTCTCCGTCTCGAAAGCGTATTATGTTTCGAACCGTTTTCTTTTTCTGATTTATTTTAAAAACAGAGTTTGACTAGACTTTGACTAGCTATAACTTTTAAAATACAACTCCGTTTGACTTGATTCTTTTTCTGCTGATTCTCAAATTTTGTCTAGTTTATTTTCATATTTATTTGAAAATTTTCCGAACAACTTTTTTGTACTATTTTTGAATGGCGTGTTGATTTGAATCTTTTCAAAAATAGGAAATGGAGAGAGATGAAAACTTTCAAAAGTGCACCCTGCCTTTCCACACACTAAAGGCAAGCATTCTGAACCCTGGCATAATATTTGTTGTGTGTTGTTTGATGCGAATACAACACCACCTTGACACGAAGTATTCGTTATTTTATGTGATGAAATAATCATACTCATGAGTGCATGATGAAGATTCCTTGCTGTTGGAAATTGTTATGCTTGTGACAGTATCCACCCTTGTATGCCTTTCATGCCTACCGGAAGGAATCCGGGAAAGTCTCTGTCTTGGGTGGACACGAGCTTGTTACTGATGTTTCGCTGAGACGGGTATAGTCAGTAAGGCATGGTAAGGTATGATGAGTGGTGATTCTGTCTGTTGGGGTGAAATATATTTGTTATGCTAATCATGCAGGAAATACCTAAACCTCCTGAGACGACCATAGATCGAGTCTTGTGCCAGTAACCCCCATACTTGCTTCGTGCTACCACTTGTCCCTGCCTTAGGTAGGGTACGGTTCAGTAAGTTGTCAACCCCTTTCTTAGCACACACCGTACAGAGAGGCCATGGTGGAAGATACCGGCTGCATCCGGTAGACATGCCACCTGGTCCGGGGGCATGGGTGTTTCCGGTTGGAGCCGAAGGGGTAGCTCCCCTAGTTTGCGCGTGTTATAATTTTTGTGATCCCATGTTAGTCGAGGTTGTAGCCTCCCCACTTAGAGTTTTGCTTAACGGGTGTCGAGGGTGATTCCAGACACCGGTAAGTTAAGCTGGTGTGTGCGGGTCAGGTGTGTTTTCAAGTAAAAGACCGTAAACGGAATTAGTCCCGATGGACTAAAGGAATCCGTTACTCGTGGGTAAAGAGTACACCCTCTGCAGAGTTTATATCTATTCGAATAGCCGTGTCCATGGTTAAGGACTACAGTCTGGGATGGGTCAAGTGTCGTTCTTAGTGTCGGTCTTCGGAGGAAAAACTGCTAAACCAGAACATTGATCATGACATGTGACATATCATGATTATGATTATTATTATTATGGACTAACCATTTGTATTATTTGAATTATTGAGTATCCCTGGGACGGTTCTACCTCCTGGATATTCACTGTGATTATTCTTTATAAGCCCTTTATGAGGTGTCGCTCAGACGCCCGACTGTGGCACGTTTGTTATTTACTTTCTTTATAAGCCCTTTATGTGGTGTCGCTGAGACGCCTGACTGTGGCATGCCTGCTATTTATTTCTTTATAAGCCCTTTATGTGGTGTTGCTGAGACGCCCGACTGTGGCATGCCAGCTATTTATTTCTTTATAAGCCCTTTATGTGGTGTCGCTCAGACGCCCGACTGTGGCATGTCTTATATTATTATCCTTTCGAGGCGTCACTTCAGACACCCGATCGGTTTAGTTTATTCTTATTATCTAATTGCTTTTTCATATTTAATTCTGAATGGCCTACTTGCATGCGGCATGAATTTTATTTCACGACTGGCTAAGTGATCATGAAAATATTTCAGAGCATGATTATCTTCTGTTGTATTATACCTGTGTTCATAATGTTTGCGAGTACATTCAAAGTACTCACTGGCTTGTCCCTGGCTATTGTCTTGGCCAGATTTCTCGCTTCGAGAGGAGCGCTGCGATGACAGCCCCGGAACCTAGGCAATGATGATAGCAGCCTCGCGAGGATAGGAGTTATCTAGGTCAGCTGTTCCTGTGGGAAATGGAGTCCCATAGACGCTGATGAACCGCAAACCGCTTCCGCCATCAACCACTAGAAACCATTTGTTGTACTCCTAGACCAGAATGGTCTTGTACTTCATATTTTGTATTTTTGCTTGGAATTTCTGTATCAAGTTTGTGTCTCATCAGCTAACAGTAATACTGGGGCTGGTGAGCACAAGGGCCATTTACTGGGAAATTAATATCCTGGAAAGCCGGTCCTGACAATGGTTGACGTGCTCTCAAACTTCAAACCAAAGCTTGATAGCTCCAAAGCCCATTCCACTATTCTGCCAGTGGCCTCCGGGTTCCTCAGTATGCGTTGCAAAGGGAAATGGGTGACAACTGTGATCTCGTGGGCTTGGAAGTAGTGGCGCAGTTTCCTTGAGGCCATGACGAGGCCAAAGATCAACTTTTGCATGCCGGAGTACCTTGACCTAGCCCCCTGTAGCAGGGAGCTGACAAAGTAAACTGGCCGCTGCACCACCTTCTTCCTTGCCGCAGCCTTGAAGTTGTCTCCATTACCTAGCCCTTCCATCTCCTAGTCTGTACTTGACCTTGCCGGGATGGGCTCACTTTCCTCCTCGGAAGGGGCAGTAGTTATGGCTGCTCCTTCATCCACTTCCCGCTACGCCACCAACGCTGCACTAACCACTTGATTGGTTGCCGCTAGGTACTGCAGCAACGACTCTTGTGGTTTAGGAGCGACTAAGGTGGGAGCATAGGAAAGATAGGCCTTCAAGTCTTGCAATGCTGCTTCTGCCTCCGGGGTCCATTTCATCGGCCCTGCCTTCTTTAAAATTTTGAAGAACGGCAAGGCGCGTTCGGCAGACTTGGAAATGAACCTACTTAGCACGGCAACACATCTGGTCAGGCGCCTCACATCTTTGATCGTCTTGGGCGCTTGGATCTGCTTGATTGCCTTGATCTTGTCAGGTTGGCCTCTATCCCTCGGTGAGACACAAAGAAGCCAAGTAGCTTGCTGGAGGGAATGCCAAACACGCACTTCTCTGGGTTCAGCTTCAAGTTGATCTTGCACAGATTTGCAAAGGTTTCTTCCAAGTCCTGAATGAGCGTTGATCTGTCCTTGGTCTTGACCACTATGTCATCCATGTAAGCTTCAATATTTCTGTGCAGCTGGGACTCAAAACCCATTTGTACTACTCTTGCAAAAGTGGACCCAGTGCTCTTTAACCCAAAGGGCATCCGTACGAAGCAGTACGTGCCACATGGGGTTATGAACACTGTCTTCTCCTCATCTTCTTTGGTCATGAATATCTGGTGGTACCTGGAGTAGGCATCCAAGAAGGAAGGCAGATCACACCCGGAGGTGGAATCCATGATCTGGTCAATGCGCGGCAGGGGAAATGGGTCCTTCGGGCAAGCTTTATTCAGATCTGTGAAATCTATGCATAACCTCCATTTCCCATTTGCCTTGCGCACTACCACTGGATTTGCCAACCATGTTGGGTGCAACACTCCTTTGACCAAACCAGCTGCCTCAAGTTTCTTGATCTCTTCAGCAATAAACTGTTGCCACTCCAAGGCTTGCTTCCAGACCTTCTCCTTGACGGGCCGGTCATGAGGGCAGACAGCAAAGTGGTGCTCGATTACCTCCCTGGGAACACCGGGGATGTCACATGGTTGCCAAGCAATTCGCTCACAGGAAGGCAACAAGTGCACTTTCCTATTTGTCGTCAATGGTGGAGCTGATAGTGAATGTACCATCAGCGCCAGCCAGCCCTGCCGGGACCTTCTTCACAGCTGGTGCGGCAACATTGGGTTTCTTGCTAGTAGAGCTCTCCGGCAAATCATCGACGGGTGCAACACACTCCGAAGAGGTGCTCTTCCCGGATTCTTTGCCGGTGCCCTTGCCGGCCTTCTTCCCTTTCTTACTTTCCTTGGCGGGAGCTGCTGCTTCTGCGGCTTCGACAGCGACTGCGTCTCTGTACATCTTGTCCACGCATATGATGGCATCCTTCTTGTCTGACAAAATGGAAATGATGCCCATTGGCCCTGGCATCTTCAGTGTGTTGTAGGCATAGTGAGACATCGCCATGAACTTAGCCAGGGCTGGACGACCAAGTATTCCATTGTACGGCAGGGGGAGATCAACCACATCAAACACAACCTTCTTGGTCCGGTAGTTCAATTCTCCTCCAAACGTCACCGGCAACGTGACCTTCCCCTTAGGAAGACTCCTGCCGGGGTTGATTCCTTGAAACGTGCCGGTAACCTTGAGCTCTAAATCTGTTATCTGCAGCTTGCTGATTACCTTGGGGGAAATCAGGTTCAACCCGGCCCCACCATCAACCAACATCTGTGTGACCTTGAGGTTGCGGATAGTTGGTGATACCAACAACGGCAAGCACCCTACCGCGATGGTGAGGTCAGGGTGATCCTCTTCGTCAAAGATGATGGGTGTGCGAGACCACTTGAGTGGTTTCCGGGAATCTGCCGCTGGCTCCACAGCATTGACCTCACGCGCCCACTGTTTAAGCTAGCGGTGAGAGGAGTGCAGGGATGCTCCTCTGTCAACGCACAGGGCGTCAGTGGCCTTCTGAATCCCTTGCTCACTCGTTTCCTCTTCATCCCCTTCATCACTTTCGTCATCACCTTCCTTCTTCTCACGGCCTTTAGCAAGTTTCCCTTGGTGCTGAGGGACCTTGCCGGGGCGACCTCCTTTGCCGCCTCGGCCCTTCCCGCCAACGCCTTCTTGGCCTCTCTCTTTGTCACGCTTCTCGTACTCAGCTTTCTGCTTCTTGACGAGTTGCTCAACTTGATGACATTCTTGGAGATCATGGCCCTTAGTCCGATGGATCTTGCAGTACGACACGTCTCCCTTCCCAACCTTCTCGGCAGCCGCAGCTTCCCGGCAATCAGTGCACGCGGCAAATTCCTTGCCGGGGGCTTCGGTCTTGGCCTTCTTGCTGGTACTAGGAGTACCTGACCCCTCGACAACCAGCACTGCTTTCTCCTTGCGCTTCATGTTGCATTTCTTGTTCTTCTTCTTCTGGTTGGTGGCATCATCGTCACCTTCTGAGTCAATGTCGATGCCATCCTCTTCTCCGGGGAGACGCCTCGCCTCCTCCGTTCTGGCACACTTATCCGCCAAAGTGTACAGCTCGTTCACAGTCTTGGGCAACCGAACGTTCATCTTGGAACATATCCTCCTGTTGCGCATGTTGGACTAGAATGCGGCAATCACAGCTGCCGGGTGGATGTCTGGAATGTTCCTGCGCACCCGGCTGAACCTCTGCATGTACTTCCGCAAACTCTCCCCTTCCTTTTATGGAAGGAGCTGCAAATTGCTGGGCCGCCTTGGTTCTTGATGGCCGCCCGTGAAGGCACCAACAAACTCGTGGCACAGATCAGCCCAAGTCGAGATGGAGTTCTCTGGCAAGTGCATCAGCCATGACCTCACATTTGGCTTGAGTGCCAAAGGGAAGTAGTTGGCGAATATTTTTCATCTCTTCCTCCGGCAGCTTGAACGGCAATGGTGTAGATGCTCAAGAACTCTGCCGGGTTCAGTCTTCCATCATATTTCTCTGGTATCTCGGGCTTGAACGTACGGGTAGATGGCCAACGGACATGCCGCAGCTCACGAGTAAAGGAAGGACACCCAACCTCGAAAGGCAGGTATCCGTCCCCACCGGGCGTAGGCTCGTCGACGTTGGGACCATTGCACCTGTCGGACTGGCGGTGGTTTTCGCAGCGCCGTTCTATGGTGGCGCGCGCGTCTTCCCCCTGCCTGTCCTCCAGGACCTGCCGTTGATATTGACGGGCCCGAGGGTCAGACGAGGCCATCGACACCTCGTCGGGCTCCCGAGCGCGTGGCTCTGGTAGTGGTCTTTGCGCTGGCCGTTGCGGAGGGGACTGCACCATCGGAGGGACCCCCTCCGTATGGTCACCAGCTCGGGCCGTCATTGCCGCTGGGGATGCCGTGACGGACCTACCCGCTGTGATCCTCCCGCCTCAGCGAAGCCAATCAAGCTTTGGATGGTGGCTCTCCACTCATCCAATTGATCGGCTGTCGGCGGGAATCTTAACAGGAGCTGGGCTCGCGCCATGGCTTTCGAAGCAGTGCTTGGCATGGAATACGATGCGGATCGCGACGTCGCTCGACTCCTGCCAGTACCAATGGCGGCGACGACACGCTCACGCTACCGCGAGCCGGCCGCCATGGTGGTACGGTGGCGAGAAGGGTGCGCCTGGGGGTTGATAGCCTCGTGTGGTGCTTCGTCTTGGTTACCCCGCCCCGGGGGATGAGCCTGCCTCACTGTCGCACCCGCTGCAAGGGCAACCAGGGGCCACGGTTTACACCGGAGTGGGCATGGTCGCCCTAGCTGCGCTCTTCGGTACGGTGGAGTGGCGGAGACTGAGCGTTCTCCCCACCCGTGCGTTGTGGAGCACGGCCATTGGAGTGCTGTTGTGGCCACCCTCCTCCAGCGTTTTTCGCTCCCACTTCGGCCGCGGGAGGAACGACGACAGCGCCACCTGCGTCAATCACATTCCCCGCGGCGTCTGCGTTCCCCGACGCCGCCGCAACCTCCATAGCCCCGGTGGCTGCAGGAGAGGGGGCCTTCGAGGTAGAAGGATGAGCAGTCGCATCGGGCTTTTTCTTGGGCGCCATGGATGATGAAGCCGCCGATGAAGAAGACGATGATGAAGATCTGATGCACCGATCTCGACCTCAGGTTCGCGCACACGCTCCCCCTACCTGGCGCGCCAAAGTTACCATGGTTTAACACGGCCACCTATGGAGCCACTGGCCCCTTTCTGGTTTGGCAGGGGAAAGGTCGCAATGCACAAAGAGCAGAGGCCGTGGGACGGCACGGCAGTGATAACACAGGCGATTTTTACCCAGGTTCAGGCCACCGTGAGGCGTAAAACCCTACTCCTGCTTTTGGTGGATTGATGGGTGGATGCTGATGAACGCGCAGTGCTCGAGCCCGGCAAGGTCGGGCTTGGGGAGAGCAGCTACGCTCATCTGAGTACACTGGGGTCCGAATCCTTTCTAAGGTTGCCTCAGCCCTTCTTTTATATGTAAAGGGGTTACCACAATGGCAAAACAGTCATTATGCAATGATATGATAGCCACAATGCTATCATACCTAACTCTGCAGATAGGACAAGGTGCATTAAATGCACCACTTAGTGTCACATCAAGGGAGTAGACCGGCAAGCCTTGACGCGCCACTTCAGTCATCTCTCGCCTGTCTGCTTGACATGCCTCTGGACGGGTGTCACGTGGAGATCATCTTCCTTCCCAATGGTTGCCATGCGTTGAGTGCCAGTCACTTAGTCACCTGGGGGCTCGACACCGCACCGATGGGAGACTTGCGTTGCGATGAGGTGGAGCGGCGGAGCCTTGGCGGGGAGGTAGGCCGGCAGCGGACCCGGCAAGCCTTGCTGGGGCATTCTTGAGTCTTGTCTTCGGGGCGGCCTTGACCAGGCTCGCCTGCCCGGCAAGAGAGGTTTCTTTTTAGTGATATCTTGCTGCCTTGGCTCGGTCTTCTTGATCCGCCCTTTGATCCCTCAAAGAGCTGTTTCTACTGCTTGGCCTTGTCTTGTCATTGTAATCTTGCCCTCGAGCCTGTGTATAGTCAGGGCAACACACACCAGGATTTGTTGTACCGACAAGAGAAGTAATAAATCATATCCTGGGGACTACGCACACAACCTGGAGCAAGAGTATTGTACCATGTCTTAGCATCACCCTTTAATGAGAATGAAAATAATTTGAGAATATAGTAGTAGCGAATCTTCTCATCTTGAGCAAATAGGGTGGCTATATCATTCAATTTAGTAAGGTGTGCCACAATAGTTTCAGTTTCATAGCCATGGAAATGATCAGATTCAACCAAAGTAATTAACTCTGGGTCGACAGAGAATTCATAATCCTTATCACCAACAAAGATAGGTGAAGTAGCAAACTTAAGATCACAATTCATTCTAGCATTCAAAGATTTTTCTTTCAGTTTGCATAGTAATTTCTTAAGATCATATCTATCATTGCAAGCAATAAAATCTCTAGCTGTCTCCTCACCCATAACATAACCTTTAGGTATCTTAGGCAATTCATATCTAGGAGAGCTAGGCCTAATAGGTGTTTAAAGATTTTTAGTTTCAAGTACTTCATCAGTTTCAATAATTTCATCAGTTTCAGCATTCTCAAAGTCTTTAGCTCTAGCAATTTGTTCATCAAGAAATTCACCTAGTGGCATATTATCATCAAGTAAGGTACTAGCATCATCATGAGTAGTATTCATAGTAGAAGTAGCATCATCAATAATTGCGACATATCAGAATTAATAGCATGTGGTGGTGTTGCAAGTCTACTCAAAATAGAAAGTGAATCAAGCACAGAGTGTGATGGCAGTTCCTTACCTCCACTCATCTTAGAGGAAAAAATCTTAGTCTTGGTATCCTTCAGATTCTTCATAGTAATAAATTGATAATAACCCCAAGTGACTCAACAAATATAGCTATGCTCCCCGGCAACGGCACCAGAAAAAGGTCTTGATAACCCACAAGTATAGGGGATCGCAACAGTTTTCGAGGGTAGAATATTCAACACAAGGGGAGCCAAAGAATATTTGCAAGTATTAGCAGCTGAGTTGTCAAGTCAACCACACTTGGAGATTAATTATCTGCAGCAATATGATCAGTAGCACAGTAATATGATAATTTTGATAGCAGTGGTAACAGTAACAGTAACGGTAACAGTGATAGCAATGGTTTTGTAGCAAGTGTAATAGTAACAGCAGCAATAGTAACTTAGCAAGAGCAATATGTGGAAAACTCGTAGGCATTGGATCGGTGATTCGTTGGATGATGTTCATCATATAACAGTCACAACCTAGGGCGATACAAAACTAGCTCCAGTTCATAAATATAATGTAGGCATGTATTCCGTAAATAGTCATACGTGCTTAGGGAAAGAACTTGCATGACATCTTTTGTCCTACCCTCCCGTGGCAGCGGGGTCCATAAGGAAACTATGGGATATTAAGGCCTCCTTTTAATAGAGAACCGAAACAAAGCATTAACACATAGTGAATACATGAACTCCTCAAACTACGGTCATCACCGGAAAGTATCCCGACTATTGTCACTCCGGGGTTTGCGGATCATAACACGTAGCAGGTGCATCTAACTTGCAAGATCGGATCTAGAACATAGATATAATGGTGAAAACATAAACGGTTCAGATCTGAAATCATGGCATCCGGGCCCAGGGTGACAAGCATTAAGCATGGCAAAGTCATAGCAACATCAATCTCAGAACATAATGGATACTAGGGATCAAGCCCTAACAAAACTAACTCGATTACATGATGAATTTCATCCAACTCCTCACCGACCAGCGAGCCTACGAAGGAATTACTCACTCCCGGTGGGGAGCATCATGGAATTGGCGATGGAGAAGGGTTGGTGATGACGAAGATCGAAGATCCCCCTCTCCGGAGCCCCAAACGGGCTCCAGATCTAGCCTCCCGATGAAGAACAGGAGGTGGCGGCGGCTCCATATCGTGAAACACGATAATTCTTTCTCCCTGATTATTTTCTCCAAAAATAGGATTTTATAGAGTCGGAGTCAGGGTCTTTGGGGCCACCAGGTGGGCACAACCCACCTGGGCGCGCCTGGGGGGGCGCACCCTGGTGGGTTGTGCTCACCAGGGGCCCCCCTCCGGTGGTTCTTGGCTCCAGTATTTTTCTTTTATTCCATAAAAATTCTTCAAAAAGTTTTGTTCCATTTCGAGAACTTTTATTTCTGCACAAAAACAATATCATGGTAGTTCTGCTGAAAACAGCATCAGTCCGGGTTAGTTTCATTCAAATCATGCAAATTAGAGTCCAAAACAAGAGAAAAAGTGTTAGGAAAAGTAGATACGCCGGAGACGTATCAAACCCTCCCATAAGTGGGAGAATATAGCCAGGACCAACATGATGTTGGGATGAAGATGGAGCATCTAAAGTTGGAAGTGCTTTAAGACCGCCAAGAAGAACTTGGAAAAGGGTGGAACTAAACCAGCGGTGAGGAATTTCAGAAAAATGGGGACCACGGTGCTGCTCTCCGCCGCATCACCCGCCGGAATAAGTTTCGTCGACCCTCATGAATGGTTCACACCTCCTACCAAGAACCCGAATTTCCTCAGGCTCCGGGCGTCTGGGAAGGCAGACTCAAGCAGGGGCGGAAGAAGCTCCGCTCGGGCTATCTCCTTATATTTTTCCCTCGTTCCCGTCTCCGATGCAGGATCGAAGGATGACATGGCTAATGGGGGGAATTGGCTGGGGAGGTTTGGAGCGTTGACGGAGGAACAAGGAGGAAGACGGTCGGCTCAGCGCCTTTTGGTTTCCCCCTTTTTATCGAAGAGGCGGGCAAGAAGGCAACCGCTCGGACACGTGGTAACCCACAACTTCTGAAGAACGATGGGAGAGGCACGGAAGCCAAGGAGGCAGCCCTTTCACTAGAGGGGTAATCAATTAGCCCCTACTCTAGTGACAGAACAAGCGCGGGTCTCGTTAGTCCCCAGGAAGCGACTTGGGCTGCCACATGTCACATCCCTGAGGTTACTTGGTCTCATCCCCCTCTTCACTACCACTATTGGGCGAGAGGAAGATAGGCCCAGGGACTGTCGGCGTAAAGAAAACTAGGGTGGTGGTAGCCTGGCGCATTGGGCTTAAACAAATGGGTCGTACATTTTCCTTGGGAAGGAAGGAAGACTCCAGAATACTTCGCTATATCCAATGGGTTCTGGCCTACCCCGGTAAGGGTGGTCCAAGGCAAGACGCCTGCCGGATGCCCGGGGTCTCTTCACGGGATCTGCCCAGGAGGATGCGTCAATACTTCTGGGAAGGAAAGATCTCGAGCTCGGGAATAAGGAACGACCACCCTTGCTTTGAAGGACGACCACCGACGCTAGTGGAAGGATGGGCGTCTGTCACTAGATGAGATCCGTGTGGACGAAGTCATCTACAACAACTACAGTAAGATTCGTTTGCTACCTACGCTGCCACAGTTGTTGTACTCTTCAGCCATCCAGCGAATACCAGAGGAGGGGGCGAAGTATCTGGGGCTAACACGCAGCCCTGGAAGGACGACATCATCACTCGTACAAGCATGCCATGTGCGGCCATGCCGTCGCGGTATAGGCTATGGTAGCCTACTCAAATGTATATTCATCCAATCAGAGCTCCAATAAGGGCTCCCTGGATGCTACAAATAGGGGAGACCGAAGCCTCACAGGGGGTCGATTCTTTCAATTTGTAGCAAACATATTATAGCTCTCTACCATTGCAATACAAAACAAAGCAGGAGTAGAGTATTACACTAAGAAGGTGGCGCAAACCTGGGTAGTTCTTCGTATTCATCTGTAGTTCATCCATCACATCTCACCCATGACTTAGGATTGTTGGACATGTTCAGTCCCTGGCCGAACTCTCAAAGAGTTCTTGCTCACAACTCATATGTAGGTTTTAGAAACCGACATAACCATGGCAAATTTATTTCACTGATCATGGTAAATTTAGTAATTGATCATGGCAAATTTTAGTTTCATGTATTTTCCATCAAAATTTTACTTTTATTGCCAAGACAATGGCAAATTTTAGTAAATGACCATATAACCTTACTAAATTTACCATGAAGAAGATATATATAAATTTGCCATGTGAATAGTTCTAAACTTCCTAGAACTGCCATGTGAACATTTCAAAGATTTTTTTACACTATTGACATGCTTTTTCTAGGAAAAAAATGTTTTTACGAATTTGCCATGTGACCGGATATGAAACTTGCCATGCTATGAATTTTTTCCATTAACTTGCCTTGGACCATGGCAAGTTTATTTTACAAACCATGGCAAATCTAGTTAAATGGAATATATTTGCCATACTACATGGCAATTTTTCCCATGGAACATGGCAATTCTATTTTACGAAGCATGGCAAATTTAATTAAATGGATTTTTTTGTGTTGAGTACAAAATGGTTATAGCACATGCAATTGATTTGCCATACTACATGTCAATTTTTTCACCTCCACCATGGCAAGTTTATTTTACGAACCATGACAAATTTAGTTAATTGAAATAGATTTGCCATACTACATGGCAATTCTCCCCCCCCCCCCCCCCCCCCCGGCCATGTCAATTCCATTTTATGAAGTATGGCAAATTTAGTGAAATGGAATAGATATGCCATACTACATGGAAATGTTTTCCCCTCCACCATGGCAAGTTTATTTTTTAAGAAACATGGCAAATTTAGTTAATTGAAATAGTTTTGCCATACTACATGGTAATTTTTTTCCCTGACCATGGCAATTCTATTTTGTGAAGCAGGGAAATTTTAGTAAAATGGAGTAGATTTGCCATACTTGATGGCATTTTTCTCAAACCATGGCAATTGTTTATTTTACAAACCATGGGAAATTTAGTTAAATGGATCGTGGCAAATATGTTGCATTATTTGCCATGGATATTATGTGTTCAGCAAATGCCATAGTGCATACAATAGATTTGCTATGTCAATATTTACTTCCTTATTGTTGCCATGGCAAACTTGGGTTTTTATTGCCATCGCAAATTTACATCCATTGTCGTGGCAATTTTATTTTCACATACACGGCAATTTTTACCTCCATCGCTCACGACAAATGTACATTTATGTAGCATGGCAAGTTTACTTTTACTTTGCCACATCAAAAATAGCATTTTTTTTCCTTTTTTCGATTATTCATTGAAATTTTTACTTCCATACACTCTGGCACATTTACTTTTACAAAACATGGCAATTACTACTAACAATAGATGTTGCACTTTTTATTTTATTTTTGTGTTCCACGTGATGGCAAATTTTCATGCACACTCTTCATGTATTTATAGTAAAAATGTCATATATTTTTAATTTAGATTTCTTGCCACCATGTTCACATGCAAATTGCCTTGATCTGTTTCTCTTTTGTGCCATTTGCATTAAAAAATATCTTTTTCCATTTTGGGGATTTTTTTGGTAATATATTTGTTTTTCATTCTCTGTGTATCACGAACAGTTTTAATTTTGGACCATTGCAAAAAAAAAAATCATAGCATGGCGAAATCTGGGTTTACTTGTCACAGCGAAAAATGGGTTTTTTAGTCACACTAAAATTGGGCCAAACTGGGCTTTATTTTTCCTTTTATATTTTCGCAGCAAACAGATATGTTGGCGTGCGGAACAATATGTTGTCGCACAACCTCTGTAGTTTTGTTTCCTGCAGGCGCACTGCGTCAGAATGAGTTGAGTGGACTGAACTCCGCATTGCAAAATTAGGTGGCACATTGAAGAACAGTAGGAACAAAAGCTAGCCACGTTCATGTGTGCAAGTTGAAAGCAAAGGATAAATCTCATTAAGATCGAAACAGAAGTTGTAAACATGACAACAATGCAGCGACAGACGAGGAAATGCAGCTAAAACAATCCCTAAAAGGATAACCAAGCTGGGCTCATAAGCATGCAGGGTACAAACGACTTCAGGAGGGAATGGTCTGCTCGGCACCATCTATCTATGTGTAGTCTTGGGGGACGCAGATTGGTCCGAAGAAGCGCTCGACTGGAGCGACGACGAGCTCTGAAGAGCGCTTCGAGGATGGCGTCGACATTCAGATCACAGCAGCGCGCGATCTGCTTAACCTTGCCCCTGGTGAGCCGCATAGGCGTCTTTTGGAGAGGGAGCCCGAGGAGCTCGGACACGTGCTGCAGCTTTGCCTTCTTCTTCCTAGTGGCAGAGGTGCGAGGGCGGCGCCGCGCCCCGCCATAAGAGGAGCTGCCGACTGCCTTGCGCTTGGCAGCGCGCTCAATAGAACCCACCCTTGGCCCGTCATACAGCTTCTAGATGCGGGAGCAGCGCCGCGGCGAGGGCGCTGCCGCTTGGGTGGCCGGTGAAGTAGATCTTGTCGGAGAGGCTGGAGGGATTGTTGGCGCCGCCTCCTCGCAGCGCCACTTCTTCTTCCTTTCATCACTCTCTCTTCTCTCATGGTTTCTCTCAAGAACACACACAAAATGAAGAAACTCAAGATACACACACGTATACCCATGTACCAAGGAGGAGCACCAAGCTTTGCCGGGAGTCTCATCTCCTTCGGGAACAGAAAGACTACATTTTTCTGTTGCCCTCACGGCTCCTTTTCTCATTTCTTTTCTTGACTTAAATAGACAGTACAAGATAACGACTCGCAGGCATATCCTGATCCTTAACTTACGGCAAGGCCATGCACCCCTGGAATCTCTCCACGATGCACAAGACTCGGCCATCACGCACACGTACAGACCTAACCTACTAACAACTTTGTGGATGCAGCTAACACTACGACCTTTTATCCAGGCCACTAACTAACTCCACGACTTGGCCAATCTTACATGCACTAACTAACACTATTAACTTTGCATGTACAACGTGAATCACATCTCGACGTGGTACACAGCCGTAGCTCCTAGTGGCATGAATCAACTACATGCATGAAACAAAATATGATGAAAACTAAATAACAAGGTTAACTCTAACAATCACCCCCTTAACCTTGTTATTACTTATTCCTCTCTTGAAGCCCGTGGTCGTCGATGTTGTCGGTGCAACGCGTAAACGGCCACCAATGCCATCTTGTCACCCCGATTGCCGCCGTTGCCGTTGGCCTCGATGAGAGGGACACCTCCCATGACTTCACCGCGAGTGTGCCGCCGCGACACGCTCGCTGCCTCATGTTCGTCACCGGTGCCGCAACTCGCCGATGACTCACCTCCATGTTGTCGACGATGACGCACCTTGTCGACGACTCCGACATGGAACTCCTCATGGCAATGGCCTCGGCTCCATGGCCATCGCCTCCTTGCCGTCGGTGCCGCAACTCGCCGATGGCTCGCCTCCATGTTGCCGACGATGACGCACCTTGTCGACGACTCAGACATGGAAATCCTTATGGCAATGGCCTCCGCTCCATGGCCATCACCTTCTTGCCGCCGGTGACGCAACTTACCGGGCAGCATACCTCTCTCCATCGCTCGTGACGCAGCTCGACGATGATCGATGGAGACACGCACCGGCCGCTAGCAGCACCGCGCCGCCAACGTCGTCCACCTTGCGCCGCCGACCTCAACCTCATATGGAGTTCGCCACGCCGCCACCACCGCCTCGGATCGACAAGGCTCTGATGCCAATTGTTGGCGCCGCCTCCTCGCAGTGCCACTTCTTCTTCCTTTCATCACTCTCTCTTCTCTCATGGTTTCTCTCAAGAACACACACACACACACACAATGAAGAAACTCAGATACACACACATATACCCATGTACCAAGGAGGAGCACCAAGCTTTGCCGAGAGTCTCATCTCCTTGGGGAACAGAAAGACTACATTTTTCTGTTGCCCTCACGGCCCCTTTTCTCATTTCTTTTCTTGACTTAAATAGGCAGTACAAGATAACGACTCGCACACATATCCTGGTCCTCAACTTACGGCAAGGCCATGCACCCCTGGAATCTCTCCATGATGCACAAGACTTGGCCATCACGCACACGTACAGACCTAACCTACTAACAACTTTGTGGATGCAGCTAACACTACGGCCTTTTATCCAGGCCACTAACTAACTCCACGACTTGGCCAATCTTGCATGCACTAACTAACACTATTAACTTTGCATATACAACGTGAATCACATCTCGACGTGGTACACAGCCGCAGCTCCTAGTGGCATGAATCAACTACATGCATGACACAAAATATGATGAAAACTAAATAACAAGGTTAACTCTAACAGGGATCGTGCCGCCCCCGGTCACGACAGCGGCAGAGGCGCAGAGCCGCCCACTGTCGTGGGAACGATTCCGACAATAATAAGTGATAGGGTAAAGGAGCATGATCTATCGAGATGCTAATGGGTGACACGGTGGTTTTAGCGAGTTCGGGCCTCTTAAGGTGGAGATAACAACCCTACGTCTCGTGCTCCGGAGAGGCTTTGTTTTATCTGAGTATGTATCCGGAGATTACAATGTGTGTGAGAGAGAGGAGAACGGATCTCCATGCCTGAGCTAAGTCCTGAGACTAGTGACGAGAGAGAGAGAGCGCTAGGAGGAGAAGAATGAGGGTCTGCCCCTTAGTCTAGTGGTGGGGGAGGCTTATATAGAGTGCGCCACCCCCTCGCCTCCTATGTTACAAATTGGGGCATTGATGCCATAACGTCAGATGATGCTTCGACTACCTTGTCGACCGTTGATGATGCTTCGACTGCCTTGTCGACTGTTGGTCTTCGCATATCCGAGTGAGCCATACGACCGAGTTGGTTGACTGTCTTCTGAGTGAGCCATACGACCGAGTGGTTGACAGTCGTCCGAGTGGACGGTACGTCTGTATGAGATTTATCTGGACCCACATGATGTCTGGACCCCATGGTTTACGATATTTCGACCCTTCGTGGGTCTACTTGATATGTGTGTCCCCAACATTAGCCCCCGAATCGGTTGTGATTTTGCAGAACGAGTTTGTGAAAGATACAATTTGGCCCGAGTGATTACGGAAATACTCGGTACCCGTCATCGTGCTTTCAGACAACCAAGGTTTGAACAAAAATCTCAATGGATTCTGGCACTGCGCTTCCCGACTGATCTGGGGTGAGTGCCCGCGAGGAGCAACTTGGTGACATTCGATCATCTCTCGGAAGAGGTTATCTCGTGATCAGAGTATGGGTGTGTCATTAAATCCGGGCAACAAGATCGACGCATGGACTGCTCTCTCGAAGAGATGCCATTCTTATCCCGGAGGAACGTCAATACGAGTCGGTTCTAGATCCAAACTGATGAGTTTCACGCTTTGAGTCCTAGAAGAAGGCTCAAAACAGGTCCACGGAGGAGCGTTAAACTCACCTTATAGCAATTTTTTTGGGGTAGCCGACGGGAGCCTTAGAACTTGTTTGTTTGTTGTTCGTCACTCGGACTGGTCAGGCCGTACCGAGTGGAGATTACTCCAGTGGGGGCACGCTGAGTGCACCCACTGGGTGTAGTCCCCGAGACCGCCGTCGATTGCCAGCCCCCGAGACTCCGACTGATTGTTGGTAGTCGGTTGGAGTCTTTAGGGTTTGTTGTACTTGAGTGTTGGTGCTGGACTTGACCGAGCAAAATGTTTTTTTCTGAGTTCTCTTCCAGTGGGGGCACGCTGAGTGCACCCACTGGGTGTAGTCCCCGAGCCTCTATCGGACTTGATGAGTCGGGCAGAGGGTTTAAGTCTCCTGGTAAACCTCCATGCAGTTGGCACGGCAAATATCCTTTGGTCTGAAATTGAGTCAATCAGATGGATCTTCAGGCACTTGGCATGGTAAATAAGCTCAGCCTGGAGCTGAGTCAGTCGGACTGATCTTCGTGCACTCGGCACAGTAAATAAATTCAGCCTAGAACTGGGTCAAGCAGGCGAATCTTCGTGCCCTTGGCACGATGAATGAATTTGGCCTCAAAACTGCCGACTGTAGAAAAAAGCTGGACACTCCAGGGAGTAATCGTTCCAGTAGTACTTACATTGACCGTTAGCTTTTGCTCTTGCCAACCAGACGGTCGGGTAGGGACCGGGTTGGATACGAAGAGTGAGCGTTAGGTATTGAGCGTATTTTATGAAAAAGTAGAAAGCCGAGTGAGGAACATGCCGACTGACGGCGCTCCCATAGGTTTAGCCCCCGAATCAGTTGAGGTTTAGTAGAACGAGTTTACTACAAACTTGATTTGGCCCGAGCACTGCGGGGGCACTCGGCGCCTATCGTCAAGCTTTAGTCAACTACGATTTGAACAAAACTTCCACGGATTCTGGACTATATGTTTTTTGATTGATCGGATTGTGTTGATTGCTGGCAAAACTTGGTGGCATTCATATGTCTCTCGGGAGAGATTGACTAAAGGTCCGAGTGAGGACATGCCATGAAACCCGATTGACGACGCCGACGCGTTGGCTGATTCTCCGGAGAGATGCCACTCACTATCCCGGGGGAACGCCAGCACAGGTCATCTCTGAGTCCAAGTTTGTGAAACTGACGCCTTGGAGCCTAGAAGAAGGGCCAAGTGTATCCGTAGAGGAGCGTCGTTTTCACACTTTTGCATGAAAGGGGTATTTGTCCGAGTGGACGTGCTTCCCGACAGATCGGGGTATGTTGACTGCAAGGAAAAGTTTGGTGGCACTCGTATGTCTCCCGGAGGAGATAGACTAGTGGTCCGATGCGGACGTGCCATGAAACCCGAGTGGCGAGGCTAGTGCATGGGCTGACTCTCCGGAGATAGGCCAGTCATTATCCCGGGGGAACACCAGCACATGCCATCTCCAAGTCCAAGATTGTGAAACTGACGCCTTGGAGCCTAGAATAAGGGCCAAGTGTATTCGTAGAGGAGCGTCGTTTTCACCTTTTTGTAGTCCTGAAGATGACTCCAGGTAATGATTTGGGCGATCGTCCGAGTGGACGTTGCTACCCTTATAGATCTTCGGCGGACCGAGCATGTATGGTCAGGAAAATATTCCTGATGTGATCAACAGGTTGATCAAATGGGCGTAACCCCTGAGGGCGGCATGGCCCTCGGCTATGCGTAGCCCCCAAGTGATGCTCGAAAGAGGTAAGCTCGCTACAGAGTGCGATATGGGGTTTGATCATATGAGTAACTTAGTCGTTCCCGTGTTGGGGGTGTAGTGGTGAAGACATGTCCAACTGATGGAGACGCGCGGGGCGGCCGAGGGGCGAGGATGTGTAAAGCCGAGTGACGACACGCGGGGCACCAGAGTGGTGAAGACGTGCACAACCTAGTGGCGACGCGCGGGGCGGCCGAGTGGTGAAGACGTGTCCAACTGATGGTGACGCGCGGGGCGGCTGAGGGGCGAGGATGTGTACAGCCGAGTGACGACGCGCGGGGCGGCCGAGTGGTGAAGACGTGTACAACCGAGTGGCGACGCGCGGGGCGGCCGAGTGGTGAAGACGTGCACAACCGAGTGACGACGCGCGGGGCGGCCGAGTGGTGAAGACATGTACAACCGAGTGACGACGCGTGGGGCGACCGAGTGGTGAAGACGTGCACAACCGAGTGGCGACGCGTGGGGTGGCCGAGTGGTGAAGACCTGCACAACCGAGTGGCGACGCGTGGGGCGGCCAAGTGGTGAAGACGTGCACAACCGAATGGCGATGCGCGGGGCAGCCGAGTGACGACGCGCGGGGCAGTTGAGTGGTGAAGACGTGCACAACCGAGTGGCGACGCGCGGGGCGGCCGAGTGGTGAAGACATGCACAACCGAGTGGCGACGCGCGGTGCGGTCGAGTGAAGGGCTATATGTCCAGCCAAATGGCAAAAATGGTCCTCGAAGGAGTTAATCAGATGCTTTCGAAGCTGATGTAGCGACGAGGTTGGTGTAGTGTGGTTGCGACGCAACAAGACTGGCGCGACAACTGAGTCTGAATAGGAACGAAGATGACGCGCAAAGTGTCTGAGTGATTATGTAACTTGTCAAAGTGGCGGATCGAATGCACTTGTTGAAGTGAAGTATCTGACTAGTGATGAAGTACTCAACCACTCAGGAGAGTGTCATTCCGCATGAGCTGCAGCCCTCGAGTGCGGCGTAGCCCCCGAGCGTACTACAGGCTTCGACAATGGACATGTCGGAACACGAGAAATATAGTTTTGAATGGATAATTTGTAATTCATCGAGTCCGACTCGGTTAAAGATGAGGAGAAGCTTCCGAGTGATGCTCGAAAGAGGCAAACTCGCAAAGGAGTGAAGTGTGCAGTTTAATTATAAAAGGGACTTATCCGTCTCATGCTCAATGAGACGATGAGGCTTATGTCGTTGACCCGATGAAGAGGACTCCACGGAGGGGTTGGCCGGATGTGTTTGAAATCAACAGAGCGGTAAGGTTGGTGTTGCGGTGCGCTAGGATCGATACGGTGACCGAGACCGAGAAGCGATGAAGTTGGCGCACAAAGCCGCCAAGTGATCGCGTAACTTGTGTATGAAAAATAACACAAGCCAACGTAATAATTTTCTCGAGGAAATTTGATGTGTGCTGAAATGATTTGTGAAAGTGACACCCATAGACACCCGCTGAGTGTGCAAGGGGCTTGCTGGTTCAGAACCAACAAGATTCTAGAAGAGCGAAGGAATTGATCGAACTTGACGAAGTGAATGATTCAACTTGATGTGTTAGAGCGCCGGACTCAAATAAAAGGTAGTGTAGTGTTCCGACTGAGTTGCAGCCCCCGAGGACCGATGCAAACTCGAAATGAAGAACACATGGTGTTCGTGAATGACGTATGCGTTAAAATGGAAGTTGGACTCGGGAGTCAAATAACCAATACTAAGCATGTATGTGAAAATAAGCAACTGAGCGTAGAGGCACACTCGGTAGCGTGGCCTCCGAGTGAATTACGTGATACCCGGGAATGCAAAAATAACAGAATGTAGTGCATGTAGAATGACTTAGCTGTCTGAAGGCGCGCGAGTGGCCGAGTGGTGAAGATGTGTTCAACCGATGGCGATGCGCGGGGCAGCCGATTGATGTAGATGTGTCTCACCGAGTGGCGACGCGCGGGGCGGCCGAGTGGTAAGGATGTGTCCAACCAATGGCGACGTGCGGGGCGACCGAGTGGTGAGGACTAAAAGGTTCTCCGAATGATCGGATGTTGTTGATCGCCGAGCAAAACTTGGTGGCATTCATATGTCTCTCGGAAGAGATAGACTTGAGGTCCGAGTGTGGACATGCCATAAAAACCCAAGTGACGACGCCGGCGCGTGATCTGACTCTCCGGAGAGATGCCACTCCTTATCCTGGGGGAACGCCAGCACAGGCCATCTACGAGTCCAAGTTTATGAGGCATGCGCCTTGGACCCTAGTGGAAGGGCCAAGTTAACCCGCGGAGGGGCGTCAAGCTCATCTCATAGCGATCCTGGAGGTGACTTCAGTCGGGTGTTTTACTTGTCCGAGTGCACGGGTCGCACGGAGGGTGGTCAGTCGGACTGGCATACGTCCTTTCGGAAAGGAACTGTGGGCAATCGATCGGATCAATTCGCCGCAGAAATTCCGGGTGAGCCGTAGCCCAACTGAGTGAGGACGCGCGGAGCGGTGGAGCAGGTAAGTTGACGAAGATGTGCCCAGCCGAGCGGCAATGCGCGGAGCGGCCGAGTGACGAGGACATGTCCAGCCGAGTGGCGACGCATGGGGTGGCCGAGTCAGACAAGTTGATGAAGATGTTCCCAAACGAGTGACGGTGCACGGGGCGATCGAGTCAGGCAAGTTGATGACGACGTGCTCGACTGAGTGGCGGCGTGCGGGGCGGCCGAGTCAGGCAAGTTAATGACGACGTGCCCAACCGAATGACGGCACACGGAGCGGCCGAGTCAGGCAAGTGGTTGAAGATGCGGCTGGACGTTGTTGGACGGCCGACTGAACAAGTTCCATTCGAGTGAATCTTGGCCCTATAAGTTCGCGGTTGTATTCGTTGTGGATCATGTTCAGGATGTTAACCGGCTGAGTAAAGAGGTGAACCGGCCAAGTGAACCCAGAGGCTTCATGTCCAAATGAGCGCCATTCGAGTGGACGCCTCGTCCGAGTGCTCCTGCCCATCTGAGTGAACCACAGCTAGGCTGCGACCCAGTCGGTGTGGAGCTGGTTGGACAAACCGACGCAGAGTGCTGGACTCACAGGCGTTGGTGAGGTTCGGCGTGGATGTGCCCACGATCGCTAGCTGCCAAGGACACCGTGCAGCGGAGGCAGCTAGGCACGACGACGCTGGAGCTGGGCGCCGGCGGGCAGACGATGAGGTGACGATGAGGTCGACTTGGTGCAGAGCCCAGACATACATGAAACAATAAATCCTTGGAAATTACGCATTGAAGGAGTTGCCCGCATCCACCGCATTGATGGAGTAGTCCACGCCCAATGCAGTTTCCTTCGCTTGGCCATGCACAAATTGGCATTGATTTGGTAATCAAAGCAATTTCCTTTCTTCTCCTTCCGTTCTCAATGTGCATGCAACTGGGATATGCGAGCAGAAGAGCCTGCATGCAGGCGTGAAAAACGCAAGCCCAGCCGTCGAGCGATTGACGCCGGCGGGAGGAGGTGGCCATGCGTGAGGACGATGTAGATGAGGCCGGAGACGACGGGACGGACCGCGCCAGTGGCCGTTTGTAGGAGCTCGCCGACGGCGTCGTAGACGAGGCCGGAGACGACGGGACAGACCGCGCCGGTCGCCGTTTGTACGAGCTCGCCGACAGCATCGTAGACGAGGCCGGAGACGACGCGGCGGACCGCGCTGGAGGGCGTTTGTATGAGCTCGCCGACAGCGTCGTAGACGAGGCCGAAGACGACGGGGCGGACCGCTCGCCGGTCGCCATTTGTGATGGTTGCCGTCGATGATGATCTGGATGTTAGTCGGACGATTAAAAAAAAGGTGAACCGGCCGAATGAACCCAGGGGTTGCACGACCGAGTGAACCAAGTGCATCCGCTGGTCCGAGGGAGCCATGGTTGGGCTGCGATCCGGTCGGTGTGGAGCTGGCTAGGCAGGCCGACGCGGAGTGTTGGTGAGGCTCGGCGTGGACGTGCCCACGAGCGCACGAGCGTTTCCTTTTCCCACCTGCATGCCTGTAAGGGAAGTTTCCTTTTCCCACCTGCATGCAGGGAAAAAAATGGGAAGGAATTAAGGAAATAAATGGAAAGGAATCAAGGTTAGAAGGAGAGTGAAAGGCGGGGTGCAGAGCTCCCTGGTCGGCCACGGAGGTCACCGCGGAGCCATCGTGGAGGCGCGGCCGCATCCGACGAGGATGAAGCCCTGCTTCCCGGCTCCTTTGCCTCATTGTTTGGGGAGTCAGGCGGCCGGTTGGGACCACCCAGCCCGCGCAAAAGTTGCAGCCAAGCCGTCAATCGGAAGGAGGAGCGGCGCGTTGCCAGGCACAGCGATTCGTCGCCGGGGGAGCCGGGCCGACGAGGATGGACCGGAACTCAGGAGATGGGCTCCGTGCGCCTGCCGTGCCCGAGGACGGTTACTCGACGCCGGCCGTCGGGGCGCTGCGTCAGGCAGCCGATGGCGGAGGGGGTCGCCGCTGTCTGCGCTGTGTCGAGCAGTCGATAGGTGAGGTAGAGGCCGCCGCATGTCCATGCCGCGTTTCAGCAATCGATGATGGAGGAAGATGTCGGAGAGTGGAGCCGCCGTGTGTCCGTGCCGCTTCTGCCGCCTCTGCGCACCTGATGCCGGATGAAGGAACATCACAGTGTCAGATGCAGCGGATCATCAGATAATAGAGCCGCCATGTGTGTGGGGTTGAGGTCATCCCTCGGCCTCTACGCCGTGCCAGGTCCATGCGAGATGACCACCTGAACCCACGTCCGTTGCTCTTTGACTCTTGTGCATGCTTGAATCGATCAGCATGACGTGAAGTGAAGATGTATCTTTTCTCCTCTCTTTTTTGCTTCGGTTACTCGCCATGGAGATGAACAGTATGAGCTGTAGGAACAGAAATTAACATAGATGAATAAATAAAAAACCATCTGCATCATGGCTCGATAGACACCAGTCCCCACGGTCGGCGCCAACTGTCGTGGGAACGATTTCGACAATAATAAGTGATAGGGTAAAGGAGCATGATCTATTAAGATGCAAATAGGTGACACGGTGGTTTTAGTGAGTACGGGCCTCTCACGGTGGAGATATCAACCCTACGTCTCGTGCTCCGAAGAGGCTTTGTTTTATCTGAGTATGTATCCGGAGATTACAATGTGTGTGAGAGAGAGGAAAATGGATCTCCATGCCTGAGCTAAGTCCTGAGACTAGTGATGAGAGAGAGAGAGCTAGGAGGAGAAGAATGAGTGTTGGGGACACATATCAGGTAGGCCCACGAAGGGTCGAAATATCGTAAAGCATGGGGTCCACACATCATGTGGGTCCAGATAAATCTCATACAGACGTACCGTCCACTCGGACGACTGTCAACCACTCGGTCGTATGGCTCACTCGGAAGACAGTCAACCAACTCGGTCGTATGGCTCACTCGGATATGTGAAGACCAACAGTCGACAAGGCAGTCGAAGCATCATCAATAGTCGACAAGGTAGTCGAAGCATCATCTGACGTTACGGCATCAATGCCCCACTTTGTAACATAGGAGGTGAGGGGGTGGCGCACTCTATATAAGCCACCCCCCACCACTAGACTAAGGGGGCAGTCCCTCATTCTTCTCCTCCTAGCTCTCTCTCTCTCTCATCACTAGTCTCAGGACTTAGCTCAAGCAAGGAGATCCATTCTCCTCTCTCTCACACACATTGTAATCTCCGGATACATACTCAGATAAAACAAAGCCTCTCCGGAGCACGAGACGTAGGGTTGTTATCTCCACCGTGAGAGGCCCGAACTCACTAAAATCACCATGTCATCCATTTGCATCTCGATAGATCATGCTCCTTTACCCTATCACTTATTATTGTCGGAATCGTTTCCACGACAGTTGGCGCCCACCGTGGGGCAGGCGTCTAAGCGACTTCCGACGGGGTTGCGATCTTCGATCTCCATCGACTTGATTTCCGACGGTGGATTGTCTCTGGGCCACAAGATCCGTCTCGGCGCGCTCACCTTCATCGCCGACGATTCGGCCTGGCTCCAGGAAGCCCCCCTCGACGTCGAGGCGCTCCCCGTTCACGGGTCAGCGCACTTCCGCGCGAGTGCCTGTGTCGTCCTTTTGCGGCAGCCGTCGACTCAGTATCAGTCGGCGCCGGTGGCGTCCTCCCTCCCTGCTGCTCGCCACCGCAAGCAATCCGGTCGCTCGCGGCTCCAGCGGTGGATGAAGCACGCGGTGGCCCGTCAGTCGGCCACTCCTCAGATCGCGATGATCGAGCCCGACAAGTCCCTTTATGGCTTGTTCGATCTGTCGACTGGCCATTCAGATTCGCTTTCCGAGTGCGAAAGCAACGATCCCGCAGCTGAGGTTCTCATGGTTGGCCCTCAGCGCAGTCCGCCAGGATTTCCCGTGGTGGAGGTGATAGCGGTGGTCCGTCGCACGGCAACGATGAGTACTACCCGCAAGCCCTCACTGCGGAGCAGAGGGAAGAAATTCAGCGCAGGGACGAGTAGGCTCTCCAGACCCCCATCGTTGGGGAGACCCCCGAGGCTCAGGCTTTGGAGGCTGCGCGCGTAACCACTCTGGCTGAACGTGCGCGCCTGGAGAATCTCCAGAAGTCACTCGATGACCGCGCTCGCAGACGACTCCCCAGCTCCAGTCGACGGCAACGACAACTATTTCCGACTGGGTCTCGAGATGAGTGTCAGGTATACCGCACTCCGATCCAAAATGTTGCAGCAGCTGCACGTATAGCAGATTCAATTCAACTGTCCCGTTCCGAGGCTAGGAGAGGCCTGGAACAGATCCGGACATTACTCAGGGCGGCTGGGGAGCAGAATTCTGCTGTTTCTCAGTTGCGCAATAGGATACATAGCAGGTCCGTCAGGGCGGACATAGTTCAGTCGGCCCACAGCCCAAGATCGCCTCCGCGGTGTGAAGATCGTGGTTATCGCCAGGACCAGTACCTGGATCAAGGCCACGGACAGTTTGACCCTCGATATCACCGTGACGAACACTGTCGAGTGCCCACGCCCCCTTCGAGGGGTGGTTCGTACGCGCCCCAGCGGTATGACGACAGGCGCCCGTACGGTGACGAGCGGGGGATTCCAGTCGACCCCCGAGAGCCCGGGTTCGATGCAAGGTCAGTCCTTGTGCAGGGCCTGGTTGACAGAGGAAGGGCCAACCGAGAAGGTTTGGACAGAGATCACCCAAGTGGAAGCAAAGCATTCGTCTCTGGCCCCGAGTGTTTCAGTAGAGCTATTCGAGCTGCTGAGATTCCCCCCAACTTCAGGTTGGCTGCATGAGTGAGCAAGTTTACTGGCGAGTCCAAGCCAGACCCGTGCTTAGAAGATTACCGAGTGGCTGTGCAGATCGGTGGAGGCAATGATGAAGTGGCTATGAAGCACCTGCCATTGATGCTTGAAGGCTCAGCCAGGGCCTGGTTGAATCAGTTGGCCCCCGCTAGGATTTACTGTTGGGAAGACTTGGCCCGAGTGTTTATCAAAACATTTGAAGGCACTTGCAAGCGACCCGTAGGGCTGACTGAGTTGCAGCATTGTGTCCAGAAGTCGAATGAAACTTTGAGAGATTACATCCAGCGTTGGACTACACTTCATCATCTGGTAGAGAATGTTTCAGAGCATCAAGCAGTCTGTGCCTTCAAGGAAGGCGTACGGTATAGGGAGCTCACACTGAAATTTGGTCGCTCCGGGGCCATGACTCTGAATCGGATGATGGAGATAGCCACTCGGCGCGAATGGCGAGGAGGAGGACCGACTCCGTAATGGTAAAGGGAAGGCTACAGATCCTGATACCGGCGGCGGAAATCCTAGTCGGAAGCAAAAGCGCAAAGCTGAGACCGCTGGTCAAGCAGAGGCAGCAGTTGTGACAACTCAAGGCAAGTTCAAAGGGAAGCCCAAGGGGCAGTGGATACCCAAAAATATGAAAGATCAGTCGGGCCAGGACGTCCTAGACCTTCCGTGTGCCATCCACACGAAGAAGGATGAGGAGGGTAATCTGATTTTACCCAAACATACCACTCGACAGTGCAGGTTCCTTATTCAGCAGTTTCGTGAGGGTCAGCAGAGTGAGAAAGGTTCTGACAAAGATGAAGATGATGAAAAGGCAGAGGATTACCCGAAAGTCAATGCTACTATGGTGATTTTTGCTGATGTTGAGAGCAAAAGTCGACTGAAAGTTATCAACCGAGAGGTGAACATGGTTGCTCCGGCAACTACAACGTACCTCAAGTGGTAAAAGACTCCTATCACCTTCGACCAGTCGGATCACCCAGCTCACGTTGCTACCCCTGGGCGGCAGGCATTAGTGGTCGACCCAGTCGTCGGAGGCACTCGGTTGCGTAAAGTTCTCATGGATGGTGGCAGTGGTTTGAACATTCTGTATGCTGAGACCCTCCAGGGGATGGGCATTCCAATGTCCCAACTCGGTGAAAGCAACATGCAGTTCCACGGAGTCATCCCAGGGAAGAAGGCAAAATCACTCGGACAGATCGCTCTGGATGTGGTTTTTGGTGATTCAAAGAATTTTCGCAAGGAAAAGTTGACATTTGAAGTGGTGGATTTTCACAGTGCCTATCATGCTATACTGGGCAGACCAGCATATGCATGTTTCATGGCCCGCCCATGTTACGTGTACCTTAAGCTAAAGATGCCCAGACCTAAAGGAGTGATTACCATCACTGGAAATAGGCAGAGAGCTGAGGAATGCCTCCAGAAGGGATCCAAGATTGCCGATGAGCAGATGGCAGTGGTAGAGCTGGAAGAGTACAAGAAAAATGCTGACCCGAGTGATTTGCTCTGTTCCAAGAAGCCTGCTTCTGAATCCTCATTTCAGTTGGCTGGCGAGACGAAACCGGTCCACATCCACCCGGAGGATCCCACAGCTGCTCCGACCCACATCTCAACGACACTCGACAGCAAATAGGAAGCCGCGCTCATCCAGTTCCTCCGTGAGAACTGGGACATCTTTGCATGGATGCCATCAGACATGCCAGGTGTACCCAGGGAGCTGGCTGAGCACCGTTTGCGTGTCGACTCCAAAGCCAAACCTGTCAAAGAACATCTTCGTCGTTCCGCCACGGAGAAGAGGAAAGCGATTGGCGAGGAAGTGGCTCGGCTCCTGGCAGTTGAGTTCATACGCGAGATATACCACTCCGAGTGGATCGCCAACGTCGTCATGGTCCCTAAGAAGGATAATTCACTCCGCATGTGCATCGACTTCAAGCATATCAATCGGGAATGCCCGAAAGATCATTTTCCGCTCCCTCGCATCGATCAGATAGTCGACTCGACTGCGGGTTGTGAGCATTTGTCTTTTCTGGATGCGTATTCCGGATACCACCAGATCCGACTATATGGGCCAGATGAAATAAAAACGGCCTTCATCACCCCATTCGGGTGTTTCTGCTATATCACTATGCCATTTTGCCTCAAAAATGCTGGTGCCACATTCATGCGCATGATCCATAAGTGCCTGCTCACTCAGATCAGTCGGAATGTGGAGGCCTATATGGATGATATCGTGGTCAAGTCACATAAAGGTTCCGACCTACTGATTGATCTCGCTGAAACCTTTGCCAATTTGAGAAGGTATGACATTAAGCTGAATCCATCCAAGTGCACATTCGGGGTACTAGGGGGCAAGTTACTCGGTTTCCTTGTTTCCAAACGAGGGATAGATGCTAATCCCGAGAAGATCGGTGCAATACTTCGAATGAAATGCCCCGTGCGTGTGCATGACATTCAGAAGCTCACAGGTTGTCTCGCTACACTGAGTCGGTTCATTTCTCGTCTCGGTGAAAAGGCACTGCCTCTTTACCGACTGATGAAAAAGTCCGATAAGTTTGAGTGGACTCCCGAAGCCGAAGCAGCATTTGTGGAGCTCAAAGCCCTGCTTTCCACCCAGCCGGTGCTTGCTGCTCCGAACAGCAAAGAGCCTCTACTCTTATACATTGCAGCTACTGGTCAGGTCGTCAGCACAGTGCTCGCATTTGAACGAGAAGAAGAAGGCAAAGCTTACAAAGTTCAAAGACCAGTGTACTATATCTCTGAAGTTCTGACCCCGTCCAAGCAAAGGTATCCGCATTATCAGAAGCTTGTTTACGGAATTTACTTGACTGCGAAGAAAGTCGCGCACTATTTCCAAGACCACTCAGTTTCAGTCGTCAGTGACGCTCCATTGTCTGAAATCATGAACAATCGAGATGCGACTAGTCGAGTGGCTAAGTGGGCAATTGAACTCCTTCCACTCGACATTAAATTTGAAGCAAAGAAGGCGATCAAATCTCAAGCGCTCACAGATTTCTTGGCCGAGTGGATTGAACAGCAACGGCCGATTCAAGTTCAGTCGGAACACTGGACAATGTTTTTTGATGGATCCAAGATGCTCAATGGCTCCCATGCTGGAGTAGTTCTAGTATCCCCAAGAGGTGATCTCTCAGTTATGTCCTCCAGATTCACTTTGATTCCTCCAATAATGAAGCTGAGTACGAGGCACTGCTTTACGGGTTGCGTATGGCCATTTCACTCGGCGTCCGTCGCCTGATGGTCTATGGCAACTCAGATTTGGTTGTCAATCAGGTGATGAAGGAGTGGGATGTTAGAAATCCTGCCATGATAGGATACTGCAATGCTGTAAGGAAGTTAGAGAAAAAGTTTGAGGGTTTGGAGCTTCACCACATTCCCCGACTCAAGAATCAAGCAGCTGATGATCTGGCAAAGATAGGTTCCACTCGGAAGCCAATCCCCAGCAATGTGTTTCTAGAACACCTCCATTCCCCGTCAGTACAGGAAGATCCTTTCGCTGAAGAACCTCCCCAAGCAATAAGTCCTACTGATCCGACTGAAATCAAGATCCCTGCTGTTGTCGACTTGGCTATGGAAATCCTGGTGATTACCCCTGACTGGACAGTGCCTTACATTGCATATTTGCTCAGGCAAGAACTACCAGAGGATGAGGTTGAGGCACGTCAGATTGTCCGTAGATCCAAGGCTTTCACAGTGATAGGTGGACAGCTTTATAGGGAAAGTGTCACTGTCGTAGCTCAACGATGTATTTCTCCAGAAGAAGGTCAACTGATTTTGGAAGAGATCCACTCGGGGACCTGTGGTCATCATGCGTCCTCTCGGACAATTGTGGCCAAAGCATACCGAGCCGGGTTTTACTGGCCACAGGCCAATGAAGCTGCAAAGGAAATGGTACAGCGATGTGAAGGGTGTCAGTTCTACGCAAACATGTCTCACAAGCCCGCATCTGCTCTGAAGACCATTCCACTCATCTGGCCATTCATTGTATGGGGATTGGACATGATTGGGCCCCTCAGGACCGGTAGGAGTGGCTTCACTCATCTGCTTGTAGCAGTCGACAAATTCACCAAGTGGATTGAAGCCAAGCCTATTAAGAAGTTAGATTCAAGAACAACCATTAAGTTCTTGAAAGAATTGATATTCAGATATGGAGTTCCTCATAGTATTATCATAGATAATGGTTCAAACTTTGATTCGGAAGAATTCAGAAACTTCTGCGCCACTCAAGGCACTCGGGTAGACTACGCATCCGTTGCGCATCCACAGTCGAATGGACAAGCTGAGAGGGCGAACGGTCTTATCCTCCAAGGATTGAAACCCAGACTCATGCATGATCTGGAACATGCAGCTGGAGCCTGGGTGACCGAACTACCATCTATCCTATGGGGTCTGAGGACGACTCCAAATCGGTCGACTGATCGCACCCCTTTCTTCATGGTGTATGGAGCTGAAGCCGTGCTGCCGAGTGATCTCTTCCACAATTCACCCCGAGTGGAACTCTATCCGGAAGCGGAGGCAGAGCAGGCACGACAGGACGCCGTTGATTTACTAGAAGAGGAGCACAAGATGGCCCTGATTCGATCGACTGTCTATCAGCAAGATCTTTGTCGATTCCACGCCAGGAACATCAGAGGTCGAGCATTTCAAGAAGGAGATCTTGTGCTCCGAGTGGATCAACAGCGACCTCACAAGCTTGCCCCTGCATGGGAAGGCCCCTTCATTGTCACCAAGGTGCTACACAACGGGGCCTACCACCTCTACAACCTCGCGAAGAAGATCGACGAGCCACAATCCTAGAATGCAGATCTTCTCCGACGATTTTATACCTAACACTCGGAATGTTGAGATGTAATAAGTGCACTTTTTTAGATTGTTTATCCAGACATGACTCGCGTAGTCCTATGATGATTTCTCTCGCATAAGTGTGTGTTCAAAACCCCCAGTGGGTGACTTAGGTGCGAAACCTGTTTTCGCCTAAGTTAAAAAAAACTACTCCGAGTGAGAGCATCACTCTCACTCGGGGGCTTAGCCACGAGCCCGTCCTTGCCTAAGTTAAAAAACTACTCCGAGTGAGAGCATCACTCTCACTCGGGGGCTTAGCGGCGAGCCCGTCCTCGCCTAAGTTAAAAAACTACTCCGAGTGAGAGCATCCTGTGACGCCCCCGGCTTAATCATGCATTAATCATACACGCAAATGCACATGATCAAGCCTATTGGCGACATGGGCCCGTAAGCCACACAGCCATGTTAGTAAAACAATTTTTCAAATACTAGACTCAACTTCGGCCAAGGAGTTGGAAAGGGGGTTCCTACAGGCAGTCGGCTCTGATACCAGCCTGTGACGCCCCCGGCTTAATCGTGCACTAATCATACACGCAAATGCACATGATCAAGCCTAAGGACTCACTTGAAGATATCACAACACAACTCTAGACACAAATTAAAATAATACAAGCTTTATGTTACAAGCCAGGGGCCTCGAGGGCTCGAATACATAAGCTCGCTTACATGCGTCAGCGGAAGCATCGGATATCTGAGTACAGATATAAAAGATAAACAGAAAGGCCTTGAAAAGGCGGGGTAAAAGAAAACACTACGATCGAAAAGGCATAGGCCTCCTGCCTGGGACCCTCCGAACCTACTCCTGGTCGTCAGCCAACTCATAGAAGTAACCACCCTCGGGGTAGTAGAAGTGATCGTCGACAGGGGCAGCCGGCTTCGGGGCTCCGTCATCTGGTCGCATCAAACGGATATGGGGAAAAAGAGGAGGCAAAGCAACCGTGAGTACTCATCCGAAGTACTCAGCAAGCAAGGATCTACACCACATATGCATCGTTATCAAAGGGAAAGGCTGTATATGTGGACTGGGCTGCAGAAAAGCCAGAATAGAGAGAAGGCCTAGTCCTATCAAAGACTAGCATCTTCAGCGGTCTTGCAGCATTAGAAGAGTGTAGATCAGCACAATATAAAGTAGTAGTAGCATTAAGTATCAACCTCGGCCAGAGATCCTTTCTCGACTCCCTGCGAGAAAGCAATCCCAGAGCCATACTATCCATTTCTCATCACAAGTATCCAGTTCTAGTTGTATCGATCGGGATACAACTCCGAGTGTCCGTTACCGAGGATCCGAGTATGCATAGATTAGTTCTTCCCTGCAGGGGTGCACCAACTTACCCACCACGCTCGCTTAACTCCGACCGGACACACTTTTCTGGGTCATGCCTGGCCTCGGCCAAACAACACACCGCAAACCTACCTAGAGCTCAGCAGAGAGGTCCCCGTCGGTCTATATCCTAAGCACTCTGGGGTCTTGGGCCCATCGCTCGTTGCACTCCGGGTCGTTGTGCGCAAGGTGGATACCAGCGTCGCCTCGGATGGCCGACACGATCCGACCGTGCCACAATGCTGAACTGGATGTCTGACAGAGCTTTCGGCTAATGCCACAATGCAGAGTACCCATATTTATTCCCGCGTGATGGTTAGTGCTATCGGGCCAGAGGCCCACTCGGATCAAATATCCAAATCGTTAGTGTAGTGGTAGCGTGCGGTAACGAGCAGAGACTCACGATCGATGTGACCCCGTCGCCCCGTCTCGAGGACTTGCGGCAATGGCTAAGAATGCCCGGCCACGCCTCGTAATTATCTCTCGGGTACCCTCCAGGTCAACCCGACTTCCCATCACTCGCGGGTACCCCTCAAGGTCGACCCGCCTTTCCAAGTAACAGTTGTAAAGTCCAAGTATCCGTGTTTCCATAACATCAGGGGAATCTGAGGTATCACCCTCGTTGGATTCCTACTCGATGTATCTGTCAAGGTGAACTCGGAGGAATCACCCTCGATGGGTTCACACTTGAGGTGTTGCACGACTGCGTCGTTATCGGGAGTGGTGAAAGAGGAATCACCCTCGATGCCCACGACCCAATAGCTACTCTACAGAGTTATCATCAGAAGTGCTATATGAGGTATCACCCTCGGCACTCGATAGTAGCTCTGCAGTGTCGTACAACTAAGGGGGTGATGTGCGGTGCCGGGGCCTGGTTGTTGATCATGTTGATCGAGTCATCTGATAATCCAGCGGGGGCAACTGGGTCAAGGTGGTGTCTCTGGTGGGTCTCTATCCAGCCTATACTAAGCAGGTAGGTATCAACAGCGGTTACAAAAATAGGCTATGCATCAGAAATAGGATAAACAGTAGCATCAGCAATTTCTAATGCAAGCATAAGAGAGAAAGAATAGGCGATATCGGCATGTTCAAAAGGGGGGTGCTTGCCTGGTTGCTCGGCGGCAAAGGCAGGGTCGTCAGCTGTGTAGTCGAACTCCAGGGCATCGTCAGCGGTCTCGGGGGTCTACCGGGAAGAAAGGGGGAAAAGAAACAAATGAATACACGGCAACAAAAGCAATCACAAAACAAGACATGACTACGAGATAAGCCGGAGTGATCTATCGCAAAGTTAAGTGCTACAGACGGAGCGGGAAATTACCGGGAAAGTTTTCCCGGTTCCGGACGTCTGTCAGACAGATGATCCGGAGGGGACGGTTCCATGTTCAGGTAGTCAGGCGCACCTGACAGGCATGTGGTTAGCGTATCCGGGTTCGTCTCATTTTTCTGATCAACTTTGATGTATAAAGTTTTTCCATCCGAGTTACGGAGGAATTTTATATTAATTTTCAAAGTTTTAAACAATTTCTGAAATTCTATTAATTTGAAAATAAACTGGAATTTGCCATGGGTACACAGAGTGTAACCCGCCAGGGTATATGACAAGTGGGGCCAGTCAAAGTCAACATAGTTGAAGTTGACTTGGTCAAAAGTGAACAGTGCAGGAGGGTCCCATATGTCATTGACTTAGACATTTTTTAATCTACTTTTTGTTTAACGATGATGAGCTCACAGCGGAGCTTGGAGAAGGCTCGACGAGGCTGGAGCTTGTTGGAGAGGCACGGATCGAGCGGCATCGACCGGCGGATGCAGTCAGGGAAGGAGGCGGATGGAGACGGCTCGAGGGTGCTCCGGCTCGACCCGGCGCTTGCAGTCGGTGTAGAAGAGGACGAGATGCTCCTGGACAGCTTGGAACGGCGAGGGGGAGCCAGTGGCCGCGACGATGGCGATGTGGCAGCGACAAGCCCACTCGGGTGAACGAGACAGAGAGGGAGGCGGCGCGAGAGGGAGAAGGTGGGGGCTAGGGTTCGATAGCGGGAGAGAAGAGGGGCTCGGGGGGCTTTATCCTCTCAGGGGCATCGCCGGATGGTCGCCGTGTGGCCATCCGCGGCCATGGACGGGGCGCGCGCGTCCACGGCGCTCCTGGTGAGCAGTAGGAAGGAGGAGGTGGCGAGGTGGGCTGGGCTCCCACTGTTGACCTAGAGCCCAGTCCACCAGTAGTTTAGGTCTTTTCTTATTTTTCTTTTATGTTTCTTTTATTCCTTCTCTGATTTGTAAATTGTTAGGCCATCCATTCACTTATGTAAAATATGAGACTTGGTTCGATAAATTACATGCAATATTTAGCACTGCCAGAAAAAGGTTTGGAGGCAAGACGATTTCATTTGAATTTTGTATTAATTATAAATGGGATAAATGTTGCTATTTTGGCACTGTTTTAATTAATTTAGAACACTTAAATACTTTCCAAAAATGTTGGTTCACAACCGTAGTTACCTATGAATTATTTACCACAATTTGTACTATTTAGTTTTGACATTTGAAATCCTTAAATATTTGACTTTAATTCAAATTTGAATTTGAACCAGTTTGAATCAAAGTGACTTAGCAACAGTAAAACCGATGACCTAGCATCATTATTAGGAGATTACTGTAGCGTAATAACCCGGGCGTTACACATCCCTCCCACTCGGGGGCTTAGCCACGAGCCAGTCCTCGCCTAAGTTAAAAAAACTATTCCGAGTGAGAGCATCCCTCCCACTCGGGGGCTTAGCCGCGAGCCAGTCCTCGCCAAAGTTAAAAAACTACTCCGAGTGAGAGCATCCCTCTCACTCGGGGACTTAGCCGCGAGCCCGTCCTCGCCTAAGTTAGAAAAAACTACTCCGAGTGAGAGCATCCCTCCCACTCGGGGACTTAGCCGCGAGCCAGTCCACGCCTAAGTTAAAAAAACTACTCCGAGTGAGAGCATCACTCTCACTCGGGGGCTTAGCCGCGAGCCCGTCCTCGCCTAAGTTAAAAAAACTACTCCGAGTGAGAGCATACCGCCCACTCGGGGGCTTAGCCGTGAGCCAGTCCTCGCCTAAGTTAAAAAAAAACTACACTAAGTGAGAGCATCACTCTCACTCGGAGGCTTAGCCGCGAGCCCGTTCTCGCCGAAGTTAAAAACTACTCCGAGTGAGAGCATCACTCTCACTCGGGGGTGATGTCTACTATGCAACCTTCTTCTTGTGGACTCGTGTTGGGCCTCCAAGCGCAGAGTTTTGTAGGACAGTAGCAAATTTCCCTCAAGTGGATGACCTAAGGTTTATCAATCCGTGGGAGGCGTAGGATGAAGATGGTCTCTCTCAAACAACCCTGCAACCAAATAACAAAGAGTCTCTTGTGTCCCCAACACACCCAATACAATGGTAAATTGTATAGGTGCACTAGTTCGGCGAAGAGATGGTGATACAAGTGCAATATGGATAGTAGATATAGGTTTTTGTAATCTGAAAAATATAAAAACAGCAAGGTAACTAGTAACAAAAGTGAGCAAAAACGGTATTGCAATGCTTGGAAACAAGGCCTAGGGTTCATACTTTCACTAGTGCAAATTCTCTCAACAATGATAACATAATTAGATCATATGGCAATCCCTCAACGTGCGACAAAAGTCACTCCAAAGTTCCTATCGCGGAGAACATAAGATGAAATTGCTTGTAGGGTACGAAACCACCTCAAAGTTATTCTTTCCGATCAATCCATTGAGCTATTCCTATAAGTGTCACAAACAGCCATAGAGTTCGTAGTAAAATAACACCATATGACACACATCAATCAACCCTAATGTCACCTAGATACTCCAATGTCACCACAAGTATCCGTGGGTCAATTATACGATATGCACCAAACAACTTCAGATTCATAATATTCAATCCAACACAAAGAACCTCAAAGAGTGCCCCAAGATTCCTACCGGAGAAACAAGGATGAAAACGTGCATCAACCCCTATGCATAGATTACTCCAATGTCACCTCGGGAATCCGCGAGTTGAGTGCCAAAACATACATCAAGTGAATCAATAGAACACCCCATTGTCACCACGGGTATCCCACGCAAGACATACATCAAGTGTTCTCAAATCCATAATAGTATTCAATCCGATAATAGTGAAACCTCAAAGGTAAAACTTAATTCATCACAAGAAGGTAGAGGGGGAGAAACACCATATGATCCAACTATAATAACAAAGCTCGCGGTACATCAAGATCGTGCCAAATCAAGAACACGAGAGAGAGATCAAACACATAGCTACTGGTACATACCCTCAGCCCCGAGGGTGAACTACTCCCTCCTCGTCATGGAGACCGCCGGGATGATGAAGATGGCCACCGGTGATGGTTTCCCCCTCCAGCAGGGTGCCGGAACGGGCTCCCGATTTGTTTTTGGTGGCTACAGAGGCTTGTGGCGGCGGAACTTCCGATCTAGGTTTCTTTCTGGGGGTTTATGGATTTATAGGAATTTTTGGCATCGGTTTCACGTCAGGGGGTCCACGAGTCAGCGACAAGGCAGGGGGGCGCGCCCTCCACCCTTGTCGTTGACTCGGGACACTTCTGGCCTAACTCTTGTGCTTCAGGGGCTTCTTCTGGTCCATAAAAAATTACCGTAAATTTTCAGCTTGTTTGGACCCCGTTTGATATTCCTTTTCTGCAAAACTCAAAAACAAGGAAAAAACAGAAACTGGCACTGGGCTCTAGGTTAATAGGTTAGTCCCAAAAGAATATAAAATAGCATATAAATGCATATAAAGCATCCAAGATGGATAATATAATAGCATGTAACAATAAAAAATTATAGATACGTTGGAGACGTATCAAGCATCCCCAAGCTTAATTCCTGCTCGTCCTCGAGTAGGTAAATGATAAAAACAGAATTTTTGATGTGGAATGTTACCTAGCATATTTATCAATGTAATCTTCTCTATTGTGGCAAGAATATTCAGATCCATAAGATTCAAAACAAAAGTTTAATATTGACATAAAAACAATAATACTTCAAGCATACTAATAAGGCAATCATGTCTTCTCAAAATAACATGGCCAAAGAAAGTTATCCCTACAAAATCATATAGTCTGGCTATGCTCCATCTTCATCACACAAAATATTCAAATCATGCACAACCCCGATGACAAGCCAAGCAATTGTTTCATACTATTGATGTTCTCAAACCTTTTCAACTTTCACGCAATACATGAGCGTGAGCCATGGACATAGCACTATAGGTGGAATAGAATATGGTGGTTGTGGAGAAGACAAAAAGAAGGAGATAGTCTCACATCAACTAGGCGTATTAACGGGCTATGGAGATGCCCATCAATAGATATCAATGTGAGTGTGTAGGGATTGCCACGCAACGGATGCACTAGAGCTATAAGTTTATGAAAGCTCAAAAAAGAAACTAAGTGGGTGTGCATCCAACTTGCTTGCTCATGAAGACCTAGGGCATTTGAGGAAGCCCATCGTTGGAATATACAAGCCAAGTTCTATAACGAAAAATTACCACTAGTATATGAAAGTGACAACATAGGAGACTCTCTATCACAAAGAACATGGTGCTACTTTGAAGCACAAGTGTGGAAAAGGATAGTAACATTGCCCCTTCTCTCTTTTCTCTCATTTTTTTATTGGCTTCTTTGGCCTCTTTTTTTTCTCTTTTTTTTTGGTTTTTTTATTGGCTTCTTTGGCCTCTTTTTTTTTATTTCCTCACATGGGACAATGTTCTAATAATGATGATCATCAGACTTTTATTAGAATTACAACTTGATACTTAGAACAAAATATGACTCTATATGAATGCCTCTGGCGGTGTACTGGGATGTGCAATGACTCAAGAGTGACATGTATGAAAATTATGAACGGTGGCTTTGCCACAAATACTATGTCAACTACATGATCATGCAAAGCAATATGACAATGATGAAGCGTGTCATAATAAACGGAACAGTGGAAAGTTGCATGGCAATATATCTCGGAATGGCTATGGAAATGCCATAATAGGTAGGTATGGTGGCTGTTTTGAGGAAGGTATATGGTGGGTGTATGGTACCGGCGAAAGTTGCGCGGTACTAGAGAGGCTAGCAATGGTGGAAGGGTGAGAGTGCGTATAATCCATGGACTCAACATTAGTCATAAAGAACTCACATACTTATTGCAAAAGTCTATTAGCTATCGAAACAAAGTACTACGTCCATGCTCCTAGGGGGATAGATTGGTAGGAAAAGACCATCGCTCGTCCCCGACCGCCACTCATAAGGAAGACAATCAATAAATAAATCATGCTCCAACTTCGTTACATAACGGTTCACCATACGTGCATGCTACGGGAATCACAAACCTCAACACAAGTATTTCTACAATCCACAATTACTCACTAGCATGACTCTAATATCACCATCTTTATATCTCAAAACAATCATAAGGAATCAAACTTCTCATAGTATTTAATGCACTTTATATGAAAGTTTTTATTATATCCCTCTTGGATGCCCATCATATTAGGACTAAATTCATAACCTAAGCAAATTACCATGCTGTTTAGAGAGACTCTCAAAATAATATAAGTGAAGCATGAGAGTTCAACAATTTCTTGAAAAATAAAACCACCACCGTGCTCTAAAAAGATATAAGTGAAGTACTAGAGCAAATGACAAACTACTCCACAAGATATAAGTGAAGACCAATGAGTAGTCGAATAATTATGTAACTATGTGAAGACTCTCTAACATTTAAGAATTTCAGATCTTGGGATACTATTCAAACAGCAAGCAAAAAAAAATGACTTTCTAAAAATAGCACACATCATGTGAAGAAGTAAAAACTTAGGCTCAACCGATACTAACCGATCATTGTTGAAGAAGAAAGGTGGGATGCCAACCGGGGCATCCCCGAGCTTAGATGCTTGAGACTTCTTAAAATATTAACTAGGGATGCCTTGGGCATCCCCAAGCTTGAGCTTTTGTGTCTCCTTAATTCCTTTTATATCACGGTTTCCCTCAATCTTAAAAACTTCATCCACACAAAACTCAACAAGAACTCGTGAGATAAGTTAGTAAAAATCAAATGCAAAACCTTATCATTCCCTACTGTAGCAAATCACTACAATTACTATTTAACATTTCATACTAAATGCCTCTGCATATTTAATACTCCTATCCTCAAATAGAATCATTAAACAAGCAAACATATGCAAACAATGCAAACATAATAGCAATCTGTCAAAACAGGACAATCTGTAAAGAGTGCAATTGTACTCATACTTACCTAACTCCAAAAATTCTGAAAAATTACCACACTGTATAAAATTTGTTATTTCTCAACTTGTAAAAATTTCAAGATTTTATCATGTTCTGACTTTCCATAAGAATTCAGACAACAATAGAAAACTTTCTGTTTTCAAAACAGCAACATATAGACATGCAAAATAAGCATTGTAAAGGCTATACTTGACCTTTTTATTGAAATAAAAGATACATAACATTACTATAAATAACAACAAGAAAGTCCTAATAAAATAAAATGACGCTCCAAGCAAAACCCATATTATGTGACGAATAAAAATATAGCTCCAAGTAAGTTACCGATAATATTAGAGACGAAAGAGGGGATGCCTTCTGGGGCATCCCCAAGCTTAGTTGCTTGGGTCTTCCTTGAATATTACCTTGGGGTGCATTGGGAATCCCCAAGATTAGGGTCTTTACACTCCTTATTCTCCTCATATCAAGATCTCACCCAAAACTTGAAAACTTCAATCACACAAAACTTAACGGAACTTTGTGAGATGGGTTAGTATGATAAAACAAATCATTCACTTTGGTACTGTCAAGACAAGATTAAAATTTTTCTCACATGATGCCTACTGTACCCTATCATTTCTACAATTTATATTAAGCAATATAAGTCATAGAAACTAGAAAACAAGCAAACTATGCATCGAAAACAGAATCTGTCAAAAACAGAACAGTACGTAAAGATCTGAATTAAGGTCATACTTATGTAACTCCAATAATTCTGAGACATTATGAAAACGTATATAATTTGTATGCCCATCAACTGTAAAAAATTCAGAATTTTTCCACGTTCCAGTAAAATATAGGAATTTCTGTACTTGACGCAAAAGTTTCTGTTTTTGCCCAGAATCAAGTCAACTATCATCCACACTGCCCCAAAGGCTTTACATGGCACTTTATTCAAACAAAAGCTATAAAACATGATTACTACAGTAGCTTAATCATGTGAACACACAAAAACAGTAGGTATAAATATTGGGTTGTCTCCCAACAAGCGCTTTTCTTTAATGCCTTTTTAGCTAGGCATGATGATTTTAATGATGCTCACATAAAAGATAAGAATTGAAACATAATGGGAGCATCATGAAGCATATAACTAGCACATTTAAGTCAAACCCACTTCCTATGCATAGGGATTTTGTGAGCAAACAATTTATGGGAACAAGAATCAACTAGCATAGGAAGACAAAACAAGCAAAACTTCAAGATTTTCAACACATAGAGAGGAAACTTGATATTATTGCAATATGTAAAAGCATAAGTTCCTCTCTCATAATAATTTTCAGTGGCATCATGAATGAATTCAACAATATAACTATCACATAAAGCATTATTTTCATGATCCACAAGAATAGAAATTTTATTACTCTCCACACAAGCAAATTTATTCTCATGAATAGTAGTGGGAGCAAACTCAACAAAATAACTATCATGTGAGGCATAATCCAATTGAAAATTAAAATCATGATGACAAGTTTCATGGTTATCATTATTCTTTATAGCATACATTTCGTTACAATAATCATCATAGATAGCAACTTTGTTCTCATAATCAATTGAAACCTCTTTCAAAATAGTGGATTCATCACTAAATAAAGTCATGACCTCTCCAAATCCAATTTTATCAATATTGTAATAAGATTGAACACCCTCCAAAATAGTGGGATCAATACTACCTAGAGTTGACACTCTTCCAAACCCACTTTCATCAATATAATCATCATAAATAGGAGGCATGCTATCATCATAATAAATTTTCTCATCAAAACTTGGGGGACTAAAAATATCATCTTCATCAAACATAGCATCCCCAAGCTTGTAGCTTTGCATATCATTAGCATCATGGATATTCAAAGAATTCATACTAACAACATTGCAATCATGCTCATCATTCAAAAATTTAGTGCCAAACAATTTATAGACTTCTTCTTCTAACACTTGAGCACAATTTTCCTTCCCATCATTTTCACGAAAGACATTAAAAAGATGAAGCATATGAGGCAACCTCAATTCCATGTTTTTTTGTAGTTTTCTTTTATAGACTAAACTAGTGATAAAACAAGAAACTAAAAGATTCAATTGCAAGATCTAAAGATATACCTTCAAACACTCACCTCCCCGGCAACGGCGCCAGAAAAGAGCTTGATGTCTACTACACAACCTTCTTCTTGTAGACTCGTGTTGGGCCTCCAAGCGTAGAGTTTTGTAGGACAGTAGCAAGTTTCCCTCAAGTGGATGACCTAAGGTTTATCAATCCGTGGGAGGCGTAGGATGAAGATGGTCTCTCTCAAACAACCCTGCAACCAAATAACAAAGAGTCTCTTGTGTCCCCAACACACCCAATACAATGGTAAATTATATAGATGCACTAGTTCGGCGAAGAGATGGTGATACAAGTGAAATATGGACAGTAGATATAGGTTTTTGTAATCTGAAAATACAAAAACAGCAAGGTAACTAGTAACAAAAGTGAGCAAAAACAGTATTGCAATGCTTGGAAACAAGGCCTAGGGTTCATACTTTCACTAGTGCAAATTCTCTCAACAATGATAACATAATTAGATCATATGGCAATCCCTCAACGTGCGACAAAAGTCACTCCAAAGTTCCTATCACGGAGAACATAAAATGAAATTGCTTGTAGGGTACGAAACCACCTCAAAGTTATTCTTTCCGATCAATCCATTGAGCTATTCCTATAAGTGTCACAAACAGCCATAGAGTTCGTAGTAAAATAACACCATATGACACACATCAATCAACCCTAATGTCACCTAGATACTCCAATGTCACCACAAGTATCCGTGGGTCAATTATACGATATGCATCAAACAACTTCAGATTCATAATATTCAATCCAACACAAAGAACCTCAAAGAGTGCCACAAGATTCCTACCGGAGAAACAAGGACGAAAACGTGCATCAACCCCTATGCATAGATTACTCCAATGTCACCTCGGGAATCCGCGAGTTGAGTGCCAAAACATACATCAAGTGAATCAATAGAACACCCCATTGTCACCACGGGTATCCCACGCAAGACATACATCAAGTGTTCTCAAATCCATAATAGTATTCAATCCGATAATAGTGAAACCTCAAAGGTAAAACTTAATTCATCACAAGAAGGTAGAGGGGGAGAAACACCATATGATCCAACTATAATAACAAAGCTCGCGGTACATCAAGATCGTGCCAAATCAAGAACACGAGAGAGAGATCAAACACATAGCTACTGGTACATACCCTCAGCCCCGAGGGTGAACTACTCCCTCCTCGTCATGGAGACCGCCGGGATGATGAAGATGGCCATCGAAGATGGTTTCCCCCTCCGGCAGGGTGGCGGAACGGGCTCCCAATTGGTTTTTGGTGGCTACACAGGCTTGCGGCGGTGGAACTTCCGATCTAGGTTTCTTTCTGGGGGTTTCTGGATTTATAGGAATTTTTGGCGTCGGTTTCACGTCAGGGGGGTCCACGAGTCAGCGACAAGGCTGGGGGCACGCCCTCCACCCTTGTCGTTGACTCGGGACTCTTTTGGCCAAACTCTTGTGCTTCGGGGGCTTCTTCTGGTCCATAAAAAATCACCGTAAATTTTCAGCTCGTTTGGACTCCGTTTGATATTCCTTTTCTCCAAAACTCAAAAACAAGGAAAAACAGAAACTGGCACTGGGCTCTAGGTTAATAGGTTAGTCCCAAAAATAATATAAAATAGCATATAAATGCATATAAAATATCCAAGATGGATAATATAATAGCTTGGAACAATCAAAAATTAGAGATACGTTGCAGACGTATCAGGGGGCTTAGTCGCGAGCCCGTTCTCGCCTAAGTTAAAAACTACTCCGAGTGAGAGCATCCCTCCTACTCGGGGGCTTAGCCGCAAGCCAGTCCTCGCCTAAGTTAAAAACTACTCTGAGTGAAAGCATCCCTCCCACTCGGGGGCTTAGCCGCGAGCCCGTTCTCGCCTAAGTTAAAAACTACTCCGAGTGAGAGCATCCCTCCCACTCGGGGGCTTAGCCTTGAGCCAGTCCTCGTCTAAATTAAAAAATACTCCGAGTGAGAGCATCACTCTCACTCGGGGGCTTAGCCGCGAGCCCGTCCTCGCCTAAGTTAAAAAAAACTACTCCGAGTGAGAGCGTCCCTCCCACTCGGGGGCTTAGCCGCGAGCTAGTTCTCGCCTAAGTTAAAAAAACTACTCCGAGTGAGAGCATCACTCTCACTCGGGGGCTTAGCCGCGAGGCCGTTCTCGCCTAAGTTAAAAACTACTCTGAGTAAGAGCATCCCTCCCACTCGGGGGCTTAGCCGCGAGCCAGTCCTCGCCTAAGTTAAAAACTACTCCGAGTGAGAGCATCCCTCCCACTCGGGGGCTTAGCCATGAGCCAGTCCTCATCTAAGTTAAAAACTACTCCAATTGAGAACATCCCTCCCACTCAGGGGCTTAGCCGCGAGCCAGTCCTCGCCTAAGTTAAAAACTACTCTGAGTGAGAGCATCCCTCCCACTCGAGGGCTTAGCCGCGAGCCATTTCTCGCCTAAGTTATAAACTACTCCGAGTGAGAGCATCCCTCCCACTCGGGGGCTTAGCCGCGGGCCAGTTCTCACCTAAGTTATAAACTACTCCGAGTGAGAGCATCCCTCCCAATTGGGGGCTTAGCCGCGAGCCCGTTCTCGCCTAAGTTAAAAAATTCGTTCACTTGAAACACGCAATAAACTGGAAAGTATTATTTGGATAAATCCATCAAGTTCAGAAACGAAAGCAAAAGTACTCGGCCACCAGGCCCGAATGAGTTTAACACTTACAGGATCACTCGGCATTCCGAGGCAAATAAGTTTTGAACATAAAGGTTTTTCACTCGGCAGGAGGACTTGCTAGCTCGACAAAGGTGTCCAGATCAATACCATCTGCGATCCGAGTGGCTGCATCAATGAAGGTCTCCATGAAACTTTCAAATTGGAGCTTCTTCGTGTTTGCCACCTAAAGGGCCTTTAGCTTGTCCTCCCTCGCTTCCTTGCAATGGACACGGACAAGTGAGAGCACCACATCGGCTCCGCAGCGGGCAGCTGATTTCTTCCATGCTTGCACTCGACCAGGGATTTCGTTGAGCCGAGTCATCAGTGATTCAAGGTCGTTTTGAAGGGTATCCTCTGGCCACAGCTCCTTGTCTATCTTTGTCAGTGCAACCTTTAGTCGAGCGACATACCCCAAGATGCTGTCAAGGCGAGCTTCAAGTCACAGCACATTCATAGCAGCAGCATCACCAACGAGTGATTTGGTGGGGTCCAGACCTGGCTCAATCCGTTCTGTTTCTTGCTCGAAGTTCTGGCAGAATTCTGTACAGAGAAGAAAAAAGGCGAATGAGTTGGCAGTGGTATTGCTTTCGGAAAAACTTCAAGAGTCCACTCGGACGGGAAAAGTTACCTTCAAGCATGATGTACATCTTTTTCGCAAGATTCCTTAAGTACTCCTCCAGCTCGTCCCTCTTTCGAGTGAGCTGGTCCAACTTGTCGGTCAGAATGACTTTCTCTTCCTTAAGCTAAGCAGCTTCCTTCTTCACCTCCTCAACGGCAGTCTTCAGGGCCGCATTTTCTTCTTCGAGCTTTCCGACTGAAGCTAGTTTCTTCTCAGCCGCTTCAGTCTTTTCTTGAGCCACCTTCTGCGCCCCTGCAAGTTCATTGTCCTTCCTCTCCAGTGCCTGCTTCATAGTGTCTAAAGAAATAACATTCTTCAGCCACGCTTTGAGTTGACGGTTCTCACTACGCACATCTGTTTGAGTGGAGTTCACTCGGTTCAAAGGACAAAAAGGAAAAGTGACAAAGCACACAGTCAGCAAAGTGTTACCTCCCATGGACTTCACTTCATCCTGAGCCTGCTTCAAGTTCTTCTTGGCAAGTTCTAAATCTAGTTGGAGTTGGATCTTCTCCTTCTCCAGAGCAACATATTGAGTCCCAAGTTCGCAAGATTTTTGAGATTGACAAAAAAGACAACTCAGTCGACGAAGAGAAAGTTTTTCAAAAGTATTTCTTCTACTTCTGAGTGGAGAAGAGCAAGTCCAGATCACTACTGTCAAAAGAGTTCTAAGACCCCCGCTGAATCAAACATTCGACGACGGTCTCGGGGACTACACCCAGTGGGTGCACTCAACGTACCCCCACTGGATCAGTTTCCCACCCAGCCCGACCCGATCGGACAAAGCAAAGAGTCTCAAGCAAAGATGTTCTAAGACCCCTGCCGAATCAAACATTCGACAGTGGTCTCGGGGACTACACCTAGTGGGTGCGCTCTGCGTGCCCCCACTGGATCAGTTTTTCCACTCGGTACGGCCCGACCGATTCGAGTGGAAGAAGAAAAAAAACCAGCAAGCAAGCACATTCTCAGACCCCCGCCGAATCAAACATTCGACGGTGGTCCCGGGGACTACACCCAGTGGGTGCACTCAGCGTGCCCCCACTGGATCAGCTTCTCCACTCGGCCTCAGCCTAACTGGTCCCAGTGAAGAACATCAGAATGCAAATTTGCGACCAAGTAATCACTAAGTCAAGAACACCCAGTGGGTGTACAGAATCAAGACGGACAAGACGAAATTCAATCAGAAATCAACTTACAATCGTACTTACTCGGACATTGGCTTAAAGGGCCGAACTGGCGTCGTATGCAGACTTGCTAGCTTCATACACTTCCTTCAGGCGCTGCATCATCAGCCCAGCTTGAATCATAGCCTCCTTGCTAGCTCTGGTCTGGTCCTCTGGGACATGATGCAGAGTGACCTTGCTCGACGTAGGAATCAGTGATGCAGATGGAGGGGTCAGCACTTGCGATTGTCCAGTCAGACCCGAGGCAGGAGCAGTCGACACCAAAGGCTGAGCAGTCGACGGAGGAGTGGCGAAAGAAACACCAGCTCGAGATGAACCGCCCGGCTCTTGGGACGCCTGGCCTGAAGGAAGTCTTTTAGCAAGACTTCGTGAGGTAGTCGAGGTCCTGCCTTTTCTGCCTATACTCTTTGGAGGCTCCTCCTCGTCATCATCTGGGAGTTGGATGACGTCTGTGGGCACTACGTGAAGTCGACAGTAAGATTCCAGTCGACCATCAAGACAATTAGCGAGATGGAGCAAAATGGAAGTTGGTCATACCTGCCCGAGAGGTGGCTACGTCTGCAGTATCCGCGTTTGCATGCTCGTCATCAATCTCCATTTGGGATGTAGCAGAGGTAGCAGCCCTGAGGTTCAGAATTCCACTCGGTTAGCAAAAACTTGAAGATCTGCAAGAGTAAGACAGAAAATGAAACGGTCTACAACGAAAACACTTACGTCGAAGCGATAGACACAGCAACCTTGATCCTGGGCAGAGCCTTCCGAGGCTTGGGTGGAACGATTTTGGCTTGCTTGGCAGTCTTCTCAGTCGGGCCAGGGGTCGGCGTCCAAGTGTGCTTCTGGTTCCTTGCACTCGACACTAATAACCCACAAGTATAGGGGATCATTTGTAGCCTTCTTTGATAAATAAGAGTGTCGAGCCCAACGAGGAGCTAAAGGTAGAACAAATATTCCCTCAAGTTCTATCGACCACCGATACAACTCTACACACACTTGACATTTGCTTTACCTAAAACAAGTATGAAACTATTTTGCGAGAATAAAACTATGAGTACTTTGTGAGAATAAAACTATGAATAAATTGTAAGGTAATAAAGGTGGATAGCTTTTGTCAACAAGAAAGTCATTTGTCCCTAGGCAATCGATAACAAGTACCGGTAATCATTCTTGTAATTTTATATGAGGGAGAGGCATGAGCTAACATACTTTCTCTACTTGGATCATATGCACTTATGATTGGACCCCTAGCAAGCATCCGCAACTACTAAAGATCATTAAGGTCGTGAAACCCAACCATAGCATTAAGTATCAAGTCCTCTTTACTCCCATATGACATAACCCACTTATCCGCGTTTAGGCTGTTGTCACCCCCGCAACACCGACAATAAGCAAACCATGAACATATTGCAACACCCTACAGCGAGGATCCCTCACGTTTGCGCGAGACAGAGGGCACCGTAGGACAGCACCATAAATAAAATATACAATCATACCAACCAAGATCACGATTAACCCACAGGACAAAACGGATCTACTCAAACATCATAGGATAGCCAAATATCATTGGGAAATAATATATGGAGTTGAGCACCATGTTTAAGTAGAGATTACAGTGGGGAGAAGGGGTGTTACACCGCTGCATAGAGGGGGAGAAAGTTGGAGTTGACGGTAGCAAGATTGTTGATGTAGATCGCCGTCATGATCCTTGCCCCGGCGGCACTCCGGCGCCACCAGGAGAGAGGGGGAGAGAGCTCCCCTCCTTCTTCTTCTTCCTTGGCCTACCCCTAGATGGGAGGAGAGTTCCCCCTCTGGTCCATGGCCTCCATGGCGGCGGAGGGGCGGGAGCCCCTCCGAGATTGGATCTCCCTCTCTGTTCTCTTCTGTTTCGCGCTCCCCAGATCTGGCCCTTCACCGTTTCTTAAATTCCCGGAGATCCGTAACTCCGATTGCGCTGAGATTTTAACACGATTTTTTTCCATAAATTATCATTCTTGCGCTAGAAGAAGAGCCCCAACCGACGTTCGAGGAGGGCACAAGATACCTGAGCGTGCCAGGGGGTACCCGGCGCGCCCTGGTGGGTTGTGGTCACTGTGGGCCCCCGTTTGCGTTGATTCCACCTCCCAAAAATCTTAAATATTCTAAAATAATTCTCCAGTAAATTTTTATCGCATTTGGACTTCGTTTTTCGGCGTACGACACCTATGGGATCCGAGGGACCCCTTTACGGTTCGGCAGGGAGAGAGGTATGCACAAAGAGCAGAACCGAAGATCAACGCGAGGGGATTTTTACCCAGGTTCAGGCCGCTGATCAACGTAAAACCCTACCCCTGCTTTAGTTTATTATCAGTGATTCGTCCCAATTCTTGGAGCGCTTGCGATGAACGGTAAGTTCAAGAAGCAGCTACGCATGCAGAATGGGCTGAAAGTTGTCCTCCTCTGTAGCAGTTGCCTTGGGCCTCCTTTTATATGATCAAAGGGGTCACCACAGTGGCGAACTGCTTATTTGCGAGGTGTAAATCAGCTACAGGGTTATCATACCTAACCACTGACGGTTTAGGACAAATGCATTTAATGCATCGTGAGGTGTCCGTTTAGGTGTCCCTACTTTCTTGGGGATGAAAAAAGGAGCCATCCCATCAGCACCGCTTAAGCTCGCCTCCACTAGTGCCCTGCCACGCATCCAGAAATGGGGCCAGAATGCCAGGCCGGTCACTGTACTGGAGCGGTGGCACAGTGGCAGAACCTTGTCGGGTGCAAATCTTGCTGGGCTTGGCGGGCTACCCCGGCAAGATCTTGCCGGGAGCCAAGCCCTTGGTCTTCAGTCCTCCTTATCTTCTGATCCTTGGCGTGGATGTCTCTTGATAACCTTGGATCGATCTTCAGCTGTTCCCCCGACAAGCCTTGCCGCAGGTATGGCTACAACCGCCCGTGCACAAGTATGGGGTACTAAAGGCCCAATACTTAGTACACCGACATCGTTTGATATGGATTTTCTGCGAAACAAAAAACATGCAACAAACAGGAACTGGCACTGGGCACTGGATCAATAGGTTAGTCCAATAAATCATATAAAAAGTTGCCAAAAATATGTGAAAGTTGTATAATATTGGCATGAAACAATCAAAAATTATAGATACGACGGAGACGTATTAGCATCCCCAAGCTTAATTCCTGCCCGTACTCGAGTAGGTAAATGATAAAAAAAAGATAATTTTTGATGTGGAATGCTACCTAGCATAAACTTGATCATATATCTAATCATGGCATGAATATTAAGACATAAGTGATTCGAAGCAATAGTCTATAATTTGACATAAAGACATCAATACTCAGGCATCCCAACAAACAATCGTGTCTTTCAAAATATCGACGCTAAAGAAAGCTATCCCTACAAAATCATATAATCTTGTCATACTCTGTCTTCTTAACACAAAGTATTTATCATGCACAACCCCGATGACAAGTCGAGCAATTGGTTCATACTTTTTAACGTGCTTCAGCTTTTTCAACTCTCACGCAATACATGAGCGCAAGCCATGGATATAGCACTATGGATGGAATAGAGTATGATGATAGGGGTAAATATAGAGAAGACAAAAAGTAAGAAAGTCTCACATCAATGCGGCTAAACAACAGGCTATGGAGATGCCCATCAATTGATATCAACTTGAGGAGTAGGGATTGCCATGCAATGGATGCACTAAGAGCTATAAGTGTATGAAAGCTCAATATGAAAACTAAGTGGGTGTGCATCCAACTTGCTTGTTCATGAAGACCTCGGGCATTTGAGGAAGCCCATCATCGGAATATACAAGCCAAGTTCTATAATAAAAAATTCCCACTAGTATATGAAAGTGACTATATAGGAGAATCTCTATATGAAAAACATGGTGCTACTTTGTAGCACAAGTGTGGTAAAAGATAGTAGCAATGCCCCTTCTCTCTTTTTTTTCTTTTTTTCTTTTTTATTTTTTTCTTTTTTTCTTTTTTTTCTCTCATTGTCCGGAGTCTCATCCCGACTTGTGGGGGAATCATAGTCTCCATCATCCTTTCCTCACTGGGACATGCTCTAATAATGAATAATAATGATCATCACACTTCTATTTACTTATAACTCAAAAGAAATAAAAATTACAACTCGATACCTATAACAAAGTATGACTCTTTATGAATGCCTCTGGCAGTGTACCAGGATGTGCAATGTTCTAACGTAACATGTATGAAAAATGATGAACGGTGGCTGAGCCACAACTGCTATGTCAGCTATATGATCATGCAAAGCAATATGACAATGAATGCTCAAGTCATCAAAATGAAAGCGGTGGAAATTGCATGGCAATATATCTCAGAATGGCTATGGAAAGGCCATAATAGGTAGGTATGGTGGCTGTTTTGAGGAAGATATAATAAGGCTTATGTGTGATAGAGCGTATCATACCACAGGGTTTGGATGCACCTGCGAAGTTTGCACCACATCTCGAGGTGAGAAAGGGCAATGCACGGTACCGTAGAGGCTAGCAGATTGCGAAAAGGTAAGAGTGTGTATAATCCATGGACTCACATTAGTCATAAAGAACTCATATACTTATTGCAAAAGTTTATTAGCCCTCGAAGCAAAGTACTACTACGCATGCCCCTAGAGGGATAGATTGGTAGGAAAAGACCATCGCTCGTCCCCGACCGCCACTCATAAGGAAGACAATCAATAATAGATCATGCTCCAACTTCATAGCATAACGAGAGACTATACGTGCATGCTTCAAGAATCACAAAACTTAACACCAATATTCCTACTAACCACAACCATTTACTAGTACCTCCCACATATCCCATCTCCATATCGCAAAACTATTGCAAGGAATCAAACATATCATATTCAGTGATCCACAAGTTTTATGTAGGATTTTATGACTAACCATGCAATTGACCAATTCCTGTTGACTCTCTAAATAGATATAAGTGAAGCAAGTGGGTTTAATTCTTTCTACAAAAGACCATACTCTAATAAATATAAGTGAAGCAAGAGAGCATTCTACAAATAACGGTTTTCCATGTGAAGAGAAACAGGCAATCCAAACTTCAAATGATATAAGTGAAGCACATGAAGCATTCTATAAAGCCATACTCAAAAGATATAAGTGAAGTGCAATGAGCATTCTATAAATCAACCATGGACTATCTCATACCAGCATGGTGCATAAAATAAAAATGAAAACTAAACACAAAAGACGCTCCAAGATTTACACATATCACATGAACGAAACGAAGACGAAAACATACCGATACTTGTTGAAGAAAGATGGGATGCCTTCCGGGGCATCCCCAAGCTTAGACGCTTGAGTCTCCTTGGATATTTACTTGGGGTTCCTTGGGAATCCCCAAGCTTGAGCTCTTGCCTCTCCCCCTTCTCCTCATATCGAGACCTCCTCGATCTTTGATCACTTCATCCACACAAAACTCAACAGAAACCTCGTGAGATCCGTTAGCATAATAAAGCAAATCACTACTTTAAGTACTGTTGAAAACCAATTCATATTTTGTTTTTGCATTGTAGCTACTGTAATATAACTTTTCCATGGCTTATACCACCGATAAAAATCGATAGTTTCATCAAAACAAGCAAAACAATGCATCAAAAACAGAATCTGTCTTAAACAGGACAGTCTGTAGTAATATGAACTCTAACCATACTTATGATAGCCTAAATATTCTGAAAAATTAGGAAAAAATAAAAAATTTGTATAGAAATACTGTGCAAAAATTTTTAGAAACTTTCTAAGTTCCAGTAAAAAATGTAAAATCACACACTACAGCCAAAGTTTCTGTTTTTGCACCGCACATACCAACAAGCAATCTAATCATCCTAAAGGAAAATCTTGGCACATTATTTTTATAATACAATTGATTTTTACAAGGGGATAATTATTTTTGTTGAAAATTTTCTGTATTTAAGATTCACAAATTTTCCATGGGCATGAACAAAGTTCAAGGTTAGCTCCCACTTTCACAATGCTCATCCCTCTCACTTTCACTTTTCTTTTTGTGAAGTTTTAAGTTCCCCTCTATATTTTTTTTAAACTTTATAAAAGCACTCAATAGAATAAAATGACTCTCTAAAAATTCCGGGTTGTCTCCCTGGCAGCGCTTTCTTTAAAGCCATTAAGCTAGGCATAAAGTGCTCAAGTAATGAATCCACCCGGATCCCAAGGTATATCAAAGCCAATTTTAATTAACAATGATTTGGCATTTAGTAGTGAGCACAAAGCAACATATATCATGCAATGACGAAGTCTAACTCTCTTCCTATGCATCGGCATGTCATACAAGAACAATTCATGCACATCAAGTAAAGGCCAATACATAGCATAAGCAGTTTCTTGCAATTTTATCGTGTTGGAAACATAGAGAGGTGGAGATATAGTTCCTCTCTCATAATAATTGCAAGTAGGAGCAGCAAGCACATGCATATTATATTCATCAAAATCATCATGTGTAGTGGTAGAACGCAACCCATCAATATAATCCTTAATAAGAGCAAACTTCTCCAATATAGTGTAGTTTGGAGAATTCAAAAAGATAATAGGACTATCATGTGTGGGTGCAATAGCAACAATTTCATTTTTAACATAAGGGACAATAGCAAGTTCATCTCCATAAGCATAATTCATATTGGCATCAAGGCCACAAGCATAGCAATCATCAAGTTCATCAAAAAGGGATATTTCAAACGAATCAACGGGATCATAGCAATTATCATAGCATTCATCCTTCGGTAAGAACGAAGGGGCATTAAAAAATGTATGAGTTGAAGAGTTACTCTCATTAGAAGGTGGGCATGGGTGATCAATCCTCTCTTCCTCCGCTTGTTCTTCGCTCCCCTCATCATCTTTTTCATCCAATGAGCTCACAGTTTCATCAATTTCTTCTTTCATAGACTCCTGCAAAATATTAGTCTCTCCTTGGAAAGCGAAGACTTTCTCAATAAATACATCAATATCGTAATTGAATTTATAATTGTCGTAGCAATATTTAAGGATAGCAAAATTTTCAGGTCTATAAACTGAATCATCAAAATCTTCAAACTTTTCAAACAAAGACTCAATTTCATAAGCACCCTTAAAACCAACAAATTCTTCTATTCGTTCCACATCATAGTAATCATATCTACCATTAGCATAAGAAGCTAAGGTTTCATTGTCATTAAATTTGCATGAAAAGGGAAGGTGTGGAGCATTCATCCTAGAGCAATAAGTATAATCATATCTAGAGCATAGATTCCAAGCATACAATTTCAACATATGAATTTGATCCCATAACAGTTTCCCTTTTTGTGTCAAGTGATAATCCCTAAAGTATTCACGTTGATCCAACGTGTCTCCCATTATCAAGTTGAACGGGGTTTTCTCAGGATTATCAAAGTATTGCATAATATTTTTCACATAACGAGCATCGAGGGTTTTAGGAGGTTCCCCATCTCCATGAGTAGCAAGTACAACTAATTTTTTGTGTGTTTCGTGTTCCATATCCATAACTAAAGATAGAGAACAACTTAGAATAGGAAATAAAAACTACTTATTGATAAAGCAAACAAGCACACACGAGAATATTCACCCCACACTATTGCTCCCGGCAACGGCGCCAGAAAAAGGTCTTGCTAACCCACAAGTATAGGGGATCGTTTGTAGCCTTCTTCGATAAATAAGAGTGTCAAACCCAACGAGGAGCTAAAGGTAGAACAAATATTCCCTCAAGTTCTATCGACCACCGATACAACTCTACGCACACTTGACATTTGCTTTACCTAAAACAAGTATGAAACTATTTTGCGAGAATAAAACTACGAGTACTTTGCGAGAATAAAACTACGAATAAATTGCAAGGTAATAAAAGTGGATAGCTTTTGTCAATAAGAAAGTCATTTGTCCCTAGGCAATCGATAACAAGTACCGGTAATCATTCTTGTAATTTTATATGAGGGAGAGGCATGAGCTAACATACTTTCTCTACTTGGATCATATGCACTTATGATTGGACCCCTAGCAAGCATCCGCAACTACTAAAGATCATTAAGGTCGTGAAACCCAACCATAGCATTAAGTATCAAGTCCTCTTTACTCCCATACGCCATAACCCACTTATCTGCGTTTAGGCTGCTGTCACCCCCGCAAAACCGACAATAAGCAAACCATGAACATATTGCAACACCCTACAACGAGGATCCCTCACGTTTGCGTGAGATGGAGGGCACCGTAGGACAACACCATAAATAAAATATATAATCATACCAACCAAGATCACGATTAACCCACAGGACAAAACGGATCTACTCAAACATCATAGGATAGCCAAATATCATTGGGAAATAATATATGGAGTTGAGCACCATGTTTAAGTAGAGATTACAGCGGGGAGAAGGGGTGTTACACCGCTGCATAGAGGGGGAGAAAGTTGGTGTTGACGGTAGCAAGATTGTTGATGTAGATCGCCATCATGATCCTTGCCCCGGCGGCACTCCGGCGCCACCGGGAGAGAGGGGGAGAGAGCCCCCCTCCTTCTTATTCTTCCTTGGCCTCTCCCCTAGATGGGAGGAGAGCTCCCCCTCTGGTCCATGGCCTCCATGGCGGCGAAGGGGCGGGAGCCCCTCCGAGATTGGATCTCCCTCTCTGTTCTCTTCTGTTTCGCGCTCCCCAGATCTGGCTCTTCACCGTTTCCTAAATTACCAGAGATCCGTAACTCCGATTGCGCTGAGATTTTAACACGATTTTTTTCCGTAAATTATCTTTCTTGCGCCAGAAGAAGGGCCCCAACCAACGTTCGAGGAGGGCACAAGATACCTGGGCGCGCCAGGGGGTGCCCGGCGTGCCCTGGTGGGTTGTGGTCACTGTGGGCCCCCGTTTGCGTTGATTCCACCTCCCAAAAATTATAAATATTCCAAAATAATTCTCCGTAAATTTTTATCGCATTTGGACTTGTTTGATATGGATTTTCTGTGAAACAAAAAACATGCAACAAACAGGAACTGGCACTGGGCACTGTATCAATAGGTTAGTCCAATAAATCATATAAAAAGTTGCCAAAAATATGTGAAAGTTGTATAATATTGGCATGAAACAATAAAAAATTATAGATACGACGGAGGCGTATCAGACACCGCGGCCTTACCCTGGACAGCTGCAGGGTCTTGAGTCTGCTTGGTAGGGCGCTCGGTGCGTGGTGGTGAGTCAACCTCTTCACTATCATCAAAGTCTTCGCTTTCGTCTTCATTGTCGTCAGCATACTCAATGTCAGCGCTCCCGCCCTCGTTGTCCGCTCCTCCGATGAATTGTTCCCCGTTTGGCACGGGCGAGTACATCTTCGTAAATGACTGCAAGACACAGATTACAAAGATCAGTCGGATTCCAATATAGTGGCATATCGAAAACAGAGAAAATTCACTCTGACAAGATATGTCTCACCTCTCCCGGTGGATGTTCAGCATCAAAATTCAAAATCCGTTTGGCTCCGCGGGGATTGTCTCGAGCTCCGGTGATGCTCCTAAGCCACTGGGCCACAACCTCCTCGCTGACTTCTTCTGGATGGGTCCGTGCAGTGTCGTCTGCACCCGAGTACAACCACATGGGATGATCGCGCGCTTGCAAAGGTTGGATGCGTCGACTGAGAAACGCCTCGAACAGATCCAAGCCTGTCACTCCACCCCGGATCAGCTCAACGACTACTTCGACCAAAATCCCCACCTCGCCCTTCTCCTCCTCATCTACAGTCAACGAACGAGGGGCGTGGAGTCTCTCCAGAGAGAAAGGGGGAAGACCAGTCGACGCACCGGGAGTTGGAATGTCTTTGCAATAGAACCAGGTCGACTGCCACCCCCTAACTGACTCGGGAAAAGTCATGGCAGGGAAGGCGCTCCTACCCCTCATTTGAACACCTAAACCCCCACACATCTGGATCACATGGGTTTTAGCGTCAGTCGGATTTGCTTTCTTGACCGACTGGGATCGACAGGTGAAAATGTGCTTGAACAGGCCCCAATGATGATGGCACCCGAGGAAGTTTTCACACATTGAGACATACGCAGCAAGATATGATATGGTGTTTGGAGGGAAATGATGGATTTGCGCACCAAAGAAATTCAAGAAACCTCGGAAGAATGGATGCAGAGGCAGAGAAAAACCTCGTTGCACATGGGTCGTAAGAAGAATCTGCTCGACGTCGCACGGCGCGGGCTCGAACTCCCCTCCCGGCAACCTCCAAGATCCGGGCGCCAGCAGGCCGTCAGCGACGAGCCCCTCCAAATCTTCCTCCATGACCGACGAGGGGATCCAATCCCCCTGGATCCAACCCAGAGGCAGGGCGGACCGCGAGCTCGACCCCTTCTTGCCCTTGGCCCCCTTCTTGACGCGCTCCAGCGCCTTGGTCTTGTCCTTCACCATCCCCGCGGCGGCTGACGGGACGAGCCGAGCGGCGCTGGGTGGAGGTGGTAGAGGGGGAGAGACGAGGAAGAAAAGGGGAAAAGTGGGGGACACTGTTACACACCTCGGCCGTGGCGACTTTTATGCCCGCACGTCCGAGTGACTGACTGGTGGGGCCGCACAATCTCAGCACATCACACAACCGGCGCCAGCCCAATACGTGTCGAAAAAGGTGGAGCGAAGATCGAGGAGTCGCTCCCCACTTGCCCCACTAACCGCGCTGTGACCGGTCCGCGCGCTTCTCCAAATTTTGAAATCCCACAAAATCCGGGTCCAGAGAATCAGTCGATCGCATCAGAGATATCCAAATCCAATCTGCTTGATGTTATGCTATTCGTTTCACTCGGACACTCAAGAAGCCAGAATCGATCGAGGCGACTGATGGAGGATTAAACAACTCGCATGCTTTCAGACCCCCAAAAAGGTGTCTCCGAGACAATGAGTCGGGTCAAAATCAACTTCAATCCTTCTTCACTCGATCCTCGATCAATTCGGGGGCTAATGACGATGACATGTACCTAGGGTAGGTTCCTAGGCCTGACCTATATGCCCTACCCAAGGACACCACACAAGAGGCCAAAGCCTACAAAGTTAGAAGGAAGATACCGACTGGAATCATCGTCAAATGCAACCCACTCGACGGAAGATCCACTCGGATACCCCAATTCCACTCGACCGTCGTTATTCACTCGGAAGACAAGAATTCACTCTAAGGACAGAAGACTTAGAGCCACCCCTGGATGGCAATGGTCGGACATTCACACCATCACCTTAAAGATCATTAAGCGCGGGCGTTACCAGTAACATACGTGAATTTATTCTCTCATTGAACCCCTGTGTAACTGAGGGCTGCGAGGGGTCGGCGTACTCTATATAAGCTACCCCTCCCCTCTTGCACAAGGGTTCGCACCCCCTGTAACTCAACACTCCAATCAACAAGACTCCGCGGCACCGAGACGTAGGGTTGTTACCTCCTCCGAGAGGGGTCTGAACTCATAAAACCGAGTGTACAACCTCGCCGTAGCTGGACTCTGCCCTCTCCTACGTACCCCCCATCTCTACTGTCAGATCCGTTCCCACGACAATGAGGACCTGCCCCCTTAGTCTAGTGGTGGGGGGTGGCTTATATAGAGTGCGCCACCCCCTCACCTCCTATGTTACAAAGTGGGGCATTGATGCCGTAACGTCAGATGATGCTTCGACTACCTTGTCGACTGTTGATGATGCTTCGACTGCCTTGTCGATTGTTGGTCTTCGCATATTCGAGTGAGCCATACGACCGAGTTGGTTGATTGTCTTCCGAGTGAGCCATACGACCGAGTGATTGACAGTCGTCCGAGTGGACGGTACGTCTGTATGAGATTTATCTGGACCCACATAATGTGTGGACCCCATGCTTTACGATATTTTGACCCTTCATGGGCCTACCTGATATGTGTGTCCCAACACCCACCTCACTGGTAGCGACGGCATTAGAGGCGCCGTTCCCTGCTGTTCGCACTGCACCGGCGGACCGACCGTGGCATCAAAGGGTTCAGAAAACTGCTATTATCAGAAGAGTCCATTTCCACAAGTGCGATAGTCTACTCGCGTAGGACGCTACTCAAATTGAACTACAAGAACGTCTAAGCACTATTGGCTCAATTTTGGGAATGTAAATCCCTCTTTGGTCTGAAAGCTGAAAGTTTCATTCCCACGCCTCTCCTCTTCGAGGTGCGACACCTCATTCAACATTTCGGTTGCGCTACGAGGCCTCTGATTGTCTAGCATTAAAACCGCAACTTTCTCCATGTAGAGTGCCGTGGGCCATTTCTTAATGCATTCCTCAAAGATGCCCTCTACTATCTTCAAGTCTTGGAGGGCAACATCAGGTTGGTCAGACATAAGGTAGCACAAGCTACGTCTGGCATAAACAACCGGTGAAATAATTACCCCAGTATCAATAAACTGTGAAACAATGACAGGAAATGGATCAATCAGGGCATATTGCAGTCTAGAACGCCAAATATCTCCTGATGATAAATTCAAGGCATTACCTCAGTAAAATTGTCCAATGCTACCTGAAAGTCTCCAGCTCGGAATGCAGCATCACCCTTTTTTTTGGGGATCAACGTCTCTCGCATTTGGTCTGTCCACATTTGGAAAGATAGCTGCAGCATGGAGGATGATGAAGATGTAAGCCACTGAATAAAAGATAAAAAAAATAAAGGTGAAACAAGAATGTATTACCTCCGTCTTATAATCTGGAACAGAGGGAATAGTTCTCTTTCATTACCTCATTTGGAAACCCTTCCTCTGGTTTGTACCTCATTTGGAAACCTCTCTAGAATCTCATGGATGGCAGTTAGGTCCGGCGGGAAACAGGTTGCTTCCATTCTAGACGCTCCAATCTGTATGGTATATATATTCCACTGGTTAACTAAGACAATATTTTGTCTCATTTAAATTTTAGAAATTTCCTGACAGTGATCACAGTTAGGACAGACCCGATGCATGTTTTTATGACATTTACATGCATTATGATTAAGTTAATTACTATACCTCGTCTAACGTCATTCTTCCTTGTAGCAACTTGATAAGCTCGCCTGTTGATGGCCTTCCCTTCCGCTCAGGATTCACAAATGCTAGACCTATCTCAATGCATCTTTTTATTTTCGGTATATAGCCTGGTGATTTGTTCAATGGATTTCTCGACCTCCATTTATCAAGTGTCTGAGAAATCGAAAAATGAATATAGAGTGTTACCAGTATGCAAAAGTAAAATGTAACATCCTCTTTGTGGAAAAAGGACATAGATTTCTTACAAGCTCCATGAATCTCTCGGAGGATGTTCTTGTAACATCTGGGTAGTCCTTGTGTCCTGTTATTACCTCCAAAATTATTACACCCAAACTGAATATGTCTGATTTAGCTGTGACCGCACCTCCATGTAGGTATTCTGGTGCCATGTAACCCCTACATCACAAGGTTAAGTTTGTGAATTTTGAAGATACAAAATAACAACACTGTGTAGGGGAAATATTTTGTAAACCAATAAAATAGAATGGATAATTACAATGTTCCATCATGACTTGAAGTGTTTATAGTTTGCTGTTGATCGAGCAGTCTTGAAAGACCAAAGTCTGTAATCTTTGGCTTCATAGCATTATCCAGCAATATGTTGGCCGGCTTTAGGTCCATATGGAGCACGGGCTTATCTTTTTCCTCATGAAGGTACTTTAAACCATAGCAAATCCCGACAATTATGTTATAGCGGGTGTCCCACTCAAGTCCAGAAGATTCATCTACATTTTTTACAGAAAGAAATAACATTTTTTACACAAATTATGCAAAAATCTATTTTGCACTGTGGATAATATATGAAAACACTGCAGATTCGAACTGCATTCTCCTTCGTCATTACCAATGTGTTTATCGCATATTCATAATTAAGTTGAAAACTATAACAGCCATATTGTATACATGCAAATTAAGTTATCCTAACCCCCACTGCCCAGCCAAAAATATGGTGAACGAAGACTAAGAAATCATAATTAACTGTCTAATATCTTAAGGATCTCGAAATTATGGTATAGATATTATTGAACGAAAAAGTTGTAGGCAACTGAACATATAAACACAGACACACACGCAACATATGCCCGTGTTGAATTGTTATACCTGAAATATAACCAGCAAGGCTTCCGTTAGGATAATATTGCAAGCAAAGCAACCTTTCTGACATCTCCGCAAAGACGAAATTCCCATTGTGCTCTACACATATATTCTGTGTTTCGTAGCAGTACCCTTGAAGTCGCACTATATTCGGGTGATTAAGGTACATCGGACGATACACCTCATTCTCAAACTGCTTCTGAAAGCTTGGCAATGACACTTGAAGTTTCTTCACAGCAACGAATTCTCCATTACTCATCCTTCCCTGTTTAAAGTACAGTATCTTATTAATAGGTTCATAGGGTCATCTGGATATTGCTGTCTGGGTTTAAATACACCTTGTATACCACACCCGAACCACCACTACCGAGAGCATGCTCATCAGAGAAGTTGTTTGTGATCATTTTCAGATACTGAAATGGTAACTTTGGTGGTAGTGATGTTTGGTCGCATAACATCCTCTCCGGATTGTCGTCATATTTGCTAGACTCGCCACCCATTTTATTGTCGTGCGCCAGATTGTTGTCATATTTGCTAGACTTGCCTCCCATTTATTGTCCTGCATGCACAAACTATTGAATTCATGCCCCAGTCAGTTGTTCTAAAAGTCTGAACTGATGGAGAGAGACAGGCAATATATTTCAACACTCCGCCTCACGCCTAGGCTATCTTAGTCCTTAGATGATGGGATCGATGTAGGCCACAGAATATATTTTTTAATACTGCGTTGGCAGAGTCTTAAACTCGTTCAATACCTCTTGGCTCAGATACCATATTGAATTCATGGTCCAGCCAATTGCTTTAAAAGGACAAACTGATGAAGAGAGGCGGACAATAAATTTCAACACTCCCCCTCAACGTCTATGTGTATCAGTTACCTGCGGTCACGACATTGTGCTACAATGATCATATGCGACACGGGATAGCGGCTATAGTGAATCCAGGTGATTGTGGCCTTAGCTAAGTTTTCTTATGTTTGAGGTATATATTTTAATTCTAGGCTTTGTATTTCCACACGGTTGTACCAAACTATGTAAGAAACTTTCGAACATCACCACAACTGTATAGTTAAATAAGGCAGTTAAAGTCACATATTAAACTGTTGCTCAAATGAAAGATCAATTATGTTCGCGTAATTATGGTGACCAATGCTGACTATAAGTATATCTTATATGATGTTTGGAGAAATAATTCATAGGCCCAGGAATTTGAAGTATTGGATTTTTTTGCTTTTGGCAGGGAAAACTGTTGGATCCTTTGTAGGGGTTCTTGGAAAGTTTCTTGAGAATTCTAAGTAGGGTTTTTATCGTTTATGCCACTAGTTGTGTCTCACTACTCAGTTTTGCCATTAGAAATTATAACTGCTAAAAAATGTCATCGTTCCGGGAGATGTTTTCTCAAAAATGATATTAGATATCTAAAAAATGCCATCGTTCCATTAGATGTTTGCTTAGAAATACCATTAGATATCGTTATTGTCAAGACAAACTCGTTGACCGTGTTATATGACAAAAATACCCCTATACCCACATGTTAAGTGTGGACCCCACTTGTTAGGAGTAAACAAGCGAATAATTTTAGAGAAAATAAGAATGCTGTTGGGATCAAGTGGGACCCACACTTTATTGTACTGAGATAGAGGGAGAGCTGACATGTTGGTCTATATGTATTTTGGTCATTAGGACATGGCAAACGAGATTTGAGCTGACAATCATGGTGTCGAGTGGCATTTTTGAGCATGCGCCTAACGAAGCGATGGTATTTTTGAGCAGTTGAAATTCCTAGTGGCAAAACTGAGTAGTGAGACACAACCAGTGGCATGAATGATAAAAACCCTTCTAAGTATGAGCTATTTGAAATAATAATGACTCCTTCTGAAATTTTAGACACTTTTTCCTCTATTTCAAAATTTAGGCACTTTTTAAAAGATGTTTATTTGCACTTTTGAATAGTGCCCTAAAGGATCTTTTCTTGCAATTCTAAAATGGCCAAATCATTAAAGCGCTTCCTTTGTATGTATAAACTTTGCAATATTTTCCAATGCTTATGTTATGTTTCATCCGGCGCGATGTGGTGTCAGCTCTCCCATAAAAAAAATGTAGTGCCTACTCATTTCTTCAGAGCTTCTAGACTAGCTACCGGTGGGTATGCTTGTAAGTTACTACTATTTATTTTGTTTTCTTAATTTGCAGGGTGGAGCTAAAACTCAACTAATTTAAGCGCCCGCATGAAGTTGAGGCTCAGGAAGATGCAGGCACTTGCGTTCCACTAGCCAACCGGCCAAGGAGACTCATAGCCTCGCTGACTTGCGGGTCCAGACCACTAAAGTCAGTGGTAGACTCATGATCAGAGATCATATGGGTCAATTCATGTTGCTTTGCCTTGTCTAGTTCTTAACAGAATATTGTTACTCCCTCATATACATATTACTTGTCACAATTTTAGTACAATTTTAGTACAATTTTATACGTAAATATGTACAAGATAAATTGCATTTATTAAGGATGTCAATTGAGCGTCTGCGTCTGTACTATGTTCAAAAAAATATCAATTGACTCCTTTATTAATTATAACGTAGGTGTCCGGTACCCCATCAGCTTATTTATTCTTACCTGAAAGCTACCGATATAGCAAATGTGGACAGATTTTGTGCTCCATAAGTATACTTATCTCATTTGCTACACTCATATTATTTTTTTGGTAATAATCGGAGTATATTGCTGTCTTCTAGTAATACTCAATTATATCAAACAACGAACCAACCTGCGGTTGGATGGTTAGGGGGACAGTGGTATCCCAGTCCATCAGAGTTCAAGTTCTAGACTTTACATTGGTGCTCGCATTTTGCGGGATTTATTTCAAACATTTCGGCAATCTGCATTTAGTGGGAGAAGACGTTCCCGTCGACAACAAAGATAGTGTGTGTGTTCATAGAGATGAGTATATGTACAAAAGTGTCTGTACTTTGTTTATATCAAACCAAAAGTTTTGGTAAAACCTGGAAATCATGCGCAGGAGGGGCGACCGCTCTTGCTGGAATTTTCTGTGTCGTCCCGCTCCCTCCAAGCCACTTCTGTGTGCCAGCTGGCCAGTAGACTCCGCCTCCGCCACCCTGCTGCCCATGTAGGTCCCTTCGATGCCCTGCACCTGCCCGAAATCGAACACGCAGCGGCCGGAAACATAGTTGCTCGGCCCCCGCACAGCCGCCCTCTTCCCTACCAATTATGTCGCCTCTGCAAAGCTCCCCTGCCTCTGGCCGCTGCGGCGAGCAGTCATGGGCCTGGCTCAAGCTCCCCATCGCAGCCACAAGCCCGCAACCTCCACCATTTCCTCCCCATCCTTCTAGTCCACTCCGTCATATATGCTCCACTAGCGTCCAGCCCAACTCCGGTCATAGTTGAGCGTGGTTAGACCTGGCCATATCTCGGGCCGGGCCGGGCTTCGGGCCGGGCCAAAAAAAGCCCGGTGCTGAAAACCCAGGCCTGAGCCCGGCCCGGCCCGACCATCGGGCCTACTAAATCAGGCCCGAGCCCGGCCCGAACCTGGAAAAGCCTGACACGGCCCGCTCGGCCCGGCCCGACCTCGGCTAAAAACCCATTTTTCACAGGCCCGAGCCCGGCCCGATTTGTCTGTCGGGCTTGATTTTCAGGCCCGAGCCCGGCCCGATGGCATGTTCGGGCTCAGCCCGGCCCGGGATTTTCGGGCCGGGTCGGGTCGGGCCGTCCGGGCCGGGCTGCCCATGGCCAGGTCTAAGCGTGGTGCACAGCAATTGTTCGACAGAATTCCTCCAAGGTGATATTTCTTTTTTTTTCTTTGCTCCCTTTTGTGATTTTGCCATGTCAATTCCATTAAAAGTGAGTGCAAGTGTTTCTTCATGTTTGTGTTGTGATGAACTGATGCTGCAATTTGCATTTTGTTCATGGTGCACTATGCTGGCAGTTTGACGTAGTTTGAAAAAACGTCTTATATTATGAGACGGAGGGAGTATTTGTTTTGCTCTGGAATTCATATTCACCTTGTTTTTGTACTTATTGACCTTGGTCAATATAGTATAATACTTTCTTTCAAAATTAAGTTGATTGATGGTTTTGTCCTTGGTCTACCAATCATGAGTTTGACCAAATGTGCACGAAAATAGTATTAATATTTATGACAACGAATAAACATAATATTAAATTTAATTTTCACAATAACTAATCTAATGTTTCTAACTTGGTGTCTTTAATATTTGTGCTTTTTTTGCTTCAATAAAGCGAGTGAAACTTAAAAATCTGTTGATTCAGGGTAAAGCTAAAAATCAACTTGTTCTAAGACCGAGGAAGTACATGGCTTTTCCAGAAATCAATCATACCAAGTAGTCTAAGCCAGCAAGTCTAGTGCCCATTACAAGTTGTGGATACCGATATTACTAAACTAGTTAGAATTTTGAGGTGATAAGAGCAACTCCAACGCGGCGATCGATTTCGTCCTCGCGAGTCCGTTTAGGTCGCGGCGGCCAGAAAAGTCGGCCCAATGCGCCGACCCAAATGGACGCGCATCCGCTTTAAGTCCACCTGCCGACCCTGTTGGAAATATGCCCTAGAGGCAATAATAAATTGGTTATTATCATATTTCCTTATTGATGATAAAGGTTTATTATTCATGCTAGAATTGTATTGACCGGAAACTTAAATACATGTGTGGATACATAAACAAATACCGTGTCCCTAGTGAGCCTCTACTAGACTAGCTCGTTGATCAGATATGGTTAAGGTTTCCTAACCATAGACATGAGTTGTCATTTGATAACGGGATCACATCATTAGGAGAATGATGTGATAGACAAGACCCAACCGTTAGCATAGCATATGATCGTTCAGTTTATTACTATTACTTTCTTAATGTCAAATACATGTTTCTTCGACCATAAGATCATGCAACTCTCGGACTCCGGAGGAATGCCTTGTGTTCCATCAAACGTCACAACGTAATTGGGTGATCATAAAGGTGCTCTACAGGTATCTCCGAAGGAGTCTGTTGAGTTGGTATGAATCGAGACTGAGATTTGTCACTCTGTATGACGGAGAGGTATCTCTGGGCCCTCTCGGTAATACAACATCACAAGAAGCTTGCAATCAAAGTGACTAAGGAGTTAGTTGCGGGATGATGTATTACGGAACGAGTAAAGAGACTTGCCGGTAATGAGATTGAACTAGGTATGGAGATACCGACGATCGAATCTCGGGCAAGTAACATACCGACAGACAAAAGGAACTACGTACGTTGTCATAAAGGTTCGACCGATAAAGATCTTTGTGGAATATGTAGCAACCAATATGGGCATCCAGGTCCCGCTATTGGTTATTGACCGGAGAAGCATCTCGGTCATGCCTACATCATTCTCGAACCCGTAGGGTCCGCACGCTTAACGTTCGTTGATGATATAGTATTATATGAGTTATGTATGTTGGTGACCGAATATTGTTTGGAGTCCTGGATGAGATCACAGACATGACGAGGAACTCCGGAATAGTCCAGAGGTAAAGATTGATATATGGGATAATAGTGTTTGGCCTTCGGAAGGGGTTTCGGATGTTTCCCGAAATGTTCGGATATGAGAACACTTTATTTGGGCCAAGGGGTAAAGCCCACGAGGCTTTAGGAAGGTGCAAAAGGAGTTTTGCGGAGGCCAGGGGGCCAGACGCCAGGGACCACCTAGCGTCTGGGCTAGATGCCGAGGACCCTGGCGTCTGGTTGTGGAGTCCGAGAAGGACTCTTGCCTTGCGTGCTAAACCGACTTTGAGGAGGCTCTTTCTCCAAGAAACGACCCCAGGGCTCAACATATAAATAGAGGGGCAGGGCTAGCACCCGGAACACATCAAGATTCACCAAGCCGTGTGCCGGCAATCCCGCCCCCTCTAGTTTATCCTCCGTCATAGTTTACGTTGTGCTTGGTGAAGCCCTGCGGAGATTGTTCTTCACCACCACCGTCACCACGCCGTCATGCTGCCGGAACTCATCTACTACTTTGCCCCTCTTGCTGGATCAAGAAGGCGAGGACGTCATCGAGCTGAACGTGTGTTGAACGCGGAGGTGCCGTACGTTCGGTACTTGATCGGGACGGATCGTGAAGGTGTACGACTACATCAACTGCGTTGATAAACGCTTCCGCTTAGCGATCTTCAAGGGTATGAAGATGCTCTCCCCCTCTCGTAGCTATGCATATCCATGGATAGATCTTGCATGTGCGTAGAATTTTTTTTGTTTTCCATGCAACGTTCCCCAACAGTGCCATCATGAGCCAGGTCTATGCGTAGATGATATGCACGAGTAGAACACAAAGGAGTTGTGGGCGGTTGTAACATCCCCAGATGTTAACCCTGTCATCAAGCTAATTAATGTGCCATGCCATCATATTTCACTAAGTCAAAATGCCACTTGCCCCAAATCCAACTTCAAATTCATACTTGAAATAAAGTCAAATATTTATTTCTTCAAACTGCAAAACTAAAATATTCATAGTATTGCAAATAATCCCAGAACAATTATAAAACTAAAACCAACAATAAGTAAATTCCCAAGTTGACCCTAGCAACCAAAACAGTGGATCAACAACACCTTTTCTTTCCATTTAAATTCAAATCAAATTCAAATGAAATCATTTGGTCTCCAAACTTTTCATGGCAGTGCATAATATTGCATTGAATTTATGTGGCTAAGTCACATATTTTACAAAAGTCAAATAGAGTAAAAAAATGCAACAGAAAAGAATAAAAGAAAACAGAAAAGTAAGAAATAAAGAAAAAGGAAAAGGGCCACTCTTGGCTGGGCCTTAGTGCACAGTGTGCAGGCCCAGCCCAACAGAGCCGCCATCGTCTCCCTCCTCCCCGTGTCACCTTGCGCGCGCTCGCCCGACGTCGTTCGCTGTCGCCACCGCACCCGCTAGCCGCCCGCGTCGCTACAGGCCGGCAGGGTGGATAAGATCTCCACCGCGGCCTCCCCGCTCATCATCCTCATCCACTCGCCCCTCCTCCCACTCTCTCTCTCGCTCGCTCTCCTCTCTGTCTGAGCGGCGCCGTCGCCGTTCGCCGCTGCGGATCCACGGCCACCAGCGTCCCCAAGGCCGGCAACCGAGCCTGGGAGGTGCGCCGTCCACCGCTTCATCGTCCTCGTCTGTCAGTTGGAGCCGGGGAGGTTGGCAGTGACCACCTCGACCGCTTCCCCCTTCTCGGTGCCCGCCGGTGATTAACGCCAAATTGGCCTCGCCTCTGCGCTACCGCTCACCCGAGGGGCCTTCGTGAGCCCGCACGGTGAGCCTCCCCCCTCCTCTCCCTGTCTGTTTCCTCTTTTTGCGCCCATAGCTAGCTAAACGCCGCGGTGTCATTGCCGGAGCTCCGCCCCGCTGTCGAGCTCGCCGTTATCGCGTCCGCTTCTGTCGTGGCCAAGCAAGTATACCCGCGAGCTCCGGGAGACCTCCTGGTGCTCCCCGCAGCGTTAGCTCGCGCACAAACGCACCGCAGCAACGGGTGTGCCGAGCTCCGATTCCGGCCGCCACCCATGCTCGCCGTAGCTGTCGTTTCCGAGCGCCTCTGCCCCAACCGATGCCATAGATGGATGCGCGAGCTCACCAGCTTTCGAACACACCCGGCCGCGGTCCAAATGGGGCACCACAGCCGTTTTCCGGCGAAGTCCGAGGCTCTCCGCCGTTTTTCGGGTCGCCGACGATGAGATTCCGGTGGCTCCGACGTGGCTCGCCTTCGGTCGCTGACCGCTGGGCCCCGCGGGCCCCTTTGGCCACGTTGACCACGGTCAGCGCTGCTGACGTGGCGCTACAGTCACTGACAGTAGGCCCCATCTAATTAGCTAACTAAATCACTAATTAGATTAATCTGTTAGATTAGTTAGACACTGACCAATGGGCCCAGTAGATTAATTAGCTGGACTAGATTAGGTTTAAACACTGATTTAGCCCACTGTCTATGACAGGTGGGCCCCACATGTCAGGTTTGACCTGGTCAGCCGACTGTTGACCACTGACATCACCTTTACCTCATGCTGATGTCATCAGACACTGTTTTGGATAATGGTTATTTAGATAAGTAAAGTAAACTCCAGAAAATGTTTAAATCTTTGAAAATTAATAGAAAATAAACCGTAGCTCGGATCGAAAAACTTTTTACATGAAAGTTGATCAGAAAGACGAGACGAATCCAACCGTGACATCTGTTTCCGTGTCGGGACCCTCTATGGAGGTGAACCCGTAACTTTTAGCCTGTTTCTGGTAGATGAATAGTGCATATACACCGGTTAATAATTCCAACTTAAATCCTAAAATAACTAAAATGACTTAGACATGCTTTTAGGCAACCCTGCACTGCACGTTAGCATAGCATGCTCTGTGTTGTATATGTTTGTTGTGTATTTATCTGTTTTCTCCCCCTCTTTTCTCTCGGTAGACCCCGCCACCGACGTAGTCCCCGAGGCCGACGCAGCTCCGGAGATCGACTACGCCCCTGACGACCCTTCTCTTGCCGCAGAGCTTCCAGGCAAGCACCCCCCCCTTTGAACACGCCGATATGGCCTATTCTTTCTCTCTTATGCTTGCATTAGAAATTCCTGCTGCTATTGTTTATCCTATTTCTGATGCATAGCCTGTTTTTGTAACTGTTGTTGATACCTACCTGTTTATCCTAAACTGCTTAGTATAGGCTGTATAGAGACCCATCAGAGCCCCCCACTTTGTCCCAAGTTGCCCCGCTGGATTATCAGATGACTCGATCAACGTGATCGATAACCAGGCACCGCACATCACCCCCTTAATTGTACGACACTGCAGCGTTACTATCGAGTGCCGAGGGTGATACCTCATTTCGCACTTCTGATGTTAACTCTGTAGAGTAGCTATTCGGTCGTGGTCATCGAGGGTGATTCCTCCTTCACCACTCCCGATAACGACGCCGTCGTACAACACCTAAAGTGTGAACCTCGAGGGTGATTCCTCCTAAGTTCACCTTGACGACTACATCAGGTGGAATCCATCGAGGGTGATTCCTTGGGTTTCCCCCTGTTGTTTGGACACACAGTTACTATGACTTTAACCATGAATCATGATAAAGACGGGTCGGCCCTGAGGGGTACCCGCGCGAGCAAGTGATGCGAGTGATGTGGAGATGGGTTGACTTGGAGGGTGCCCGCGAGATAATTACGAGGCGCGGCCGGGCATTCTTAGCCCTTGCAGCAAGCCCTCGAGACGGGGCGACGGGGTCACATCGATCGTGAGTCTCTGCTCGTTATCGCGCGCTCCTAATTCACTAACGATTTGGATATTTGATCCGAGTGGGCCTCTGGCCCGATAGCACTAACCATCACGTGGGAACAGTTATGGGCACTCTGCGTCGTATGCATCAGTCGAAGATTAATGGACGTCGGTGATTGAGCGGCGCGCGCCGAGTTGGACCGCGTAAAGCAACCGCCTTGATAGTGTGGGTTGCCAGGCTTGCTCTCGGCCGTGAACGTAACATGCAGGAGTTCCTGGGGTGATGGCCCAAGACCCCTGGGGGCATAGGTTTAGTCCGGCGTGCTGACCTCTCTGTTAAGCCTAAGTCGGGTTGCGGCATATCGTTTGGCCGAGGCTGGGCATGACCCCGAAAAGTGTGTCCGGCCGGAGTTAATCAAGCGTGGTGGGTAAGTTGGTGCACCCCTGCAGGGAAGAAAACATCTATGCATAGCCGGATCCTGGGTAACGGACGCTCGGAGTTGTATCCCGATCGATACAACTAGAACTTGATACTTGTGATGAGATATGGATAGTATGGCTCTGGGATTGCTTTCTCGTAGGGAGTCGAGAAAGGATCTCTGGCCGAGGTTGATACTTAATACTACTACTACTTTATATTGTGCTACTCTACACTCTTCTAATGCTGCAAGACCGCTGAAGATGCTAGTCTTCGATAGGACTAGGCCTTCCCTCTATTCTGGCATTTCTGCAGCCCAGTCCATATATACAGCCTTTCTTTGATAATGTTGCATATGTAGTGTAGATCCTTGCTTGCTGAGTACTTCGGATGAGTACTCACGGTTGCTTTGCTTCCTCTTTTTCCCCATATCCGTTTGATGCAACCAGATGATGGAGCCCCGGAGCCAGCTGCCCCCGCCGACGGCTACTACTACTACCCTCCTGGCGAGTACTACTACGAGGAGCCGTCCGACGACCAGGAGTAGGTTCGGAGGGTCCCAGGCAGGAGGCCTGCGCCTTTTCAATCGTAGTGTTTTCTTATGCCTCGCCTTTTAAAGGCCTATCTGTTTTATCTTTTATGTCTGTACTCAGATATCTGATGCTTCCGCTGACGCTTGTATGCGAGCTTATATATTCTAGCCCTCGAGGCCCCTGGCTTGTAATATAAAGCTTGTATGACTTTATTTATGTTTTAGAGTTGTGTTGTGATATCTTCAAGTGAGTCCTTAGGCTTGATCGTGTGCATTTGCGTGTATGATTAGTGCACGATTAAGCCGGGGGCGTCACAGGTTGGTATCAGAGCCGACTGCTTGTAGGAATCCCCCTTTCCAACTACTTGGCCGAAGTTGAGTCTAGTCGTCCAAGACTATTTTACTAACTTGGCTGTGTGGCTTACGGGCCCACATCGCCATTGAGTGGTATTAGGATCTTTTACTCCTTATCTATACTCTGGGACTCTGATCTCTCTTCTATTCGGGTTAAATAAATTTGCTAACTCTGACATTAGGTTCTCGTAACCACTTCATCCCGGAGAGCCCCTTCACTACAGATGATTGCTTGCTCCACCAGAAGATTCTGCAGATACTCCTCGATATCTCCCGAGACCCTGTGCCCACTGCTTTGCAGTTCCTGACCACCAATAATCACCGTGAACAGCTACACATCTTTACCGTTTGTATCTTCATTCCCAGATACTCCTTTATGTACGAGATACCCCGAAATACTCCTCGTTAATCCGGGAATCCTTTGAGCCTACTGCCGTGAAACTTCTTTCGCACTGCGGATAATTCCTCACATTTACTAGGGATCCGTTCATCCCCAGTTGTTCAGGTGTTTCGCAAAATACTTTCCATTGTTAATCGATCTTCCGAAAATCCTCTTCAGACTATTGCTCTTGAAATTCTTGCCTGCTTGCATTACGGTTAATTCCATATATTTAGCAATCTTCGTTGACATTCCTTGTCAATGCCTTTGCATCCCTTCTCCCTCTGATTGATTACCGATACTCACATCAACTCCATTGTGAATCGCTAGATCCATTGTTGGGTTGTTATCCGACAGTGTCCTTAACATCTGAAATCTTGTAAGTTCTCCCCTGATACATAATGCCTTCGGTAAATTGTATCCTCTGCTTATTGACAACCATGCTCTGCTATTGAGCTGATGTTATATGCTCTGGAAGTTAGTGGTATATGTTCCTAAGATACCCCTACGGGTTGAACCTATGCTTTCCCTAATCCGTGTGAACTCGAAAGATATGCGAGTCATACTCTTCTGGTGCTTCACCAGATAAATCTTCCGCACTACAATCTCTTCGAAAACGAGGAGTGAATGAAATGTTATGCATTGAAGAAGTGGGAGTCGACCTTGAACTTTGTGTTCATGCCCATAGACACGATGTGGATCTTATCATGGAAGCTTCTCTTAAAATCAAATGTTCCCTTGGTATAAGTTCATCTTGTAACTGTGAATTGATCCTTTGCAATCGTGGTTTCGACCATATTTTCTCCTAATTCTTGTGTATAGACACAATTTTCCTTTGCATTGGTCTGTTTAATCCGATAATTTCATTTTTCTTTCCATTGGTTTGTTTAACCTTTCTTGTGATATATATGATATAAGCAGAAATAATTCCCTGCTTATAAAACACCCCGATGTACAACCTTGTCAGAGAAACCCTGTTACTATTGTTGATGACATTCCGGTAACCCCCGATGGACGAGAACTTTGCCTATTGGTCCGCCTCGTTTTAACGAGCAGGAAAATGGTTCTCTTCGTCCCTCGCCCTTGGTACCGATGTTGACACCGACATAACTGACAGGCTATTCTCTGACATACCTTGTTGTCGTGACCGGTAAGATGTCACCGTTCTCCCTACTCTTGATCGACCCCCCCCCCCCCCCCACAGTTCCACAGGATCAGAACCTGACTCTCCTGTACATCCTTGATTCCAAAGTATCCTATGCCCTTGGTTTTGAGTATTATTACAAGCCACCCTCCGAGAGATGATCTATTCTCGATACTTTGAACCCATTTCTCACACTCTGTTTAGGTATCGATCGGATGTCCATTCACTTGAAACTTCTTATTGTATCTTCATACTTTGCTCTCGATGTTTTCTTAAGTTTCAACTCGAGAGATACTTCTGCCACATTCCCTTAATTGTTCACCAGATAATTAACCCTATAAGGTCAGTTCTCCCGAAGTTACTCTTTACTTCCCCACTTAAATCTCGGCACGAGATTTCTTGTAGTGGAGAAGATTTGTAACATCCCCAGATGTTAACCCTGTCATCAAGCTAATTAATGTGCCATGTCATCATATTTCACTAAGTCAAAATGCCACTTGCCCCAAATCCAACTTCAAATTCATACTTGAAATAAAGTCAAATATTTATTTCTTCAAACTGCAAAACTAAAATGTTCATAGTATTGCAAATAATCCCAGAACAATTATAAAAGTAAACCAATAATAAGTAAATTCCGAAGTTGACCCTAGCAACCAAAATAGTGGATCAACAGCACCTTTTCTTTCCATTTAAATTCAAATCAAATTCAAATGAAATCATTTGGTCTCCAAACTTTTCATGGCAGTGCATAATATTGCATTGAATTTATGTGGCTAAGTCGCATATTTTACAAAAGTCAAATGGAGTAAAAAAATGCAACAGAAAAGAATAAAAGAAATAAAGAAAAAGGAAAAGGCCCACTGTTGGCTGGGCCTTAGTGCACAGTGTGCAGGCCCAGCCCAACAGAGCCGTCATTGTCTCCCTCCTCCCCGTGTCACCTTGCGTGCGCTCGCCCGACGCCGTTCGCTGTCGCCACCGCACCCGCTAGCCGCCCGCGTCGCTACAGGCCGGCAGGGAGGATAAGATCTCCACCGCGGCCTCCCCTCCCCCCTCGTCATCCTCATCCACTCGCCCCTCCTCCCGCTCTCTCTCTCTCTCTCTCTCGCTCGCTCTCCTCTCTGTCCGAGCGGCGCCGTCGCCGTTCGCCGCTGCGGATCCACGGCCACCGGGGTCCCCGAGGCCGGCAACCGAGCCTGGGAGGTGCGTCGTCCACCGCGTCATCGTCCTCATCAGTCAGTTGGAGCCGAGGAGGTCGGCAGTGACCACCTCGACCTCTTCCCCCTTCTCGGTGCCCGCTGGCGATCGACGCCAAATTGGCCTCGCCTCTGCGCTACCGCTCACCCGAGGGGCCTTCGTGAGCCCGCACGGTGAGCCTCCCCCCTCCTCTCCCCGTCTGTTTCCTCTTTTCGCGCCCGTAGCTAGCTAAACGCCGCGGCGTCATTGCCAGAGCTCCGCCTCGCTGTCGAGCTCACCGCTGTCGCGTCCGCTTCTGTCGTGGCCAAGCAAGTATACTCGCGAGCTCCGGGAGACCTACTAGTGCTCCCCGCAGCGTTAGCTCGTGCACAAACGCACCGCAGCAACGGGTGCACCGAGCTCCGATTCCGGCCGCCACCCATGCTCGCCGTAGCTGTTGTTTCCGAGCGCCTCTGCCCCAACCGACGCCATAGATGGATGCGCGAGCTCACCAGCTTTCGAACGCACCCGGCCGCGGTCCAAATGGGGCACCACAGCCATTTTCCGGCGACGTCCGAGGCTCTTCGCCGTTTTTCGGGTCGCTGGTGGTGAGATTCCGGCGGCTCCGACGTGGCTCGCCTTCGGTCGCTGACCGCTGGGCCCCGCGGGCCCCTTTGGCCACGTTGACCACGATCAGCGCTGCTGATGTGGCGCTACAGTCACTGACAGTAGGCCCCACCTAATTAGCTAACTAAATCACTAATTAGATTAATCTGTTAGATTAGTTAGACACTGACCAATGGGCCCAGTAGATTAATTAGCTGGACTAGATTAGGTTTAAACACTGATTTAGCCCACTGTCTATGACAAGTGGGCCCCACATGTCAGGTTTGACCTGGTCATCCGACTGTTGACCGCTGATGTCACCTTTACCTCATGCTGATATCATCAGACACTGTTCTGGATAATGGCTATTTAGATAAGTAAAATAAACTCCAGAAAATGTTTAAATCTTTGAAAATTCATAGAAAATAAATCGTAGCTCGGATCGAAAAACTTTCTACATGAAAGTTGATCAGAAAGACGAGACGAATCCAACCGTGCCATTTGTTTCCGTGTCGGGACCCTCTACGGAGGTGAACCCGCAACTTTTAGCCTGTTTTTGGTAGATGAATAGTGCATATACACCGGTTAATAATTCCAACTTAAATCCTAAAATAACTAAAATGACTTAGACATGCTTTTAGGCAACCCTGCACTGCACGTTAGCATAGCATGCTCTGTGTTGTATATGTTTGTTGTGTATTTATCTGTTTTCTTCCCCTCTTTTCTCTCGGTACACCCCGCCATCGACGTAGTCCCCGAGGCCGACGCAGCTCCGGAGATCGACTACGCCCCTGACGACCCTTCTCTTGCCGCAGAGCTTCCAGGCAAGCACCACCCCTTTGAACACGCCGATACCACCTATTCTTTCTCTCTTATGCTTGCATTAGAAATTGCTGCTGCTACTGTTTATCCTATTTCTGATGCATAGCCTGTTTTTGTAACTGCTGTTGATACCTACCTGTTTATCCTAAACTTCTTAGTATAGGCTGGATAGGGACCCACCAGAGACCCCCACTTTGTCACAAGTTGCCCCGCTAGATTATTAGATGTTTCGATCAACGTGATCAATAACCAGGCACCGCACATCACCCCCTTACTTGTACGACACTGCAGCGTTACTATCGAGTGCCGAGGGTGATACCTCGTTTAGCACTTCTGATGTTAACTTTGTAGAGTAGCTATTCGGTTGTGGTCATCGAGGGTGATTCCTCCTTCACCACTCCCGATAACGACGTTGTCGTACAAAACCTCAAGTGTGAACCTCGAGGGTGATTCCTCCTAAGTTCACCTTGACGACTACATCAGGTGGAATCCATCGAGGGTGATTCCTTGGGTTTCACCCTGGTGTTTGGACACACAGTTACTATGACTTTAACCATGAATCATGATAAAGACGGGTCAGCCCTGAGGGGTACCCGCGCGAGCATGTGATGTGAGTGATGTGGAGATGGGTTGACCTGGAGGGTGCCCGCGAGATAATTACGAGGCGTGGCCGGGCATTCTTAGCCCTTGCAGCAAGCCCTCGAGACGGGGCGACGGGGTCACATCTATCATGAGTCTCTGCTCGTTATCGCGCTCTCCTAATTCACTAACGATTTGGATATTTGATCCGAGTGGGCCTCTGGCCCGATAGCACTAACCATCACGTGGGAACAGTTATGGGCACTCTGCGTCGTATGCATCAGCCGAAGCTTAATGGACATTAGTGATTGAGCGGCGCGCGCCGAGTTGGACCGCGTAAAGCAACCGCCTTGATAGTGTGGGTTGCCAGGTCTGCTCTCGGCCGTGAACGTAACGTGACGGAGTTCCTGGGGCGATGGCCCAAGACCCCTGGGGGCATAGGTTTAGTCTTGATGACCCACAAGTATAGGGGATCAATCGTAGTCCTTTCGATAAGTAAGAGTGTCGAACCCAACGAGGAGCAGAAGGAAATGACAAGCGGTTTTCAGCAAGGTAATGTCTGCAAGCACTGAAATTGTAAGTAGCAAGTAGTTTGATAGCAAGATAATTTGTAACAGGCAAGTAGCAATAATAGTAACAAAAGTGCTGCAAGATAGCCCAATCCTTTTGAGGCAAAGGACAGGCCAAAATGGTCTCTTATGATAAGCAAAGTGTTCTTGAGGGTACACGGGAATTTCATCTAGTCACTTTCATCATGTTGGTTTGATTCGTATTCACTACTTTGATAATTTGATATGTGGGTGGATCGGTACTTAGGTGCTGTTCTTACTTGAACAAACCTCCTACTTATGATTAACCCCCTCACAAGCATCCGCAACTACGAGAAAAGTATTAAGAATAAATTCTAACCATAGCATTAAACTTTTGGATCCAATCGGTCCCTTACGGAATAGCGCATAAACTAGGGTTTAAGCTTCTGTCACTCTCGCAACCCATCATCTAATAACTACTCCACAATGCATTCCCTTGGGCACAAATATGGTGAAGTGTCATGTAGTCAATGTTCACATGACACCACTAAGGGAATCACAACATACATATCATCAAAATATCGAACACATATCAAGTTCACATGATTACTTGCAACATGATTTCTTCCGTGACCTCAAGAACAAAGTAACTACTCACAAACTATAATCATGCTCAAGATCAGAGGGGTATTAAATAGCATAATGGATCTGAACATATAATCTTCCACCAAATAAACCATATAGTAATCAACTACAAGATGTAATCAACACTACTAGTCACCCACAAGTACCAATCTATACTTTCGGCACAAAGATAGAACACGAGAGATGAACTAGGGTTTGAGAGGAGATGGTGCTGTTGAAGATGTTGATGGAGATTGCCCTCCCCAAGATGGGAGAGTTGTTGGTGATGATGATGATGATGGTTTCCCCCACCGGGAGGGAAGTTTCCCCGGCGGAATCGTTCAGCCGGAGGCAAAAGTGCTCCTGCCTAAGTTCTGCCTCGAGACGGCGGCGCTTCGTCCCGAAAGTCCTCTCCTGATTTTTTTCTAGGTCAAAATGACTTATATACCAGAAGATGGGCACCGGAGGTGGGCTAGGCTGAGCACAACCCACCAGGGCGTGCCTGGGGGGCCTGGCGCGCCCTGGTGTCTTGTGCTCACCAGGTGGCCCCCTCCGGTAGTTATTTGCTCCAGTATTTCTTATTTATTCCATAAAAAATCCTCGTGAAGTTTCAGCTCATTTGGAGTTGTGCAGAATAGGTAGCCTGACGTAGCTTTTTCAGGTCCAGATTTCCAGCTGCCGGAATTCTCCCTCTTTGTGTATACCTTGCATATTATGAGAGAAAAGGCATTCGAATTACTCCAAAAAGCATTATTATGCATAAAAACATTATAAATAACAGTAGGTAAACATGATGCAAAATAGACGTATCAACTCCCCCAAGCTTAGACCTTGCTTGTCCTCAAGCGAAAACCAAAATCGAAAAACATGTCCACATGCTTAGAGAGAGAGGTGTCGGTAAAAACAAAATGCGGACATAGAAGCATCATGTAATTTATTATAACAGCAACAAACTTTAACATAAAACTTTCATCATAGAACTTTTATCATAGACTTCTCATGAATAAGTAACAATTCATCACAACATCGAAGTATAAAGCATAAACTTTATTGGAAACCAACAAACTATGTTCTCAGTCAACTTTGCAACTACAATTCATCATCTTTTCAGGAAGGGTCACGTATCGGAGCCTTTAGGCAAGTCCACATACTCAACCATCATATAGTCTTCTATGATTGCTAACACTCACCACGTACACATGAGCAAAACGTTTCAACCGGACATAGAAAGATAGGGGCTTATAGTTTCGCCTCCCAGCGTATTCACCTCGAGAATGATGTCAACAATAATAACTCATGCTACCCATATTCAACTGGATATATGTGCCTAGATCTTTCCTCACCACATGATGCTTGCCAAAAGAGAAAATAAAAAGGAATAGAGAGAAGAACTTTGACTCTTGCATGAAAGTAAATACATAAAAGTAAAAGATAGGCCCTTCGCAGAGGGAAGCAGAGGTTGTCATGCGCTTTTTGTTTGTATGCTTAGTCCCTTAGTGCAAGAGAACGTCACGTTATATTGCCCCTTGTGATAGCAACCTTTATTATGCAGTCTGTCGCTTTTATTCTTCGCCATCACAAGTTCGTACAACGCTCGATTTTCTCTTACACTAAATGATCCAACACATTTAGAAGCAATTTTTATTGCCTTATTGCACCGATGACAACTTACTTGAAGGATCTTACTCAATCCATAGGTAGGTATGGTGGACTCTCAAAGCAAGATTTGGGTTTAAGGGTTTTTGGATGCACAAGTAGTATCTCTACTTGGTGCGGAATTTTTGGCTAGCAAAGATAGGGGGCAAGCACCACATGTTGAAGGATCTATGACAATATAACTTCTATGTGAATATGAACAAACATAAATCATTATGTTGTCTTCCTTGTCCAACGTCAACAATTTTGGCATATAATATTTTGATGGGTGCTCACAATCACAAAAGATTTCCAAGATAGTGTATTTGCATGTGAATCTTCTCTTCCCTTATTAATTCTTTCATGAATTGCTTCATTGACGAATACTATGTTTGTCAATCTACAATAAATTTTTCTACTTATACTCTTCCTTGTGTGATTTCATTACTTACCATAAGATTAGCATATGATCTTTTTCATTTATTTCCTTTCTTTTTATTGAAACATGAAAGTAAAGAAAGTAAAACTCAAACTAAACTTTATTATATATCTCACACACGATTACAAGGATAGATCACTAAGCAAACTCTCAAAAAGAAAGGATCGAACTAAACTTTTATTCATCTAAAGCAAAAGATAACCATGGATCGAACTAAGAAAAGTAAAGGCAAAAGATAGTGGAGGTGATACAATACCGGGGCACCTCCCCCAAGCTTGGCGAAAGCCAAGGGGAGTGCCCATACCTGATACTCAATTTTCTTTTGGTGATGAAGAAGGAGGTGGTGATGATGAAGTGGTAGCGATCCTGTCCTCGGGTTTCCATGGCAGAGGCTCACCATTATAGGAGGAGGAGTGAGTCTCTCGGGTCCTGCAACTGGCAGCCAAACTCATACCTTTAAACCTTGCCTCGTATTCAAAGACTTGGTTTTGAAGGTCATAGATCTGGCTCTGGAGGAAGTTGATTTGCTCGTTGAAGGAGAAAATGATGTCCTTCATGGACTTGCCATCCACCATGAGATCGCGGGTGTAGTCCGCGATCATGAGGTGATTGGCATTGAGTCCACGTTCCACCATCCCCTTGCACCGGAAGACTTCCTGCTCCATAGCTTCAAGCCTAGCCTCCACGGATCCAGTCCCTTTGGGGCCTTGCACATCGCATCTGGATATCTTGAGGGTGCTGCATCACCTCCCGCAAATATGGGTTGATGACGTTCTCGAATAACTTGTCCTTGGAGGAGCTTGAGGAGGCCATGGTGGATTGGATCTGTCAGAAAATAGCAAGGAAAAGAAAACAGAAGATTTCTCCGCGATACGGAGGTCAATAGGTTCGGGGGGTATATAAAGATTTTTTATCTTGGGAAACAAACAAACGAAAGAAAAATGGAGTCCGGAAGGTACCCGAGGTGGGCACAACCCACCTGGGCGCGCCTGGCCACACCAGGGTCACCTTCCTGGTAGTTTCTTATTTTCCTAATTTTCTAAATATTCCAAAACTGACAAAAAATATTTTTGCGGCATTTTTGGAGTCCGTTTACTTACCGTATCACGTACCTCCCTTTTTTTTCATGATTCTGGAGTGTTCCGGAAGGTTTCTTTTATGTGTTCTTCCGGTGTCATGGTTTGGATAACATTACTTTCAACATTAATGGGCGTACCTGAGATATAATGTTTTATTCGTTGCCCATTAACAACCTTCGGGTTAGTACCTTCGGCATTATTTATTTTGATAGCTCCAGATCGATAAACTTCCTCGATAACATAGGGTCCTTCCCATTTGGAGAGGAGTTTTCCTGCAAAGAATCTGAAACGAGAGTTGTACAAAAGAACATATTCTCCAACTTTGAACTCACGCTTTTGGATTCTTTTATCATGCCATCTTTTAACTTTTTCTTTAAATAACTTGGCATTTTCATAAGCTTGGGTTCTCCATTCATCTAATGAGCTAATATCAAATAACCTCTTTACACCAGCAAGTTTGAAATCATAGTTGAGTTCTTTAATTGCCCAATATGCTTTATGTTCTAACTCAAGAGGCAAATGACAAGCTTTTCCATAAACCATTTTATAAGGAGACATACCCATAGGATTTTTATATGCTGTTCTATAAGCCCAAAGTGCATCATCTAATTTCTTAGACCAATTCTTTCGAGACCTATTGACAGTCTTTTGTAAGATTAATTTTATTTCTCTATTGCTAAGTTCAACTTGACCACTAGACTGAGGATGATAGGGTGATGCAATTCTATGGTTAACATCATACTTGGCAAGCATTTTACGGAAAGCACCATGAATAAAGTGTGAACCACCATCGGTCATTAAATATCTAGGGACTCCAAACCTTGGGAAAATAACTTCCTTAAGCATTTTAATAGAGGTGTTGTGATCAGCACTACTAGTTGGAATAGCTTCTACCCACTTAGTAACATAATCAACAGCAACCAAAATATGAGTATACCCATTAGAGGAAGGAAAAGGTCCCATGTAATCAAATCCCCAAACATCAAATGGTTCAATAGCAAGAGAATAATTCATAGGCATTTCTTGACGCTTACCGATATTACCTATTCTTTGACATTCATCACAAGATAAGACGAACTTACGGGCATCCTTAAAGAGAGTAGGCCAATAAAACCCAGATTGCAATACCTTATGAGCAGTTCTGTCTCCCGCATGATGTCCTCCATAAGCTTCGGAGTGACATTTCCGTAGGATTTGTTCCTGTTCATGCTCAGGTACACAACGTCTAATAATACCATCTACCCCTTCTTTATAAAGATGTGGGTCATCCCAAAAGTAATGTCTTAAATCATAGAAGAATTATTTCTTTTGTTGGTATGTGAAGCTAGGTGGTATGTATTTAGCAACAATATAATTAGCATAGTCAGCCTACCAAGGAGTGTTATGAGAAACATTTATTGAAGCTAACTGTTCATCAGGAAAGCTATCATTAATAGGTTGTGGGTCATCAAGAATATTTTCAAGTCTAGACAGGTTATCAGCTACGGGGTTCTCAGCTCCCTTTCTATCAGTGATATGTAAGTCAAATTCTTGTAGCAAGAGAACCCACCTAATGAGTCTAGGTTTAGCATCTTTCTTTTCCATAAGATATTTTATAGCAGCATGATCGGTGTGAACAGTCACTTTAGAGTCAACAATGTAGGATCTAAATTTATCACAAGCAAACACAACTGCTAAAAATTCTTTTTCAGTAGTAGCATAATTTCGCTGGGCACTATCTAGAGTTTTACTAGCATAATGGATAACATTTAGTTTCTTATCAACTCTTTGTCCTAGAACAGCACCAACAGCATAATCACTAGCATCACACATAATTTCAAAAGGCAAGTTCCAATCAGGTGGTTGAACAATAGGTGCGGTAATTAAGGATTTCTTGAGTGTTTCGAAGGCTTCTAAACAATTATCATCAAAAACAAAAGGAATATCCATTTGCAAAAGGTTTGTAAGAGGCCTAGGAATTTTAGAAAAGTCTTTGATAAATCTCCTATAGAAACCAGCATGACCAAGGAAACTACGAATACCTTTGATATCTTTAGGACATGGCATTTTCTCAATTGCATCAACCTTGGCTTTGTCCTCCTCAATACCTCTTTCAGAAATTTTATGGCCCAAAACAATACCTTCATTAACCATAAAGTGGCACTTCTCCCAATTCAAGACAAGATTTGTTTGCTCACATCTCTGCAAAACTCGATCAAGATTGCTTAAACAATCATCAAAAGACTTCCCATAAACAGAAAAGTCATCCATGAAAACCTCAACAATCTTTTCACAAAAATCAGAGAATATAGCAGTCATACATCTTTGAAAGATAGCAGGTGCATTGCATAACCCAAAAGGCATACGTCTATAAGCATAAGTTCCAAAAGGACAAGTAAAAGTGGTCTTTTCTTGATTAGGTTGAGAAACAGGTATTTGTGAAAAGCCAGAATATCCATCAAGGAAGCAAAAATGTGTGTGCTTAGATAATCTTTCTAGCATTTGATCAATAAAAGGCAAAGGATAATGATCTTTTCTAGTTGCTTTGTTTAATTTTCTAAAATCAATTACCATTCTATAGCATGTAACAATTCTTTGTGGAATAAGTTCATTCTTATCATTAGGAACAACAGTAATACCTCCCTTCTTAGGGACACAATGAACAGGACTTACCCATCTACTATCAGCTATAGGATAGATTATACCTGCTTCCAGGAGTTTCAATATTTCCGTCCTTACCACTTCTTTCATCTTCGGATTTAACCGACGTTGGTGATCAACAATGGGTTTAGCATCAGGTTCCATATTAATTTTGTGCTGACATAGAGTGGGACTAATGCCCTTAAGATCATCAAGAGTATGTCCAATAGCATCTCGGTGCTTCCTTAGACCTTTCAATAATCTTTCTTCTTCATGTTCTGAAAGGTTAGCACTAATAATAACAGGATATATCTTCTTCTCATCAAGATAAGCATATTTCATAGTGTCTGGCAATTGTTTTAATTCAAACACAGGATCACCTTTAGGTGGAGGAGGACCTCCTAGAGTTTCAATAGGCAGATTGTGCTTAAGCAGAGGATGTTGTTCAAAGAAAATCTTATCTATTTCATTTCTTTCATGCATATGTAAATCATTTTCATGGTCTAGCAGATATTGTTCTAAAGGATCAGTAGGAGGTACAACAATAGAAGCAAGACCAATAATTTCATCCTTACTAGGCAAATCTTTCTTATGAGGTTTTCTACTAAACTTAGAAAAATTAAACTCATGAGACTCATCACCAAAGCTAACACCGACAGTTTGCTTCTCAAAATCTATTTTAGCATTAACGGTGTTCAAGAAAGGTCTACCAAAGATGATGGGACAAAAGTCATCTTGTGGGGAACCAAGAACAAGAAAATTAGTAGGGTATTTTACTTTCCCACACAAGACTTCAACATCTCTCACAATCCCAAGTGGTGAGATGGTGTCTCTATTAGCAAGTTTAATAGTAACATCTATATCTTCTATCTCAGCGGGTTCTATGTCATTCATAATTTCTTGATATAAGGTAAAAGGAATAGCACTTACGCTAGCACCTATGTCACATAAACCATGATAACAGTCATCTCCTATTTTAACTGAGACAACAGGCATGCCAACAATGGGTCTATGTTTATCTTTCCCATCGGGTTTGGCAATTCTAGCAGCTTCACCAACGAAGTAAATAACATGCCCATCAATATTATCGACCAAGAGATCCTTAACCATTGCAACACTAGGTTCTACCTTGATTTGTTCAGCTGGTTTAGGTGTTCTAATATAACTTTTATTGACCACAGTTGAGACTTTAGCATGTTCCTTCATCCTGACAGGGAAAGGTGGTTTTTCAATATAAGCAGTAGGAACAACTGGGTCAACATTGTAGATAATTGTTTCATCTTTAGCTATTACCGGTTCTTTAATTTCTTCTTTAATAGGTGGGTGATATTTAAACCACTTCTCCTTAGGGAGATCAACATGAGTAGCAAAAGATTCACAAAAGGAGGCTACTATCTCAGAGTCAAGTCCATATTTAGTGCTAAACTTTAGAAAAGCATCGGTATTCATAAAAGATTTAACACAATCAAACTTAAGCTCAATACCTGACTCTTTACCTTCGTCGAGTTCCCAATCTTCAGAGTTGCATTTAATTCTTTATAAAATATCCCACCGGAATTCAATAGTCTTCTTCATAAAGGAACCAGTACAAGAAGTATCGAGCATGGATTGATCATTACGAGAAAGCCGAGCATAAAAATTCTGAATAATAATTTCTCTTCAGAGCTCATGGTTGGGGCATGAATATAACATTGACTTAGGCCTCCCCCAAGCTAGAGCGATAATTTCTCCTTCACGAGGCCAAAAATTATATATATATAATTCCGATCACGATGAACTAGATGCATAGGATAAAATTTTTGATGGAATTCCAATTTCAACCGATTCCAATTCCAAGATCCAATATCATCGCATAGCCTATACCATGTCAATGCTTTTCCCTTCAAAGATAAAGGGAAAACCTTCTTCTTAGCTTCATCTCCGTGTAAACCTGCAAGCTTAAACAATCCACAAATTTCATCCACATATATCAAGTGCATATCAGGATGTTCGGTTCCATCTCCTGCATATGGATTAGCTAGCAGTTGTTCTATCATACCCGAAGGAATTTCATATTCAATATTTTCAGTAGGTGCAGTAGGTTGAGGAGTGACTAATTGTGGTTCCAGTCGAGGTGAAGATACCCCGAACAAACCCCTCAAAGGATTGCTCTCCATAGTAACAAGTGACAATAAATTTCAGCACGTAGTAATAATTTTTCCTTACCAATTTCCACTTACCAATAGAGCTTCACTCCCCGGCAACGGCACCAGAAAAGAGATCTGATGACCCACAAGTATAGGGGATCAATCGTAGTCCTTTCGATAAGTAAGAGTGTTGAACCCAACGAGGAGCAGAAGGAAATGACAAGCGGTTTTCAGCAAGGTAATGTCTGCAAGCACTGAAATTGTAAGTAGCAAGTAGTTTGATAGCAAGATAATTTGTAACGGGCAAGTAGCAATAATAGTAACAAAAGTGCAGCAAGATAGCCCAATCCTTTTGAGGCAAAGGACAGGCCAAAACGGTCTCTTATGATAAGCAAAGTGTTCTTGAGGGTACACGGGAATTTCATCTAGTCACTTTCATCATGTTGGTTTGATTCGTATTCACTACTTTGATAATTTGATATGTGGGTGGATCGGTGCTTAGGTGCTGTTCTTACTTGAACAAACCTCCTACTTATGATTAACCCCCTCGCAAGCATCCGCAACTACGAGAAAAGTATTAAGAATAAATTCTAACCATAGCATTAAACTTTTGGATCCAATCGGTCCCTTACGGAATAGCGCATAAACTAGGGTTTAAGCTTCTGTCACTCTCGCAACCCATCATCTATAACTACTCCACAATGCATTCCCTTAGGCCCAAATATGGTGAAGTGTCATGTAGTCTACGTTCACATGACACCACTAAGGGAATCACAACATACATATCATCAAAATATCGAACAAATATCAAGTTCACATGATTACTTGCAACATGATTTCTCCCGTGACCTCAAGAACAAAAGTAACTACTCACAAATGATAATCATGCTCAAGATCAGAGGGGTATTAAATAGCATAATGGATCTGAACATATAATCTTCCACCAAATAAACCATATAGTAATCAACTACAAGATGTAATCAACACTACTAGTCACCCACAAGTACTAATCTATAGTTTTGGCACAAAGATTGAACACGAGAGATGAACTATGGTTTGAGAAGAGATGGTGCTATTGAAGATGTTGATGGAGATTGCCCTCCCTAAGATGGGAGAGTTGTTGGTGATGATGATGATGATGATTTCCCCCTCCGGGAGGGAAGTTCCCCCGGCGGAATCGCTCCACCAGAGGGCAAAAGTGCTCCTGCCCAAGTTCCGCCTCGAGACGGCGGCGCTTCGTCCCGAAAGTCCTCTCCTGATTTTTTTTTCTAGGTCAAAACGACTTATATACCAGAAGATGGGCACCGGAGGTGGGCTGGGCTGAGCACAACCCGCCAGGGCGCGCCTGGGGGGCCTGGCGCACCCTGGTGTCTTGTGCTCACCAAGTGGCCCCCCTCCGGTAGTTATTTGCTCCAGTATTTCTTATTTATTCCATAAAAAATCCTCGTGAAGTTTCAGCTCATTTGGAGTTGTGCAGAATAGGTAGCCTGACGTAGTTTTTTCAGGTCCAGATTTCCAGCTACCGGAATTCTCCCTCTTTATGTATACCTTGCATATTATGAGAGAAAAGGCATTAGAATTACTCCAAAAAGCATTATTATGCATAAAAACATTATAAATAACAGTAGGTAAACATGAGGCAAAATGGACGTATCAAGTCCGGCGTGCTGACCTCTCTATTAAGCCTAGGTCGGGTTGCGGCATATCGTTTGGCCGAGGCCGGTCATGACCCCGAAAAGTGTGTCCGGCCGGAGTTAATCGAGCGTGGTGGGTAAGTTGGTGCACCCCAGCAGGGAAGAAAACATCTATGCATAGCCGGATCCTCGGTAACGGACGCTCGGAGTTGTATCCCGATTGATACAACTAGAACTGCATACTTGTGATGAGATATGGATAGTATGGCTCTGGGATTGCTTTCTCTCAGGGAGTCGAGAAAGGATCTCTGGCCGAGGTTGATACTTAATACTACTACTACTTTATACTGTGCTACTCTATACTCTTCTAATGCTGCAAGACTGCTGAAGATGCTAGTCTTCGATAGGACTAGGCCTTCCCTCTATTCTGGCATTTCTGCAGCCCAGTCCACATATACAGCCTTTCTTTGATAATGTTGCATATGTAGTGTAGATCCTTGCTTGCTGAGTACTTCGGATGAGTACTCACGGTTGCTTTGCTTCCTCTTTTTCCCCATATCCGTTTGATGCAACCAGCTGATGGAGCCCCAGGGCCAGCGGCCCCCCCCCCCCCCGACGGCTACTACTACTACCCTCCTGGCGAGTCCTACTACGAGGAGCCGTACGACGACCAGGAGTAGGTTCGGAGGGTCCCAGGCAGGAGGCCTGCGCCTTTTCGATCGTAGTGTTTTCTTTTGCCTCGCCTTTTAAAGGCCTATCTGTTTTATCTTTTATATCTGTACTCAGATATCTGATGCTTCCGCTGACGCTTGTATGCGAGCTTATGTATTTGAGCCCTCGAGGCCCCTGGCTTGTAATATAAAGCTTGTATGACTTTATTTATGTTTTAGAGTTGTGTTGTGATATCTTCAAGTGAGTCATTAGGCTTGATCATGTGCATTTGCATGTATGATTAGTGCACGATTAAGCCGAGGGCGTCACAGCGGTGATGTTCATACTGCTTACCACCAACGTCTTATTTTGATTCGGCGGTGTTGTGGGATGAAGCGGCCTAGACCAACCTTACATGTCCACGTACATGAGACCGGTTCCACTGACTGATGCAACTTGTTTTGCATAAGGTGGCTAGCGGGTGTCTGTTTCTCTCACTTTGGTTGAATCGAGTTTGACTACGGCCGACCCTTGCAGAAGGTTAAAACAGCAAACTTGATAATCACCGTTGTGGTTTTGCGTAGGTAAGAACGGTTCTTGCTAGTTACCCATAGCAGCCACGTAAAACTTGCAACAACATAGTAGAAGACGTCTAACTTGTTTTTGTAGGGTATTGTTGTGATGTGATATGGTCAAGGCGTGATGTGATATACGTTGTTGTATGAGATGATCATGTTTTGTAATATCGACAACCGGCAGGAGCCTTAGGGTTGTCTTTTAATTATTGAATGGCATGCATGCCAATCATTAAGCGCCATGTAATTGCTTTACTTTATCGCTATGCGTTAGCAATAGTTGTAGAAGCAATAGTTGGCCAGACAACCCCGACGCAACGATGGAGATCAACGTGTCGCGCCGGTGACGATGGAGATCATGAAGTTGCTTTGGAGATGGAGATCAAAAGCACAAGATAATGATGGCCATATCATGTCACATATTTTGATTGCATGTGATGTTTATCCTTTATGCATCTTATTTTGCTTAGAACGACGGTAGCATTATAAGATGATCCCTTCACTTAATTTCAAGATAAAAGTGTTCTCCCCGAGTATGCACCGTTGCTAATGTTCGCCGTTTCGAAGCACCTCGTGATGATCAGGTGTGATAGACTCTACGTTCATATACAATGGGTGTAAGCCAGTTTTGCACAAGCAGAATACTTGGGTTAAACTTGACGAGCCTAGCATGTACAGACATGGTCTCGGAACACTAGAGGCCGAAAGGTCGAACATGAGTCATATAGTAGATATGATCAACATAAAGATGTTCACCATTGAAGACTACTCCATCTCACATGATGATTGGACATGGTTTAGTTGATTTGGATCATGTATCACTTAGACAACTTGAGGGATGTTGATTTAAGTGGGAGTTCATTAGTAATTTGATTAATTGAACTAAGATTTATCACGAACATAGTCAAAATGTCTTTGCAAATTATGTTGTAGATCAATAGCTCGCGATGTAGCTTCCCCATTTTTGATATGTTCCTAGAGAAAACTAAGTTGAAAGATGATGGTAGCAATAATGCGGACTGGGTCCGTGATCTGAGGATTATCCTCATTGATGCATAGAAGAATTATGTCCTTGATGCACCGCTAGGTGACAGACCTGCTGCAGGAGCTGATGCAGACGTTATGAACGTTTGACAAGCTCGATCTAATGACTACTTGATAGTTTAGTGCGCCATGCTTTACGGCTTAAAATCGGGGCTCCAAAGACGTTTTGAACGCCATGGAACATATGAGATGTTCCAAGAGCTGAAATTGGTATTTTAGGCTCAAGCCCGTGTTGAGAGGTATGAGTCCTCTGACAAGTACTTTGCCTACAAGATGGAGGAGAATAGCTCAGCTAGTGAGCATGTGCTCAGAATGTCTGGGTACTACAATCGCTTGAATCAAGTGGGAGTTAATCTTCCAGATAATATAGTGATTGACAGAGTTCTCCAGTCACTATCACCAAGCTACTAGATCTTCGTGATGAACTATAATATGCAAGGAATGACTAATACGATTTCCGAGCTCTTCGCGATGCTGAAATCGGCGGAGGTAGAAATCGAGAAAGAGCATCAAGTGTTGATGGTTAATAAGACCACCAGTTTTAAGAAAAATGGCAAGGGAAAGAAAGGGAACTTCAAGAAGAACAGCAAGCAAGTTGCTGCTCCCGTGAAGAAGCCCAAAGCTAGACCCAAGCCTGAAACTGAGTGCTTCTACTGCAAAGGAAATGGTCACTGGAAGCGGAACTGCCCCAAATACTTGGCAGATAGAAGGCTGGCAAAGTAGACAAAGGTATATTTGACATACATGTTATTGATGTGTACCTTACTGGTGCTCGTAGTAGCCCCTGGGTATTTGAAACCGGTTCAGTTGCTAAGATTAGAAACTCGAAACAGGAGTTGCAGAATAAACGGAGACTAGTTAAGGGCGAGGTGACGATGTGTGTTGGAAGTGTTTCCAAGATTGATATGATCACCATCGCACACTCTCTCTACCTTCGGGATTAGTGTTGATCCTAAATAAATGTTATTTGGTGTGTGTGTTGAGCATGAACATGATTAGATCGTGTTTATTGCAAATACGGTTATTCATTTAAGTCAGAGAATAATTGTTGTTCTGTTTACATGAATAAAAACTTCTATGGTCATACACCCAATGAAAATGGTTTATTGAATCTATATCGTAGTGATACACATATTCATAATATTGATGCTAAAAGATACAAAGTTGATAATGATAGTGCAACATACTTGTGGCACTGCCATTTAGGTCATATTGGTGTAAAGCGCATGAAGAAACTCCATGCGGGTGGACTTTTGGAATCACTTGATTATGAATCATTTGATACTTGCGAACCATGCCTCATGAGCAAGATGACTAAAACTCCATTCTCCGGAACAATAGAGCGAGCTAATGACTTATTGGAAACAATACATACCGATGTATGTGGTCTGATGAGTGTTGAAGCACGTGGCGGGTATCGTTATTTTCTAACCTTGACAGATGATTTGAGTAGGTATGGGTATATCTACTTGATGAAACACAAGTCTGAAACATTTGAGAAGTTAAAAGAATTTTAGAGTGAAGTGGAGAATCATCGTAACAAGAAAATAAAGTTTCTACGATCTGATCACGGAGGCAAATATTTGAGTTACGAGTTTGGCCTTCATTTAGAACAATGTGGAATAGTTTCACAACTCACGCCACTTGGAACACCACAGCGTAATGGTGTGTCCGAACGTCGTAACCGTACTTTATTAGGTATGGTGCGTTCTATGATGTCTCTTACCGATTTGCCAGTATCGTTTTGGGGTTATGCATTAGAGACAGTCGCATTCACATTAAATAGGGCACCATCTAAATCCGTTGAGACGACACCGTATGAAATATGGTTTGGCAAGAAACCTAAGTGCTGTCGTTTCTTACAGTTTGGGGATGTGACGCTTATGTCAAAAGGCTTTAGCCTGATAAGCTCGAACCCAAAGCGGAGAAGTGCGTCTTCATAGGATACCCGAAAGAAACTATTGGGTATTACCGTCTACCGCAGATCCGAAGGCAAAATCTTTGTTGCTAAGAATGGATCCTTTCTAGAGAAGGAGCTTCTCTCGAAAGAAGTCAGTGGGAGGAAAGTAGAACTTGATGAGGTAGTTCTACCTGCTCTCGAATTGGAAAGTAGTTCATCAGAGAAAATCGTTCCCGTGATGCCTACACCAACCAGAGAGGAAGCAAATGATAATGATCATGAAACTTCAGATCAAGTTACTACTAAACCTCGTAGGTCGACCAGAGCATGTTCCGCACCAGAGTGGTACGGCAATCCTGTCCTGGAAGTCATATTGTTGGACAACAGCGAACCTACGAACTATGGAGAAGCTATGACAAGCCCAGATTCTGACAAATGGCTTGAGGCCATGAAATCTGAGATAGGATCCATGTATGAGAACAAAGTGTGGACTTTGGTGGATTTGCCCGATGATCGGCAAGCCATTGAGAATAAATGCATCTTCAAGAGTAAGATGGACGCTGATGGTAATATCACTGTCAAAGCTCGACTTGTCGCAAAAGGTTTTCGACAAGTTCAAGGGGTTGACTATGATGAGAATTTCTCACTCGTAGCGATGCTTAAGTCTGTCCGAATCATGTTAGCAATTGCCGCATTTTATGATTATGAAATCTGGCAAATGGACGTCAAAACTGCATTCCTTAACGGTTTTCTTAAGGAAGAGTTGTATATGATGCAACCGGAAGGTTTTGTCGATCCTAAAGGTACTAACAAAGTGTGCAAGCTCCAGCGATCCATCTATGGACTGGTGCAAGCATCTCAAAGTTGGAATAAACGCTTTGATGAGGTGATCAAAGCATTTTGTTTTATACAAACTTATGGTGAAGCCTGTATTTACAAGAAAGTGAGTGGGAGCTCTGTAGCATTTTTAATATTATATGTGGATGACATATTGCTGATTGGAAATGATATAGAATTTCTAGATAGCATAAAAGGATACTTGAATAAGAATTTTTCAATGAAAGACCTCGGTGAAGCTACTTACATATTGGGCATCAAGATCTATAGAGATAGATCAAGACGCTTGATAAGACTTTCAATGAGTACATACCATGACAAGATTTTGAAGGAGTTCAAAATGGATCAATCAAAGAAGGAGTTCTTGCCTGTATTGTAAGGTGTGAAGTTGAGTAAAGACTCAAAAGCTTGACCACGGCAGAAGAAAGAGAAAGGACGAAGGTCGTCCCCTTTGCCTTAGCCATAGGCTCTATATGATATGCCATGTGGTGTACCACACCTGCTGTGTGCCTTGCCACGTGTCTGGCAAAGGGGGTACAAGAGTGATCCAGGAGTGGATCACTGGACAACGGTCAAAATTATCCTTAGTAACTAGAGGACCAAGGAAATGTTTCTCGATTATGGAGGTGATAAAGAGTTCGTCGTAAAGGGTTACGTCGATGCAAGCTTTGACACCAATCCGGATAACTCTGAGTAGCAAACCGGATACGTATAATGGAGCAGTCATTTGGAATAGCTCCAAGTGAAGCGTGATAGCAGCATCTACAGTATGACATAAGGATTTGCAAAGTACGCACGGATCTGAATGTTGCAGACTCGTTGACTAAAACCTCTCACACAAGCAACATGATCACACCTTAGAACTGATTGGGTGTTAATCACATGGCGATGTCAACTAGATTATTGACTCTAGTGCAAGTGGGAGAGTGTTGGAAATATGCCCTAGAGGTAATAATAAATTGGTTATTATCATATTTCCTTATTCATGATAAAGGTTTATTATTCATGCTAGAATTGTATTGACCGGAAACTTAAATACATGTGTGGATACATAAACAAATACCGTGTCCCTAGTGAGCCTCTACTAGACTAGCTCGTTGATCAGAGATGGTTAAGGTTTCCTAACCATATACATGAGTTGTCATTTGATAATGGGATCACATCATTAGGAGAATGATGTGATGGACAAGACACAACCGTTAGCATAGCATATGATCGTTCAGTTTATTGCTACTACTTTCTTAATGTCAAATACATGTTTCTTCGACCATGAGATCATGCAACTCCCGGACTCCGAAGGAATGCCTTGTGTGCCATCAAACGTCACAACGTAATTGGGTGATCATAAAGGTGCTCTACAGGTATCTCCGAAGGTGTCTGTTCAGTTGGCATGAATCGAGACTGGGATTTGTCACTCCGTATGACGGAGAGGTATCTTCGGGCCCTCTCGATAATACAACATCACAAGAAGCTTGCAAGCAAAGTGACTAAGGAGTTAGTTACGGGATGATGTATTACGAAACGAGTAAAGAGACTTGTTGGTAACGAGATTGAACTAGGTATGGAGATACCGACAATCGAATCTCGGGCAAGTAACATACTGACAGATAAAGGGAACTACGTATGCTGTCATAAAGGTTCGACCGATAAAGATCTTCATCGAATATGTAGGAACCAATATGGGCATCCAGGTCCCGCTATTGGTTATTGATCGAAGAAGCGTCTCGGTCATGTCTACATCATTCTCGAACCCGTAGGGTCTGCATGCTTAACGTTTGTTGACGATATAGTATTATATGAGTTATGTATGTTGGTGACCGAATGTTGTTTGGAGTTCCGTAGGAGATCACGGAAATGACGAGGATTTCCAGAATAGTCCGGAGGTAAAGATTGATATATGGGATAATAGTGTTTGGTCTCCGGAAGGGTTTCGGAATTCACCGGAAGGGGTTTCGGATGTTTCCCGAAATGTTCGGGTACGAGAACACTTTATTTGGGCCAAGGGGTAAAGCCCACGAGGCTTTAGGAAGGTGCAAAAGGAGTTTTGCGGAAGCCAGGGGGCCAGACGCGAGGACCCTGGCGTCTGGTCCTGGAGTCCGAGAAGGACTCTTGCCTTGTGTGCTAAACCGACTTTGAGGAGGCTCTTTCTCCAAGAAACGACCCCAGGGCTCAACATATAAATAGAGGGGCAGGGCTAGCACCCGGAACACATCAAGATTCACCAAGCCATGTGCCAGCAATCCCGCCCCCTCTAGTTTATCCTCCGTCATAGTTTCTGTAATGCTTGGCGAAGCCCTACGGAGATTGTTCTTCACCACCACCGTCACCATGCCGTCGTGCTGCCGGAACTCATCTACTACTTCGCCCCTCTTGCTGGATCAAGAAGGCGAGGACGTCATCGAGCTGAACATGTGCTGAACGCGTGAGGTGCCGTACATTCGGTACTTGATCGGGACAGATCGTGAAGGTGTACGACTACATCAACCGCATTGATAAATGCTTCTGCTAGCGATCTTCGAGGGTATGAAGATGCTCTCCCCCTCTCATAGGTATGCATCTCCATGGATAGATCTTGCGTGTGGTGTAGAAAAAAATTTGTTTTCCATGCAACGTTCCCCAACGGACCCATTCCCGGCCCATTTTTTAGCCTCATTTGCGTCAGCGCGGACACGAGACGAATGCACGCGGCACCCGCCTAATCCTCCCCCTGGCCCGCTAGTTAATGGCACACTGGCCATCCTCTCCCACCCCATATCTGCAGCAAACCCTCACCCGCCTCCGCCGTGTCGTCGACACCGCCCATTTGCCGGTGCCTCTGCCAGCAGCCGGTGCCGACACACCTCCCCCCAATTTCGCCACCTCGCCGCCACCGCCATCTCGCCGCCGGGGCACTGAAGCTTCCCTCCACACCTCTCGACGCCGCCGCGAGCCGAAAGCCGCCTTGCCGCCCCCAGCCAGCTTCTTCGTCCTGACGCCGGCACGCTCGTCGGACTCCGGCACGCTGGTCGGACATCTCAAGCCCATCCACCTGGTCCAAGGGAGGCGTGCGTCTCTTCATCGGCCAGCTCCTTCGTCGACGCCCGCAAGCTGTTCGACAGTTTGCCAAGGTACAAAATGGACTCCGCCGATGAGTTATTTTTCCACAATTTCCTTTGCGACTCCGACGATTCCTCGTCCGATGATGAGGAGGAGATCTTCGCTGCCGTGTTGGTCCATCACCACCTTAATAGCCAGTGGCCTATGTTCCGTGGCTCGATCCCGGGACACCTTCCGCCGTTGAATCGCAATCGAGAGAGCGGTCATTTCCTTCTTTGGAAGGACTACTTTGACACAACCAACCCGCTGTTCAAACATCAGAAATTCCGGCGGCGTTTCCATATGGCTAGGCATGTTTTCAACTGTATTAGAGAGGGGGTGGTCGGATACGATAAATATTTTGAGTGCAAAGAGGACGCCCTTGGAAAGATTGGCTTCTCATCTTATCAGAAATGCACTGCAGCCATCCGGATGTTTGCATACGGAGTGCCCGGTGATCTCATTGATGAGTACATCCGTATGAGCGAGTCTACATGTTTGAGTGCATCTAGTGCCACCCCTAGTTGGTTTTGGAGTATTGATGACAAACGTGGTTGAGGGACTAATGTGTTTGTGAGAATTGCAGGATAACACAGGTAAAAGTCCTTTATTGATTCAGTTTACCTACTAGAGATGACCCCTAAAAATGTATGAAGACAATGGTGGTTCGTGAAGACATTCACGTCGAAGATAATGACGCGTGAAGACATTCACTTGAAGACTATGGAGTGCGAAGACATAGTTTCTTTCGTAGTTTCATTTCTTCTTTCTTGAGTCATAGGAACCACCGAACTGTTAAGTGGGGTCTGATACGTCCATTTTGCATCATGTTTTCCTACTATTATTTATAATGTTTTTATGCATAATAATGCTTTTTGGAGTAATTCTAATTCCTTTTCTCTCATAATATGCAAGGTTCACACAAAGAGGGAGAATTCCAGCAGCTGGAAATCTGGACCTGAAAAAGCTACGTCAGGCTACCTATTCTGCACAACTCCAAATGAGCTGAAACTTCATGAGTAATTTTTATGTAATAAATAACAAATACAGGAGCAAATAACTACCGGAGGGGGGCCACCTGGTGAGCACAAGACACCATGGCGCGCCAGGCCCCCCAGGCGCGCCCTGGTGGGTTGTGCTCAGCCCAGCCCACCTCCGGTGCCCATCTTCTGGTATATAAGTCATTTTGACCTAGAAAAAATGAGGAGAGGACTTTTGGGATGGAGCGCCACCGTCTCGAGGCGGAACTTGGGCAGGAGCACTTTTGCCCTCCGGCGGAGCTATTCCACCGTGGGAACTTCCCTCCCGGAGGGGGAAATCATCGTCATCATCATCACCAACAACTCTCCCATCTTGGGGAGAGCAATCTCCATCAACATCTTTAACAGCACCATCTCCTCTCAAACCCTAGTTCATCTCTCATGTTCAATCTTTGTACCGGAACTATAGATTGGTACTTGTAGGTGACTAGTAGTGTTGATTACATCTTGTAGTTGATTACTATATGGTTTATTTGGTGGAAGATTATATGTTCAGATTCATTATGCTATTTAATACCCCTCTGATCTTGAGCATGATTATTATTTGTGAGTAGTTATTTTTGTTCTTGAGGTCACGGGAGAAATCATGTTGCAAGTAATCATGTGAACTTGATATGTGGTCGATATTTTGATGATATGTATGTTGTGATTCCCTTAGTGGTGTCATGTGAACGTCGACTACATGACACTTCACCATATTTGGGCCTAAGGGAATGCATTGTGGAGTAGTTATTAGATGATGGGTTGCGAGAGTGACAGAAGCGTAAACCCTAGTTTATGCGCTATTCCATAAGGGACCGATTGGATCCAAAAGTTTAATGCTATGGTTAGAATTTATTCTTAATACTTTTCTCGTAGTTGCGGATGCTTGCGAGGGGGTTAATCATAAGTAGGAGGTTTGTTCAAGTAAGAACAGTACCTAAGCACCGATCCACCGACATATCAAATTATCAAAGTAGTGAACACAAATCAAGCCAACATGATGAAAGTGACTAGATGAAATTCCCGTGTACCCTCAAGAACAATTTGCTTATCATAAGAGACCATTTTGGCCTGTCCTTTGCCTCAAAAGGATTGGGCTACCTTGCTGCACTTTTGTTACTATTATTGCTACTTGCCCGTTACAAATTATCTTGCTATCAAACTACTTGCTACTTATAATTTCAGTGCTTGCAGACATTACCTTGCTGAAAACCGCTTGTCATTTCCTTCTGCTCCTCATTGGGTTCGACACTCTTACTTATCGAAAAGACTACGATTGATCCCCTATACTTGTGGGTCATCAAGGCACTTTTCTGGCGCCGTTGCCGGGGAGTGAAGCGCTCTTGGTAAGTGGAAATCGGTAAGGAAAAATTATTACTACGTGCTGAAATTTACTGTCACTTGTTACTATGGAGAACAATCCTTTGAGGGGTTTGTTCAGGGTATCTTCACCTCGACTGGAACCACAATTAGTCACCCCTCAACCTACTGCACCTACTGAAAATATTGAATATGAAATTCCTTTGGGTATGATAGAACAACTGCTAGCTAATCCTTATGCAGGAGATGGAACCGAACATCCCGATATGCACTTGATATATGTGGATGAAATTTGTGGATTGTTTAAGCTTGCAGGTTTACTCGGAGATGAAGCTAAGAAGAAGGTTTTCCCTTTATCTTTGAAGGGAAAGGCATTGACATGGTATAGGCTATGCGATGATATTGGATCTTGGAATTGGAATCGATTGAAATTGGAGTTCCACCAAAAAAATTATCCTATGCATCTAGTTCATCTTGATCGGAATTATATATATAATTTTTGGCCTCGTGAAGGAGAAAGTATCACTCTAGCTTGGGGGAGGCTTAAGTCAATGTTATATTCATGCCCCAATCATGAGCTCTCAAGAGAAATTATTATTCAGAACTTTTATGCTCGGCTTTCTCATAATGATCGATCCATGCTCAATACTTCTTGTACTGGTTCCTTTAGGAAGAAGACTATTGAATTCCGGTGGGATCTTTTAGAAAGAATTAAACGCAACTCTGAAGATTGGGAACTCGGCGAAGGTAAAGAGTCAGGTATTAAGCTTAAGTTTGATTGTGTTAAATCTCTTATGAATACCGATGCTTTTCAAAAGTTCAGCACTAAATATGGACTTGACTCTGAGATAGTAGCCTCCTTTTGTGAATCTTTTGCTACTCATGTTGATCTCCCTAAGGAGAAGTGGTTTAAATATCACCCACCTATTAAAGAAGAAATTAAAGAACCGGTAATAGCTAAAGATGAAACTATTATTTATAATGTTGATCCAGTTGTTCCTACTGCTTATATTGAAAAACCACCTTTCCCTGTTAGGATGAAGGAACATGCTAAAGTTTCAACTATGGTCAATAAAAGTTATATTAGAACACCTAAACCAGCTGACAAAATCAAGGTAGAACCTAGTGTTGCTATGGTTAAGGATCTCCTAGCCAATAATATTGATGGGCATGTTATTTACTTCTGTGATGAAGCTGCTAGAATCGCCAAACCCGATGAAAAAGATAAACATAGACCTGTTGTTGGCATGCCTGTTGTCTCAGTTAAAATAGGAGATCACTGTTATCATGGTTTATGTGACATAGGTGCTAGCGTGAGTGCTATTCCTTTTACCTTATATCAAGAAATTATGAATGACATAGCACCTGCTGAAATAGAAGACATAGATGTTACTATTAAACTTGCTAATAGAGACACCATCACACCACTTGGGATTGTTAGAGATGTTGAAGTCTTGTGTGGGAAAATAAAATATCCTACTGATTTTCTAGTTCTTGGTTCCCCACAAGATGACTTTTGTCCCATTATCTTTGGTAGACCTTTCTTGAACACCGTTAACGGTAAAATAGATTGTGAGAAACAAACTGTCGGTGTTAGTTTTGGTGATGAGTCTCATGAGTTTAATTTTTCCAAGTTTAGTAGAAAACTGCATTAAAAAGAATTGCCTAGTAAGGATGAGATTATTGGTCTTGCTTCTATTGCTGTACCTCCTACTGATCCTTTAGAACAATATCTGCTAGACCATGAAAATGATTTGCATATGCATGAAAGAAATGAAATAGATAAGATTTTCTTCGAACAACAACCTCTGCTTAAGCACAATTTGCCTATTGAAACTTTAGGAGGTCCTCCTCCACCCAAAGGTGATCCTGTGTTTGAATTAAAACAATTGCCAGACACTTTGAAATATGCTTATCTTGATGAGAAGAAGATATATCTTGTTATTATTAGTGCTAACATTTCAGAACATGAAGAAGAAAGATTATTGAAAGTTCTAAGGAAGCACTGAGCTGCTATTGGATATACTCTTGATGATCTTAAGGGCATTAGTCCCACTCTATGTCAACACAAGATTAATATGGAACCTGATGCTAAACCCGTTGTTGGTCACCAACGTCGGTTAAATCCGGAGATGAAAGAAGTGTTAAGAACGGAAATACTAAAACTTCTGGAAGCAGGTATAATCTATCCTATAGCTGATAGTAGATGGGTAAGTCTTGTTCATTGTGTCCCTAAGAAAGGAGGTATCACTGTTATTCCTAATGATAAGAATGAACTTATTCCACAAAGAATTGTTACATGCTATAGAATGGTAATTGATTTTAGAAAATTAAACAAAGCAACTAGAAAAGATCATTACCCTCTGCCTTTTATTGATCAAATGCTAGAAAGATTATCTAAGCACACACATTTTTGCTTCCTTGATGTAAATTCTGGTTTTTCACAAATACCTGTTTCTCAACCTGGTCAAGAAAAGACAACTTTTACTTGTCCTTTTGGAACTTATGCTTATAGACGTATGCCTTTTGGTTTATGCAACGCACCTGCTACCTTTCAAAGATGTATGGCTGCTATATTCTATGACTTTTGTGAAAAGATTGTTGAGGTCTTCATGGATGACTTTCCTGTTTATGGGAAGTCTTTTGATGATTGCTTAAGCAATCTTGATCGAGTTTTGCAGAGATGTGAGCAAACAAATCTTGTCTTGAATTGGGAGAAGTACCACTTTATGGTTAACGAAGGTATTGTTTTGGGCCATAAAATTTCTGAAAGAGGTATTGAGGTGGACAAAGCCAAGGTTGATGCAATTGAGAAAATGCCATGTCCTAAAGATAGCAAAGGTGTTCGTAGTTTCCTTGGTCATGCTGGTTTCTATAGGAGATTTATCAAAGACTTTTCTAAAATTTCTAGGCCTCTTACAAATATTTTGCAAAAGGATATCCCTTTTATTTTTTATGATGATTGTTTAGAAGCCTTTGAAACACTCAAGAAAGCCTTAATTTCTACACCTATTGTTCAACCACCTGATTGGAACTTGCCTTTTGAAATTATGTGTGATGCTAGTGATTATGTTGTTGGTGCTGTTCAAGGACAAAGAGTTGATAAGAAACTAAATGTTATTCATTATGCTAGTAAAACTCTAGACAGTGCACAAAGAAATTATGCTACTACTAAAAAAGAATTTCTAGCAGTGGTGTTTGCTTGTGATAAATTCAGATCCTATATTGTACATTCAAAAGTAATTGTTCACACCGATCATGCTGCTATAAAATATCTGATGGAAAATAAAGATGCTAAACCTAGACTCATTAGGTGGGTTCTCTTGCTACAAGAATTTGACTTACATATCACTGATAGAAGGGGAGCTGAGAACCCCGTGGCTGATAACTTGTCTAGGCTTGAAAATATTCTTGATGACCCACAACCTATAGCTTTCCTGATGAGTAGTTAGCTACAATAAATGTTTCTCATAACACTCCTTGGTATGCTGATTATGCTAATTACATTGTTGTTAAATATATACCACCTAGTTTCACATACCAACAAAAGAAAAAATTCTTCTATGATTTAAGACATTACTTTTGGGATGACCCACATCTTTATAAAGAAGGAGTAGATGGTATTATTAGATGTTGTGTACCTGAGCATGAACAGGGTCAAATCCTACAGAAATGTCACTCCGAAGCTTATGGAGGACATCATGCGGGAGATAGAACTGCTCACAAGGTATTGCAATCTGTGTTTTATTGGCCTACTCTCTTCAAGGATGCTCGTAAGTTTGTTTTATCTTGTGATGAATGTCAAAGAATAGTAATATCGGTAAGCGTCAAGAAATGCCTATGAATTATTCACTTGCTGTTGAACCATTTGATGTTTGGGGATTTGATTACATGGGACCTTTTCCTTCCTCTAATGGGTATACTCATATTTTGGTTGTTGTTGACTATGTTACTAAGTGGGTAGAAGCTATTCCAACTAGTAGTGCTGATCACAACACCTCTATTAAAATGCTTAAAGAAGTTATTTTCCCAAGGTTTGGAGTCCCAAGATATTTAATGACTGATGGTGGTTCACACTTTATTCATGGTGCTTTCCATAAAATGCTTGCCAAGTATGATGTTAACCATAGAATTGCATCACCCTATCATCCTCAGTCTAGTGGTCAAGTTGAACTTAGCAATAGAGAAATAAAATTAATTTTACAAAAGACTGTCAATAGGTCCCGGAAGAATTGGTCTAAGAAATTAGATGATGCACTTTGGGCCTATAGAACAGCATATAAAAATCCTATGGGTATGTCTCCTTATAAAATGGTTTATGGAAAAGCTTGTCATTTGCCTCTTGAGTTAGAACATAAAGCTTATTGGGGAATTAAAGAACTCAACTATGATTTCAAACTTGCTGGCAAGAAGAGGTTATTTGATATTAGCTCATTAGATGAATGGAGAACCCAAGCTTATGAAAATGCCAAGTTATTTAAAGAAAAAGTTAAAAGATGGCATGATAAAAGAATCCAAAAGCATGAGTTCAAGGTTGGAGAATATGTTCTTTTGTACAACTCTCATTTCAGATTCTTTGCAGGAAAACTCCTCTCCAAATGGGAAGGACCCTATGTTATCGAGGAGGTTTATCAATCTGGAGCTATCAAAATAAATAATGCCGAAGGAACTAACCCAAAGGTTGTTAATGGGCAACGAATAAAACATTATATTTCAGGTACGCCCATTAATGTTGAAAGCAATATTATCCAAACTATGACACCGGAAGAACACATAAAAGAAACCTTCCGGAACACTCCAGAATCATGAAAAAAGAGGAGGTACATGATACGGTAAGTAAACGGACTCCGAAAAATCTGCAAAAATATTTTCTGTCCATTTTGGAATATAACAAAAATTAGGAAAATAAGAAACAACCAGGAAGCCACCCCTGGTGGGCACAAGACACCAGGGCGTGCCTGGCTTGCCAGGCGCGCCCAGGTGGGTTGTGCCCACCTCGGGTACCTTCCGGACTCTGTTTTTCTTCCGTTTGCTTGTTTCCCAAGATAAAAATCTTTATATACCCCCCGAACCTATTGAACTCCGTATCGTGGAGAAATCTCCTGTTTTCTTTTCTTGCTGTTTTCTGTCAGATCTGTTAAGCCAGGCATCATGTCTTCCCCCTCTTCCAACAATGGAGAAGACGATGCAGGGTTGCTGCGGGAGGAGCTAGAGGTAGAGGGAGTTCAGGAAGTTGCCATGGAGGAAGATGAAGGGAATTCCCTTGGAGTTTACCCTCCGGCTTCCGAGAGAGGCACACTAGCTGGTATCTCTACTCGTCCTAATCCTCGTCAAGCAATGAGATCATCAAACAATCAAGAGAGCTCTGAACTGCAAGAAGAACTCCCTCCCAGGAGGCCTTTACACAGGTTACATCGTAACAATTTTCACAATTTAATTCACAATTATGGGTTCGAAAACACTTCCCGTGTGCACATACCGTCCAACTGGGACATATCTCGTCCAAGAGAAGGTGATGCAGGAACAAGTTCTTGGGGACCGGAGAATAAACATATTATGGTTGAAGTGGAGAAAAACACTGAGTTGCTTCGTAAAGCCCTCCATGAGATTCAAGGCTTGAAGGATGCACTCATGGATACATTGGGAGTTATTTCATCACCACCTCCTTCTTCATCACCAAAAGAAAATTGAGTATCGGGTATGGGCACTCCCCTTGGCTTATGCCAAGCTTGGAGGAGGAGCCCCGGTATCGTATCACCTCCACTATCTTTTGCCTTTACTTTTCTTAGTTCGATCCATAGTTATCTTTTGCTTTAGATGAATAAAAGTTTAGTTCGATCCTTTATTTTTGAGAGTTTTCTTAGTGATCTATCCTTGTAATCGTGTGCGAGATATATAATAAAGTTTAGTTTGAGTTTTGCTTTCTTTACTTTCATGTTTCAATAAAAAGAAAGGAAATAAATGAAAAAGACCATATGCTAATCTTATGGTAAGTAATGACACCACATAAAGAAAAGTATAAGTAGAAAATTTTATTGGAGATTGACAAACATAGCATTGGTCAATGATGCAATTCATGAAAGAATAAGGGAAGAGAAGATTCACATGCAAATATACTATCTTGGAAATCTTTTGTGATTGTGAGCCCCCATCAAAATATTATATGCCAAAATTGTTGACGTTGTACAAGGAAGACAACGTAATGATTTATGTTTGCGCATATTCACATAGAAGTTATATTGTCATAGATCCTTTAACATGTGGTGCTTGCCCCCTATCTTTGCTAGCCAAAAATTCTGCACCAAGTAGAGATACTACTTGTGCATCCAAAAACCCTTAAACCCAAATCTTGTTTTGAGAGTCCACCATACCTACCTATGGATTGAGTAAGATCTTTCAAGTAAGTTGTCATCGGTGCAATAAGGCAATAAAAATTGCTTCTAAAAGTGTTAGATCATTTAGTGTAAGAGAAAATTGAGCGTTGTACAAACTTGTTATGTCAAAGAATAAAAGCAACAGACTGCATAATAAAGGTTGCTATCATAAGGGGAAATATAACGTGACATTCTTTTGCACTAAAGGATTGAGCATACAAATAAAAAGCGCATAGCAACCTCTGCTTCCCTCTGCGAAGGGCCTATCTTTTACTTTTATGTATTTACTTTTTATGCAAGAGTCAAAGTTCTCCTCTCTATTCCTTTTTTTTCTCTTTTGGCAAGCATCATGTGGTGAGGAATGATCTAGGCACATATATCCAGTTGAATATGGGTAGCATGAGTTATTATTGTTGACATCACCCTTGAGGTGAATACGTTGGGAGGCGAAACTATATTCCCCTATCTTTCTATGTGTCCTGTTGAAATGTTTTGCTCATGTGTATGCGGTGAGTGTTAGCAATCATAGAACTTTTATCATAGACTATATGATGGTTGAGTATGTGGACTTGCCTAAAGGCTCCAATACGTGACCCTTCCTGAAAAGATGATGAATTGTAGTTGCAAAGTTGACTAAGAACATAGTTTGTTGGTTTTCAATAGAGTTTATGCTTTATACTTTGATGCTGTGATGAATTGTTACTTATTCATGAGAAGTCTATGATAAAAGTTCTATGATAAAGTTTTATGTTAAAGTTTGTCGCTTTTATACTAATTTACATGATGCTTCTATGTCCGTATTTTGTTTTTATTGACACCTCTCTCTCTAAGCATGTGGACATGTTTTTCGATTTCGGCTTTCGCTTGAGGACAAGCGAGGTCTAAGCTTGGGGGAGTTGATACGTCCATTTTGCATCATGTTTTCCTACTGTTATTTATAATGTTTTTATGCATAATACTGCTTTTTGGAGTGATTCTAATGCCTTTTCTCTCATAATATGCAAGGTTCACACAAAGAGGGAGAATTCCGGCAACTGGAAATCTGGACCTGAAAAAGCTACGTCAGGCTACCTATTCTGCACAACTCCAAATGAGCTAAAACTTCACGAGGAATTTTTATGGAATAAATAAGAAATACTGGAGCAAATAACTACCGGAGGGGGGCCACTTGGTGAGCACAAGACACCAGGGCGCGCCCACCTCCGGTGCCCATCTTCTGGTATATAAGTCATTTTAACCTAGAAAAAATGAGGAGAGGACTTTCGGGATGGAGCGCCGCCGTCTCGAGGCGGAACTTGGGCAGGAGCACTTTTGCCCTCCGGCGGAGCGATTCCACCAGGGGAACTTCCCTCCCGGAGGGGGAAATCATCATCATCATCATCACCAACAACTCTCCCATCTTGGGGAGAGCAATCTCCATCAACATCTTCAACAGCACCATCTCCTCTCAAACCCTAGTTCATCTCTCGTATTCAATCTTTGTACCGGAACTATAGATTGGTACTTGTAGGTGACTAGTAGTGTTGATTACATCTTGTAGTTGATTACTATATGGTTTATTTGGTGGAAGATTATATGTTCATATTCATTATGCTATTTAATACCCCTCTGATCTTGAGCATGATTATTATTTGTGAGTAGTTACTTTTGTTCTTGAGGTCACGAGAGAAATCATGTTGCAAGTAATCATGTGAACTTGATATGTGTTCGATATTTTGATGATATGTATGTTGTGATTCCCTTAGTGGTGTCATGTGAACATCGACTACATGACACTTCACCATATTTGGGCCTAAGGGAATGCATTGTGGAGTAGTTATTAGATGATGGGTTGCGAGAGTGACAGAAGCTTAAACCCTAGTTTATGCGCTATTCCGTAAGGGACCGATTGGATCCAAAAGTTTAATGCTATGGTTAGAATTTATTCTTAATACTTTTCTCATAGTTGCGGATGCTTGCGAGGGGGTTAATCATAAGTAGGAGGTTTGTTCAAGTAAGAACAGCACCTAAGCACCGATCCACCCACATATCAAATTATCAAAGTAGTGAACACAAATCAAGCCAACATGATGAAAGTGACTAGATGAAATTCCCGTGTACCCTCAAGAACACTTTGCTTATCATAACAGACTGTTTTGGCCTGTCCTTTGCCTCAAAAGGATTGGGCTACCTTGCTGCACTTTTGTTACTATTATTGCTACTTGCCCGTTACAAATTATCTTGCTATCAAACTACTTGCTACTTATAATTTCAGTGCTTGTAGACATTACCTTGCTGAAAACCGCTTGTCATTTCCTTCTGCTCCTCGTTGGGTTCGACACTCTTACTTATCGAAAGGACTACGATTGATCCCCTATACTTGTGGGTCATCAGGGTCCAAGTGAACAAAGTCAGAGAACTGATGTGAGCTCAACCAAAATCCTATGTCTTCGAGTGAAGACAATGAGAGAAAATCGATCTTATCCAGAGTTGGATGAGTCAGCTTTGCTTGTAGCCCAAGTCAAGCTGCCGCGTGTGTTTGAAATCCGACCGTTGGACATGTGTCGGTTCCTTAGTGACCCAGGGTCATTTCGGACATATCATGTCGGGTTGCCTCCTGGCTATAAATAGCCCACCCCCACACCATAAATTGGTGGCTGCTCAGAGTTAGTGCACGGCTTTTGTCGTTTGAGAGCAACCCACCTCCGAAGCCTTTGAGAGAGAATCCTTGCGAGGACAAAACCCAGAACACCCAAAGCCCAAAGAGTGTTGGCATCACTGAAGTCTTTTTGTCCACATGATCTGAAGACTTATTACACTTGAGGACTGTGTATCCTCCAGCCGGTTAGGCGTCACGTTCTGAGGATCCAAGAGTCATTGTGGATCGCCGGTGAACGGAGTCTATGAAGGTTTGGAAGTCTACCTTGAAGACTTACCTGAGTGATTTGGCGAGGACTAAGTGTCCTTAGCTCAAGGGGAATAAGGTGAAGACGTGGTCTTCTGAGTTCAATCTCAGCCTCCCTAACCAGACGTACAGTTGTCACAGCAACTGGAACTGGTCTACCAAATCCTTGTCTTCATCAAGCAACTAGTTCTATCCCCTATCTCCTTTACATTTCAGTTTGTCTTCGTGAAGTCATTGCTTGCTTGTCTGATCTATTTGACTTCATTGTGTGAAGACCTTCACGTGTTTGGCTTCATACTGTCTTCCCATTCCGATCTGCTCTACCTAGCTGTTATTAGTCTTCGTGCTTTTTTTGACCAGTTAAACAGTAGGAAAGGCTCCTACTACATTTTTGTATTTCTTATACAACCAAAGGTGTTACATTTGTATTTACAACAGAGGTCAACCTCTCCTGGTTAGAGAGAGGGGGATTAGCCGAGAGCTATACAATGGAGTTTACAAGAGTTGTGATAATTTGTTTTTTCTGCCCAGTGGCTCTATGACACAGGTTACCCAAATCCGTTTTGAGTCTTCTCTTCCAGGAGGCTACTGTGGGAGGGATTCCTCTAAATAATTTATCATTTCTTTCTTTCCATATCCCCCACGCTGCTGTCAGAAAGATGTCCATGAACATTCCCCCATCGTACCTTTGCTTCGCAACTTCCAGGAGCTCCAGGCGCCCACTGTGAGTAGACCAGGTGATGCCCAAGGTTCCCCAGCAGTTCTTACCGAACGTGCAGTGAAAAATAAGTGTCCCATAGTTTCTTCAGCCTGGGTTGCGCACAGAAGGCATTTAAAGTTCTTCCCAATGTGATAGTGTCTCCTTTTTAACATGTTTCTTGTGTTGAGTCTATCTGAAAGAAGGAACCAACCAAAGACCTTAAGCTTGGGAGTGCTGGTAGTTTTCCATAGCCAACGGAACGCTTGATGTGTCTGTATTTCTCTGAAGAAGTATGCATAGTATGCCTTGGTCTTGAACTCACTACTCCCCCAAACATACGACCATATATCATGGCCCTGACCTGAGATATCAGTGTCTAATGTTGCCGTTTGCATCTGTCTCACTTTGTCATTGGCATTGGTGGATAATGGCAGTTGAAACACTACACTCAAGTCAGTGATTTGCAGGAAATTTTGGACCGAAATATCTTCTGCAGTTGTGTAAGAATATGCTCTGGGGAAAGTTTTCGAAAGTATAGATTGATTCCAAGAGTCTTTCCAGAATAGGGCCGTGTCACCTCGACAGATTTTGATCGTGGATATCCCTCGGAAGACAGGGCTGAGCTGCATGATATCACGCCACCAAAACGATCCACACGGGTCTGAAGCATGGGGAATAGTGTTATTATAATATGTGTTCCAGATCAGGTTTACCCAAGGGACGTCGTGGCGGTTGTAGAACTTGTGTAGGGATTTTAGCAACATTGCATCATTTTGTACTCGCAGGTTAAGCACACCAAGCCCACCGTGCTTTTTTGGGCGGCAGATCATGTCCCACGCGGCAAGTGAGTTTCTTTTGACCCCATCTTCTGTTTGCTTTCTCCATAGACAGGTGCGTCTGATCTTGTCCAGTTGTTCAACAATCTTGGGGTGTAGTCTGATCGTCCCCATTGTGAAGGTAACTAGCGATGTAACGATCGAGTTAATCAGCGCCGCTTGCCAGCGTGAGACATCAACAACATCGCAGCTGTGATTTTGCGTTCTGCTCTGCATACCATGGGCGTTAGGTCTTGTATTGATGGCTTAGTGGTACCCAGTGGCAATCCAAGATACGTAAACAGCATGGTTGCCATAGAGCAGCCAAAAATGGATGCAATGTTTTGGCAGAGGTCTGACGCCGTATTGATCAGCACAATCGTGGATTTCTGAAAGTTGATGCGGAGGCCTATGGATTCAGCATAATTGGTGAGGATGTTCTTCATTATCTGGGCTTGAGTCACACAGGCGGGCATGATTATGAGCGTGTCATCGGCGTATTGGATTACCGGGAAGTCTTCTTGATTGCCATCACTAATTGGGTGTCTTAGCACTTGTTTCCTCATAGCATCATTGATGACCACTTGTAGTAATTCCGTAGCAAGAACAAAAATGAGGGGAGGGAGTGGGTCCCCTTGTCGCACTCCACATTTACATGGGAATTGTCGTCCCGGAACTCCATTGAGAAGCACTGAAGATTTACCAGAGCTGAAGATGCATTCAATCCAATTAATCCACTTAGTGTTGAAGCCCATTTGTTTCATAATTCTTATCATGGCCTCATGTTCTATGGTGTCGAAGGCCTTAGCAAAATCTAGCTTGAGTATAATGATGTCTTTTTTGGAGGCCTGGCACTGGTGAATAAACTCGAAGGCCCAACCTAGACAGTCATGAATAGACCTCCCTTTTATGAGCCCATATTGGTTTTTGTGAACCAGATGAGTAATGACTCGTTGTAGTCGATTAGCCAGAATTTTGGTAATGATCTTCAGGCAACCGTTAAGCAAGGTGATTGGACGATAGTCATTCACTGTTTCTGGAGAGTTTGTTTTAGGGATCAGGGTGATATGTCCATAATTCAAACTTTCAATATTTAGGGAGCCATCGTAGAATTCCGAGCATAGCCGATAGAAGTCGGTTTTGATAATTGGCCAGCAAGCTTTCAGAAATGCCCCACTAAATCCATCTGGGTCTGGCGCTTTGTCAGGAGGCATATTTTTTACCATTGAGTCAATTTCTTCATGTGTGAATGGAACAGTAAGCTGGTCAAGGTCTGGATCATGGTTTATTGGATCATCGAGAGCAAACCTCATATCTTGCGGGTTTGATTTACCAAGACGGTCTCGAAAGGAATTGAACAAGATGGATTCTTTCCCCACATGATCATCCACAACAGTGTCATCTGTGGTTTTGATGCTGGCTATGTAGTTTTTTCTGTACCTTTCTGTTGCTGCAGCTTGAAAGAATTTAGTGTTTTCGTCCCCGAATTTAATCCATCTGATAGTACATCGCTTTTTCCAGTATTCTTTCTGATAGGTGAGAAGCCTTAATAAATGTTTCTTTAGGATCGCTCTGAAGTTGGATTCAGGTGTTGTCAGGGGTCTTTTGTCTTCTATGGTGTCCATCTCCAATATGGCTTTATTTGTATTCTCAATGGCAATAGTTAATCATGAGATCTTTTTGCTCCACTTACTGAGGGCTTGTCTGACTGCTTTGAGTTTTTGACATAGGGTAGAAGCTGCATTGTGATCTTTTCTAAATTTGATGGGCCTGGCCCAAGCAGCCTTAACCACATCCATGAAGCCTAGGTAAGCAATCCAGTAGTGCTCAAAACAAAACATTTTTCTCTTGGGAATCTTGGTCTGTATAATGACATTGCAAGGTATATGGTCGGATATTGGGCGTCCCAAGGGTTTAACCATAGTGTTGGGGTAGGTAAGTGTCCGGTTCAGTGTGGTAAAGAACCAATCTAGTTGTTCTAAAAGGGGGTCTTGCTGCATATTGCTCCACGTGTACGATCTCCCTTTTATGGGTAGTTCAACCAGTTCTTGGGTTCTAATGAAGTCATTGAAAGTGAACATGTCTTGTACACCCCCTGGTTTATTACGGTTCTCTGGTGATCTGATGTAGTTAAAATCTCCCAAAAGGAGCCAGTTTTCATCAGAAGGGAGGGCTAGGTCAAAAAGCCATTCAGTGTAAGTTGCCATTCTATCCCCTTGGCATGGTCCATAGATGTTAATCAATCCCCATTTATCTAAAGATTGCTTGGAGGTAAATTGGATGCCCAAAGCAAACGGTTCCGAGAAAATTACGTCCCAGAAAAAATATTGCTATTCCAAATCGTAAGTATCCCCCAGAGGCCCCTTGCGATGGAATATAAGCAAATCAATCAAAGCGCTTCTGACACAAAGATTTAAGCATAGATAAATCAAAAGATGACATTTTTGTCTCTTGCAAGCATATAATAGCGTAGCCACTCATCGCAATCGCATTTGGTAGAGCTAGTTGTTTGTCTGGAGCATTAAGTCCCCGTACGTTCCAGCAAAGAACATTCCAAGTGCTCAAAAGTACCATTATTAGCTAATACGAAAGCAAGGAAATTAAGTAGAAGACGCGGACGGTCCCCCTGGTTCCTTGTTGAGAGCGTCGGCCGAGTGCTCCTCTTCAGGTAAAGCACAAAGCTGAACACCAACAGTCTGCATTACCTGGACTGAGGTCGGTGGAGGAATCGTATCATCCGCTTCAGTACCACCATTGATCTGTAGAGGGGCATTTGATTTCAGAGCTGAGGGAATCACCCTGGCCTTCACCTTGGATTTATAAGCACGGTTGTCAGACGGTTGAGGAACCTTGAAGCCATCATATTTGTTTGACTTGGTACTGTGTCGTAGGTTGGAGCAATCAACAAGGACTGGCATTTTTTTCCTTTGCGCTGAGTCAATCCATGAGAAGAACCGGGAGCAGTACCGTCCTGGCTAGGCATTGTAAGAACAGAGGAGCTGTCAGTGTTGCCATTGGGACCAGAAGATTCAACAATATGCATCGGGAGCTCATCAAGAGAGGCTAGCAGAGCAGTTTCCATGATGTTTGTATCCCTTGGTACAATCTGAAAGTTCTGAATGTTGTTGTCTTCTTCAGTATTGTCAAGTGCAGTGTCAACTAGTTCGATCTGATTGGTAACAATGTGAGTTGATGCAGAGGCAGTGAGTTGTTGTGGCTAAGAGGAATCAATTGCCATGTCCGCAACTTCCTCAATAACAACAGAGAACCAGTCAAAGCACCTGGGTTGGCAATCTGATCAAACTGCATACCTGTATCAGTTTGGGTTATGAGGACAGTAACTTGGAGATGTTCATGCATCATGCCATAGCCTCCATTCCAAGGTCCAACAGTAGCAAGTAGAGAACTCAGAGAGTGAAAAACAAAGTTGTTGAGCTGCTGGCGTGGAACAGGGTCTGTGAGTAGCAGATTCATGATTTCCTCTCCTTGGGCAGTCAGACCAAAGTGCATGCCTTGGCTGTTAAAACCAACCGTGACAGAGAGTTCTTCTCCACCAGCTTCCTGAATGTTGTTTACAGGTGGGGGTGCATCAACTACCATGATGGCCATAGTGGAATCATCTGAGCTAGCGTCTTCTGAGATGGTAATGGAGTCGTTCCAAGCCTGTGCAGCACTGTCTGTATCATTATCCTCTAGAACAATGCCATGATGTACTGTTAAACCCTGAGCTGCAAGCCATGCATGGTAGTTTACCAAGTGCGGGGGGAGCGGTGGAGGGGGTGGTGCAGGCCACGCTCCCAACCCAGCGTCAACTTGGACTTCCTCCTCCTCGTTAGGAACATTGGGCGCACCATTAGGCGGAGCTGCGTTCTGCACTAGCCAGTTGTGTACCTGCTGCTGGTAGAGCTGTAACACTTAAACCTTGATGGCCGTCTGCCACTTTTGCTGCTACCCTTTATTTTGCGATGATAAATTCCTCATGAAGTCATTCTGCAGACGCCCATTTTTCATTGTGCATGTCATTATCTTTACTACATCTGTATGCACGATGAATTGTCTTCATGAATTGAAGGAGATCTCCACAAAGCAGAACCTGCCATGTGCATTTGCATTCAAAGGCAAATTACTTATATGCACATCTTCAGGGGGAGCCCTTTCAACTTCATGAAGCCAATGACCACGTTCTTTAACTTACAGACATTTTTATCCCCATTGAAAACTTCAACCAGTTTGTCATCAATCACCAAAAAGGGGGAGATTGTAAGTGCATCCAGTGCCACCCATAGTTGGTTTTGGAGTATTGACGACAAACGTGGTTGAGGGACTAATGTGTTTGTGAGAATTGCAGGATAACACAGGTAGAAGTCCCTCATTGATTCGGTTTACCTACCAGAGATGACCCCTAAAAATGTATGAAGACATGAAAGACAATGGTGGTTCGTGAAGACATTCATGTCGAAGATAATGACGCGTGAAGACATTCACTTGAAGACTATGGAGTGCGAAGACATAGTTTCTTTCGTAGTTTCATTTTCTTCTTTCTTGAGTCATAGGAACCACCGAGCTATTAAGTGGGGTCCAAGTGAACAAAGTCAGAGAAACTGATATGATGCTCAACCAAAATCCTATGTCTTCGAGTGAAGACAATGAGAGAAAATTTTATTCAGAGTTGGATGAGTCAGCTTTGCTTGTAACCCAAGTCAAGCTGCCGCGTGTGTTTGAAATACGACCATTGGACACGTGTCGGTTCCTTAGTGACCCAGGGTCATTTCGGACATATCATGTCGGGTTGCCTCCTGGCTATAAATAGCCCACCCCCTACACCATAAATTGGTGGCTGCTCAGAGTTAGTGAATGGCTTTTGTCGTTTGAGAGCAACCCACCTCCGAAGCCTTTGAGAGAGAATCCTTGCGAGGACAAAACCCAAAACACCCAAAGCCTAAAGAGTGTTGGCATCACTGAAGTCTTTCTGTCCAAGTGATCTGAAGACTTATTACACTTGAGGACTGTGTATCCTCCAGCCGGTTAGGCGTCACGTTCTGAGGATCCAAGAGTCATTGTGGATTGCCGGTGAACGGAGTCTGTGAAGGTTTGGAAGTCTACCTTGAAGACTTACCTGAGTGGTTGGGCGAGGACTAAGTGTCCTTAGCTTAAGGGGAATAAGATGAAGACGTGGTCTTCTGAGTTCAATCACAGCCTCCCTAACCAGACGTACAGTTGTCACAGCAACTGGAACTGGTCTACCAAATCCTTGTCTTCATCAAGCAACTGGTTCTATCCCCTATCTCCTTTACATTTCAGTTTGTCTTCGTGAAGTCATTGCTTGCTTGCCTGATCTATTTGACTTCCTTGTGTGAAGACCTTCATGTGTTTGGCTTCATACTGTCTCCCCATTCCGACCCGCTCTACCTAGCTGCTATTAGTCTTCGTGCTTTCATTGTACTGTTTACTTGACTATGGCCTGTCTAGCGTAGCCTATCTTCCGCTGCATATCGTATAGGTGTTGTTTGGTTGTCTATCTTCAAAGATCTTGCATCTTTCGAAGACTTTCATAAAAATCGCCTATTCACCCCCTCCCCCTCTAGTCGATAACTAGCACTTTCAACATGCCTAAACTCCATGTATACGTTCTGCAAGGTTGTGTTTGCTGTGTTTGGCCCTGAGTACTTGAGAGAGCCGACTCCTCAAGATACAACCCGCTTGTTGGCGATGAATGCCAGCAGGGGCTTCCTAGGGATGCTTGGCAGCATAGACTGCATGCACTGGGAGTGGAAGAACTGCTCTTCTGCTTGGCAAGGGCAGTATAAGGGCCATGTCAGGGCTTGCACTGTCATACTTGAGGCCGTGGCCTCATAAGATCTCTAGATCTGGCACTCTTTTTTCGGCATGGCCGGATCACACAATGATATCAACGTGCTTCAACGTTCGCCGGTGCTTGCAAGGGTTGCAGAAGGCAACAGCCCGCCGGTGAATGTTAGCATCAACGGCCACAACTACGACAAAGGATACTACCTAGGTGACGGTATCTATCCTCAATGGACCACTATTGTGAAGACAATCCCCAACCTTGTCGGAGAGAAGACGAAAAGATTTGCCCAAGAGCAAGAGAGTGCTTGGAAGGACGTCGAGCGTGCCTTTGGTGTTTTGCAATCTCGATGGGGCATCGTTCGATATCCTGCTAGGACTTGGAGCACCAAGAAGCTGTGGGAGGTGATGACAGCTTGTGTGATCATGCACAATATGATCGTAGAAGATGAGCGCCCGGAACGTATCTATGATCAAGGGTTTCAGTTTCAGGGTGAGAATGTTGTGCCTGAGCATGGAGGAGCGGCAACGTTTGAACAGTTCACATAATTTCATCATGAAATACGTGATTGGGAAACTCACATGCAGCTGCAAAATGATTTGGTTGAGCATATGTGGGCTCATGTTGGATGTATCTTCTTTTCACATGTATTTGAGATAATTTAATTTTTATTCGGCTTGTAAAAACTATGCTTAATTTATTTGTTTTTGAAACTATGCTTTTATTTGGTTGTGAAACTATACTATTTTCCATATGTCTGCTTGTGAAATAATGCGAAATGGCCGGCTAGCCGGCCACGTTGGTAAATATGGGTCGGCGCGTTGGACGCACTGCCGACCCAAATTAAAAACAGGGCGGACGCCGAGCGGGCGGCAGACTCAAACGAACGAAAAGCGAACAAAAACGCCGTCCGTTTGGGTCGGTGCGTTGGAGTTGCTCTAATACTATAATTTCAGTAATAGTAGTAAAAAAAATCCCAAATTTCCTCTAATATGCGAAAAAGGTTGTTGAAAACTAAAGTTGGAAACAGCATATAGCTATCTTATACATCATCTATTTAGGAATTGACTAGGGAGTAGTCAGTAGTCACTGAAGGCGCCTCAACTTGTAGTCTGTCACGCAGTATTCCAACGCAACCTCATCCGGCAGAAAAACAGTAGAATATATACCGGTTACTGAATCTATGCATACGCCGAGAGTTTGTAAAACAAGAAAACAAAAATTTAGAAGAATCAAATTAATAAGGATGTTTTGTATCATACTTGATGCCAGAAACGCTTTTGAACATGATAAAAGCTCGGTGTCAATATTCGCATAAATAAAATACTTTGCAGGTTACTTTGGATCCTATCTAGCGGATTAACCTAGAGATTTGAACGAGAAAGCTAAGAAGGACAAACCGAAAAAACTCTCGGGTTTTCAGAATGAACACGGTATGCATGAAGTGTAAACTTAACAAAGCGCCAACTAACTGACATGCAAAAACATACCTAAAAATCCAAGACCTGCAGGTTTCGAGAGGTGCTGATCCTTGATTGTATGGATCAAGAGAAGAGCCGGAGAGGCGAGCGGTGAAGCAAGCGAGCAGAGGGAAGGAGCAGGTTTGAGGAGAGTTGGCTGGAGAAGGCTAATGCCTTTATTTAGAGCATCTGCATCCAGGAAGTGTATTTAACCATCTAGGGCAACTGAACTTATCGATACTTACAAAAGCATCCAGGGACCAGGAACCTGCCTCGACTAGCCATAGAGTTTTCTTGCAAATGAATAAACAAACAATGCCACCGAACAATCAACGACCTTTGATTTGAGTGTATTTTATTTTTCTGCAAAAGCTCAGAACATTTTATCTTATTGTTAAAGGGAACAACTCGGTTGAGAGGTTCGTTGAATTCGCGGAGAGAGAAACAACTGTTGACTCAACAAACTTAAGGCCCTCAGTGACATTCTGTGGTCATGTCCACACAGCGCGACTTCCTTTCATACGGTAACGCCAATCTTCAAAATATATTACTAGTGAAATGTTGTATCTTTTCCTTTCTAATTATTCTCGGCAAAGAGGTAAGTCATTTTTTATTTATACGCTATGTTATTCTTTACGGAATTGTTATTTCATATCTAGATGTGAAATACTTATCTCACATCTAAATTCAAAACTGCTGGATTTTGTCTACCTTTAATATTCGCGCAACTTGATGAAAAACCTTTAATGTGCTTTTGAAGCGTGCGCTCGCACCTTTGTTCCGTTTCCTAGGCTACACTAGGCTCGGCTGGTATCCGGTTTTCTTCGAAACACTTCTGGTGTTCGAATACCATCGTCCTATATATCAATCTTTACCTCTCGACCACTTCAAGACTCCTCGTCATGTCCGTGATCTCTTCCGGGACTCCGAACAACATTCGGTCACCAAATCATATAACTCATATAACACTATATCGTCAACGAACGTTAAGCGTGCGGACCCTACGGGTTCGAGAACTATGTAGACATGACCGAGACACCTCTCCGGTCAATAACCAATAGCGGAACCTGAATGCCCATATTGGTTCCTACATATTCTACGAAGATCTTTATCGGTCGAACCGTTATGACAACATACGTAATTCCCTTTGTCCATCGGTATGTTACTTTCCCGAGATTCGATCGTCGGTATCTTCATACCTAGTTCAATCTCGTTACCGGCAAGTCTCTTTACTTGTTCCATAATACATCATCCTGTAACTAACCCATTAGTCACTTTGCTTGCAAGGCTTCTTATGATGTGTATTACCGAGAGGGCCCAGAGATACCTCTCCGATACTCGAAGTGACAAATCATAATCTCGATCTATGCCAACTCAACAAACACCTTCGGAGATACCTATAGAGCATCTTTATGATCACCCAGTTACGTTGTGACGTTTGATAGCAGACAAGGTATTCCTCCGGTATCCGGGAGTTGCATAATCTCATAGACGAAGGAATATGTATTTGACATGAAGAAAGCAATAGCAATAAATGGAACAATCATTATGCTAAGCTAACGGATGGGGTCTTGTCCATCACATCATTCTCTTAACGATGTGATCCCGTTATCAAATGACAACACATGTCAATGGTTAGGAAACCTTAACCATCTTTGATCAACGAGCTAGTCTAGTAGAGGCTTACTAGGGACACGGTATTTGTTTATGTATTCACACATGTGTTTAAGTTTCCGATCAATACAATTCTAGCATGAATAATAAAACTTTATCATGAATAAGGAAATATAAAATAACAACTTTATTACTGCCTCTAGGGCATATTTCCTTCATAATTTGCCTAGTTGATGTGAGACTTTCTCCTTTTTGTCTTCTCCTCACAACCTCCACCATATTCTATTCCACCTATAGTGCTATATCCATAGCTCACGTTCATGTATTGCGTGAAAGTTGAAAAAGCTTGAGAACATTAAAAGTATGAAACAATTGCTTGGCTTGTCATCGGAGTTGTGCATGATGAAATATTTTGTGTGATGAAGATAGAGCATAGCCAGACTATATGATTTTGTAGGGATAACTTTCTTTGGCCATGTTATTTTGAGAAGACATGATTGCTTTATTAGTATGCTTGAAGTATTATTGTTTTTATGTCAGTATTAAACTTTTGTTTTGAATCTTATGGATCTAAACATTCATGCCACAATAAAGAAAATTGCATTGATAAATATGTTAGGTAGCATTTCACATCAAAAATTATATTTTTATCTTTTACCTACTCGAGGACGAGCAGGAATTAAGCTTGGGGATGCTTGATACGTCTCCAACGTATCTATAATTTTTTATTGTTCCATGCTATTATATTATCTGTTTTGGATGTTTTATATGCATTAATATGCTATTTTATATCTTTTTGGGACTAACTTATTGACCTAGTGTCCAGTGCCAATTTCTGTTTTTTCCTTATTTTTGACTTTTACAGAAAAGGAATATCAAACGGAGTCCAAACGGAATAAAACTTTACGATGATTTTTCTTGGACCAGAAGAAACCCACGAGACTTGGAGAGGAGGCCAGAAGCCCTACGAGGAGGCCACAAGCCGTAGGGGCGCGCCTCCAGGGCTTGTGGGCCCCTCGAAGACCTTTCAACCCTAATTCCACCAATATATATTCTCAAATATTCCCCCTATACCAGAGGGCACACCAAAAATACTTTTTTCACCGCCGCAAGCCTCTGTTCCCGTGAGATCTCATCTTGGGGCCTTTTCCTGCACTCCGCCGGAGGGGGATTCGATCAAGGAGGACCTCTACACCAACCTTGCTGCCCTTCCGATGATATGTAAGTAGTTTACCATAGACCTACGGGCCCATAGCTAGTAGCTAGATGGCTTCTTCTCTCTTTTTGATCTTCAATACAATGTTCTCCTCGATGTTCTTGGAGATCTATTCGATGGAATCTTCTTTTGCGGTGCGTTTGTTGAGATCCGATGAATTGTGGGTTTATGATCAGATTATCTATGAATATTATTTGAGTCTTCTCTGAACTCTTTTATGCATCATTAAGATATCTTTGTATTTCTCTTCTAACTATCGGTTTGGTTTGGCCAACTAGATTGGTTTTTCTTGCAATGGGAGAGGTGCTTAGTTTTGGATTCAATCTTGCGGTGTCCTCACCTAGTGACAGAAGGGGTAGCGAGGCACGTATTGTATTGTTGCCATCAAGGATAAAAAGATGGGGTTTATGTCATATTGCTTGAGTTTATCCCTCTACATCATGTCATCTTACTTAAAGTGTTGCTCTGTTCTTATGAACTTAATACTCTAGGTGCAGGCAGGAGTCGGTCGATGTGTGGAGTAATAGTAGTAGATGCAGAATCGTTTCGGTCTACTTGTCATGGACATGATGCCTATATTCATGATCATTGCCTTAGATGTCTTCATAATTATGTGATTTTCTATCAATTGCTCAACAGTAATTTGTTAACCCACCGTATGTTTTCTTCAAGAGAGAAGCCTCTAGTGAAACCTATGGCCCCCGGGTCTATTTTTCATCATATATTTTCAGATCTATAAATAAAAAACCCAAAATACATTGATGCAATTTATTTATATTTACTTTATTTTGCTCTTTTATTTATCTTTTATACCTATCTCTATTAGATCTCACTCTTGTTCGTGACCGTGAAGGGATTGACAACCCCTTTTTCGCGTTGTGTGCAAGTGTTTGTTAGTTTGTGCAGGTGCATATATTGGAGACTTGCTTGTGCCTCCTACTGGATTGATATCTTAGTTCTTAACTGAGGGAAATACTTATATCTACTTTGCTGCATCACCCTTTCCTCTTCGAGGGAAAAATCAACGCAAGCTCAAAAAGTAGCACAAGTCCACGCTTGACTAGCAACTAGACCCATAGTTTGGTTCATCCCAATTGCAAGTCGACTCTTGACTCGCAACTAGGCTCATAGTTTTGGAGTTGTCTCAGTTGCATGTCCATCCTCGATTCGCAAATGGGCTCGTAGTTGTCCTAGATGCAACTCCATCCTCGACTCGCAACTGGGCATGTGTTTTGTTTTGCATCCCAGTTGCAAGCCCATGATCGACTCGCAACTGGGCTTATAGTTTGTTGGTGTCCCAGTTGCAAGTTCACGCTCGACTCGCAATTGGTATCGTACTTTTTTGTAGTTGTCTCATTTGCAAGTTTGCCCTTGACTCGCAACTAGGCCAGTAGTTTGTGTCATCCGAGTTGCAAGTCCACCCTTGACTCGCAACTGGGCCCGTAGTTTTGTAGCTGTGGTCCCAGTTTGTTGTTGTCCAGTGGCAAGTCCACCCTCCGACTTGTAACTGGGCCATTTGCTTTCATCTCAGTTGCAAGTCCACCATTGACTCGCAATTGGTATCGTAGTTTTATGTAGTTGTCTGCTACTTGTGAGCTGCGTTGGGATTTCCCCGAAGAGGAGAGGATGATGCAGTACAGTAGAGATAAGTATTTTCCTCAGTTGTGAAACCAAGGTTATCAATCCAGTAGGAGAACCAAGCAACGACTCGTGAACATCACCTACTCACAAACAACGAATACTTGCAACCCAACACGAACAAGGGGTTGTCAATCCCTTGACGGTTATGAGCAAGATTAAATTGTATAGTTTTTGATAGATAGATCGAACAAAAATAAAACATAAAATAAATAAAAGAAAATTGCAGCAAGGTATTTTGGGTTTTAATATATGATAAAAGATAGACCCCGGGGCCATAGTTTTCACTAGAGGCTTCTCTCTTGAAAATAGCATACGGTGGGTAAACAAATTACTCTTAGGCAATTGATAGAAAACCAAATAATTATGACGATATCCAAAGCAATGATCATATATATAGGCATCATGTCCGAGACAAGTAGACCGAAAAGATTCTGCATCTACTACTACTAATCCACACATCGATGGCTATCCAGCATGCATCTAGTGTATTAAGCAAGCTGACATGATGTAGACAAGATAAACTCACTTATGAAATAAATCCCATCCTTTTACCCTTAATAGCAACGACACATGAGTGTCATGTCCCTTTCTGTCACTCGGATTGAGCACCGCAAGATCGAACCCACTACAAAGCACCTCTTCCCATGATAAGATAAATCAATCTAGTTGGCCAAACCAAACCAATAAATCGGAGAAGAAATACGAGGCTATAGCAATCATGCATAAAAGAGTTCAGAGAAAACTCAAATAATATTCATGAATAGATCTGATCATAAACTCACAATTCATTGGATCCCAACAAACACACCGCAAAAAGTCATTACATCGAATATATCTCCAAGAACACCTAGGAGAACATTGTATTGAAGATCAAATAGAGAGAAGAAGCCATCTAGCTACTAACTATGGACCCATAGGTCCGTGGTAAACTACTCACGCATCATCGGAGGGAGCAAGGATGATGTAGAGCCCCCTCCGTGATCGAATCCCCCTCCGACAGAGTGCCGAAAAAGGCCTCCAGATGGGATCTCATGGTTCTGGAACTTGCGGTGGCGAAAAAAGTATTTCGTGGACTCCTCTATTGGTTTCACGATTTTAGAGAATTTATAGAGGCGGAGTTAGGTCAAACGGAGCCACATGGGCCCCACCACCCACTAGGGTGCGCCTACCCCCCTGGGCGTGCCCTGGTGCCTTGTGGGCCCACGGTCCATCGTCTGGTCTTCTCCCAAAGCTTCTAGTGTCTTTTTTGTCTAGAAAAAATCTCTAAAAAGTTTCGTGGCATTTGGACTTCGTTTGGTACTGATATTCTACGAAACCAAAAACAAGTAAAAGACAACAACTGGCACTGGGCACTAAGTTAATAGGTTAGTCCCAAAAAATGATATATAATTGCTTGAAAGTGTATATAAAATATCTAAGATTGATAATATAATAGCATGGAACAATAAAAAAATTATAGATACGTTGGAGACGTATCATTGTCCCAGTTGCAAGTACATCCTCGACTTGCAACTGGGCCCATGTGTGTTCTTGTCTTCCCAGTTGCAAACTCACCCCCTCAACTCGCCTCCCACCCCGTAGTAGTTTCCAACCCTGTTGCAAGTCCATCCTCCACTCGTAAATTGGGTCTGTACCTTTTGCTCTTATCCCAATGACAAGTCCCACCTCGAGTCGCAACTATGGGCCCATATTATTTGTTCTTGTCCTAGTTGCAAGTCCCCCCTCAACTCGCAACTAGGGTCCATACGGTGTAGTTGTTATCTCAGTTGCAAGCCCACCATTCGACTCGCAATTCGGGCCCACAGTTGTTTCCAACCGAGTTTGAAGTCCACCCTCTACTCGCAGTCGGGCCCTACCTTTTGTTTTTTGTCCCAATTGCGGTTGTGATCAGTGCCCTGATTTCTCGCTAATGTCAGTTGGTGCTACGTTCCCTTATTGGCAGAATTTAATTCGCACGTGGGGCCAGGCTGCATGCGAGCTCTAGGCGTGAGACTGCATGCAGAAACGTTCTCTTAAGGCTGTTCATAGTGGAGAGTAACTTAGACTAGTAACATGCATACGTTACTAGTCTATGTTACTACCTTCATAGTGAGTAGTGTCATATGCAGGGTAACATAGATGTCTTCATTTATTATTTTGTACTCATTTTGCATTGGGAAGCGCTATGTGATGGTAACATATTATGTTACTCTATTTGCCTCTCTCCTCATTAACTACTTGCCACCTCATCATTTTTACTTATGTGGCATCTATGTTACTACTTAGAGCATGGTTAATAGCACAGCCGGCTGCTGGCTATAAACCACTGCCATGTCATCTATAAAGCCTTCACACACAATAGGTTGGCTTTTAGGTAGGCTGTAAGACTGACAATAATAAATACTTGGACAATTAATATTTGCACGTGTACACACCTCTTATGATCCAATATAAACATCATCTTTGTGGCCATTTCAATCAGCATATATGTCATTCATGCTAACAGGACATACCAAAAGAAAGTGACCATATTCAAGCAATTTTAATCAGGATATGTATGCCACTGATGCCAACAGACATATCAATCAAAATCGATTAATATTCACGCAATATCAATCAGCATAAATATGCCATTCATGCCAATAGGACATGAGAAACTGATTAATAACCAAGCAACAAACAGATGCGTATAGCACCATGACACCACACTTGAAAATTACTTGAACCTTCCTAGGAAGCATTAACCAAATGTAGAACTAAATAAGATGTCCGGCAAACAAGCCATTAGTTTTAATCTTGACGACGATGATCTTCAAGATGGCACATAGCACTTGAAAAATATTAACCAAACAAGAGCATGGAAACAAACCATCTAGCTTTGATCTTCACGGCGATAAGTTGAAACTTCAATAGAAAGGAGCAGCTAATCCATCTGCATCAACAACCTCCAGCCACTGTATGAAGAAGGGAAACAGAGGTTGATTGTAGATATTTTAGTTACCATGTATGCATAGAGGTCAGTAAAAGCAACACCATATTCAAAATGTTGTCAACATCAGTAAGAGGTCCCAATCTGGCTAAAAATTATTCTTTGATCTCAAGCAACAAATGATATGATTTCTTTGCCCAATTTCATGATAATGCAATACCAATTTGTTTCTTTAAGTAGCACACCAACACTTGCTCTTCTGAAGTTAGTTTTTACTCTGCTTTAACATACATAGACAGAACAAGGTATATGGAAGGCTCTAGTCATTAACCAAAATAATTATAGAGTAAATGACTGATACCAAGGCTCGATGTTATAACATTATGTTCTGGACATGCCAGCAGCTTATTTTTCTCAATCATGTGCGAATAGGCAAAGCAACAATGCCATCTATATCAGCTTTTTTTCAGTCATGTGGACACTCTGTAGATAGATTGGTCCAAGGAGTATGGAGCCATATTATACAAACGCACACAGACTAGTTAGCTTCATATCAAATAAAGTAGGCAAATATTTGCACACAGACTAGTTGACTAATTCTTTGTGAATTTTGTACAGAGAGAATATTTTTTGTATTAGAATCAAGTAGGCAAATATTTGCACACAGGGTTAGTTGACTAATTCTGAAGTGTAGGCAAATATTCTGAAGCTTTGTAGTACTAGGTAGCACAGCCAATATTCTCTGTTTTTCATACTGTATATTATATTCCCTGTTCTTCACTTCTTTTTTTTCCACAAAGCTTGACTCAAATAAACTCTATGCAAATACAAAAACAAAATTTCAGTAGGTTTAGTGATCTCGTAAGGTGCTTTATTTTTTATTTATTGCACAATGCTTACAGAAGGTATGAAGCTTCTAAGATTAAGATTAATGTGCATTTTTCTCCTTTTCTGACAACTATGAAGGATGGTCCTACACTAGGATCAGGTACCAATTCAACTTCTATAGTTACCTATATGGCTAAAATCTTCTTGGTTGCTGCTGCAAATAAATTCTGCAATAGCTTTTCGTCTCCATGAATTAGTCTAGTATATCATACAAATGAACAACAACTCCATATAGGGACACAGGTGTAGCAACTAGTTAACTAGCATTGCGTACAAATAAAGATTAGCAATTTTAACCGTAGATGCATATAAGCAATGGAGAACACATACCATGCTTGCGGATCCGAGTCTTCAATATACCAAGGAGCTGTAGAGCCACCAATGTTGGTCGTCGGCTACACTCAGCCTGTAGGGCCAGCATGGTGCAGAGGAGACTGGCGGCACGCTTGAGCCGGGATGAATTGTGGCAACGGTGGCATGACGAGTTCAGGCGCCGACCGAACGAACCGATGCGCCTGCAGCCGGATGAGATGGGGCGCCGGCGGCACCACGACGTGAGGCGTCGATGGAGGGACCTCCAGAGGCGCCGGGGTATGCGTCCTTTTGGACTGCTGGCCCATCTCTGTGCGGTGCCGCCGGCAATTCTAGGGTTCGCGAGGTGGCAAATTGAGGGCGATTTGGGGGCTTCATATCTTCGATTTGGCGCAAGAAACGATCTGAGGCAAGGGAAGGGAGGATTTGGAGCGGTGGTGAAGGGAGAAGCAAGGGAGACGAGGGAGACGCACAGGATCGAGAGCGTCGGCTCTAACGCTCGCACCGGGCTGCAAGCAGGCGATTGTTCTTCGATTCCTGCGCTGTAGCCGGGCGACTCACGGAGAGCCCGCGCCCCTCTCTCTCCTGCCTTCTCTCCCCTCCAGCTCGATTTTTTCAGACGTGAAACCGCTTGCAGCCGGCTGACTGGGCATTATTGTACTTGCTCTTATGTTACTCCCACTATGACCAGCCTAATTGGCGCATCAGCCAATGCATGCCTAATTTAAGTGGGCCTGGTTATATCTCTCATTGGTGCATGTAGCCAGCGGTGGTCGTGCAATTAACTTTTTTCTGTAACTGAACCCAATTCAATTGCTTTTCGGTCAGGCGGACATGTATACCCGGACGGAGGTAGTATGTGGTATATAAGTTATCATGATGTTTGCATAGAAATTATTGGGGCATATAAAATGGTTTCTCCAACCTTCTCACCACACGCACATACATGCATGCAAATGACAAAAAAGTTGATGTCATCGTATATTCTCCTATTTCAAAACTTTAAAAAGTTTTGTAGCTCAAACCGTTGGACCGATCAAGAAATTGTTTTCACATAATAATACATTGCGACGAGACCTTCGAAACTAGATCTCATTTTGATATGTTCCAATGGCTTCTTTTTGGGTAAAAAATTACAACACCTATGCTACGTAAGTTATATTCTCTGTCGTGCGTATATTATCATTTATTTACACATGAGTAACCGGAGGTGTTTTTCAACAACTTTCTTTCTGGGTTTAAATATTACTACATCAGGGCTAAGTAAGTTATCAGCTATGTTGCGTGTACATTACCATGCTATTTGCTCATGAATTATCCGAAGTGTTTTTCAATAAAAAAAATTCTCAATCAAAAAGTTACCACGCCTGGACTACGTCAGTTATCAGCTCTGTTGTGCCTATATTACCAAGTTGTTGACATAGAAGTTACCGGGGTACATTTGTCGATAAATTTTCACCGGTTCAAAAAGTTACCGTGTTTTTTACATAAGTTATCATGTATGTGGTGCGTATAACCTTTTGTAGATGTATCATTACTCTATGCCAGGCCCTTCTATTTGTTGTCGCGGCCTGTTAGCAGCGAAGGGGTTCTAAAAACCAGCGAGACGTCATGGTTAGTGCTATCGTGTGTAGCTTGCCTATGCTTTAGCCTATTCGAAATGAATGCTTTTTCACAAAGCTCAATGCTCATTGATTTGATGGACAAAACTTAGTCACGACAAAGCTCAATGTATGCTTTTTTCTTCTCCGTCAAACCACTTGAGCACATGAACATTAGCTTTTTCTCATGGCAAATGCTTGTAGTTTTTCAATGGCCACCTTCCTCTCCTCAGTCGCCACCTTCCTCTGCTCAGCCGCCGACGACCTGTCCTCGCTCACCGCCCTCCATTGTTCTGCTGCTGTCCGCTCCTCCATGTCTTTGATCTTCATGCATTTTCTTTCTTCAGCCATCTCTTTTCTTGCATCGATGATGGCTTCCAATGATTCCTTCATGTCATTGTCTCCGGCCTTCATGCCCTTTTTTGCCATTCCTTCTTTCATCGGGCCTTCTCGTAGGAGCAACCGAGTTGGGAGTGGGGCTTCTTTTTTCCTTTTTCGCCACTTGATGCATCATCATCACCAACCGTTACTGCATTTCGAACCAAGCTCTTGGAATTCTTTTTATTAAGAACTTCATATGCCTCTCGGTTCTTTCAGTTCTCACTTTCAGGCTCCTTCCAACGATGATGCAAGGTGAATGCTTTGCCTTGCTTCCCTTTTCTCCCTTTTCCTTTTCCTTTGAACAACGTTGAGCTACATATCACAATTGAGAAACAAGTTAGATACCAACACACAAGGTTATCAGAATCGCGATTCTATTGTACGATTCTACGACTTTACGATCCAAACTAACCCATCTGATTCTACGATTTTGGTCTCTGGAATCTATGTTTCTACAATTCTGATAGTGAAGATTCTACGATTTGTGATCCTGACATCGGAGCTCCGATCCGATTCAGAATTACGATTCTGACAACCTTGCCAACACATATAAAGTGGGAAGGAGACAAAGAAAAGAATCCATAAAGTTGAGCAAACGAACAATTTTCTTCCATGCTAAACATAGCAACATGTGTTCATCTACTTGATAGTTTTTTGTTCTTTCCGATGGTGTTGAATAAAAAAAAACCCTCCTCATCCATGTCAAAATTGCACATATCATATTGTGTCTCGTATTCTTGAGAGGGAGTTTCTTGAGACACAAAATCTGGCGATGCAACATTCGTGTAGTGCAAAAACGTTTCACCATCAAGACTACATACATAAAAATTGAATAACATAGGCACACATCACATCACAATTGCATTGAAAAGTTCGAATCACATCACAATTGCATTGATGTTTTTTTTTATCTTTGGGACATTTCATCGACCATGTTGTGCACGCCGGTGGTCGTAGCGATGGGTGGCGCCCGTTCCTCCTCCACAGATGATGGCGGCCGGGAGCAACACGGGCTACCCGAAGACATTGTCCACGGTGGCGGTGGGGGACGAGGTGCTCAGCATCAACATCTACAACGGCGAACGAGGACGGCAGCGCGGACGGGGAGAAAGAGTGGAGGAGGACGACGGCTCAGATGCAAAAGGAGGGCGGTCGGTTTGGTCAATTTGGTGGGATTTGGAATGTGTCCGGCCTGTCGGATCTCGCAAACGCGTCCGTGTGTCCCCACATCAGCCCCTCATATGGACTGGGTTTGACGGGTGTCGGACAGCCCGGTCGTTTGGGTTGTCTTTTGGTGTGTGTGTGTGGGCGGGGGGGGGTGAGGGGGGTTGGCATTTTTCTGTGCGGATGGTGCCGGGCTGTCCGTCCGAACGTTTGCGAAGGGTTTGAGCGATCCGGTTGTAGAGGCTCTAAGTAAACATTGAAGCTCATGAAACATGCTAATTTCTTACTGAATCCAGTTCTGACAAATTTCAAACGGAGAACTAAGGCAAATGTTCTTTGACGAAGAGTAGTTTCTCCAGCTGCTTACAACTTGGACACTCATCACGGAGAGCCACACGAGCGACACCCACGCCGTGGGCGCTGGACGCGCCCGCTGGCCAGCACCGGAGCAGGAGACACCGTGGCAACGGGATCGTCACTGAAGAGGACGACGATGACGCTGACGTTGCCCGTGCTGCCCGCGCGGACCGCGTGCTGGGCCAGCTCCTTGGCGAGCATGGTTGCCGAGACCCTGTTGTTGTCCGCCGCCGTCCCCCACGCCATGGCGCTCCGCGACCTGCTGCGCAGCTTCCGCTCCACGACGCGGCACGCCTCCACCGGCGAGATGCTGTCCCAGAGCCCGGCGGTGGCCAGGATCAGGAACTCATCCCGCGGATCGCGACCCACCGCGGTGACCTGGGGCTCCGCGATCATGTACTGCTTGTACAGATAGCTCCCTGCAGGGCACAGTGGTACAGTAAGATCGTTAGCTTAGCTAGCATGGATCGCACAAATTAACCCAGAAATGGTCGATCGATCCGGCCAATGAGTATGTACATACCAAATGCGCGGGAGGTTGGCAGAAACTCGTCAACTGTGTTGGTGGATTCGTCCACGCGTCCCCCGCCGTTTTCCACACGCTGCTTCTCATCTGGCCTGTTTGGCTGTGACGCACACACCATGTTCATACGTACTGTAAGCATTTTCTCATCGATATAAAACAGAGTAATTACATTGTTTTTCCGACTATATAATTTATACGCGAGAAGATAAATTGTGTACATGTACATGTCAACCAGGATCTTTGGGTCTCGGGTGCCAATGCACACGAATTGAAAAATAATTTAGAAATTGCAAAAAAAGTCAATAAAATCTTGAGACCTTTTGGAATCAAACATGATCACGTGTTACACTCATGTGAAAAGTTTTGTGAATGAATGACTCCATGGTATTCTGGGCAGAAAAAAAACAAAATCGGCACTATTTTAAAGTTACTATTCACACTTTTTGTACTCATAATTTTGTTTTCTTGCCCCTGAGCCGGTCGAAGCTATTCCTTTACAAAAAAATTCACACGAGTGTAACACCTGATAATGTTGTTTCCAAAAAAATCAGGAATTTTTTACTCTTTTTGCAATTTCTAAATTATTTTTTCCATTTCAGGTCCATTGGGACCCGGGACCCACTGGGTATTTGGGCATGTACCATCTACTACTCTCCAAGAGTTGGAGATGTTTCCTCTCTCTAGTTTAGACTATACCCAGTGAGTACATAGATGTTTTGCAAATTACGAATTCCGCAAAACCAAAAGTTCATTAGAACTTGTATGTTCGAATAGAGACTGAAAATTGAGACATTTGTAAATCAGAAAATAAACATCATTCCATTGTTTGGAAGAATTAATCTACATTGTAGGTTACTGAGAAATTGTAAGCCCTATTAATTCGTATTAATGTTTGATTTCTATTAATGGAAATCAGGTGGTGGGTGGAGGGGGAGCCCTCTTTTTCTTCATTCATGTATATATACTGATGGTTCAGGCTTTCACCTCACATGTATAAAGCTACGAGCATAAATTGATGTCTGCACTATAGTATGTCTCAAATGGTGTATTTTCTACAGGATCTGACAACACACCCCACCCAGAGGAATGGGCAAACCTTACATGGATGTTTGATGGACTAGCTTGGACCGGCTGGTCCTCATTGTCTTTGTTGGGGTTCTGCACACACACAGGAGCTAGTCATAATAACTGACAAATCAAGAAAAGTTTTGGATGGGCAGTGGCTTGTCTACAGTGACATTGCACGTGCACTTCTGCCCTACAAAATTCACATGCAAAGCAGTGAAGCAACCTCAAACATCCATCATACTGTTTGGTGCCAGTGGAAAATATGCCGCATATTTTTTATCGCACCATATTTCCTGATCCTGTGCCACTCAAGCAAACCTATATCTTACTTACACTGCTGTTACTACACAAGCAAACCTAAGATCACCGGATCGGACGATGGCGGCGCTGCGGTGTCGTGTTCCCTATTGGGGGCATCGTTTGTGGAGCGGCGCCGGATGGAAGAGGCGTGAGGTGGTGTGGCGTGCCTTCTCTCGCGTCGACGACGGCGGGTCTCGGCGGCATGGAGCAGCGGGGTCTCGCCGGTGGGCGTGTGATGTTGGACGAGCACAGGATGGTGGCGTTGTCTGGCGTCGTGGTGGCGTCGACGGCAGCTAGACCGGGCAAGGTAGATGCAGCAGTACATCACTGAAGATGGATTGGTGGCAGGTGGCTGCGGCGGCCTCATACCTGGCAGGCGTCCTGGTTGAGGAGTGCGCCGGACTGGTGGGTGCCCCATACCCGGCAGGTGTCCTGGTTGGGACCCAGGTCTTAGATGTTAGGTTTGACTGCGATGTCTGTTTGGAATTAGGCCCAGACTATCAGCATCCCTACATCAACTGAATAGGAGTAGCGACAGATGTTGCCTAGACGGTGGCTTTAGTCTTACTGTTGTATGACTTTGTAAGGTCTTGTGTGAATAATTAATAAAGTGGCTGCATACATCGTCCAGATGCAGAGGCCGGGGTCCTCCTCCTTTTCTAAAAAAAACTACACAAGCAAACCTACGTACTCACCAAATGTGCAAACAAGACCTCCCAAGTACCAAACCATTCTTCTCATTTGTGACAAATTCTTGTGTCCTAGTTTTGTGCTCCTTTGTGCTCTCTGTGATTCAAGCATTTGGGGGCATCTTCGGACAATTTCAGTTGCAGAGGAAACTGTATAATTTGTTTAGGGGTTTGGACTCCGATTAAAGGCATGCGTTTTGTGACCTCTAAAATTCCTTGGAAGATCCGAATACAAGATCGCACCTAACTTAAGATTCTTCTTTTTTACTTCAAAAATAGCCTTAAAAATGGATGGCTTGTGAGTCTATTATCTCCGTCCTGGTTTATTGGTTCCTTTTGTAATTTGTGCCAAATTTTGATCAAAGATTTAACTAAGAAAATGATAATGTATGTCAATAAAAATTATATCGCTGGATTCGTATTTGAACATAGTTTTTAATGATATGCATAAAAAATTTATTAGTTAAATATATTGTCAAAATTTGACACGAAATAAAATGAGGACCAATAAACCAGGATAGAGGTAGTACTACAGAAGCACAGATTAATTACTTGCCAGATTTCCAAGGTACAACTAACAAAGCACATCTAGCTTGTGATACGCGACATATAGAGCTTTTGCATGATCTCCAAAAAGATACGAGACATAGAGCTTTCGCATGATCTCCAAAAAGATACTACGAGCGAGACATAGAGCTTGCATGATCTCGAGAAAAAAACCTCGTAGCTTTGCCCTCTGTGCTCGATCGGAAATGAAGTACGAACTAGGCACAGCTAGTGAAATTAAAGTATAATCATCGGAAAGATACTGTAATTACCCGGTGCTCGGAGGTGAGCTGCAAGATCTCGCCGCCGCGGGAGATGACGGCCCTGGAAACGCCGCAGTTGGCGAGCACCACGTACTCCTCCAGGACCAGCGCCACGAGAGCCGTCGCGCCGGCGACCGACGCGTCGACGCCGCCTGCTCCCTTCAGCAGCTCCGCGTCCACTGTCTGGAACGCGTCCGCCATGGCCGTCCTCCACCATCCCTCCACGTCTCCCTGCGGCCCGTGGAGGAACCGCGGGGCCTCGGCGACCAGCTCGCGCAAGATCTGGTCCGCGATGACGCCGTGCAGCCGCTCCGTCAGGTAATTGGCGACGGCCGCGCCCGAGTGGCCGTCGTAGACCCCGAAGTAGTCCAGCCCCATGGGCGGCGACAGCACCGTGAACGACGGCACGGCAGCCAGGGCGCCCGTCAGCTCCGGTTGCCGGCCTTTGAGCGCGGACAAGCCGTAGGACACGTACAGCGCAGGACATGAACCCCATCCCCATCCAAGCGACGACGGTCCCGCCGGTGCCGCCGTCTCCGCTGCTGGGGCCTCACCGTTGGTCGGCATCACTATCTAACTCGTCTTTGCCGCGTTCCGGGAGAGATGAGGAGACCTCTGCAGCTTGGCTTCCGAATAGTGGTGCCCGAGGCTGTCTTAAATCCTCGAGCATCTACAACCAGAGTTGTCAAATCCGGGCCTTACACGTCCGCGGATGCGTCCGGTCGTGTCTATGGATAATGACCATGCAGGTATTAAAAATACGTCTGCACAGCCGGATTCATCAAATCGAATCCTTAAATTCATACTAGTCTCATGCAAAGTAAAATTACATACATCGTTAAACACATGTCACCGGACTACCAAAAATTGACATGTTCTGCTACGAATGGAACGACAATGAAAAAGGCCGTCCTTGCCCTTGTCGTCTTCCTTGTCAGAGTAGCGGTCGAAGACGCAAAACAAATCGAGGCGGATCTGCTCACTGCCGGAGCTGTCCGATCAGTCCTCGTCCTTCTCCTCCTAGGAGGGGAGGGGGGGGGGAGGGGGTGCAGTCCAACCATGGCACGAACCATCGTGCTTTGCTCTTTTGCCATGGCACGGACCGCCCTCCTTCGCCGCTTGTCGGTGATGCGGGCACGGAGGGCTTCCTCCTCCCGTGCCGGCGTGCGATTCCACCGGCTCCGCCTTAAGGGCTACCATGGCATCCCGCGCCCGCAGCCTCGCGCGACGGACATTCCGTGCCTCTTGCTTGTTTTGGCTGCAAACCATGGAGGCGGATATGGCCTCCGTTTGGGCTCCCGACGCCGCAAGGACGAGGCGTCACCTAAGTGACTCCGTTGGCTAAGCCGGGTTGAACCGCCATGCGATGGTCACCGCTTTCGGCGAGGCCGCGGTCACGCGCCTTCATCCACCGGCCCCGGCTGATTCTAGCGCCGTTTGAGCTAAGGCAATGGATTTCCGCCGGATAAATTTCGATCGTGGGAGGTCGCACTCCTCCCGGGAGCGTCGAAGAGCAGCGCTGACAGCCATCTCCTCCTCGGGACCACAAGGGATGAGGTCCCAGTCCTCGGATCCGGACCTCTCGAAGTCGAATCTAGTGCCCACCATGAAGGTGTACACCGGAGTTCGCCGAAGAGGAGCTTGGGTACTGTGGGAGGGGAGTGAAGTGGACTGGAGTGCGGCTAGAGTTTCGTCCGAAGTGCGGATGGGGTTGAATATATGTGGGGTCGGTGGGCCAATGTGGGAAGAATCTGATGTGTCGGGCACGTCCGGATATGTCCATATCTGCCCCACCTATAAGATGAATATGGGGTTGCCGGTCAACCCGGACGTTTGGGCTGCGTTTCAGGCATCCGGTTGGATAGTAATTTTGCGTCCGGACAGTCCATAGCACTCCCAAGGAACTGCTTGTAGATGTCCTTAGCACTCCCAAGGATCCGAGTGTCCAGAGACCAAAACTCAGTTGTAAAGGGCCCTTGAGAAGTAACTAGCAGAGTGGCAAGATATAAAAAAATAAGACTAGTAGAGTGGCATGCATGATATGAGCCATGTGCACTAGATTTACTAGAGTATATTATATTTACGGTTTTAGATTTTGATATGGTGTCTAGTGCATAATAACTTCGACTAATATTTGCAAATGAGTATGCTTGTGGAAGTTATACTTTGATTGCACACATTCTAGGGAAATATCATCTATTTTAGGAACGAAGGGAATTCTAGTTTTTCTTGAATTATTCCTCGGTGCTGCCATTATTGGATTTACCACTATATTAGATTTGATATATTAATTAAACATTATAACAATAGCAAAAATCATGCTTGACAATGTACAAATTTGTTGTTGTTGTTGTTTGTTGTGCAATGTACAAATTTGTGGCCAGCGTATCCACCTAGGGGGGCACATGAGTATGTATATATTAATTGAGGCAAATCGACAAGGATTACATGACTTAAGACAAATCTAATATACAAGGCATATCCGCGGTTAAACATAACCGATCTTTTATAGATTGAGTCGGGTACAATATCAAATCATATCTAACATGTCTCCCTCTCAACCTCATAAGATTTTGATTGCTCTCGAATTCTTCAAGGAGTTCAACCGGAGGTAAATTCTTGAAGCTACTGCACAATTGATCTATTGATGAAGGGACGATCGAATCTCAATATGCTTTATAACTCTTTCTCTGAATAGCAAATACGTACGTGCAATGTACGTTGATATTAGTCAGTATATTAATTGCATGCAAAAAAGGAAGGATATTATTTGCATGCTAATTATGTGATTAGCGCGGAAATAGATATTTGGTATGATACTAACTGCACGCCTAAACGTGTTGAGGGCTCACCATTGGAGCAGTTTGAGTCATTGGATTGACCTGCTTCGTGGCCGAGATTTGTTAAATCTTCCACTTCGAGTCTTTTTATATTATAGGATATAGATATAGATGAAATGCAAACCAATTTATATGTGTTTTTTCATTGCATGAAAGACATGATAAGATGAAAGTTGTGTTGCTCCTGAACTATCACAACATGATGATGGCACTCTTTTCTAAGGGAAACCAAGTTGTTATGCAATGACTCAACCCAGATGGTTTCCGCAATGGCATTCGCCAGATAATTGTATTCATCTTCAAGGCTCGATATTGACAATATGAATTATGCTTCCGTTCATGTATTTTTGTAATGGATACAAAAATTTATCCTCTATGCCCAATCATCTCGGGAAGGCCTTCTTAGGAATTATAGGTGTTTGTAATAGATATGGTAAAAAGGAAAATCAAATTTCTGTTTTCCTTTCTAGCTCAAGGAATGTGTTTTGGGGCACTGGCTCCCGCCGTGCACCCAATCTAGCCAGTGTATCGGCCGCTTGATTAGCATCGCGCTTGGCGTGGTGAAACTCCAAGCCATCAAGCCGAGCTGGTATCTGCATGACGGCGTTGTTGTATGCCATCATCTTTGGGTCCTTGGCGTCGAACACGGCGCTGATCTAGGAAATAGCAAGGTTAGAGTCACCTCGGACTTCCAGACGTTGGATCCCCATGGAGACGGCCATCCGAAGACTGTGCAGTAGCGCTTCGTACTCTATATATTATTCGAGTCCGTGTACATGATTTGCAACACGTACTTTCTCACGTCGCCGCTTGGTAAGATGAGGACGATTCCAGCCCCCAGGTCGGCCAACATCCTGGATCTGTCGAAATGCATGACCCAATTTGTATAGGCAACATGCTCTTTAGGGAGCTCGGTCTCCGTCTATTTGGCAATAAAATCTGCCAACACCTCAGGCTTAACAGCCTGATGTGGCTGATATTGGATCTCGTAAGATAAGAGCTTAATGGTCAACTTCGTGATGCGGCATGTGGCGTACTGGTTGTTCATGATGTTTGGTGGTGGCTCTTAGTTCTAAAAGTCCTTAATCAAGTGTCAGATGAGTTTCGTAGCTTGATTAAATCTACTATTGGATTGGATTCCTCTCTTCGCTTCTGGATTGATTAGTGGTCAAGAGAGGAGCCCCTCTTCCATTCTTTCCCTGCTCTGTTTTCTTACTGTTCCAACCAGTCGATCTCCGTTTTCGGAGCTTGCAACTGCTAGCAAGGGCCTTGGGCTATGCCGGACTTAGTCCCCTGAATAGTTAGCTGATTGGCAGGCCCTCACTACCCTTCTATAGTCACTCTGAGAGAACCCGAATCAGATATCCTGGCACCACACCTCTTCTAGCAAGTTTACCGTTAAAATCACTATACCTTAAGCTTTCTCAGGACGACCTTCCCCCCGTTTCAAGGGCCTGTCGAAAGCATGGATCCCGCTTAAGATCGATATCTTCCTTTGGCAAGCCATCAAGCGACGACTTTCGGCTGGTAATCAAATCCTTAAGCAGTATGGCCATGCTTCCATTGCTTACTCTCTTTGTGGGGAGAATGAGACCACCAAGCACATCCTATTTAACTGTGTTTTAGCTAACTTAGATGTAGTTGCGTTTGAACGTTCTTGAACTTCCTGGAACCCGACTAGCCTAGATGAACTACTTAACATCTTATGAAATTACTTGGGCCAGTTTGCTCGTGTGTTCTGGATTGCATTTGCCACTTTTGGTTGGTCCTCATGGACCACCCGGAACAAATTTACGATTGAACTCTTATGCCCTAACCGTCCTTCTAATTGTTTGTTCAAAATGGTTGTCATTGTCCAGCAATGGAGCCCTCTCGTTAAAGTTGTGGATTTAGATGTTGTCGTCTTGGTGGTCTCCAAGATCCGTGCCTCCGCTATCACCCAGAACCCCTGATGAGAATAGCCACTAAGATTTATCCTTTTTTGTTGCTTGGCCTGCGCGTCTTTGGCTTAGATCCTGGTGATCTACACTTGATTTTTATGTCTTGCATTGTGAGTTATGGTGAACTCACTGTGATGGCTTTATTTATAAAGTCGGGTTCCTGACTTTTCCCTAAAAACAATCGATGGGTCGAATCGGTGTTGTCCGTCTTGCATCGCACGAACGACTACACTCTCCTCTAAAAGGAACATGTCATTGTTAGTGCATCTAGGGACAATTATTCTCTTTGCAAATCAACTAAGGACAATTATTGAGAAGGGACGGGTTCTTTCTTTTTTCGGATGTGCAAAATTTTACAACATTTTACCCCGCAGAAAAATTACAACATTATACTTTCACATGTGGCGCGCAAAAGGTAAACAAATATGGATTTCTAAATGGGTTGAGTTTGTTTGTTGTTAGACTGGAAATTTTTTTCCATGCAGCCTCCAAATCACAATATTTTCAAAGGAAATTTCACACATTCGGACTGGAAACATATAAGTTTCCATGGAACGGCACGGACGAGACCTCCTAGCCCGCGCTCACGGCGCTAGCACGCCAACAGGCGCTCACGCACGATGTGTTGTGGGCCAACCCGGCTACACCTAGTTGGTCGATGGACTGGTTGACTGTGGACTTTTGAAAAGAAATAAAAACCAAAAATGATCATAAATTTGAAAAGTTCATAAACTTTGAAAAAAAATCATGAATTCAAAAAGGTTCATAAAATTTGGGAAAAACCACAAATTTTGAAACAGTTTACAAATTTGATTTTTTTTAAATTTAAAAGATATGAGTTTGAAAAACAATCATAAAAAATGTTCATAAATTTGAAAAAAAAATCAAAAGTTTAAAAATATTCATGCATTTCAAAAAAGTTCAGGGAATTTGGAAACAAAGTGTGAATTCTAAAAAATCATGGATTTGAAAAACAAACTGTGTATTTTGAAAATTTTCATGGATTTGAAAAAAAGTTCACGAATTTGAAAGTTTTAAATTTTAAAAATGCTAATGAAATTGAAAAATATTTGTAGATTTAATAAAAAGTTTGCGAGAACGAGAAACAAAGAAAAAGGAAAACAAAAAAATGTACAAAATTCGTCTTGGAATAAACTAGGAGATAGCCTCTCTGAAAAAACTGATAGAAGTTTCTAGAAGAATTGTAAAACCGGTGAGGAAAAAATCTTTCATGGAGCGGCCGAACTAGCGAACCTAGCACGCCTGCCGTATGTTCTAAGAAAAAGAGTTAAATGGACCAAGCCCAAGGTCAAACAGTGGTCTGCGTCACGTTGCAAGAACACTAGTATCCGGTGCTTAAGGCGCTAAATAGGATTTGAGGCACAGACATCCCACAGCCGACGCAGTGATGCAGTGCTAGGCAACAACTACATTATTACTCTCGTGTTAAAAAAAAAGTACTCTCTTCATATCAAAATATAATACTTTTTTATGCTAGTTTAGGCTAAAAAACTTCTCATATATCGATACAGAGGTAGTAACAAAGAACGACATTACTGTGAACCAACTTGTGGTTGGATGGTTAGAGGGAATATGGTATCCCCAGCCTACCAGGGTTCAAATCCTGGTGCTCGTATTTATTTCTAGATTTATTTTAGGATTTCCGGCGATGCGCATTCAGTGGGAGGAGATGTTCCCGTCGACAACGAGGTGCCTACGGTGACTTCGTAAATTTCAAGATGATATAACGGCTCAGTCTTTCAGAGGTGCTCATAGGGGTAGGATGTGTGTGTGTGCGTTCATAGGGGTGAGTGTATGCGTGTGTATATGAACGTTTGTGTCTGTACTGATGTTAAAAAAAAAAGAACGACATTACTCTCATCCACAACGGACAGGCCAATGATGGCGCAGTTAGGCACAGTTATTTGGAACAGTTTTGCTAGAACTTATCTAGATGAGATATAATTTGGTCTCATTCACCTTTTATAGCCATTGAATGTGATGCTATAAGATGCGTGTGTGCTGACGTGGGTTGTATTTGTTCTTGTTTTTCAGGTGAATGGGACCATATTATATCTCATCTAAATGAGTTCTAGGTACTCCGTATTTGGAAAACGGTTCCGTTTTCGATCGTGCAAAGTTACTAATCTTTCATCAGATAAAAAGGGGATTCAGGTAGGAAAAGAGTCAAGTACGGGTACGAATCCATCTCAGCTAGCGTTAATTCAGGCTATGACGCGAACCATCTCGACTCGGAAGAGAGGTGCGAGCGTACGGGCCTTCCAACCCGAGTCGATTTCTTCAGGCCGGGCCTTCAAAAAGGGGCTGACCCCCAGGTATCCACCACACAACAACACCAACGCAAATCAGCGCTCGACATCCAACGAGAGTATAATACACCAGAGACGCAGCGAATCGACCCAAGAGAGTTGAAGGCGATGGCGAGCGCGGCGACGTCCAAGAAGGCGGCGAACCGGCTCGTGGTGGAGGAGGCCGCCACCAACGACGACAACTCCGTGTGCATCCTCCACCCTAACACCATGGAGAAGCTCTCCATATTCAAAGGCGACATCGTGCTGCTCAAGGGCAAGCGCCGCCACAGCACGGTCTGCATGGCACTGCCCGACGACACCTGCGAGGAGCACAAGCTCAGGATCAACAAGGTGGCCCGCTCCAACCTACGCGTGCGCATCGCCAACGTCGTGTCGGTGCGCCTGTGCCACGACGCCAAGTACGGCAAACGCGTGCACATCCTCCCCCTGGACAACACCGTCGAGGGCATCACGGGGAACCTCTTCGACGCCTACTTCAAGCCCTACTTCGTGGACGCCTTCCGCCCGGTCCACAAGGGCGACCTCTTCCTCGTGCGTGGCGGCATGCGGAGCGTCGAGTTCAAGGTCATGGAGATCGACCCCGCGGTGGACTACTGTATCGTGGCGCCCGACACGGAGATCTTCTGCGAGGGCGAGCCGGTCAAGCGGGAGGACGAGGAGAGGCTCGACGACGTCGGCTACGACGACGTGGGTGGCTTGGGGTGTTGACGTATAATATGTTGCCTAGTCTCTTCCATCAGATCGGTCTTTTGGTTGCATTGGCTAGAGCATGCACTTCTACATGGTATCAGAGCCAAGAGGTCTTGAGTTCAAGACCCGGCTGGCGCAATTAAATTGCAGCCCACTTTCGATTCACGTTTAGGCCTGAGGGAGCCACACGTGACGGGGAGTGTTGACATATAATATGTTGCCTAGTCTCTTCCATCAGATCGGTCTTTTGGTTGCATTGGCTAGAGCATGCACTTCTACATGGGGAAACTGCTGACTCTGATCAGGGAGCTCGTCGAGCTGCCACTCAGGCATCCGCAGATCTTCAAGAGCATTGGCGTCAAGCCTCCCAAGGGCATCCTCCTCTACGGCCCTCCCGGGTCCGGCAAGACGCTGATCGCTCGTGCGGTGGCCAACGAGACCGGGGCCTTCTTCTTCCTTATCAACGGCCCTGAGATAATGTCGAAGATGGCCGGAGAGAGCGAGAGCAACCTGAGGAAGGCCTTCGAGGAGGCCGAGAAGAACGCGCCCTCCATCATCTTCATCGACGAGATCGGCTCCATTGCCCCTAACAGGGAGAAGACTCACGGCGAGGTCGAGAGGCGCATCGTCTCCCAGCTGCTGACTCTGATGGACGGCATGAAGGCCCGCGCGCACGTCATCGTCATGGGCGCCACGAACCGCCCCAACAGCATCGACCCTGCCTTGAGGCGCTTCGGGAGGTTCGATCGTGAGATCGACATTGGCGTGCCGGACGAGGTCGGGCGTCTCGAAGTGCTCCGCATCCACACCAAAAATATGAAGCTGGACGAGGACGCCAACCTTGAGGTGGTTGCCAAGGATACGCACGGCTACGTCGGCGCCGATTTGGCCGCGCTCTGCACCGAGGCGGCGCTGCAGTGCATCAGGGAGAAGATGGACGTGATCGACTTAGAGGACGACACCATCGACGCCGAGATCTTGAACTCCATGGCCGTCACCAATGACCACCTTAAGACGGCTCTCGTTGGCACCAACCCGTCCGCGCTTCGTGAAACCGTCGTTGAGGTGCCCAACGTCAGCTGGAACGATATCGGCGGCCTCGACGGTGTCAAGAGGGAGCTACAAGAGACCGTCCAGTACCCGGTCGAGCACCCGGAGAAATTCGAGAAGTTTGGCATGTCGCCGTCCAAGGGCGTCCTCTTCTACGGGCCACCAGGATGCGGCAAGACCTTGCTGGCGAAGGCGATCGCCAACGAGTGCCAGGCCAACTTCATCAGCATCAAGGGGCCCGAGCTGCTCACCATGTGGTTCGGCGAGAGCGAGGCCAACGTGCGCGAGATCTTTGACAAGGCGCGTCAGTCTGCGCCGTGCGTCCTATTCTTCGACGAGCTCGACTCCATCGCGACCCAGAGGGGCGGCAGGGTGGGCGACGCCGGCGGCGCGGCGGACAGGGTCCTGAACCAGCTGCTCACCGAGATGGACGGCATGAATGCCAAGAAGACGGTCTTCATCATCGGCGCCACCAATAGGCCGGACATTATTGACTCGGCGTTGCTCCGCCCCGGCCGCCTGGACCAGCTCATCTACATCCCCTTGCCGGACGAGGCCTCACGGCACCAGATCTTCAAGGCCTGCCTCAGGAAGTCTCCCGTGGCCAAGGACGTCGACCTCGGTGCTCTCGCAAGGTTCACCGCCGGCTTTAGCGGTGCCGACATCACGGAGATCTGCCAGAGGGCGTGCAAGTACGCCATCAGAGAAGACATTGAAAAGGACATGGAGCGGCAGAGGAAGGGGAAAGACACCATGGAGGTGGACGGCGGGCAGGAAGAGGAGGCGGCGGAGATCAAGGCGGCTCACTTCGAGGAGTCGATGAAGTACGCTAGGAGGAGCGTGAGCGACGCCGACATCAGGAAGTACCAGGCCTTCGCGCAGACGCTGCAACAGTCTAGGGGGTTCGGCACCGAATTCCGCTTCCCGGCGCAGCCACCGGCGGCAGAAGCTGCTGTCCACACCTCCGCGGCAGCTGATGAGGATGAAGACGATCTGTACAAGTGATCCAGTAACCATTGTTAGAAACTGAAGTAGCAGAATATTATACTCTGTTTTTGTTGATTCTTTCCATGTATATATAATTTTCGTTTGTAAGAATTTACATACGAGTGGAGAGGGGATGATGGCCGACTCGACACGTCTCTCTGGCGACACGTCGGGCGAGCCCGAAACACAGCGATGGCCGGCGTGGTTCGCCGCGGATCTCCGGGCGGCGAGGGTTCTCAGGTACCGCCGTGGTGAGGTGGTACTGCGCTCGCACCCGGCAACGGTGCGTCTCGTCGACGAGCGGGGGTACACGATGGACGTGCGTACTGGGGGAGGGATCGTGTTAGCCCCTGGTGCCACGATCGTGTTCCCCTGTCATGTCGCGCACATCGAGGGGGAGACCCCGGACGAGGGAGGCGCCCCGGGAGCCGGCGAGGGAGGAAGTGCGGCCGGTGGGAGAGGAATTGCGGCCGGGGGGGAATTAATTTCGGGCGATATATCTAGCGTCCGCGGCGGCGATGGTGGAGATCGACGAGGAGAAGATGCTGAGGTTCGCAAGCATGGACGCGCGTTTGCGAGCTCGCCTGCGAGAGATCAGGTCGTGGTACACAAGCAAAAAAGCGATGTATGCGGAGGCGGAGGCGATTTTCGAGGGGCTGACGGCGGCGGAGGAGAGATCGCTCTTCGGGCATGGAGGGCGCAAGCACCCGCTGGAGGTTCTGATGTGGGCGATGGATCAGGCGGATTCGCCGGTGAGGTCGTGGCGAGGAAGTGGGTGGCATTCACCTCCTTCGAGACTGCGGACCTCGCCCCAGCCATGAGGGAATCGGCCCTCAGATCCCGCGAGGGGGTCCTGGCCCTTCCTGCCCCAGGTTCGGCCATGGCGCCGATCGAGATCCGCGAAGACCCGGTGGAGCAGCCACCGCAGGAGGTGGTGCAGATGCCGCGCCGCTCCGCTCAACTTGCTTCAGCTCCTCCAACTCCGACGCCACGCCGCTCGGCACGCCTCGCCGGAATCGATGCCCGAGCCCTTCACTAGCCAGCAACCGCTTCTGGAGGCTGGCTAGTGAAGATTCAGGCGACGATTCTAACGAGGATGTCGCCACATCAGGTACTACTTGCTGTCCCACGCTTAAATTCATACCTCCCGTTTATGAATCCGGGGGGAGAGGCCACAAAATTGATATGCAACGCCGAATTAGGCGGATTAATCGTAAGATGAAGAAAAAAATGAACATGTATGTTCAGAGTTTGTTTCTGAAAAATGAAACAGAAGTTGATAAGAGACAGAGTAGTAAAATGTTAACAGATTGTCAGGATAATTTTACCCATATTGATTCTCCTAATTGGGGAAGATATCACAATAATGAAGTGGAAATGGCATTGATAAAAATTAAACACAGGGCCCCAAAAAATTGGGATTTAACCAGATTTCCTGAATACTTAATTGATATTGAGACTGAGGAAGGAAAACTCACTGATGGGGGAAATGATAATAAAAATGTGGGGTTTGGTGAAGTTGAGAGTATTCATAAAGACATAGTGTGTATGGGGATTCCTGGAAATTTTATGTTGGAAGATGTTGCTGATGAAGTTCAGAGAAAAGGGAAAGAGTATGAAAATGAGGAGGGGAAACGAGGGGGAAGCAACATGGACCATAGGATTCGGAGGGAGGTTGGCAAGTTGGGCCTTACAGTTCCCAGGCCCAAAAAAGTGGTTGGTAGGGGTGGCCCAGAAGATGGAGAGGGGGGAGAGGCCCTATATAAAGGGGGGATCCCACCTTTCATACCAGAACCAGATTTCCTCCACCTACCAAACCCTAACAGGAGCACGGCGGCGGCAATCCTGCAAGTGATTTCTGAGGAGGAAGGAAACCACTGGGGAGAAGAGGAGACTATGGCAGGCAGGCAGGACAACTGGAGGCCAAGACCAGGGAGAGGGGCTAGCCTTGGTGGAAGAGGTAATTTCTATGGCAAGTCTGGTAGCTTTGGCAGAGGTTTTAACAGGCAAGATGAGAGAGATCAGGATGGCTACGATTGGAGAAACAGAGATGGAAATTATAGAGGGGGGTCTGGGACAAATAGCAGCGGATTTGGAGGGGAAGGAACATCGACAGGAAATGGTAGAGATGGTGATAGCAAGCCAGGCAGATTTAACTCAGGCAGATTTGGGAATCAACAGGAGAGATCTCAGACTGGGAATGGGGAGACAGGGTCTGGAAATGGGTTTGTTGTTGGCAATCCCAACATGCAGCAGATGGGGATGCAGGGGGACACGTTCAGATGGCAGGAGGTTTCCCAATGATGAGTAACACCAATTTCCCACAGATGGTGCCAGTTGGAATGGGCCTTGGACAATTTGGCTTCATACCACAAGAGCAAATGGCTCAACAATATCAGTATCTGCTCTCAAATATCCCAAAACAGGAGGTCTTGCAGACACAAGGGGGAACAAAAGATGAAGGGGTTAAGGAGGTAGCAAAAAAGAAAGAAATAGGGAACAACAAGGAGTTGTTCTGTGTCAAGTGTAAAGAGCAGGGACATCTGAAGAGTGACTGCAAAAACAAGGTGTTTTGTGTGGTGTGTCAGAGACCATCCCACAACACTGAAGAATGCACTGTGCTAAAACAAGTCAAGCCAGTTGCTAAATATGTTGGGTATGGAGCTAGGGGTCTGGGGTGTCTTCTGGTACAAAATACAAAAGATATAGTTGCTGCTGAACATACAAATCCTATGGCTTTGGTTACAGTCCATTCTGGGCAGTTGAATGAAACCACAGTTGCTTATGGATTTAGTAAAATGTTTGAATGGGGGTGGACCTGGAGAGCCAAATTTCAGAGCCCCAAAACCTTTCTGATGAGATTCCCTAATAAGGCCAAATTGGTGGAACTGAAGAACTTTGGAAAATTTACTTTGCTTGGTACAGGAGCTATGGTGGAGGTGGACTTCTGGAGTCCAGATGATAAAACAAAAGGAAAACTTCACTCAGTGTGGATTAAGATGTGGGGAGTGCCTGATACATTGAGACACTACTTGGGTGTATGTGAAATTGGCTCAGCTCTAGGGCCTGTGGTGGAAGTGGATGTGGAACATATACACTCTAAGGAAGAAATCAGGGTGAAGGTAGGAGTGAGGGACTTGCACAAGATTCCAGCAGGAACAGAGATAACTACAAAAGACTTATCGCTATATGACATAGGCTTTGAGTTTGACTCTGTTGCAGAACAGGGGTGGTACAAGTTTGATGAGGGGAATAAGAGGAAAATCTTTGATTATCTAGATTTGGAAAACTTTGAAACACAAAGAGAGAATGATGTACAAAAGAAAAGTAAACAATCTGAAAATGGGAAACAGAATGTCAGTCTGGGGAGCTTGGGGCTGAAACAATATGAGCAAATGGTTCTGAAGACTGGAGAGACAGGCCAGACAAGTGAAACACCTAAAGAGAGAATGGGAACAGAAACAGTAGGAGAGATGCAGGGGGGAGAAGATAGCTTGATGGTGAGGCTACAAAAAGCAGAGGAGCTAGCTGCTAGACAGACTGCACAATTGATGCTGGAAGAGAAGAAAAGGAAAGAAATGGAAATCATAAGGAAAACCCTAGAAAAGGAGGTTAGGAGACAACATGAACTATTGCAAATCAACTTGAAGGTGAGTGATGAAGTGAGGGGGTCCCAGTCAGGTGAAAAAAGCACTGAGATAGGAGAAGAAGAGGAAGCTATTGATGATGAAATGGCAGCAGAAGACAAGCAGGTGGAGGGGGGAGAGATGATAGATTTAGAGCTGATGGAGCAAGCTATTGGGCTAGGTTATGTGGAGCCAGTGGACTACACTGCCAGTCAGGAAACAGACTCTTTTGGAACCAAAGTGAAGAAAGCTGAGAAAGGGGAAATAGACCTCAAAGAGGAAGAAGAGCTGAGGAGATGTGCTAGACTGAAAGAGAAGGAAGACTGCAATATCACAGAGTTGGCCAAGGAGAGAGCAGCTAAGAAGGACAATTATGGTGAGCCTTCATCTCCTGGAATATTATCTAGATCTGATAGTTTTCTTCAGAAAGTTGCTGAGGGAGTGGGGGTCAACTTGGGTAATAGACCTGAGATGATTAAACACAACTTAGAATTGATAAAAACTGTTGAACAGGCTAGAATTGATCTGTGGTTGGCTAACTATAATTAAAATAAAAAACAAACCTCTTTACCTGAAGAAACTGATATTATTGACACTGGGGAGCATACTTTAGAGGATTTATTGAACCAGGGGGAGAATGATGAGGATAAAGAGGAAGAAGAAAACTGGGATTTACTGAGAGGGCTTTTCTCATCCAAAAAAGGAAAAAATAGAAGCAGAACTACCAGAGGTTCTGGGGTTAAAATTGCCTCTGCTGTAAAAATTCTAGAATCTTCTGTTAAGAAAAAGAAGAAAAAAAGATGAGAGGTATTTTCTGGAATAGGAGAGGTTTTGGGGGGGGGGGACATCAAAAAAAGATTCCTCAGGGAAATGATCATGGATATGAAGGTTGACTTCTTGGGTCTGCAAGAGACTATGAGACAGCAATTTTCTAGAAATGATTTACAACAAATCTGTGCTGGCAGAGATTTTCACTGGCATTTCACCCCAGCTAGGGGGAAATCTGGTGGTCTACTGTTGGGAGTTAACTATACTACTTTAGAGGTGATCTCACAGGATGAAGGAGATTATCACATTAAAATGACAGTTCAAGATTTGAAAACAAAACTAATATGGGACCTGGTGGTGGTATATGGAGATGCTCAACCAGAAAGAAAAGCAATCTTTCTGGCTGAGTTATCCAGAATTTTTCAACATTGTGTTAATCCCATTTTGATCGGGGGTGACTTCAATATCATTAGAAAAGCCAGTGAGAAAAACAAACCAGGCTCCCCTGGACACTGGAGTTTTTTGTTCAATGACATCCTGGAACAGGCTGGGGTTAGAGAACTTGAGATGAATGGGAGACAATTTACATGAGGAAATAACTTGCCTATCCCCACCTTTGAAAAACTGGATAGAATTCTGTGTAGCACAGAATGGGAAGAGGCTTACCCTTTAACTCAGATTACAGCTTTGACTAGAGAGAAATCTGATCATACTCCTCTATTCTTAGATTCTGGTGATATCCAGAAAACTGATCCAATTTTCAGATTTGAAAATGCTTGGTTTCTGAGGGAGGGGATTGATAAAACTGTCCATGATGTTTGGAATGATCCAAGCGTCACTGGTGACAGCATAGACAGACTGTTAGGTAAATTTAGGTTGCTTAGACCTAAACTCAAAGGATGGAACAGGAATATGAATGCCTGGTATATAGAGCTAAAAAAAGATATCCTGTTGAAACTGGATATAATTGATAAACATTGTGAACTAAATGGTCTTACAGCTGCTGATAGAAAAGAGCAAATGGAGCTAAGGGCACAACTCGATAGACTTCTCCAGCAGGAAGAGGCTAAATGGAGACAGAGAGCTAAGGTGGATGAAATATTAGAGGGAGATAGCAACACAAAATTTTTCCATGCTAAAGCTAATGGGAGACTTAGAAGAAATAGAATCAATAGACTGGACCAGGATGAGGGGGAAATTGAGGGAGAAAAAAATCTGATAGACTACATTACTACTTTTTACACAAAATTATTTGGTCCACCTGATGACTCTTCAGTTTCTCTTAACATTGATAACCCAAAAAAGATACACGACAGATATAGAGATATTTTGACTGATGAATTCTCATTGGAAGAAATTAAGAATGTGGTCTTTAAAATGGCACATAATAAATCACCTGGCCCAGATGGATTTACAGCTGAATTTTATCAGCACTATTGGGATCTGGTGAAGTATGATCTTAAATCCCTATTGGATGATTTTGCAAATAGAAAAATTGATATTAGTAGGCTAAATTATGGGATTATAACATTAGTCCCTAAAGGAAAAGATGCTAACAAAATACAAAAATTTAGGCTTATATGCCTACTAAATGTTTGCTTTAAAATTATTACAAAAGTGTTGATGAACAGACTGAATTTAGTGGCTGTTGATGTTATATCCCCTGTCCAGACTGCTTTCGTCAAGGGCAGATATATTATGGAAGGGGTATTAATTCTGCATGAAGCTCTAAACAGTATAAAAAAGAAGAAGCAAAGTGCTCTATTATTGAAAATTGATTTTGAAAAAGCTTATGATAAAATCAAATGGTCTTTTCTTTTTCAGATGCTCAGATTAAAAGGGTTCCCTGATAAATGGATAGACTGGGTGATGGAGACCATTAGGGGGGGAGTTTGTGTGAAGGTTAATGAAAATTTAGGAAAATACTTTCTTACTCACAAAGGGCTAAGACAGGGGGATTCTTTGTCACCTCTCAATTTTGATCTGGCTGCTGATGCCCTAGCTATTATGTTAGACAATGCTAGGAAGAATGGTCTGGTGAAAGGGGTACTAAATGAAAATGTTCCAGATGGGATCAACATGTTACAATATGCAGATGATACTATTTTCTTATTGCAAGATGATCTAGATAGTGCTCATAACTTGAAATATATCTTATGCCTCTTTGAACAAATGTCTGGTCTGAAGATCAACTTCCATAAGAGTGAGTTGTTTTTATTTGGGGAGGCCATTGATAAAAAAGAGGAATATGCAAAGATTTTTACATGTCCAATAGGTGTTCTGCCTATGAAATATTTAGGATTACCAGTTGATAAAAATAGAATTGGTAATAAACACTGGAAACCTCCTGAAAGTTAAATGGAGGAAAAATGTGAAACTTGGCAAGGAAGATTACTTGCTAGTGCAGGGAGGGTTACATTAATCCAATCTTCTTTGACAGGCATTCCTTATTTCATGATGTCTTTCTATGGGCTGCCCATTGGGGTGAACAAACGTATGGATTTTTTTAGAGCCAGGTTATTATGGCAGGAAAATGACAAAAAGAAAAAATATCATTTGGTTAAATGGTCTGAGGTGTGTAGGCCAAAAGATATGGGAGGGTTGGGGATCCAAAACCTTGCCCACATGAATAAAACTTTGCTATGTAAATGGTGGTGGAAAATATACACAACAGAAGGGTTGTGGCAAGATATCATCTTGAAAAAATACCTAGGAAATAAAAATCTTGGCAATGTATCTGCCAAACAGGGAGACTCCCAGTTCTGGAGGGAGCTCCTGAAACATAGAGATCATTTTACTTCCTTATGTAAATTTACAGTGGGAAATGGAAAAAATGTTAGATTCTGGGAAGATTGGTGGATTGGATCTGCACCATTGAGCAAAAACTTCCCTAGGTTATATAACATCTGTTTTGATAAGAAGAAAACAGTTAAGGAGATCTTGGATAGTGGAATAGAAAACATGCATTTTAGGAGGACTCTGACAGGGGATTCAAAAGAACTTTGGGAGCACATTAAGGAAGCTTGCAGTTCGATGACTATGAATGATAGTAAAGATGAGGTGAAGTGGACACTGACTAAGAAAGGGATTTATACTGTAAAGTCCTTCTACAGGCATTTGATAGAAAATGGTATTAAATACCCACATCTGTACATATGGAAAACTAAAATGCCACCTAGAGTCAAAGTTTTTATGTGGTTGGCTCTTAGAAATAGCATTCTTACAAAAGATAATTTGCTGCGCAGGGGGTGGAAGGGTGATGAGAAATGTCCTTTCTATGGACATAAGGAAAATATAAACCACCTCTTCCTTTCCTGCTCTGTTGCTAGATTACTGTGGAACATTCTAAAATGTGCCTTCAATCTAACTGACATTCCAGAAGATCTTGACATGGTGATAAGAACCTGGGTAAAGACTTTTGGGAGAGAAGAGAGGGACTTGGTTATGATAGGAATTTCTGCTATATGTTGGACTATTTGGAAATTAAGAAATAGTGGTGTTTTTGATAATAACAGGATAAATGACCCCTGTGTACCTATTAATCTGCTTCTTAAAAATTTACATGATTGGAATATTTCGCAGAAAAACCCCGCAAGAAGTGAAATGATGGAGGCAGGAGTGAGGCAGGTCGGTGAGGTGGCTGGAGAAGTGTTTAAAGCAGCACATGGGTGGCGCCTGGAGACTAGGAGAATCTTGGGGTGACCAGCTTCAAGTTCTTCAGGATCATGCTCTGGTGCTGCGAAACAGACGCTTACAAAGCTGCATCGAACTTACCTTCTGTTTCATCCTACTCCGGTCTTTTGTCTAGGGGCCGTCTGTTGGTCACTTTGAGCTACTTTTTGCTTTCAAAAACTATGTTGTTTAGTCGGGCGCTGGGACCTGCTTTTGAGCCCAGGCCTTAGATCTCTTAAGGGTACTGCTTTGGGGGCAATTAGTGCTCGCTGAGAGATTGATGTAGTAGCTTTTTCTGTTTTCCTTTCTCTGTAAGACATGGTGATTTCTCTTAATGGAAATCGGAGAGAAAGCTCTCTTTTATCAAAAAAAAAAAAGAATTTGCATACATCATAGAAATACAGTTTTTTTAGATGATCATAGAAATACAGTTGATGAAATAATAGCCTGCAGGTTTTGCTCTCTCAACCCCTCTCTGCTCCTGCACCAGACCACAGAAAAAAAAAAGTTGCCTGTTTAATGTCCAGTTAATTTCTCACTGAACTTGTAAGAACAGAAACAACTGTTGTCTGAAACTTGTGGCTCCCAACAGTCTTAGTTGCAGAGAGTTCTTTGCTAGCCAACAATGCGTTGATCTTTATTATCCTGAGGCCAATTGGTTGTGAGTTCAGGTTGGGGGAACTTGCTAGTGTTCACCATCAACGGCCAGACTGGGCATACTACTGGGTGCTCATGATCACATTCGCCACAATGCACTTATGGTTTGCAACAAGGGAAAGAAAGAAGGAAAGTGTCTTCAGGGTTTAATTACTCATAAGTTACCCTTTAAGGCTTCAAAAAGTTAAATTAATTTCGTAAGTTCCTATTTAAGGTTTTAAAAACTTATAAATTGCTGATTGCATTGGCCACTGTCATTCCTGCAATTAAATGGCTATGGAATTCCCGCTGCCAGCTCAAGTAGATCTATTTTTTGGCTGCTAATCCACAATGGATTGAATACCAGTGCACTCCTAGAGCGGAAATTTTCTTTAGTGCAGACTACACTTGTGTTCTATGTGGCTGCGAGTTCTGGAAACAAGGATCTCTTTTTTTTCCAATGTGAATTTGCACCGGCTTGTTGGAAATATCCATGTCCTACTTGGAAGCATACAAATTACTGTGACATTGAGGGACAATTTAATCAACTTAAAACACACTGTACCGTGCCTTTCTTCCTTGAGCTGGTCACTTTAATCTCCTGGGGTATTTGGAACACCAGAAACGATTTCATTTTTAAAGGCATTCAGCCAAATTCCTATGCCTGCCAGAGGAACTTCAGTTGATTCAGTACAGAGCTCAGCGAAATAAATACAAAGCTTTTGGTGATTAGATTATACAATTTCTCTGCTGTATAGCTCTTTCTTTAGTTTTTATTTGGATTAGCTTCTTGATAATTATTATTTTTGAAAGTGAGATTCTTGTCAATTATAATCCAATTGGTTTATACTTTGTAGCGCAACAAATACACCATTCCTCTTACATTTTCAACCACGATAACACGCAGCCACTAGTCACTCCTACGAGCTTAATTAGCTTAGCTTATTATAACGGCATATGGAGGATGGCTGAGAGATTGTCACTAGCCCCATCGCTCCAACTTCCCTATTGTAACCTCATAAACTGACTGCCATTAGTTTCAGTTCAGACGAGCTTGTAGCCGGTGACCCAGACGTTCGCCGGCTGCGCGGCGTGGGCGTACTCGAACGTGACGCTCCCGCCGGCGGGCACCGACGGGGCCATGCCCGGGAGCACGTGACCGTACCGCTTCTTGTCGAGCCCCGTCACCGGGCCGTAGAGCTCGCCGATGCCGAGGAACAGCCCGTGCACCGTCTTGTTCACCGACCTGTTGGTCACCGTCACCGCGTACCGGCGGTACGTCCGGCCCTTCTCCGTCCATGACGCCGTCGCGTTCTGCTCGATCACGATCGGCGTCGCGTGCTCGCCTTGACCGGCCGCTGCAACGCGCACATGGTGAAGAATCAAGAGTTAGTCGTCTCTCGGATTGGGTAGTAAAAATGACGAAAACTCTGTTACTGAACTGAATCTTGAAAGCCATGATGTTGGGTAGATTATTACCAGCAGAAAGAGATGGCACCACTGAGGTCTGGTTGTCAAGCCCTGCAAGAAAAGAATCACAAATCAAATGATGCTTCGTGCCTGAGATAATAACTTCTGAAAACTTGTGTACGTACCATCTGGAATTGACCGATCAAACCGGCCACCGGCGGCGAGCCGAGCGAGCACGCCCATGAACGGCGCGTTGTTGTAGGTGGGCGCCTCGGTCTGCTGGTAGTTGTTCCTGTCGTCGACGAAGTTGTCGTACTCGTCCGGCCCGCCAACGATGGCGCCGTCGAGCAGGTTCGGGTTGCTGCCCTTGCGGGGATACCAGATCGCGTACCCGGCCTTGCAGGCCACGAACGACGGGTTGGACTTGAAGGACACGATGGACGCGCCGCGGTGGTGTGCCTCCAGCGGGTAAATGAAGCCGTACCCGACCATGTAGCTCGTCGCCCTCGGGTTGCTCCCCAGGACGTAGTCCACCTGGGACTTGGCAAACGCCATGATCTGGGCGGGCGACGCCGCCCCGGCCGGGCACCACACGGCGCCCTGCCGGGCGGCGGCGAGGCTGTCGGAGTAGGCGGCCAGGAGAAACGACCCGCTGGTCACGTACTGGAGGTTGTTCCACTGCAGGTGATACAAGAGGCCGCCGGGCGTCCGCTTGACGTTGCCGTTGCCCTGCTTGCCGAGGGACGCGCAGACGAAGAAGTCCGCCTTCTGCCGGTACCGCTGCAGCACGGCGGCGTGTGCGCCGGCTTTGCCTTGCAGCAGGATCTTGGCGGCGAGGACCTGCACGCCGGCATACTTGATGTCCCAGCTGAACATGGCGGTGGACCAGCCCGTGCCGCCCATCGCGTCGGCGTTGTTAGCAAGGTAGTCCAGGTAGCGCCGGTCGTCGGTCGCCTGGAACAGCCACGCCGCCGCCCACAGCAGCTCGTCCTGAAACCACACCACACGGATTAACGACCAGATCAAGACGAGATGACAAATGTTGAACATCCATCTTATCAGAGCTTACACTGTATCCGCTGATTGACTGGTAATAGTTCCTCGCCACAGGGATGCTGGCGTCGTACCTTCCACGGTACTTGTCGGCGAAATCAAACAGCTGAGCCATCCACCAATGGAACCAAGAAACATTAGGACCAGCTATCGGATCATTTCATCTTTGCATATTGTTAGTTTATTAGAATCGGCAAACCTGCTTGGAGTGTTGCAGGAGTAGGTTCGCGTATCCCGGGTTGGAGCGGCGGAACACGAGCGACGCCGCGGCCATTGCGGCGGCGGTCTCTCCGGCGAGGTCGGACCCCGGGCGCTGGGGGTCGAGGCGGTACGCCTGACGGCTCGTCGTCATCTCCTCCGGCCGCTGCCAGCAGAAGTGGTCGGTGTCACCGTCTCCCACCTGCACAAGAATCCATTCGAGATGCGTACACTTGGTCAGCTACCGACTACGTGTATGACCACGTAAACCCGACGTGCATGCACTCGAGTGCTTCAAAAGCAAGCAGTACGAATTACCTCTCCGTAGAGCACGTTGGCCTCCGGGTGCGCCTTGACGAAGTAGTCGGTGCCCCACTTGACGGCCTCCAGGGCGTTGCCGAGCTCGCCGGCCGCCTCCATCTGCCCGCCGTACTCGAGGACGCTCCACGACATCATGGTCACCGTGAACGCCATCGGCAGCCCGAACTTGACGTTGTCGCCGGCGTCGTAGTAGCCGCCTGTGAGATCCACCTGAAGGAAAGGCGACACAAAAATAAACTCACAAGTTGGAAACTGCATGTGGCCAGAAGTTAATGTACACAAATTAGTTGCACTTGCACCCAGATTTGAGAATTCCAATAGGCAGTTGCATACTCCGTTGGCCTTCCCGTCCTGGAGACCGGAGTTGGACCTCCAGCCGACCCTTTGGCTGGCGGGGAGCACGCCGGACCGCTGGGCCTCGAGGAAGAGGATGCTCTTGGCCAGCGCCTCGCGGTAGTTCTGGGTGGTGCCACCACCCGCGCAGTACGCCACCTGTGCCATGGCGGCAAGCACCAAGACAACGAGGAGACCCATGGCTATGGCTGGTTGGTTCAAGGCCAAGAGGCTAGCAAAAGAGGGAATGCCACACTGTGTAGTGCTTTGGATGGGAGCTCTGGAGCGCGAGGGCATGTGTATTTATAGCGTGTCCCGTCGGAAGGAAGGAAGAGGACGCGAGGACGGGGTTCAAAGGTGGCGGAGGTCTGGTTTTTTAGACGGGCACAGTCTGTTGGCTATCTAAATGGTGACTGCACAAATGAAAAAACACACACACTAAATATTGGAAAGCAAATGAGACGGATCATGCACATCTCAAAATCATATCTATAGTTCTACAAATAAACAATGAATGCACCCTAATTTCTTCGGTTTTAAAACAGAGTATCCGTGTTTCATGACATAAAACGAGCACTTCCTCCAATCTGAATTAATTGACGCAGCCTCTATATAATGTCTATTTTACATTGTATAGAGATTGCATCAATTAATTTGGACCTGAGGGAGTATTGAAACTGATTAAGTAAATGATAGAATATCATAACAAATAGATATGTGGTACAAGATCTCGGAAAAATATACGAAGTTGTAGGTCATCTAAAGTTTTATTGTTGGGGTGTTACATAAATGGACTGACCCTGGTTCGGAAGTTCGGTTTGGGCTGAGCCCCAGGCTGGGTCATGTATGTGGGCTTTATTACTCTATAGATGTTTCTTTCTACATTTTAAAGAGCATCTATTGTAGTTTTGGACCTAAGCATCGGGCTAAAGCCCAGGCTGCCATGGGTGCAGGTCCACCCCTGGTTCCAAGCTGGACCGGCTAAGGAATAGAGTTGGTAGGGTTGATTTTGACCACCTAGAATTAAAGATCAATGAATACCTGGTGTAACTCTACCACATGGAGGAGATCATGTGGAGATAGGGAGCTCGCAACGAATGGGTGATAAAACATGTACTTCTTTCATTACAGAGCTAATAAGAGGAGAAAGAGAAACCTTTTTTAAAGCCTTGCTGATGCGAATGGTCTGGTAATTGAAGACACAATTCAGATGGAAGTTCTGGTTACTGAGTTCGATGCAAATCTTTTCCAGACAGAGGGTGTATCTAAGCGGTTCCAGTTAAGGTTACAGAGGCTATGAACTCAGTTCTCACAGTTCCTTACTTCCGAGAGGAGGTGAGAATAGCTCTTTTTCAAATGTTTCCTTAAAATCTCTGTGTCCAAATATTTGTCCATCTCAAAAAAATTAGAACAAATGGGACATGTGTGAAGATGATGTTACTAATGTCGTTTTGCACATAGTGTGAGGGGTTGATAGTGCAGAGTCTATAGCACCATTATCGTGCTCATCCCAAAGGTAGTTAACCCCTCCACTTTGTCATAGTTTCGTCCAACAAGCCTTTGTAATGGCCTATACAAGATATCCTCCAAGTCATTGCAAACTGCTTGAAGCAAATTATGTCGGAAATCATTTCAAAGGAGTAGTTTGCCTTTGGACATGACGTTTAATTGCTGATAATATAATTTCTGCTTATGAAAGTTTGCATTTTATGAAAAGAAATAAGGCAAAGAAGCACGAGGTATGTGCTCTCAAATTATACATGATGAAGGCATATGACCAGGTGGAGTGGTATTATCTTCAAACAATCACGGAGAAACTTTGATTCAATCATCAGTGGATTTCTGTAGTGATGGGTATGGTGAGCTCAGTCTCTTTCTCGGTTATGTTAATGGAAAAAACACTAGATGGATTCAAACCATCAAGAGGTATCCGCCAAGGATATCCTCTTTCACCATGTCTCTTCTTGTTGGCAAAAAGGCACTTTTGTGCCTCCTCAAAGCTAATGATCAGTCATCGAATGTGTGTGGAAGCAAAGTGGAGGAATCTGTGCAGTGAGTCATTTACTTTTTTCAGATGATAATCTGTTGTTTTTAAAAAGCAAGTCACGAAGGGGCGGCGAAGCTATCACACCTATTGGATACATATTTCAATGCTTCGGGTTAGAGAATTAACCTTGAAAAATCTTTAGTTTTTTCGTAATGGATAACCAAAATCTCTTAGAGAGGAGGTAAAGCTCTCACTTAATGTCACAAATGAATCCCTAAGTGAAAAGTACTTGGGCGTACCTTCATGATGTGGGGAGATCCAAGCATGGTACTTTTAAATACCTCAAGGGCATAATTTGCAAAAAGGTCCAAGGGTGGCTAGATAAACTTTTATCTGCAAGAGGCAAGGAGGTTTTGGCTCAATCTGTTGTCCAAGTCATACTAGTGTACTCCATGGCATGTTTCAAACTCCCAAGGGAGTTGTGTGAGTATATAAATTCTGTCATTTGAAAGTTCTGGTAGGGAAGTAAATGGGGAGCAAGAAAAGTGGCATGGGTATCTTGGGAGGTTATGACTCGACAAAGATTCATGGGAGGTATTGGGTTTTGTGATTTGGAACTTTTCAATGTTCTTTGTAGGCTAGATAGGCATGGAGCATGCTTGTGTGCAAGAATTTGAAAAGTGTTTAATTCCCGCATACCAAAATTCATGATGCAAATTTGCGAATCCATCCGTCTCATGTGTGGAGATCAATTCTGGAGGGTCGAGATGTTCTAGCATAGAACCCTATTAGGAGAATAGAAGATAGTGCAAGCACTGACATTTGGAGCTACAACTAGCTCCCAGCGGAGAGCTCTATGCGGCCTAATTGCTTGTAATCTGTGTTGGTATTTCCCCGAAGAGGAGAGGATGATGCAGCACAGCAAAGGTAAGTATTTCCCTCAGTTATGAAACCAAGGTTATCAATCCAGCAGGAGAACCAAGCAACACTATGTAAACAGCATCTGCACATAAACAACAAAAACTTGCAACCCAACGCGTAAGAGGGGCTGTCAATCCCTTAACGGTATTGAGATAGATTAAATTGTATAGGTTTTGATAAATAGATCTAACTAAAACACAAAATAAAATAATAAAAATGCAGCAAGGTATTTTTGGTTTTAATATATGATAGGAAATAGACTCGGGGGCCGTAGTTTTCACTAGAGGCTTCTCTCAAGAAAATAGCATACGGTGGGTAAACAAATTACTGTTGGGCAATTGACAGAAAAGCAAATAATTATGACGATATCCAAGGCAATGATCATGTATCTAGGCATCACTCCCAAGATTAGTAGACCGACTCCTGCTTGCATCTACTACTATTACTTCACACATCGACCGCTATCCAGCATGCATCTAGTGTATTAAGCTCATGGAAAAATGGAGTAATGCAATAAGAACGATGACATGATGCAGACAAGATAAACTCACGTATGAATAAACCCCATCTTGTTACCCTTAATAGCAACGATACATGAGTGTCATGTCTCTTTCTGTCACTGAGATTGAGCACGGCAAGATCGAACCCATCACAAAGCACCTCTTCCCATGGCAAGAAAAATCAATCTAGTTGGCCAAACCAAACCAATAATTCGGAGAAGAAATACAAGGCTATAACAATCATGTATAAAAGAGTTCAGCAAAGACTCAAATAATATCATGGATAGAACTGATCATAAACTCACAATTCATCATATCCCAACAAACACACCGCAAAAAAGAGTTACATCAAATAGATCTCCAAGAACATCAAGGAGAACATTGTATTGAAGATCAAAAAGAGAGAAGAAGTCATCTAGCTACTAACTACGGACCTGTAGGTCTGTGGTAAACTACTCACGCATCATCGGAGGGGCAGTAAGGATGATGAAGAACCCCTCCGTGATCGTTACCCTCTCCGGCAGAGTGCCGGAAAAGGCCTCTAGATTGGATCTCGTGGTTCTGGAACTTGCGGTGGCGGAAAAAGTATTTCGTCGACTTCCCTAGGGTTTTTGGGATTTTAGAGTATTTATAGAGGCGAAGGTAGGTCAAGGGGGTGCCTATGGGCCCCACTACCCACCAGGGCGTGCCTGAGGCCCCTGGAGCGCCCTGGTGCCTAGTGGGCCCCATGAGCGTCCCCTCATGCCCTCCAGAAGCTTCCTGGGTGTCTTCCTGCCAGAAAAAAATCTTCAAAAAATTTCGTGTCATTTGGACTTCGTTTGATATTGATATTCTGCAAAGTAAAAAAACAAGCAAAAAACAGCAACTGGCACTGGGCACTATGTCAATAGGTTAGTCCCAAAAAATGATATAAAGTTGCTAGTAAATGTATATAAAACATCCAAGATTGATAATATAACAGCATGAAACAATCAAAAATTATAGATACATTGGAGACGTATCACGGCCGATCACTATTCCACTTATTGATGGCCCTCAAGTTGTCCGTGAACTCATTTATGAGACGTCCGCATGCTAGAGGCAGGAGATGGCACAAAATATTTTCTACCATGGATGCCAATGATATGTTGTCCATATCGCTTTGCACGCGATGTATCTCGGATTTTTGGTCTTGGAGCAAAGAAAAAAAGGTATGGTTACTATTCAGTCAGCCTACAAAATGTTGTTACAAACCAAATGCAGTAGGGGTAATTGGTTGGAGGAATCAGTGGGATCATCCAATAATGACTGTATCTCTAAGGATGGGGTACAACTTTGGAAAATCATGTTCCTTCAAAGCTGAATTTATTTCTTTGGCGTCTGGCTCAACAATAATTACCTATGTATGACATGTTGAACCATCGAAATATGTCTTATACTTCAAACTACAGGGGATGTATGATTCGTAGAGTCACCCCTTTTGGAATGGTCGATGTCTCGATGCGTCTGGCACTAGCTAACAAAGAGAGGTCGAGCATTTGATCAATACTAGTGAAGGTTCTTCTCGCAACTGGTTCTTTTCTTTGCAAGCATCATTGCCACATGTGGATTTCATCTGAATGACAGTAACTTTGTGGGATATATGTCTTTGTTTTCATCATCCTCGTTGGATGAGGAATCATCAAGAACTATGGCACACGAGGACAAACCAAAGAAAAGCATGAGGGCTTACCCGGCAAATAAGCACCTTATGCCTTCCATTCGATAGAAACAACAAGAAATAGCTTAACGCTAGAAGAGAAAGGATATGGTCAACGACATATGTATATTCCATATGGGCCAAAGATGGTAATCTAACAAGATTAAATAGCCAGCATGAAGAAAGAAAAGACCGACCAAGGTACAGTGTAGTTCTTACCAATGTCGCAACCTTCATATCACCAGATATTCCTTCACTAAGGATGCAGCAGTCAAATATGAGATCCAGGAGAAAATGGTCCCGATGAAACTTCTCGGGGGTTGAGCCACTCTAGCAGGAAAGTGCCCCAAAGAATCATGTCGATGAAAGACAAAGTAAAATACAGTTGTAGAATGCAAGAGAATAGCCAATACTATGAAAACCTCGCAAGGTTTAAGCACGCGAGAAACATGACAAGATTAGACATCCCAACATAGAAATAAGAGAAAAGGAGGCCAGGGAACGTACATTAATAGGCCACCACAAAGATGTTGCATGATCCATCACACCCAAATGCACGACACGTTCACATGTGCCATGCCCCCAAGGAGACAAGAGGTATAATCTTGGAAGGAACAACGACAGCAAATATGACTGGAGGCATAAGGACCAGATATGACATCAAGAAGCGCATATGTGGTTTTATCATACATACCACGACGGGAAATAGAGGACTTTGATACAAAGGAATATCTTGAAATAAGAATGCAAGAGAGTTAACCAGGACTTGGGAGGTGAGGTGTAGTTATACCCGGGCATGCCCGGCGAAGAAGTCTCTCGAGCCGCCGCGAGATCAGCAAGAAATTAAATTCGCTGGTATGCAGGGCCCACTTAATTAACTCCTCCTCTAAGTTAGTTACGCATATGCAATCTTGAGGACGATTTCATTTCAGTTTCATAAATTATGACTACCAACAGGCTAACGAAGTCAACCTCTAGGGTTTCCAATCAAAATAAAAATGACTATCATGACGTCTTCATAACAAACATTAATAAATGAACATGGGTACCTAGTCGGAACGGGCATGTCCCCTATCCACTGTCCTCTGCAAAAATCTCATTGATTTGTCATTCCCTATATGAAACAAACCAAAATGAATGAACACATCCTCTAGTTGAGGCCCTTCTAGAAATATGGATCATTTAGTTGGTCTTTAATTGACGTTAGTGGTTTTTGACCCCAAGTACTTGTTTTGCAAGAGCCATTGCCAAACTCCACCACCAGTTCATAGTTTAAAAAATCATTTACTTAATAGACACTTCCTTTTGATATATAAATCTTGAATACCTAGGCCACCTTGGTGCTTAGGAGTACGCAAAAATTCCCATTGTGTTAAATGGTATAGCTCTTATGCTAATCCTACTGCCAAAAGAAGCTAGAGACTGATGAAAATATGGATTCTTCTGAACCCCTTCCAGGATTTCCAAAATGGGGATCATAAAAAATGAGAGACTACTCAGTACTAACTTAATCAAGACTGATGACTACCATAGGAAAGGCTCTTGGACCACCAATAATAGGACCCTTCTCAAGAGGATTTTTTATTGCCTTCGGTTCTCGGTTATGAAGCTTCTCAGGGGGTATTGGAATTTCAAGGTATTTAAAGGGGAATGGACTCAACCCGTTGCCATAAATTTGGGTATACTTGAGTTCATGCTCCTTAGCTTTTCCAAAACTGCATGGCTCCATTTTGTGTAAATTAATCATTAACCTAGATAGTTGTTCAAACACTCTTATATTTATTTCACATAAGCTACTATGGCCAAAACATGGTCCATAAAAGACTTGTGTCAGCATTGCATTGTAAACAATGTATTTTTTTTCATCTACTAGGTGGTGAATAAGAGCACTAAACAACCCTCCTCATTGGCTCGTTTAACTTAATGGCAGTTTTGTCCTGTTTGACAAAGTTGTTGACCAGGCCCTCCAAATCAGGAAAAAAACTTCATTCACATGTCGTGCTCCAAAACAGACCATCATACCTTATCATAAGCTTCCTCGAAGTCAATTTTGAAAATAACCACACCCATCTTCGTAGTGTGTTACCCATGAATAGTGTCATGCAGAATAACTACACATTCCATGGTATAGCCCTGCTCAAAGCCATCGTCTGTGTTGGTTGAATGACGTTCAACCACTACCTTACCCCGATTGGGGCCTGCTCTTTTGAAAATATTTGCACCTTTAGGCGGCTCATACATAATTCAAACTATACATAGGAAATGTAACTTTGTGGAAATCCAAAAAACGTGCGAGAAGATTGCCATTAATAACCTCCCAAAAATTATGGTGGAACACAGTGGGAAAACGATCTGAACAAAATGGCTAACTATGCTCCGTCGGAATGCCCGAGTTTATTACCTCATGTTCCGAGAGTTCAGCCTCTAAAGTAACATTATCATCCACCAGTAACATAGTATTTCATAACTTTCATCTCATCCACGAAAACCAAGTTCTCAACATGTGGTCCAAAAATATCTTAGTAACAGAACTGATGTAAAATTTCAACGCTTCATCCCCTTCAATATTACGATCATCTTAGCAACACTTCCTCTCCTTCGACAATACCAACACCTTCTTTGATATTGGAACTTAAGTTTGCAAACACCGACTAACCCCCTACTACTTAATGAGTAAAGTATTATCGGCTCGTTATACCAATAGTTAACATTAATTCATGTTGCCTGGAACCCGCTATATACGTACACGATGATACCAACATTTAAGACAAGTCCGTTCTAAATGAAGCAGCATTTACTAAAAGCTCGTTTGGCACCCATCATTTGGGTTAGAGTTCATGGAATTCAATTTCGATTTATGAAATCGACATGGTTGGCTATTCCAGAATTGGGTGTAGGAATTCAATCTACGATTCCATAGAGGGGTACGAAAGCTAAAACAGATTCGCTTCTTTCAGTTGTCATTCCTTTGGATTTCCTGTAACCTCCTACCCTGACACATTTCCTCTACCTCCTTTTTCCCTACTCGCCTCCATTCGTCCCCATGTTGCTGTTGGGGAACGTAGCATGCAATTTCAAAAAAATTCCTACGCTCACGCAAGATCTATCTTGGAGATGCATAGCAACGAGAGGGGGAGAGTGTGTCCACGTACCCTCGTAGACCGAAAGCAGAAGCGTTTGTTTAACGCGGTTGATGTAGTCGAACATCTTCTCATTCCGACCGATCAAGTACCGAACGTACGGCACCTCCGAGTTCTGCACACGTTCAGCTCGATGACGTCCCTCGAACTCTTGATCCAGCAAAGTGTCGAGGGAGAGTTCCGTCAGCACGACGGCGTGGTAACGGTGATGGTGAAGTGATCCGCCCAGAGCTTCACCTAAGCACTACGTGAATATGACCGGAGGAGTAAACCGTGGAGGGGGGTGCCGCACACGGCTTGGAACAATTGATGTGTGTTAGAGGCGCCCCCCACCCCCGTATATAAAGGAGGGAGAGGGGAGGAGGCCGGCCCTAGGCGCGCCCCAAGTAGGAGGAGTCATACTTGGGCTCCTAGTAGGATTCGGGCCCCCCCTCCTTTTATCGGAGGGGGAAAGGGGGAAGGAGAGAGAGAGGGAGAAGGAAAGGGGGGCGCCGCCCCCTCCCCTAGTCCAATTCAGACTCCTCCCTTGTGGGGGGCGTGCCACCCCTATGTGGGCTGGTGTGCCTCCCTCCTATGGCCCATATGGCCCATATCTTCCCCCGGGGGGTTCCGATAACCCCCCGGTACTCCGATATGTACCCGATACACTCCGGAACACTTCCGGTGTCCGAATACTATCATCCAATATATCAATCTTTATCTCTCAACCATTTCGAGACTCCTCGTCATGTCTGTGATCTCATCTGGGACTCCGAACAACATTTGGTCACCAAATCACATAACTCATATAATACAAATCATCATAGAATGTTAAGCGTGCGGACCCTACGGGTTCGAGAACTATGTAGACATGACCGAGACACCTCTATGGTCAATAACCAATAGCGGAACCTGGATGCTCATATTGGCTCCCACATATTCTACGAAGATCATTATCGGTCGTACCGCAATGACAACATACGTTGTTCCCTTTGTCATCGGTATGTTACTTGCCCGAGATTCGATCGTCGGTATCCTCATACCTAGTTCAATCTCGTTACCGGCAAGTCTCTTTACTCGTTCCGTAATACAACATCCCGCAACTAACTCATTAGTCACATTGCTTGCAAGGCTTATTGTGATGTGCATTACCGAGAGGGCCCAGAGATACCTCTCCGATACTCGGAGTGACAAATCCTAATCTTGATCTATGCCAACCCAACAAACACCTTCGGAGATACCTGTAGAGAATCTTTATGATCACCCAGTTACGTTGTGACGTTTGATAGCACACAAGGTATTCCTCCGGTATCCGGGAGTTGCATAATCTTATAGTCAAAGGAATATGTATAAGTCATGAAGAAAGCTATAGCAATAAAACTAAATGATCAATATGCTAAGCTAACGGATGGGTCATGTCTATCACATCATTGTCCTAATGATGTGATCCCGTCCATCAAATGACAACACATGTCTATGGTTAGGAAACTTAACCATCTTTGATTAACGAGCTAGTCTAGTAGAGGCTTACTAGGGACTCGGTGTTTTTGTCTATGTATTCACACATGTATCAAGTTTCCGGTTAATACAATTCTAGCATGAATAATAAACATTTATCATGATATAAGGAAATATATAAATAACAACTTTATTATTGCCTCTAGGGCATATTTCCTTCAGTCTCCCACTTGCACTAGAGTCAATAATATAGATTACATTGTAATGATTCTAACACCCATGAAGTCTTGGTGCTGATCATGTTTTGCTCGTGGAAGAGGCTTAGTCAACGGGTCTGCCACATTCAGATCCGTATGTATTTTGCAAATCTCTATGTCTCCCTCCTTGACTTGATCACGGATGGAGTTGAAGCGTCTCTTGATGTGTTTGGTTCTTTTGTGAAATATGGATTTCTTCGCCAAGAAAATTACTCCAGTATTGTCACAAAAGATTTTCATTGGACCCGATGTACTAGGTATTACACCTAGATCGGATATGAACTCCTTCATCCAAACTCCTTCATTCGCTGCTTCCGAAGCAGCTATGTACTCCGCTTCACACGTAGATCCCGCCACGACGCTTTGCTTGGAACTGCACCAACTGGCAGCTCCACCATTCAATATAAATACGTATCCGGTTTGTGACTTAGAGTCATCTGGATCAGTGTCAAAGCTAGCATCGACGTAACCATTTACGACAAGCTCTTTGTCACCTCCATAAATGAGAAACATATCCTTAGTCCTTTTCAGGTACTTCAGGATGTTTTTTACCGCTGTCCAGTGATCCACTCCTGGATTACTTTGGTACCTCCCTGCCAAACTTATGGCAAGGCACACATCAGGTCTGGTACACAGCATAGCATACATGATAGAACCTATGGGTGAAGCATAGGGAATGACTTTCATTTTCTCTCTATCTTCTGCAGTGGTCGGGCATTGAGTCTTACTCAATTTCACACCTCGCAACACAGGCAAGAACCCTTTCTTTGAGTGATCCATTTTGAACTTCTTCAAAATTTTATCAAGGTATGTGCTTTGTGAAAGTCCTATTAAGCGTCTCGATCTATCCCTATAGATCTTGATGCCCAATATATAAGCAGCTTCACCGAGGTCTTTCATTGAAAAACTTTTATTCAAGTATCCTTTTATGCTATCCAGAAATTCTATATCATTTCCAATCAACAATATGTCATCCACATATAATATTAGAAATGCTACAGAGCTCCCACTCACTTTCTTGTAAATACAGGCTTCTCCAAAAGTCTGTATAAAATCATATGCTTTGATCACCTCATCAAAGCGTATATTCCAACTCCGAGATGCTTGCACCAGTCCATAAATGGATCGCTGGAGCGTGCACACTTTGTTAGCACCTTTAGGACCAACAAAACCTTCTGGTTGCATCATATACAACTCTTCTTTAAGAAATCCATTAAGGAATGCAGTTTTGACGTCCATTTGCCAGATTTCATAATCATAAAATGCGGCAATTGCTAACATGATTCGGATAGACTTAAGCATCGCTACGGGTGAGAAAGTCTCATCGTAGTCAACTCCTTGAACTTGTCGAAAACCTTTCGCGACAAGTCGAGCTTTGTAGACAGTAACATTACCATCAGCGTCAGTCTTCTTCTTGAAGATCCATTTATTTTCTATGGCTCGCCGATCATCGGGCAAGTCAACCAAAGTCCATACTTTTTTCTCATACATGGATCCTATCTCAGATTTCAGGGCCTCAAGCCATTTATTGGAATCTGGGTTCATCATCGCTTCTTCATAGTTCGTAGGTTCGTCATGGTCTAGTAACATGACTTCCAGAACAGGATTACCGTAAACACTCTGGTGCGGAACATGCTCTGGTTGACCTACGAGGTTCGGTAGTAACTTGATCTGAAGCTTGATGATCATCATCATTAGCTTCCTCTCTAGTTGTTGTAGGCATCACGGGAACAGATTTCTCTGATGAGCTACTTCCCAAATTGAGAGAAGGTACAATTACCTCATCAAGTTCTACTTTCCTCCCACTCACTTCTTTCTAGAGAAACTCCTTCGCTAGAAAGGATCCATTCTTAGCAACAAAGATCTTGCCTTCGGATCTGTGATAGAAGGTGTACCCAACAGTTTCTTTTGGGTATCCTATGAAGACGCATTTCTCCGATTTGGGTTCGAGCTTATCAGGCTGAAGCTTTTTCACATAAGCATTGCAACCCCAAACTTTAAGAAACGACAGCTTAGGTTTCTTGCCAAACCACAATTCATACGGTGTTATCTCAACGGATTTAGATGGTGCCCTATTTAACTTGAATGCAGTTGTCTCTAATGCATAACCCCAAAACAATAGTTGTAAATCGGTAAGAGACATCATAGATCGCACCATATCTAATAGAGTACGGTTACGACGTTCGGACACACCATTACGCTATGGTGTTCCAGGTGGCGTGAGTTGTGAAACTATTCCACATTGTTTTAAATGAAGGTCAAACTCGTAACTCAAATATTCGCCTCTGCGATCAGATCTTAGAAACTTTATTTTCTTGTTACGATGATTCTCCACTTCACTCTGAAATTCTTTGAACTTTTCAAATGTTTCAGACTTGTGTTTCATCAAGTAGATATACCCATATCTGCTTAAATCATCTGTGAAGGTCAGAAAATAACGATACCCGCCGCGAGCCTCAACACTCATCGGACCGCATACATCGGTATGTATTATTTCCAATAAGTCAGTGGCTCGCTCCATTGTTCCGGAGAACGGAGTTTTAGTCATCTTGCCCATGAGGCATGGTTCGCAAGCATCAAATGATTCATAATCAAGTGATTCCAAAAGTCCATCCGAATGGAGTTTCTTCATGCGCTTTACACCAATATGACCTAAACGGTAGTGCCACAAATATGTTGCACTATCACTATCAACTTTGCATCTTTTGGCATCAATATTATGAATATGTGTATCACCACGATCGAGATTCAACAAAAATAGACCACTCTTCAAGGGTGCATGACCATAAAAGATATTACTCATATAAATAGAACAACCATTATTCTCTAATTTAAATGAATAACCGTCTCGCATTAAACAAGATCCAGATATAATGTTCATGCTCAACGCTGGCACCAAATAACAATTATTCAGGTCTAAAACTAATCCCGAAGGTAGATGTAGAGGTAGCGTGCCGACGGCGATCACATCGACCTTGGAACCATTCCCGACGCGCATCGTCACCTCGTCCTTAGCCAATCTTCGTTTAATCCGTAGCCCCTATTTCAAGTTACAAATATGAGCAACCGAACCGGTATCAAATACCCAGGCACTACTACGAGCATTAGTAAGGTACACATCAATAACATGTATATCAAATATACCTTTGTTCACTTTGCCATCCTTCTTATCCGCCAAATACTTGGGGCAGTTCCGCTTCCAGTGACCAGTCCCTTTGCAGTAGAAGCACTCGGTTTCAGGCTTAGGTCCAGACTTGGGCTTCTTCCCGGGAGTAGCAACTTGCTTGCCATTCTTCTTGAAGTTCCCCTTCTTTCCTTTGCCCTTTTTCTTGAAACTAGTGGTCTTGTTAACCATCAACACTTGATGCTCCTTCTTGACTTCTACCTCTGCAGCTTTGAGCATAGCGAAGAGCTCGGGAATTGTCTTATCCATCCCTTGCATATTATAGTTCATCACGAAGCCTTTATAGCTTGGTGGCAGTGATTGAAGAACTCTGTCAATAACATAATCAACTGGAAGATTAACTCCCAACTGAGTCAAGTGATTATGATACCCAGACATTTTGAGTATGTGTTCACTGACAAAGATGTTCTCCTCAATCTTGCAGCTATAGAACTTGTTGGAGACTTCATATCTCTCAACTCGGGCATTTGCTTGAAATATTAACTTCAACTCTTGGAACATCTCATATGCTCCATGACGTTCAAAACGTCTTTGAAGTCCCGATTCTAAGCCGTAAAGCATGGCACACTAAACTATCGAGTAGTCATCAGATCGAGCTTGCCAGACGTTCATAACATCAGCATCTGCTCCTGCAGCAGGCCTTTCACCAAGCGGTGCATCAAGGACATAATTCTTCTGTGCAGCAATGAGGATAATTCTCAAGTTACGGACCCAGTCCGTGTAGTTGCTACCATCATCTTTCAACTTAGCTTTCTTTAGGAACGCATTAAAATTCAAGGGAACGGTAGCACGGGCCATTGATCTACAACATAGATATGCAAAAACTATCAGGAATAAGTTCATGATAAATTAAGTTCAATTAATCATATTACTTAAGAACTCCCACTTAGATAGACATCCCTCGAGTCATCTAAATGATCACGTGATCCAAATCAACTAAACCATGTCCGATCATCATGTGAGATGGAGTAGTTTTCAATGGTGAACATCTCTATGTTGATCATATCTACTATATGATTCACGTTCGACCTTTCGGTCTCCAGTGTTCCGAGGCCATGTCTATACATGCTAGGCTCGTCAAGTTTAACCCGAGTATTCCGCATGTGCAAAACTGTCTTGCACCCGTTGTATGTGAACGTAGAGCTTATCACACCCGATCATCACGTGGTGTCTCAGCACGATGAACTGTCGCAACGGTGCATACTCAGGGAGAACACTTATACCTTGAAATTTTAGTGAGGGATCATCTTATAATGCTACCGCGGTACTAAGCAAAATAAGATGCATAAAAGATAAACATCACATGCAATCAATATATGTGACATGATATGGCCATCATCATCTTGTGCCTTTGGATCTCCATCTCCAAAGAACCATCATGATCTCCATCGTCACCGGCTTGACACCTTGATCTCCATCGTAGCGTCGTTGTCGTCTCGCCAACTATTGCTTCTACAACTATCGCTAACGCATAGTGATAAAGTAAAGCAATTACATGGCGTTTGCATTTCATACAATAAAGCGACAACCATAAGGCTTCTGCCAGTTGCCGAGAACTTTTACAAAACATGATCATCTCATACAACAACATATATCACATCATGTCTTGACCATATCACATCACAACATGCCCTGCAAAAACAAGTTAGACGTCCTCTACTTTGTTGTTGCAAGTTTTACGTGGCTGCTACGGGCTTCTAGTAAGAACCGTTCTTACCTACGCATCAAAACCACAACAGTGTTTCGTCAAGTTTGCTGTTTTAACCTTCAACAAGGACCGGCCGTAGTCAAATTCGATTCAACTAAAGTTAGAGAAACAGACACCCGCCAGCCACCTTTATGCAAAACTAGTTGCATGTCTGTCGGTGGAACCGGTCTCATGAACGTGGTCATGTAAGGTTGGTCCGGGCCGCTTCATCCAACAATACCGCCAAATCAAAATAAGACGTTGGTGGTAAGCAGTATGACTATCACCGCCCACAACTCTTTGTGTTCTACTCGTGCATATCATCTACGCATAGACCTGGCTCGGATGCCACTGTTGGGGAACGTAGCATGCAATTTCAAAAAAATTCCTACGCTCACGCAAGATCTATCTAGGAGATGCATAGCAACGAGAGGGGGAGAGTGTGTCCATGTACCCTCGTAGACCAAAAGCGGAAGCATTTGTTTAACGCGGTTGATGTAGTCGAACGTCTTCTCGTTCCGACCGATCAAGTACCGAACGTACGGCACCTCCGAGTTCTGCACACGTTCAGCTCGATGACGTCCCTCGAACTCTTGATCCAGCAAAGTGTCGAGGGAGAGTTCCGTCAGCACGACGGCGTGGTAACGGTGATGGTGAAGTGATCCGCGCAGAGCTTCACCTAAGCACTACGTGAATATGACCGGAGGAGTAAACCGTGGAGGGGGTGCCGCACACGGCTTGGAACAATTGATGTGTGTGAGATGGCCGACCCCCCCCCCCCCCCCCCACCCCTGTATATAAAGGAGGGAGAGGGGAGGAGGCCGGCCCTAGGCGCGCCCCAAGTAGGAGGAGTCGTACTTGGGCTCCTAGTAGGATTCTCCCCCCCCCTCCTCCTTTTATCGGAGGGGGAAAGGGGGAAGGAGAGAGAGAGGGAGAAGGAAAGGGGGGAGCCGCCCCCTCCCCTAGTACAATTCGGACTCCTCCCTTGTGGGGGGCGCGCCACCCCTATGTGGGCTGGTGTGCCTCCCTCCTATGGCCCATATGGCCCATATCTTTCCCCGGGGGGTTCCGGTAACCCCCCGGTACTCTGATATGTACCCGATACACTCCGGAACACTTCCGGTGTCCGAATACTATCATCCAATATATCAATCTTTATCTCTCGACCATTTTGAGACTCCTCGTCATGTTCGCGATCTCATCTGGGACTCCGAACAACATTCGTTCACCAAATCACATAACTCATATAATACAAATCGTCATCGAACGTTAAGCGTACGGACCCTACGGGTTCGAGAAATATGTAGACATGACCGAGACACCTCTCCGGTCAATAACCAATAGCGGAACCTGGATGCTCATATTGGCTCCCACATATTCTACGAAGATCTTTATCGGTCGTACCGCAATGACAACATACGTTGTTCCCTTTGTCATCGGTATGTTACTTGCCCGAGATTCGATCGTCGGTATCCTCATACCTAGTTCAATCTCATTACCGGCAAGTCTCTTTACTCGTTCCGTAATACAACATCCCGCAACTAACTCATTAGTCACATTGCTTGCAAGGCTTATTGTGATGTGCATTACCGAGAGGGCCCAGAGATACCTCTCCGATACTCGGAGTGACAAATCCTAATCTTGATCTATGCCAACCCAACAAACACCTTCGGAGATACCTGTAGAGAATCTTTATGATCACCCAGTTACGTTGTGACGTTTGATAGCACACAAGGTATTCCTCCGGTATCCGGGAGTTGCATAATCTCATAGTCAAAGGAATATGTATAAGTCATGAAGAAAGCTATAGCAATAAAACTGAACAATCAATATGCTAAGCTAACGGATGGGTCATGTCCATCACATCATTCTCCTAATGATGTGATCCCGTTCATCAAATGACAACACATGTCTATGGTTAGGAAACTTAACCATCTTTGATTAACGAGCTAGTCTAGTAGAGGCTTACTAGGGACTCGGTGTTTTTGTCTATGTATTCACACATGTATCAAGTTTCCGGTTAATACAATTCTAGCATGAATAATAAACATTTATCATGATATAAGGAAATATATAAATAGCAACTTTATTATTGCCTCTAGGGCATATTTCCTTCAGTTGCCTGGCTTCCCCGTTGCTGGCGAGACTTCTCGGTGAGCCGACTCACCTCTTTCTCCACTCCTCTCTTCCCCGACCCCAATTCTTTCAGAACCTCCTATTTCTCCTATGTAATCTCGTTCAGACACCGATGAGCGCCGCGGTCAACTTCACCTCCTTCGAAGGGTAAGTCTCCCCCTCCACCTCTCCTCTCATCACCTCTCTCTCTCTCACACACACAGACACACACACACACACATTTTATCCTTTTCTTGAACCCTAACCCTAGCCTCACCCCAATCACCAGTTCAACAATACATCCCTCTAATGCCCACCGGATCCAGACATCTCACATTGCCAACCTTTTTATGTATTGTGATCATTTATTGTTGTTGTGAACCTTTGTTGCGTTGCAAATAGTGAACATTTTGACAAAGTTAGCATTTTGAAGTTCTCTTTAGTTTTATTTTATATGTGAACCGGCATGGTTCAGCTTAATGCACAATGTGGGTATACGTCTAAGTAGTAGAGGTTCCGAGTTATGTTCTTCCTCATTTTAGCGTTGGTTAGGGCCTGTTTGGTTGCATGCATCCCCCTCAGCCAGCCCCGGTGATGTAATTTTGGCCCGTTTGGTTGTCTGCGCTAGCGTCTAGACCTGCATCACATCAAACTTAAAGCATTCCAAAGCCTGGCTCCGGAGCGCAAAGAGGCCATGCGGCTGGAGCCGACTATAGGTGTGGGAACACGTGAGAGAAGGCGCGTTGTTTCCTGGAGCCGCGCCATAAATCCCCTCACCCCTTTCTCAACCCTCACTTTCCCCTCTCTCCACTCTCTCACAGGCGGTGGAGAGCATTATAGGGGAAAAGATTTGGATGGCAAGCACCAATGGCGACCACCAGCTCCATCATCGCTTTATCTTCCCTCCGCCAATGCTTCGTCAATGGCGGTAAGCCTTGCCTCCCTGATTTAGGCTTTGATTTGGGGTGTATTTAGGCATGGATTTAAACTTCATGCATTCGATTTAGGATTCGATTTGGGGTATCAATTAAGAGCATGATTTGGTCATCCATATTGGTGTCCATTTAGGGTGTCAGTTAAGGGGTTGATTTGGGGGTCCACGGATCCATTTCGGTGTTGAAGTCTGGTCAGATTTGGGTGTTGACATACATATAGATTTTGTTGACTTCCCATGTACATATGTAGTCAATATAGGGTCAGATCTTGGTGAGTTACCATGTCGATATAGGGTCAGATTTTGGTCGATTACCATGTCAATTTAGGGTTAGATTGTTCAATAAAAGCTCCATTGATCTTGTTTAATTGTTCAATGTAGTACTCTACCGAGAAGCTTGTCCTCGGCAATGCTACTGAGGGTAACTGCCCGAAGGGCAAGGTGGTGGTAGACGACAACCGATGAAAGGAAAAGGAGGTGGAGGAGGGCAGCGCTGCTAAGAGGCTTCTGTCGGGTCGAGGAATTACGGTCATTTCCATGAGGAGTCAAATCCATCATACTTATGCAAGTTCATTCAAGCAACTAAGTTGGAGTGTCTGCCGATCCCCTGTGACTTCAGCAAGTACATGCACATCGTCCCACCAGAAGTCGTTATGAGGGCGAACACCGGCTGTGCTAGCAGAAACACACTCTGGATGGTCAACGATAGGCTCACCCTTGATAAAGGGTCGGTTGGTTTCACCATAGCTCACCAGCTGCAGATCGGATACCTCGTCACCTTCAAGGTGTTGACTCCTGTCACCTTCAAGGTGATCACCTTCGACCTTTCCGACAGCGAGGTGGTGGTCATGTGCAAGAAGCATGACGAGGCACTTATGCCAGTTCGTTAATGTGTTTTCGTTAGTAGTGATTTTTTTTGTTTAAGACTATGTGTGGTTAATCCCTAGCGGCATGTTTGTTTAAGACTGTCGTTATCATGACTATGGTTGTTAAATTGTTTGGCTAATGCTTGTTGAAATTGCTATGTTATGCCTATGATGAGTGTGTGTGCTAGACCTCACCACTACAACAAGATATTACAACACCGCATGTCTTATATGTAACCAGACATCAGCATTTTGCATCTGAGTAGCAGAGGCTTGCAACCAAACACCCGTGAATGTGTTTCTGCTCAGGCAGGCTCCTATATTCACTCAGCCAGGCTCATCAAGGCCACAGATGCAAGAAGGCCGAAATTCATGCTCAAACAGGTAACCAAACAGGCCCTTAATATTATTACACTTCAAAATTTTAGCGGGATAGAAATCATTTCAATTGTTAAATCCCATTATCAGCGAGACATAAGACTTGGAATTAGAATCCAGATTCAACCAAATGAAATCCTATTGGAAAGTTGTATATCTGGCAACATCATCTCCGAAACCGACACAAATTGCGCAAGTTGCTTGCTTGTCAGCATGCAAGCTGCTTCATTGCATCCGTCTCCTTCCCTGAGAAAAGTCTGCCTTCCACCAGTCCGCTTCGTCTCTGGTGGCCTTAGGGCCATGGCAGCATGGTGGATTCCAGTCCTTGCTGGCGGGAGGGCTCTGTTTTTAGATGTTCCTTCGAGTATTATTAGGGTTTGTGTCCTACTCAAGAAGACAAGACTGTGGCGGCTCCTTGAAGATGGAATAAGGTTCTCCCTGCCTAGCCCCAATCCCTATGGTGTGTCTAGCATCGTCGGTTGGCGTGTGGAGGTGTGTTTCTGGCAGATCTGTCCTTTGTGGATTTGCTTGGATCTAGTCGTAGTTCGTCTATGTTTGTGTGTCTTCAAGTGGATCCTTCCGATCTATGCTACTCTTCATCGACGGCGGTTGTTGTTCTGCTGCACTGGTCCTATGGGGCCTTAGGGCATCTCCAATGGCAACCCGCAAATTTCCTCCCGCATCCGTCCGCGGACACGGATGCAGGAGGCCGTCATCCAATCGTAGCCGCATACATTTGGCCTCCCTCATTTTTTTAAGTCTGCACGATCAAATAGCCGCATACATAGAGTGTAGACATTGAAATTGCCGCATGCAGCACTAGTTCAAATTATAAAAAGTTCAAATATTACATCCCAACATTGTTGTCCCCTTAAACGCCCACTAATGCTCAATCACATCTTCCTTCAGCTGCCCGTGAGTTGGTCGATGCCGAATTTGTTGATGCATTTGAATAAACTCTTCAAATATGGCCGGATTTTGGTCTGGAAGTTGGATAGGATCACCCATGTTCTCAAATTCTAGAGCTGCGGCAACATCGTCACCCTCATCCTCGACGATCATGTTGTGCATGATCACACAACATGTCATCACCTGCCACAAGGTCTCCAAATCCCATTGTTTAGCAGATTCACGAACAACTGCAAAATGGGCCTGCAAAACTCCAAATGCCCTCTCAACATCCTTTCTAGTTGCTTCTTGTCTTTGGTCAAAGTGAGCCTTTTTCTGGCCAACTAGGTTAGAGATGGTGTTGGCAAAGGTAGCCCATGAAGGATTGATACCGTCAACCAGATAGTAGCCCATGTTGTACTCATGTCGATTGACAGTATAGTGGCAAGGAGGAGTTTTTTCTTCAGTCAGCCTCGCAAACAACGGTGATCGCTATAGTACATTGATGTCATTTTGAGACCCCGAGCATGCCAAAGAAAGCGTGCCAAATCCAAAGATCATGTGATGCAACTGCTTAAAGAATGGTGGTGGGCTTCTTAACATGACCCTGATATTGCCCTTGTAAAACCTTCGGGCAGTTTCTTCCATTTCTAATGCATGCACTCAAGAGATCCAAGCAAACCTAGCCACTCTCTTGCTTCTGATATTGCCAAGAGCCTCTCGGTGTCTGCCATGGTTGGTTCTCTTAGGTACTAAGGTCCGAACACCTCGACCATGGCAATTGCAAACCTGACCATGGCATCTCTGCATGTGCTCTCAGACATCCGTAGGTACTCGTCCCACGAATCAGCGGTCGTGCCATATGCAAGCATCCGTAGTGCAGCCGTGCACTTCTGGTAACCAGAGAACCCAATCGTTCCCACGGCGTCCTTCTTCAAGACGAAGTAGTCATCATAGGACCGAATGCCATGGTATAAACGATCGAAGACAGTCTTGCGCGTCCGAAAACGCCGACGAAAATGGTCAGCGAAGAGTGCATCCGGGGCAAAGTTGTCGGCCATCAGTGTCAAATGGCTGCACGCCCTGTTGCGGTTGAGCACTCTATGAGCCTTGATCGAGCCCTTAAAATTGAGAACATGCTCCTCTGCACGCTCCGTGTCTTCAAGGACCACCTACATCATCGCCGTCTCACCCGAGTACTCCTCCTCGTCGGACGAGCCATCGGACGACTCAACATAGTGCTTGTATATGTACTCCAAATCGGAATCCATTGCTAGAAAGAAGGGAAGACTGTTTTTAGCTCCGGCAATTCATCGAACAGTTGCCGGGCATGGTGAGTATACCAGTAGCGGATGGTACCTGGCGAGGCGGTCGGAGGACAGGGGTTGAACGGCGACGGAGGAGAAGCGGGGTGGAGCCCGGCTGGAACGCTGGACGTGACAGAGACGTAGAGTTCCGGCAGGGGTGTGGCGTGGCGGCCGGGGTGGTGGAGCGGCGGCGAAGACAAGAGAGAAAGAAGGATGGAGAGAAAATGGGGAGGATGAAGATGCGGGGTCCGGGTAGGGTTTTGAGTGTGCCGGAGGTGTCGGAGTTCTACGTGTCTGGTGTTCGGACTCCCTCAAAGCTCTCCCATGTTTGTCTCCGGTTTGCGGGAGAAAGTACGTCCGGACCACGCCACGGACCGATACATGTCCGCGTTAGATGGTTTCCACGGTCCGGACGGATGCGGGCGATTTGCGGGTCCCCCTTGGAGATGGCCTTAGCACGACGACTTCCCGACTGTCTACTACAACAAGTTTTTCCCGGCTTCGGAGAGGGAGGGACGATGAAGGCAGGCCCCTTCGGCTCGCTTCAGTGCTTGCAGTCGTCGCTAGGTGGTTTACGGATCTGGATGTAATTTTTATTATTTCTGGTGTTTGTTATACTATCATAATTGAGAATGAATTGATTGGAACTTTCTCGTAGAACTTCATCTCAGGAACAGACAAGAGCTGCTGCCCGAGGATTTTGGTTGATTAAGTGACTAAGTGAAAGCTAGTCCGAAAGAGAGTATGTATGGGAGTCCTATGTATGGGAGTCCCGCCCACATCCGGTATAACTGTGTGCTTGTTCTTGGCAGATAAACCTCTCTCCTATCGGGCACATGGGTATAGCACCATGCTCTATCGTCATCTGCGCGGTCTCCAAGAACCGCCAACTACCTGAACATAATCTATCTGCAACGCCGGATAAATAATGCTCGATATCCAAATATGAGTGCATCCGGAGTACTGGTATCCAGATAAATAATTCTCGATATCCAAATATGAGTGTACCCGGAGTCAGTACTGGTATCCAGATAAAAAATGCTCGATGTCCAAGCTCTGAATCAGCACTGGTAGGCATCCCTTTATTTCTTCTGCAATCAAGCCTTCTCCTCTCCTGAAACTAGTGCACAGATTTCGTAGCACAAAAGTCACGAACAACGCCGTCATATGCTCGGGTAATCAGCGCACTAGCTTACACTTGCAAGAGCCAAATCCGGCAGGGTGGGTTGACCGCACTGCAACAGACGCTGCTGAATCTTTTAAAATTCAGTCTCGATCGCTCTGGATTTTATACGGTTGCTTCATTCTCAGCGCAAGAATTTACCACCATGTAGGACGACGAACGCGCCCTCTCCTGGTGCTCGAATCATGTGTACGTACATGCGGTTAATCTGCAATCGGCCCCGCGCTCGAGGCAGCAGAACTCGGTCGTTCATGCCAGAATTTCTGATGGCCGCGCCCGGCTGACAGGGCCCCGGTAGCTCGCGCTAGAGGCAGCACGTCAGGTTAAAAGTCTCACAGAGTAAGCAGAGTATTTTTCTTTCAGGTTAAAAGAAAAGTCATATCTAGATGTGTCCTAGACATACCCTTTTTCTTTTCTACTCCATTGAAACATCTATCGCAATCAATGTATCTACTACTAGTACTACAACTACAGCTTGGGTGGCTTGCGAAGTTAACAAATTTCCTGGTTTTAGAAGGGGGCATGTGGCTTGAGCAGCTGATCATAACGGCAAGCAGTGGGAAACATTGCCAACAGTGGGAAACATGCTGATCAAGTTCAGAGGAGGCAAGTGCACTGCATATGTGCAATGCTGGAAGTCCAGGCTGTGACTGGCTAAGCTATCCAATGCCAGTTCCAGTAGGAGCATTCATCCCAAAGGCCAGTCTTCCTTGGCTCGATCCGTTACATGATTCTTCCGTTCCACGCGTGATGCAGGAAAGTGCAAAAATAGACGGTCCTTTTCTAGGATGCCGTGCTGGGCGTCGTCTCCTCGTCGAGGAAACCGTTGCACCCGCCTGCCTCGTTGTGAGTCGCGTCTGCCATGTGATGTACTACTTTTTTTTTTTTTTGATAATTAGAACTTTATTCCTCAAATAATGGTCATATCATTTACAAGTAGATGAGAAATAAAGTCCGGGACTACAGCATCCCAAGAACCAGAAGATTTGGAACTAAAACATTGTTTTGCTAATTCATCTGCTACCTGATTCGCCTCTCTAAAACAATGCTTAAAAGATAGCTTTGTAAAATCGATGGATAACTGCTTGCACTCTGCAACGATAGCACTATCGGCCCCATGTAATCATCCATTAGCTGAATTGATTCCACCGCAAACGAACAGTCTGATTCAACCTCTGCACTGTATGGAATTGTTTAGTTGGTTTGTTCCGGGTGGGCCGCCCGGAAGCACGCAGGCTTGGTTCCCGGCGCAGCCTTAAAACTGTCTCCCTCCCTTGGAGTTGGATCAACCTGCTGCAGTCACACACGGCACGAGTCAGAACAGAGGTTGGACAATGGACGGAGCTGGCCTTCTTTTTCGTGTCGTGTGTGTCGAACTGTCACTGCATGCACACGTAGGAATACTTGCAAGTGGCACGACTCGAAGCATGGACACACCGGCCGTCACGCCCCCTAATATATATATATATATATATATACATATATTATGGCTGCTAAGGAGGAGCTCCTCCCGTGCGTCCGCCGTTGTGGCTGGGGGCTCTCTCCTAGCTGACACGCGCCCTCAATGAGCAGTGTTCGCGGATGAACAGTACTGTAGTAAACAGTATTTTGCAGTGAACAGTAGTCCGTTTGAACAGTAACTGCAGTAAACAGTACCCCGCATGAACAGTGCCTGATAAACATGTAGCCTCATGAACAGTGCTCGAAAAATACTTTTATCCCCTTTTTAAAAAACATACTTCTCTTTCTAAACACATACCCATTTTAAAAAAAAATGCACATACAATTTTTAATATATTACATGATTTTTCCCGAAGTGCGTGAAATTTTTTAAAAATGACACATTTTTCCCCAAAATATCTACATATATTATCTCTTTCTAAACATAGCTTCTTTTAAAAAAATGCACAAACAACTTTTTAATATATTATATGTTTTTTGTTCGAAGTATGCGAACACATTTTTCCCCAAATGTATATAACCTTATGTTATATGTCATGACCTTTTAAATTACAAGATTTGTTTAAAAAAAATACGCAAACAATCTAAAAATACATGATTTCTTTAGAATGTTCAAATACTTTCAAAAATTGCATGAACAACTTATGTGTTTTTTTATTTAAAAAAGCATAAATACTATTCAAAATTATGTAAAAAAAAAAAATGCATGAATTTTTTGCGAAATTATGTGGACAATTTAAAATATGAACACTTCGATAATTTCACAAACACTTTCTAAATTTACAAAATCATTTTCAAATGAGTGGCACTTTAAATTTCAATTTTTTTTAAAAAAATTAGACGAACACTCTTTGAGCTTACGGATTATTTTAAAAAAACAACAAAGTAAAAAAACCACAGAAGTAAAAAATAAATAAAAAATAAATATGGACATAATAAATACCAAATTGGTTTGATCTCCACTATATTCATACTATGTGATAATTCATTTAAACTATTGGCATTGCTCTTAGTGGTAATAAAGTGATCGCCCTTTCACTCAATTTTTACAAAGAAGCCAAAATCCAAGGAAAAATATATCACGTGTCCCTAGGCGAACAGCGCAGTCATGAACAGTAACTCTCAGTAAACATTACCATCGATGAACAGTACTCTTAGTGAACAGTGCACTCAAAGAACAATGCTTCGAGATGAAACAGTACCCTGGACGAACATTAATCTTCAGTGAACAGTACTTTCTTAATTTTTTTTCCTTTTCCCAGAGTTTAAAAACGAAATAGTGCCCCGTGTTTTCCCCCTTTTTCCTGAAATTAAAATAAAAAAGTTAAAATTTACCAAAAAAAAACATTTCCCCGAGTTTTAAACCATTTTACACCACTTTTCTGTAACAAACAGTACTTTCTTATTTTTTCCTTTTCTTAAAAAAATACTGTTTTAAAAATATTAAAATTAAGGGAATGAAAATACAAAAAAAAATAACCCTGCGATAAACAATAACCCTTTTTTCCCTCTTCCTTTTGAAATTCCCCTCTTTTTAAAGTTAAAATTTACGAAAATACGTTTCCCCAAGTTGTAAACAAATATTACACCACTTTTTAAAATTAAGAAGAAAATCACAAAAAAGTAAAAATAAAAAATACATCGCTTTCTATAAAATAGTAATTGCGTGGTTAAACAATAAAAAATATATTACAATGAAACAGTGTCCTCTGAACAAATACTCCACACAATTTCTTCTTCTTTAAAATTAAAATTAAAAAGATAAATTAAAAAAAAACACAACAAATATTACATCACTTTTCTATATATAATAATAGTGGGTAAACGGTAACTACAGCTAACCAATAATTATGACAAACATTTTTTCACGATTTTTTCCAAATGAAAAGATAAAATTACCAAAAAAAATAAATTATGAAAACAAATATTACATAAAAAACATATTTGCTATGATGAACAGTACCCCTTAGTGAACAGTACACTCAACGAACAATGCTTCGTGATGAACAGTACCCTGGACGAACATTAATCTTCAGTGAACAGTACTTCCTCAATTTGTTTTCTTTTCCCCGAGTTTTAAAACGAAATAGTGCCCCGTGTTTTCCCCCTTTTTAAACCCCCCATTTTTTCCGAAATTAAAATAAAAAAGTTAAAATTTACAAAAAAAAACATTTCCCCGAGTTTTAAAACAAATAATTACACCACTTTTCTGTAACAAATAGTACTTTCTTATTTTTCCCTTTTCTAAAAAAATCCTGTTTTAAAAATATTAAATTAGGGAATGAAAATACAAAAAAAAAAGAACCCTGCAACGAACAATAACCCTTTTTTTCTCTTCCTTTTGAAATTCGCCTCTTTTTTTTAATTTAAAATTTACGAAAATACGTTTCCCCAAGTTGTAAAACAAATATACAACACTTTTTAAAATTAAGAAGATAACAACACTAAAAAAAGAAAAATAAAAAATACACTCTTTTCTATAAAATAGTAATTGCGGTTAAACAATAAACTATATTTACAATGAACAGTACCTCTCCTGAACAATACTTCCACAATTTTTCCTTCTTCTTTAAAATTAAAATTAAAAAGATAAATTAAAAAAAACACAACAAATATTACATCACTTTTCTATATATAATAATAGTGGGTAAACGGTAACTATAGCTAACCAATAATTATGACAAACAATTTTTCACAATTTTTCTCAAATGAAAAGATAAAATTACCAAAAAAAAATTTATGAAAACAAATATTACATAAAAAACAAATTTGCTAAATAACGGGCTTAAACTCGGGTGCGGCGTGTCGCCGCACCTTCCGCCTGCTAGTACTACTATATGCTTGGAGCGCTGCGGCCGTTTCTGGGTCCTCACGTCGGAGCCAACCTAACCTTGACCTCTGGATTTGACCGGGGATCGAGCCCTGTGCACAGCAGTCCCAGACTCCCGCTCACGTGGACTCTAGCGCCTGTGCGTATGTATGCTGAGTGAGTAGTTTCGTGTAGTAGTACATAAACAGAGAGAAGACTCTGCTGAATGAATGGCATCGTCGTCCTCGTCGCCTGCCTCATGGTCATGGGAAGAAACAAGGGAGGTAGGCTTTCACGAGGAGCAGATTAAATTGGCGATGTTGGTCAATGGTCAGTGGTGTAGGGTCTCAACTTCTGTTTGCTGTTTTTTCTTGCTGTTATTAGTTTCCATTCGGTAGATGTTTTAGGGGCGTGGTCGTGCCTGAGTTCCTGCACTGAAAACTGCTCATCTACTTCCTCTATTACTTATGTACTAATTATTGTATTTGAGAGTACGCTATTGCGTACTGTATTTTTATAGAAGGACAAATAGATTTGCAAGAATCCACACAACGATGCAAACATCGACGTGGGAACACCCACTCCACACATCTACAAAGCTACTGCCTCACAAAATGTTGTAAACCTCCTACACCGTGAAATGCTAACTTCCACTCTCTAAGCTCGTCCAAGGTCATTCGAGCAAAGGTCAGCTGCAACCACCTGTTGTTCCTTTCTACTGAAGACTCTGGTGTTCTGTTGCTTCCACAAAGCCCAAGCCATGCAGATGACAAGACTGTCGAAACCTCTTCTGTCATTCAAATGGAAGTTGCTTCTTTGCCGGATACACCAGTCCACGATGGTGTCATCGATCGTCGGCCCCGAGATCGGTAGTTGAAGCTGATCCAGACATTTGAACCAAACTTCCTGCGCATAAACGCACTGAGCTAGAATGTGCTCAGCATTATCTTCGCTCTGGAGACAAGTGAAACATGCCGAGGGTTGATCTTGTAAGCCGTGACGTGCCCGTCTGTCAGAGGTCCAAATCCTATGCGGAGAGGCCAGTCAAGCAAATATCTTCAGTTTTAGAGGGGCATAGCTCCTCCATATGCATGGTGCCGCCGGCGCTCGAGTCATTCCTTGACAAAGCCTTGCGTATGTGGCCTTGGCGGAGTATGAGCCCTCCTTTCCCGCGCAAGGCCAAGTAAACTTGTCAGCCGCCTGAGGATCTCATTGTACCGTGGCAATGGCGTGCCTAAGATGCATCATTTGCAATTAGGCCATGAAAGAGACGTCTCCATGAATGTCCTGAGCCGAACGCTCGCCCAAAATCGCCTGCTCGGCCATTCTAAAGTTGATCACTCGTGTTTCCATCATAGCATGTATGTTTGGGGCAATGGACAGAGAAACCGTGTATCCATCGATCTCTCCAAAAGAGGACACGGTCACCACGTCCGACCTCAATGCAAGCCAAGCTATCGAAGACCACTCCAAGGTCTATCTGTATCCACTCTTCTCAACCATTCCCTTCCGACCCTAAGCGCCAGTGCTTGCAGTTTCAGATTTTTTATTCCCAAGCCACCAAAGCAAGTAGGCCTACATAATATTACTTATGTATTTCCTTAGTGATCTAAACGTTCTTATTTCTTTACGGAGGGAGTAATAAATAATGTTGAGATGCGGTTCTCGGTTGGAACACATAAACAAGAGCACACACAGACGTTGAGACACCACATGGCCATGTCACGTCAAATGCTGACCGGGAACAAGCATGTGCAGCCGAGGTCGGGCAGGTCGACGTGGCATTCTCCACGGAGCATGGCAGGACGAGTTTTGTGACATGGAGACGATCATGTTTCTAGTTGACTGTTGACTTGTCCCCAGACCAAAGCGCCAAGTGCCGCCCCCGGGAACCTGGGAGTAAAGAAGGGGTGCAGTGCACCATGACGTGCCATGGCGTGCGCCGTGCACGATTTTCTTCATCCCGAGCTCTTCTGACGGGCCATCGAAGGAGACAGACAGGGTAGCTACGCAAGGCACGCACTGCACCGGGTCAGAAGTGTGAAGAGATGAGATGATGAACCTAATCCCCAGTTTCACGATGCCGTGTCTGTCCATGGCCCGCGACCGCTCTGAGTTCCCGGCTGTGCAGTTCGTGTCTTTCCGGTTCTCCGGCCAAAACTACCCCAGAGTACGGCGCGCTGCAATGGATGCATGCTTCCATCGGGAAAATAAGAAGGGAAAAAACTGGGCATTCCAACTGAGAAAACCCGTCAGAAACGACGGGCCTTGGCGTCAGGTTCGGTGCATGCTTTGCCTCAGCTCCCTCGCTGACCGAACCTCGCTGTCGAGGCGCCAAACTGCTTGTAACCGCCCAGATTTCTGCTTCCCAAGCCAATACCGGAAACGATTCAGTTCGGCGGTGATGCTAGCATATGCTGTAGCCTTTGGAAACAAAGGAACGCTCGGGTCTCCGGAATTCTGCACCAGCACTTCTCTCAAGCTTAGACCGACCACTATCTCCGTCGACGAGACTCAGCGGTACGTTCCCGTGTGCGTTATCCGGAACCCTTTGCTCAACTCACTTCGTGCGTCATCTGAGAAAATCCTCTTGTGAACTCTTTAATTTGATGCACTCTCGAAGAGAAAGGGCAGCACGGTGCATGTAGCTCCGCTTACGCAGGGTCCGACCACTTTCGGTCTATTGCACGCAGCCTTTCCCTACATTTCTATAAGAGACTGTTTTCAGGACTTGAACCCGTAACCTCATGGCCACAAGGCAGCAGCTTTACCAGGAGAGAAAGAAAAATAGAAATAGGCCCGCACAGGAGGCCTTAAATTGGCTGTACAAACAACCTGGGAGACATGAAATGGTGCAATACCAGATGAACTGTCCACTTGCTCAGCAATTACAAAGGGTTGTTTTGTTCCTGAGGTTCGACACAATTTTTTCCTAAACTTTTTCAGACTTGTAGACAGCAACTTTATCCGGTGAAGGCTGCCTGAGGCTGATTATTCCAAAGAACTAGCATTGACCACTACAAAATTCCTTAGTGACGCGCAATTACCGCGTCCCTGGATGAACACCCAGTCTGATGATATTGCGGCGGTATGCACGGGCTGCGAGATTACACTACATGAGATAAGACACTCTAGCCAGGTCTAAATCTCAATGGGACTACTTGAGTCTGTTCTCTATGGCTTCTCTTCGTCCGATTGAGACCCGTTGATGGCGTCCGCGAAGTACTCAACTGGAGATAATACGACATGCCACAAATGAGTAAGCCGGTCTCAAAATAAACCATCAAGTCAGGTATATATATGATGATTAATAGGCATTTCATGGCCGAGATAAATCACAGCACAAGCAAAATTACCTATGTCATCATGGTTGCCTATGTCATCATGGTCTGGGGAATCAAGTAAGAGATCCGAGTCTGAGGGCAGGAAAGGGGTACCCGCGTAATTCTCAAGAGCCTCCAAGTCTGAACATCAACATGGAATACCAACAGTGTGATTAAAAATTTAGAATGGCAGGCAAATAGGACGCAGAAAATAAATCTGGCAGTACAGATGTTGTATTACTTGACAGCAATCAGCCCACAGAACTAGCTAACAAACGTAGGCTATACGTTCACCTTTTCATGCTGAGCAGATCATAGTTTACTGTTTCCAAAGAGCTGGTTATCAAAAGAAGTACTATCAATTAAAGTCATGCTACCAAAGCCAGAAGATTACCTCCTAAACTTGTCAAATCTGCTGTAAGATCAGAGAGGCTGAAATTCCAGAGCTGCCCCAAGGATCGGATGGAATCCCTTGATGACCCATCTGCCCCTAATTGCAGAGGTCCTGTGTTCCCTATCTCAGATCCAAATGCTGAATCCAGGACTGATGTATCCATGGCCATCCCTGGTATCTCAGATGGAGTGAAAGGAGCATGGCTTGATGCTGCTGATGAGGGACTCACGGCCATATCAGATGACATAGCACCAACATGTGCAGCTTCAGGTGCACCGTTGTCCACAACCATGCTTCAGGCAACATCAGAAAAATATAATATTAGCCATGAATGTGAATAGCAAGAGCAAAAGACTTTCTGCAAGACAACCCTAAGTCAGAAGGCTGCAACCTGCAATACTAATTCCTATATTTGTATTTTGTAGAAATAACAGCTCTCAGACATTGGTTAAAAAAAATGAACATGTTGCAGAAACATCAGATGACATCAGGTGAAACAGAAATATGGAAAACAACAGAATGAACAGGAGATTTTTCTGGTGCAAGTACCTTTCATGAAACTTTATAGCGGAAAGATGATAATTTTTTTTTTGATAAATCAATAAATAAGCATCATAATTATAGATAAATTAGTGAATAGCATGTTGTGACATTACTTAAAGAATCGACCACTTGAGTAAGCATTTATTCCCTAGCAGTTTGGCTAGTGCGGCACAAAGAACTGTATATGCCTTACCCCAGTACGTGTATATGCAGGATATGCTCCAACTATATAGACAGAAGCAACACCCAAGATAAAATGTTCCAATCTTTTGATATGCATACATAGATAGAATATGATTTGCCAGACAAAATATTCTCAAGAACATGATTAAACCAATAAATCCCACAATGCAAATATCAAGCATAAAGGGAGAAAAGAACATGGTTAAACCGATAAAGGTAATGCTTACTCATTTCCAGAGTTCATGCGCATTGGATGATAACCACCTGGTGCAGGGATCCCATTCACTACATGACCACTGGATAGACCACAAACCATCGGATCAATGTGAGGCTGGCCGGGAGCAGGCATCAGAGGTTGCTGAAGTACTGGATATCCCATCGGTAGATTGTTAACTGCACCAGATCTGGGCTTGAGTTCAATAGCAATGATAATTGTATTATACATTTTTAAATGTCTAAACCAGTCAATGATTACAGCTAAACCTGAAACTTAGCCAGATCATGCTAAAGCTGCACCATGAAACTCGGTACTAGTGCAGAAACAAAAACATCACAGTAAGATCTTTAATCCTATAATTATATCATTTAGAGTCTTCCCACGCCAAGCCAACACTGATGCGGTAAATGAGGATAATATGGACCCAAGAAAGCAGAGAAAAAGTGTGGTTACTTATGATGATAAGATGGATATAAGGTGTGGACTTGTAATTTTTTCTCAGTAAAATTACGTGAAAGGTAAGGAAATTTCCTGATAGAAAATGTGCACATTTCCTTCTGAAGGCAAACTGTACTAAACATAATAGCTATGTAGAAAAGATAGCATACTGGAAATCCCAAACTACAATGCACTTGTTTAGCCTCTTTTGAAGCTAGATGTGTAAAACAGGGCATTACCTGGCATAGGATGCATTCCATTTTGCATGGGAGCCAGCGGAACATTCGGAGGTGCTGGATATTTCATCAAATTATACTGGTGCTGCAATAAATGGTTGAACAAGACAATCTGTCTTTTCAATTTCAATCTTATATAGTAAGCCCGAAAGAATTCAGAGTTCTCTTCTTCAAGTTTCTGCCATACTGAAAATACAAAAGTATAAACGAAAATGAGCAGAAAGACTTCAGAACTCCAATGGATGTATGCCTAGATGCTTGAAGTTCACATTTTGTGTTTGTCCTGAGCATTTACCATCTATGTAAGTATCGATGAATAGGTCAAACAGGTAAGTACAAGGCTACAACTTCATTTTATTGAGCAAATTTGTTCATCAATATGATGGGCAGGATTTGTGCATGCCTCTTGAGCAAGATGTAACTTTCATACTGTAAGAAATAGTACCATGTATTACTGATTGTAGCCCGAATTACAAGAAAGAAGCTAACATGTAAATAAACTAGTATGTAGAAAAAAGAACTCGAAACAAGAATATCATCAGCAACTGAATTTGCAACATCACCTAAAGTAGTGAAACCAGGTTCTATTCTAGCACGAGTAGAAAGTGTCCTAACAACCTCTCCTTTGGTCATGTACAGCTGCAGACAGCGCTCTATCAAATTTTGGACCTGCAACAGGATGTCAAGTTTCATTAATTACAAGAGTGTGGAACCCCCACTGCAGAGGGATGTAATCTGGTAATAAATTAGCATCCAAGAAGCTAAAGAATACAGAACAGCTAAACGTCTTACAAGTTCAATGTCTTCACGGGAGACTTTTCTATTATCATTGTTAGCGACTGCCACAGAACCGGGATCTCCTGCAGGTGCATCAGTGGCCATTGTGTTTAGTTGGTTACTTTGCACTTCATTAGTACCCTGGGGTGACATCTGCAACTCGGTGGTGCTCTGAATATCCTGTAGGAAATGTCCATAAGTAACATAAATCAATCACCTGCTAAAAGAAAAAGAAAACACTGAAGACAGTAACAGTCAATTACGAGTGGTAACAAGAAGAAGAAGAAAAAGATGTCTTGGCATTGAGGAACAATTCTCTCACAAATATTATGTGTTAATGTTTAATCCTATATTCACCACATTACTATAGAAGTATTTTGTTAGCAGTTACCAAGAAAAGCTGTAGCAAAACTCTGGTTCATGTGCAATTCATAATGTATAGTCATCTCACTCTCTAGTCTGGTGAATAAAAATTCTATGCACTTTCACCATCTGGTTATACCAACCAGAACTAATTTTACGATGAAAGGTAAAGATAATTACGAATGGGATTTTCAGTGAACTGATAATAGCAAGCAAATTCACCTGAGAATCCTTCATTGCAGCTTATCTGCTTATCACATAAGAAATAGCTAAATCCAGGATCAATGCTTATCCTGATAGGAAAATTATACCAATGGTTATGCTAGAATGCATTGCGAAACGTTGTCACGTTTAACAAGAATAGAAATCGAAAATAAACATCAAACCATTGCAGTGCACCTTAAAATGGCCTTGCTGGAAACTGCCATATCAGCTTTCCAATTTATTTCATTCTAGACTAGTGCAGTGACATGATAGAGAGAACGAAATATGAGGGTCCTTTTAAGGTATAAGGAAACAAGTAGTACTGCTATTCTACTGCAAGTATGGCATTGTGGCATTCATAAGATGAAACGATACTGGCACTTCCATCAAATTGATGATAACATCAATCGGGGAAAGGTAGAAATTAGATGGTGCTTAAATAAAAACTTGTTGGAGGTTTCATCAAAAATGAATTTGCATAAGCATCTACCGAAATATTGTGTGCTTTCTTTTGGAAGAATAAGGAAATGTGTAATATAGGTTTTAAACTACTAAAAGGGCAGCGCGGTGTACGTAGCTCCCGCTTACGCAAGGTCCGGGGAAGGGTCCGACCACTTAGGGTCTATTGAACGTAGCCTTTCCCTACATTTCTGCAAGAGGCTGTTTCCAGGACTCGAACCCGTGACCACATGGTCACAAGGCAACAGCTTTACCGCTGCCCCAAGGCTCCCCTTCGTAGGTTTTAAATTACTGATAATTTCAATTGTTGTTAAAAAAGAGGTTTGATATTACTTAATGGCATGGAATAGGAAGCAGTAGCATCCCCAAGAAGTGCCATTTCCTACGCTGAAAGGCATCACTGTACTTAACTTCTTAACTCTGGTGTACCAACCAGATATGAAAGTGCAATCTTATTGTCAGAAATTGAACAGGATTTGTGAGATTGGCCATCTAAGAATGTTGGAAGAAGAACAGCATGCCAAATACTGTACTAAACTGCTGATAATAGGTACTCACTTAACATCAAATTCAACATATCAGTCCAACTGTCCGAAACTGGAGTACTGGTTTTAATAAAAACAAAAGCAAAGAACTTGGAATAGTTGGGAAAACAAGAAAGTGGTTGCACAAAACTGAACACCCCCCAATCACTAGTCCCAGTTCAATAATACACTTGCAGTACGACTCGGGTACAACAAAGGAATCGTTCAGCAACCTTGATACCACACAGGGGAGAGACGTGCGGCATGGAAATTCAGCAAAGACCCAATCATTTGGAAAATACGCTGTGCAGCTCCTGGGTAAATCTTGTAGGGGCTGCTCAGATCGACCTTGCGCGGTACAAATCGAGCCATGGACGGACGGATTAGACTGATAGGGTGCTAGTAAACAAACAAATCGGCAACTAACTGAACTGAATGGAGAGACAGAATGGTTCGGATTTTGGTTGCTAGCTGCAACGGCAAACAACGAGACGAACCGAGCTCATGAGCAATCCATCCGGCCAAGCTTAATTAGGGCTCCTTACCGAGGAAAGAAGAAATCAATCCACGCCGGTCCAGTGCCAGCAACCAGTGAGGCTGGCTTGCTGCGTCGCCGTGCTCTCGTCGCCGCCGGCAGAACAAATCGCGACGAAGGAAGGAGCACCGGCTGCTGGCAAATGGGGGCTGAGAAGGGGGCGAATTTGGGGGAAGAAATCCGTGAGGAGAGAAGGCGACGGGAAGGATGAACGTTGGAAACGGGGCAAATCCACGATTTTGGTCGGTTTATATAGGAGACACCAGTGTTACAAAGGTGTGCTATCGAATTGGCCGAGAGAAGGCCCCGCCGTCTCCCATCACACACAGTCTATGTTGAAAACCCTGACCTCCGAGTAAATTTTGGATTTAAACCCTTATGATATTTAATACTCCCTCGGATTTGGTTACAAAGGGAGTATTTAATGGCTCTATTAGCTCGTTTGGTGTGGATTTAAAAAGGGCAGTGATAGGTGTCGGCGCGCTTGCACAATTTTCGGCCGGTCAGCTGTCTATCGTTAGATCTCGTACGCTTGAGTGGCTCTGATTAGCCCGCAGATTAGGCCATCGTCTTCCTCCTCTCACGTGCGCTTGGAAAAAAAATGAAGGAGCTCCGCGTGCTCACCGGCCGCCTCGCGCTCGGCCTTGGCTGTCTTGTGCTCGCACGCACTTGCCGGCCATCCCAAGCCGCCCCATGGTCGTCGTCTACCGTCGCGAAACCACCGCCAAAAATTCGGCCATCTCCTCTATCATCTTCCGATGATCCCCACCTCCTCTCAGTTCCTCCTCTCCCTCACCATGGCCGGTTGGCCACCTCCACCTCGCCCTTGGCCACCCACCACTACCGCCCGCGCTCGCTGTCTCCCGTCGGAAAAGTCATCATGTGTGTCGTCGACTCACCCTGGAGCTTTTAAAAACGTTGACCGCCGGTTGAAACTTTTCACGTATACAGTTGAATCTTTTCAGGCAAATGGTTGAAGCTTTTGCCGTTTCGTTGTACCGGTTGAAGCTTTCTCAAACGCTGGTTGTAACTTTTCAGGTAGGGAGTTGAAGCTTTTCATTGCAATGGTTGAAGCTTTTTCCGCTTTCGTTGTGTTGTTGGGGAACGTAACATGCAATTTCAAAAAATTTCCTACGCTCACGCAAGATCTATCTACGAGATGCATAGCAACGAGAGGAAGAGAGTGTGTCCACGTACGCTCGTAGACCGAAAGCGGAAGTGTTTGTTAACGCGGTTGATGTAGTCAAACTTCTTCTCGTTTCGACCGATCAAGCACCGAACGTACGGCACATCCGAGTTCTGCACACGTTCAGCTCGATGACGTCCCTCGAACCCTTGATCCAGTAAAGTGTCGAGGGAGAGTTCCGTCAGCACGACGGCGTGGTGATGGTGATGGTGAAGTGATCTGCGCAGGGCTTCGCCTAAGCACTACGTGAATATGACTGGAGGCGTAAACTGTGGAGGGGGGCGCCGCACACGGCTAACAATTGTTGGTGTGTCTTCTAGCGGTGCCCCCCCCCCCCCACGTATATATAGGTTGGAGGGGAGGAGAGGCAGCCAAGGGGGCGCCCAAGTAGGAGGAATTCTACTTGGGCCCCTAGTCCAATTCGGCCTCCCCCCTTTCCTTTTACCGGAAGGGGGAAAAGGGAAGAGAGGGGGGAGGAAGGAAAGGGGGGGGGGGGCGAACCCCCACCTCCTTCTCCTATTCGGCCTCCTTCCTTAGGGGGGGGGCGCACCACCCCTTGTGGGTTGGTGTGCTTCCCTCCTATGGCCCATAAGGCCCATTATTCCCCCAGGGGGTTCCGGTAACCCCCCCCCCCCCCCCGGTACTCCGATATATACCCGGTATGCCCCGAAACACTTCTGGTATCCGAATATCATCTTCCTATATATGAATCTTTACCTCTCGACCATTTCGAGACTCCTCGTCATGCCCGTGATCTCATCCGGGACTCCGAACAATATTCGGTCACCAATCACATAACTCATATAATACAAAATCGTCATCGAACGTTAAGCGTGCGGACCCTACGGGTTCGAGAACTATGTAGACATGACCGAAACACCTCTCCGGTCAATAACCAATAGTGGAACCTGGATGCTCATATTGGTTCCCACATATTCTACGAAGATCTTTATCGGTCGTACCGTAATGACAACATACGTTATTCCCTTTGTCATCGGTATGTTACTTGCCCGAGATTCGATCGTCGGTATCTTCATACCTAGTTCAATCTCGTTACCGGCAAGTCTCTTTACTCGTTCCGTAATACATCATCCCGTAACTAACTCATTAGTCACATTGCTTGCAAGGCTTCTTATGATGTGTATTACCGAGAGGGCCCAGAGATACATCTCCGATACTCGGAGTGACAAATCCTAATCTCGATCTATGCCAACCCAACAGACACCTTCGGAGATACCTGTAGAGCATCTTTATGATCACCCAGTTACGTTGTGACGTTTGATAGCACACAAGGTATTCCTCCGGTATCCGGGAGTTGCATAATCTCATAGTCAAAGAAATATGTATATGTCATGAAGAAAGCAGTAGCAATAAAACTGAACGATCATTATGCTAAGCTAACGGATGGGTCTTGTCCATCACATCATTCTCCTAATGATGTGATCCCGTTCATCAAATGACAACACATGTCTATGGTTAGGAAACTTAACCATCTTTGATTAACGAGCTAGTCTAGTAGAGGCTTACTAGGGACTCAGTGTTTTGTCTATGTATCCACACATGTATTAAGTTTCCGGTTAATACAATTCTAGCATGAATAATAAACATTTATCATGATATAAGGAAATATAAATAACAACTTTATTATTGCCTCTAGGGCATATTTCCTTCAGTCTCCCACTTGCACTAGAGTCAATAATCTAGATTACATTGTAATGATTCTAACACCCATGGAGTTTTGGTGCTGATCATGTTTTGCTCGTGGAAGAGGCTTAGTCAACGGATCTGCCACATTCAGATCCGTATGTATTTTGCAAATCTCTATGTCTCCCTCCTTGACTTGATCACGGATGGAGTTGAAGCGTCTCTTGATGTGTTTGGTTCTTTTGTGAAATCTGGATTCCTTCGCCAAGGCAATTGCTCCAGTATTGTCACAAAAGATTTTCATTGGACCCGACGCACTAGGTATTACACCTAGATCGGATATGAACTCCTTCATCCAGACTCCTTCATTCGCTGCTTCCGAAGCAGCTATGTATTCCGCTTCACACGTAGATCCAGCCACGACGCTTTGCTTAGAACTGCACCAACTGACAGCTCCACCATTCAATATAAATACGTATCCGGTTTGTGACTTAGAGTCATCCGGATCAGTGTCAAAACTAGCATCGACGTAACCATTTACGACGAGCTCTTTGTCACCTCCATAAACGAGAAACATATCCTTAGTCCTTTTCAGGTACTTCAGGATGTTCTTGACCGCTGTCCAGTGGTCCACTCCTGGATTACTTTGGTACCTCCCTGCCAAACTTATGGCAAGGCACACATCAGGTCTGGTACATAGCATAGCATACATGATAGAACCTATGGCTGAAGCATAGGAAATGACTTTCATTTTCTCTCTATCTTCTGCAGTGGTCGGGCATTGAGTCTTACTCAACTTCACACCTTGCAACACAGGCAAGAACCCTTTCTTTGACTGATCCATTTTAAACTTCTTCAAAACTTTATCAAGGTATGTGCTTTGTGAAAGTCCTATTAAGCGTCTCGATCTATCCCTATAGATCTTGATGCCCAATATATAAGCAGCCTCACCGAGGTCTTTCATTGAAAAACTTTTATTCAAGTATCCTTTTATGTTATCCAGAAATTCTATATCATTTCCAATCAACAATATGTCATCCACATATAATATTAGAAATGCTACAGAGCTCCCACTCACTTTCTTGTAAAAATAGGCTTCTCCAAAAGTCTGTATAAAACCATATGCTTTGATCACCTCATCAAAGCGTATATTCTAACTCCGAGATGCTTGCACCAGTCCATAAATGGATCGCTGGAGCTTGCACACTTTGTTAGCACCTTTAGGATTGACAAAACCTTCTGGTTGCATCATATACAACTCTTCTTTAAGAAATCCATTAAGGAATGCAGTTTTGACGTCCATTTGCCAGATCTCATAATCATAAAATGCGGCAATTGCAAACATGATTCGGACAGACTTAAGCATCGCTACGGGTGAGAAAGTCTCATCGTAGTCAACTCCTTGAACTTGTCGAAAACCTTTCGCGATAAGTCGAGCTTTGTAGACAGTAACATTACCATCAGCGTCAGTCTTCTTCTTGAAGATCCATTTATTTTCTATGGCTCGCCGATCATCGGGCAAGTCAACCAAAGTCCATACTTTGTTCTCATACATGGATCCTATCTCAGATTTCATGGCCTCAAGCCTTTTATCGGAATCTGGGCTCATCATCGCTTCTTCATAGTTCGTAGGTTCGTCATGGTCTAGTAACATGACTTCCAGAATAGGATTACCGTATCATTCTGGTGCGGAACGTGCCCTGGTTGACCTACGAGGTTCGGTAGTAACTTGATCTGAAGCTTCATGATCATGCTCATTAGCTTCCTCTCTAGTTGGTGTAGGCATCACGGGAACAGATTTCTCTGATGAGCTACTTTCCAAATTGAGAGATGGTACAATTACCTCATCAAGTTCTACTTTCCTTCCACTCACTTCTTTCAAGAGAAACTTCTTCTCTAGAAAGGATCCATTCTTAGCAACAAAGATCTTGCCTTCGGATCTGTGATAAAAGGTGTACCCAACAGTTTCTTTTGGGTATCCTATGAAGACGCATTTCTCCGATTTGGGTTCGAGCTTATCAGGCTGAAGCTTTTTCACATAAGCATCGCAACCCAAACTTTAAGAAACGACAGCTTAGGTTTCTTGCCAAACCACAGTTCATACGGTGTCGTCTCAACGGATTTAGATGGTGCCCTATTTAACGTGAATATAGCTGTCTCTAATGCATAACCCCAAAACGATAGTGGTAAATCGGTAATAGACATCATAGATCGCACCATATCTAATAAAGTACGGTTACGATGTTCGGACACACCATTACGCTGTGGTGTTCCAGGTGGCGTGAGTTGTGAAACTATTCCACACTGTTCTAAATGAAGGCCAAACTCGTAACTCAAATATTCGCCTCCGCGATCAGATCGTAGAAACTTTATTTTCTTGTTACGATGATTCTCTACTTCACACTGAAATTCTTTGAACTTTTCAAATGTTTCAGACTTGTGTTTCATCAAGTAGATATACCCATATCTGCTCAAATCATCTGTGAAGGTCAGAAAATAACGATACCCGCCGCGAGCCTCAACACTCATCGGACCGCATACATCGGTATGTATTATTTCCAATAAGTCAGTGGCTCGCTTCATTGTTCTGGAGAACGGAGTTTTAGTCATCTTGCCTATGAGTCATGGTTCGCAAGCATCAAATGATTCATAATCAAGTGATTCCAAAATTCCATCCGAATGGAGTTTCTTCATGCGCTTTACACCAATATGACCTAAACGGCAGTGCCACAAATATGTTGCACTATCATTATCAACTTTGCATCTTTTGGCATCAATATTATGAATATGTGTATCACCACGATCGAGATTCAACAAAAATAGACCACTCTTCAAGGGTGCATGACCATAAAAGATATTTCTAATATAAATAGAACAACCATTATTCTCTGATTTAAATGAATAACCGTCTCGCATTAAACATGATCCAGATATAATGTTCATGCTCAACGCTGGCACCAAATAACAATTATTCAGGTCTAAAACTAATCCCGAAGGTAGATGTAGAGGTAGCGTGCCGACGGCGATCACATCGACCTTGGAACCATTCCCGACGCGCATTGTCACCTCGTCCTTAGCCAATCTTCGTTTAATCCATAGCCCATGTTTCGAGATACAAATATGAGCAACCGAACCGGTATCAAATACCCAGGCACTACTACTGTGACGACCCCGGCTTAATTGTGCACTAATCATACACGCAAATGCGCATGATCAAGCCTAAGGACTCACTTGAAGATATCACAACACAACTCTAAAACATGAACAAATTCATACAAGCTTAATATTACAAGCCAGGGCCTCGAGGGCTCGAATACATAGCTCGATGGCATACAAGTGTCAGCGGAAGCGTCAGATATCTGGGTACAGATATATTACAGAACATAGAGATAAGCCTTCACAGAGGCGGGGCAAAATAAAAACTATGATCGAAAAGGCGTGGGCCTCCTGCCCTGGACCCTCCGATCCTACTCCTTGTCGTCAGTCGGCTCCTCGTAGTAGTAGTACTCTCCGGGCTGGTAGTAGTAGTGGTCGTCGACGGGGACATCTGGCTCCGGGGCTCCGTCGTCTGGATGCGACAAAGGAATAAAGGGGGAAAAAGGAAAATAAAGCAAACGTGAGTACTCATCCGAAGTACTCAGCAAGCAAGGATCTACACTACATATGCATCATTTTCAAAGGGGGCTGTATATGTGGACTGGGCTGCAGAAATGCCAGAATAGAGGGGGAAAGCCTAGTCCTATCGAAGGCTAGCATCTTCAGCATCTTCAACGGTCTCGCAGCATTAGAAGAGAGCAGAATAACATAATGTAAAGTATAGCAGTGTCATCAATCCTCGGCCAGAGATTCTTCCTCGACTCCCTGCGAGAAAGCAATCCCAGAGCTGTACTATCCAGTTCTCATCTCAGGTCATGTTCTAGTTGTACCGATCGGGATACAACTCCGACTGTCCGTTACCGTAGGACAGGCTATCGATAGAAGTTTCTTCCCTACAGGGGTGCACCAACTTACCCACCACGCTCGCTTAACTCCGGCCGGACACACTTTTCTGGGTCATGCCCGGCCTCGGCTAAGCAACACGCCGCAACCCGACCTAGGCTTATAAGAGAGGTCAGCACGCCGGACTAAACCTATGCCCCCAGGGGTCTTGGGCCATCGCCCCGGGAACTCCTGCACATTACGGGGCCACCGAGAGCAGACCTAGCAACCCCTTATACAAGCGCGGTTGCGTTCCCAGTCCAACTCGGCGTGCGCCGCTCCTTACTGACGTCAAATAAACTTCGGCTGATGTATACGACGCAGAACGCCCATACTATGCCCGCGTGATGGTTAGTGCTATCGGGCCAGAGGCCTCTCGGATCAAATATCCAAACCGTAGTGGATTAGGAGCGCGCGGAAATGAGCAGAGACTCACGATCGATGTGACCCCGTCGCCCCGTCTCGAGGACTTGTGGCAAGGGCTAAGAATGCCCGGCCACGCCTCGTAGTTATCTCGCGGGCACCTCTCAGGTCAACCCGACTCCACATCACTTCGAATTCATGCTCGCGCAGGTACCCCTCAGGGACGACCCGTCTTTAGTATCACGGTTCAAAGTCAAGTCATAATATCCAAAGTAGCTGTGTGTCTGACACCGAAGGGAACCCTGAGGAATCACCCTCGATGGAATTCCCGCTCGACGTTATCATCAAGGTGAACGAAGGAGGAATCACCCTCAAGGTCCACACTTGAGATGTTGCACGACGGCGTCGGTATCGGGGGTGGTGTAGGAGGAATCACCCTCGCTTACCACGACCGATTAACTAACCTACAAGGTTATCATCAGAAGTGCGGACGAGGTATCACTCTCGGCACTCGACGGTAACCATGTAGTGTCGGCAACTAAGGGGGAAGTGATGTGCGGTGCCAGGGTCTGGTCTTCAATCCCGATGATCGGGTCTTCTGATATCCAGCGGTGCAGTCGGGATCAAGTGGGGGTCTCTGTCGGTTCTCTACCCAGCCTATTCTAAACAGTCTAGGATAACCAGCAAGGTAGCAAGGCAGGTTACAATAATCAGGCTATGCAGCAGATATAGGAAAACAGTAGCAATAGCAGTTCTAATGCAAGCATAAGAGAGAAGAGAATAGGTGATATAGGCATGCTCAAAATGGGGGTGCTTGCCTGTTTGCTCTGGGGCAAGGGCAAGGTCGTCGGTGGTGTCGTCGGGAACGTAGCCGTACTCCGGAGCTGCGTCTGCCTCGGGAGCTACGTCAACGTCGGGATCTACGGAAAGGGAAGAGGGGGAGGAAACAAGTAAATATAAAGCAATCAGATGCAACACAGTGCGTGCGATGCTATGATGCAGTGCAGGTTGCCTAAGTATGCTTCTAAGTCACTTTAATTATTTTTAGAATTATTCTGGAATTTAATAACCCGTGTGCATGCACTATTCATTTGTCGGATTCGGGCACGGAGTTACGAGTTCTTCTACGTAGGGGGTTCTGGCAAAGAAACAGACGGCACGATCAAACTTGTCTTGTCGTTCTGAGCAACTTTCATGTTTTAACTTTTTCGATCTGAGCTACGGTTTAAAAGTTATTAATTTTTAAAGATTTATTGATTTTCTGGAATTATTTTTATTTATAGAAAATGAATTATGATGTCAGCATGATGTAATGCTGACATCAGCAAGTCAACAGTCGGCTGACCAGTCAAACCTGACATGTGGGTCCAGTGGGACCCACATGTCAGCCTCTGTTAGGCTAACAGTGGATTAAACTAAACTAATGGAATAATTAGAGGGGTGGGCCCCTGATGTCAGTGTCTAATCTAATTTCCAGATTAACTTAATTAACCAGAAACAGTAATTATGCGCGTGGGTCCCACATGTCAGTTGCTGGGGCCGGCCCAGTCAGCAGTTGACCTGGTCAACTGGGTCAACTGGGTCCGCGGGGCCCAGCTGCCAGTGACTCAGGGGGCCCCACCTGTCGGGCCACATCGGCGCCGGCGCCGGAATAGCGTCGGCGACCTCTCCAGCGGCGGAAGATCGCCGGAGTGCGTCGGATTTGCGCTATAGTGCACCATTTCGCGCGCGGTTGGCTGCTTTCGAAAGCTGGAAGAGTGCCGCGTCGACTGGTGGCCTTGGACCGACCGGAGGTGAGCTAGATCGACGGCGGCGAGCAGCGGGGCGGGCGCCGGAGTTCGGGACCGAACGGGACCGCGGCTGCGCGGCGCTTTCGCGCATGCTAACTAGCTAGGAAGAAGCGGCGGACCCCCAGGAGCGCGTTGGCGCCCCTGGCTCGAGCTGCCGGAGCTCGGGAGCACGACAATGGCTAACGCGGCGGCGGTCGGAGCACGGCTACGGTGACAACTCGTCGGAGGCGTCCAAATACGCGGGGGGAGAAAACAGGGGAAAGGACGGAGCTCACCTAGCGGCTATGAAAAGCCTTCGATGGCTTAGTAGCAGCAGGGGGCTCGGGGTCGACGGGAATTGCCGGCGACAGAGAAGAAGAGGCCGAGGTCGATCCCGTCCGTGCGGTCCTCCCCGAGCTCGATGTCGAGGTGTAGTCGAAGCAGAGGAGTGAGGCGGAGCCGCAGGATGTCTTGGCGAAGCAAATGGGGAACGGTGGCCGCGTCTGCGGCAGGGGCGCGACGGCGACCGAGTCGGGCGGTGTCGAGAACCTGAGGGAAAGAGCGAGGGAAGAGGGCAGGAGTGGTCGAGGAGGGCAGGGGGGAGGTACTGGCCTCGGCCTTATCCCCTCCTCGCCCCTGTTCCATCGGTGGCGCCGTCGGCGTGTCGGCGCGCGGATGGCACGCGCGCGCTCGACCAAAGAGAAGACGTCAGCGAGAGAGAGAGAGAGAGGTTGGGCCAGATGGGCTGACGAAGACATGTACCTAGGGTAGGGTAATAGGCCTGACCTAGACACCCTTACCCGAGGACACTGCCCTAAGGCCAAGGACATTCAAAGGATAGCACCATCTACCGACTGAAATCGCCACAGGGTGCAACCCACTCGACCAACAGTTCACTCGGGTAACCCAATTCCATTCGACCGGGGTGTACGCACTTGACCACACCGGAAACCACTCGGAAGACATAAGATCTAAGGTCACTCGGGATGGCAAGGGTCAGGCGTTCACTCCGTAGTCTTAATGATCACTTATTTGCCTTTTTTGCTGGCGTTATCAGTAACGTCCTGTCTTTATAGACATTGAACCCCTTGTAACGTGGGACGGTTGGGGTCCTGGCGCACTCTATATAAGCCACCCCCCTCCATTGGCACAAGGGTTCGCACCCCCTATAACTTCACGCATAATCCAATCGACTGAGCCTCCGGGCACCGAGACGTAGGGCTGTTACTTCCTCCGAGAAGGGCCTGAACTCGTAAATCTTGCGTGCACAACCTCATCGCAGCTAGGATCTTGCCTCCTCATACCTACCCCCTATTCTACTGTCAGACTTAGAACCACGACAGTTGGCGCCCACCGTGGGGCCGGTGTCTTAGTGACTTTCCGGTGAGGTTGCGATTTTTTTCGGTTCCCATCATCATGGTTTCGGGTGGAGGTTTGGCTGAGGGCCACGAGATCCGTCTCGGCGCGCTCGTCTTCATCGCCGACGACTCCGCCTGGCTCCAGGAGGCCCCCCTCGACGTCGAGATGTTCCCCGTCCGCGGGGCGACGCACTTTCGCGCATGTGTCCGCGGCGTCCAACTGCGGCAGCCGTCGACCCAATATCGGTCGTTTCCTACGGCGTCTTCGTTCCCCGCTGTTCGCCGTCGCAAGCGATCCGGTCGATCGCGGCTTTAGCGGTGGGTGAAGCATGCAGTGGCACGTCAATCGGCCACCCGTCAAGTCGCGGCAATCGAGCCCGATGAATCTCTCTACGGCATGTTCGATCTATCGACTGGCTCCGTCGAGACTCTGTCCGAGTGCGACAGCAGCGATCCTGCGGCAGAGGTCCTGATGGTCGACACGCCGCGTAGCCCACCTAGCATGCATCACAACGGAGGCGGCGACGGCGGTGGCGATTCGTCGCGTGTTCACGAGGAATACCACCCCGAAACCCTCTCTTCACAGCGGAGGGAGGAACTTCACCGCCGTAACGAGGAAGCACTCCACACGCCCATCGTCGGAGAGACCTCTGAGGCTCGGGCCTTGGAGGCAGCGCGCTTGGCCACTTTGGCTGAGCGCACTCGACTGGAAAATCTTCAGCATGCACTCGACGAACGTGCTCGTCAGCGGATTCCTGAGTCCAGTCGACGACGGCAATTGTTCCCTCCTGAACCTCAGGTATACCGCACTCCGATTCAGAATCTTGCAGCCGCAGCTCATATAGCAGAATCCATCCAGCCATCCCAGTCAGAAGCTGGACGAGGTTTGATGCAGATCCGGGCTCTGCTCCGGGCGGCAGGAGACCAAAACACTGCAGTATCACAGTCGCGTAATAGAATCCATAGCAGATCTGTGGTGGCTGACACAGTTCAGTCGGCTCACAGCCCAAGATCGCCTCCGCGGCGTGAGGGGCGGGTGCATCGCCAGGATCAGCACTTGAATCAGATCCACGAGCAGTACGATCATCGACTAGGCCGTGATGACCGCCGTCGAGCGCCTACACCCCCTCCGAGAAGCGGATCATATGTGCCCCGGCACTATGATGACAGGCGCCCGTACAGCGGAGGGCGGAGGACGCCGGTCGACCCAAGAGAGCCAGGGTTTGATGCGAGGTCAATTTTAGTGCAAGGTTTGGTCGACAGGAACCGAGCACACAAAGAGGGGCAAGGCAGGGATCGCCCGAGTGGAAGTAGGATTCATGTTTCGGGTCCCGAGTGTTTTAGCAGAGCTATCAGAGCCGCTGAGATCCCCCCCAACTTCAGGTTGGCGACTGGGGTTAGTAAGTTCACCGGTGAGTCGAAGCCTGACACTTGGCTGGAAGATTACCGAGTGGCTGTCCAGATCGGTGGTGGAAATGATGAGGTAGCTATGAAACACCTTCCTCTCATGCTGGAAGGGTCGGCCAGAGCATGGCTGAATCAGTTGGCTCCAGGCAGTATATTCAGCTGGGAGGAGTTAGCCCGAGTGTTTGTCAGGACATTCGAGGGCACATGCAAATGACCTGCGGGGTTGACAGAATTGCAACATTGTGTATAGAAGCCGAATGAAACTCTGAGGGATTACATCCAAAGATGGACCACTTTACACCACACAGTAGAAAATGTATCCCAACACCAAGCAGTTTGTGCCTTCAAGGAAGGCGTTCGGTATCGAGAGCTTAACTTGAAATTCGGTCGGACAGGAGATATGTCTCTGACCCGAATGATGGAAATTGCCACCCGGTACGCTAATGGTGAAGAAGAGGACCGACTCCGCAGTGGAAAGGGCAAGCCAGTCGCCCAAGACACCGGAGTGGGTCGGAAGCAGAAACGCAAAGCCGAGCCAGCAGGTCCAGGTGAAGCTGCAGTTGTAACTCAAGGAAAATTCAAGGGGAAGCCCAAGGGACCCTGGAACCCCAAGAAGGTGAAAGATCAGGCTGGGAACGATGTGTTGGACTTGCCATGTCACATTCACACCAAGAAGGATGAAGAGGGAAATCTGATTTATCCCAAACATACCACTCGACAATGTCGGCTCCTGATCCAGCAGTTCCGAGAGAAACAGCCCAATGAAAAGGAAAAAGAGTCTGACAAGGATGGTGATCAGGAAGAAGATGATGACGGTTTCCCTAACGTCAATTCCACTTTGATGATTTTTGCTGACATTGAGAGTAAAAGTCGACTGAAAGTCATCAACAGAGAGGTAAACATGGTTGCTCCGACAACGACACATATTTGAAATGGTCAAAGATTCCCATCACATTCGACCAATCTGACCACCCACCGCACGTCGCCACCCCCGGGAGGCAAGCGTTGGTGGTCGACCCAGTCGTTGGGGGCACCCGACTGACCAAAGTCTTGATGGATGGTGGCAGCGGCTTGAACATTTTGTATGCAGAGACTCTTCGTGGGATGGGCATTCCGATGTCCAGGCTCAGTGAGAGCAACATGCGGTTCCACGGTGTCATTCCAGGGAAGAAAGCTGATTCACTCGGACAGATCACTCTTGACGTGGTTTTCGGTGACTCAAAGAATTACCGCAAGGAGAAGCTGACATTTGAAGTTGTGGATTTTCACAGTGCCTATCATGCTATTCTGGGCAGAACTGCATATGCCCGTTTCATGGCTCGACCGTGTTACGTGTACCTCAAGCTGAAGATGCCTGGCCCCAGGGGCGTGATCACGGTCACTGGTAATCGGCAACGAGCAGAAGAGTGCCTCCAGAAGGGCTCTAAGATTGCCGATGAACAGATGGCAGCGATTGAAATGGAAGAATACAAGAAGACTGCAGATCCGAGTGATTTGTTGCGCGCTAAGAAGCCTGCTTCCGAGTCTGCATTTCAGTCATCCGGTGAAACAAAGCCTGTTCACATTCACCCGACCGATCCCAGTGCTGCACCGACTCATATCTCAACAACACTCGACAGCAAATAGGAAGAAGCGCTCATCCAGTTCCTCCGTGAGAACTGGGACATCTTCGCATGGAAGCCGTCTGACATGCCGGGTGTACCCAGGGGGCTGGCTGAGCACCGTTTGCGAGTCGATCCAAAGGCAAAACCCGTGAAAGAGCACCTCCGTCGGTCCGCTGCGGAGAAGAGAAAGGCAATCAGCGAAGAGGTGGCTCGGCTTTTGGCAGCTGAGTTCATCTGCGAGATTTACCACTCTGAGTGGCTCGCCAATGTTGTCATGGTTCCCAAGAAAGACGATTCACTCTGTATGTGCATTGATTTCAAGCATATCAATCGGGCCTGCCCGAAAGATCATTTTCCTCTCCCCCGCATCGATCAGATAGTCGACTCAACTGCGGGATGTGAACGATTGTCCTTCCTGGATGCATATTCCGGGTACCATCAGATCCGACTGTATGGACCTGACGAAATAAAAACAGCTTTTATCACCCCATTCAGGTGCTTTTGCTACATCACCATGCCCTTTGGTCTCAAAAATGCTGGTGCCACATTCATGCGCATGATACAGAAGTGTCTGCTAGCTCAAATCAGTCGGAATGTGGAAGCATACATGGATGACATCGTGGTTAAGTCGAGCAAAGGTTTCGACCTGCTGACTGACCTTGCCGAAACCTTTGCCAATTTGAGAAGATATGATATCAAGCTTAATCCGTCAAAGTGTACATTTGGAGTTCCAGGTGGAAAGTTACTCGGTTTCCTCGTTTCCGAACGTGGGATCGATGCAAACCCAGAGAAAGTTGGTGCAATCCTCCGAATGAAACGCCCTGTGCGTGTACACGACGTTCAGAAGCTTACTGGTTGTTTGGCCGCTTTGAGTCGATTCATCTCTCGCCTCGGTGAAAAGGCATTGCCTCTTTACCGACTGATGAAGAAATCTGATAAGTTTGAGTGGACTCCTGAAGCTGACGCAGCGTTTGCAGAGCTCAAAGCCCTGCTTTCCACCCAGCCGGTGCTTGCTGCTCCAATCAGCAAAGAGCCTTTACTGCTTTATATAGCAGCCACTGGACAGGTTGTCAGTACAGTACTCACGGTCGAGCGGGAAGAAGAAGGTAAAACCTACAAGGTTCAATGCCCAGTGTACTATATTTCTGAAGTCTTAACTCCATCCAAGCACAGATATCCACATTATCAGAAGCTTGTCTATGGAATCTACTTGACCACAAAGAAGGTTGCACATTACTTCTCAGATCATTCGATTACAGTCATCAGCGACGCTCCGTTGTCAGAAATTCTGAACAACAGAGATGCAACTGCCGAGTGGCAAAGTGGGCGATTGAACTCCTTCCGCTGGATATCAAGTTCGAGGCAAAGAAAGCGATCAAGTCTCAAGCGATAGCAGATTTCCTCGTCGAGTGGATTGAACAACAGTTACCGACCCAGATACAGTCGGAACATTGGACTATGTTCTTCGACGGGTCCAAGATGTTGAATGGTTCAGGCGTTGGAGTGGTCCTGGTATCTCCACGAGGCGACAACCTCAGATATGTTCTCCAGATTCACTTTGATTCCTCCAACAATGAAGCTGAATATGAGGCACTCTTGTATGGGTTGCGTATGGCCATTTCACTCGGCGTCCGCCGCCTAATGGTTTACGGTGACTCAGATTTAGTGGTTAATCAAGTGATGAAGGAGTGGGACGTCAGGAGCCAAGCTATGACTGGTTATTGCAATGCGGTGAGAAAGTTAGAAAAGAAGTTCGAAGGGCTAGAGCTCCACCATATACCCCGACTGAAGAATCAAGCAGCTGATGACTTGGCGAAAATAGGATCCAAGCGGGAGCCTATTCCCAGCAATGTGTTTTTGGAGCATATTCACGCACCATCAGTTCAAGAAGATCCCTTCACTGAAGAGCCCCCACAGCCTAAAAGTTCCACTGATCCGACTGAAGTTGAAATCCCAGCGGTGGTCGACTTGATCATGGAAGTTTTGATTGTTATTCCTGATTGGACAGTGCCGTATATCGCATATATTCTCAGGAAAGAGCTTCCAGAGGATGAAGAAGAGGCTCGCCAGATTGTCCGTCGATCCAAAGCCTTCACAGTAATGGGGGGGGGGGCAACTCTATAGAGAAAGTGTCACTGGGGTCGTTCAGAAATGCATCACTCCGGAAGAAGGCCGAATGATCCTCGATGATATTCACTCGGGAACCTGTGGTCACCATGCGTCTTCTCGGGCCATCATGGCCAAGGCGTATCGAGCAGGGTTTTATTGGCCGCGAGCAAATGAGATGGCAAAGGAAATAATTGACAAATGTGAGGGCTGTCAGTTCTACTCCAACATGTCCCACAAACCCGCTTCAGTCCTGAAGACCATTCCACTCGTCTGGCCATTCGCTGTTTGGGGTTTGGATATGGTGGGACATCTGAAGACTGGCAGGAGTGGTTTCACCCATGTGCTTGTAGCAGTCAACAAGTTCACCAAGTGGATCGAAGCTAAACCTGTCAAAAACCTGGATGCAAGTACTGCAGTCAGCTTCATCAGAGGGTTAACATTTAGATATGGAGTCCCACACAGCATCATCATGGATAGTGGGTCGAACTTTGATTCTGATGAGTTTCGAGCTTTCTGTGTGTCCCAAGGTACTCGGGTCGACTATGCTTCAGTCGCTCACCCTCAGTCGAATGGACAGGCAGAAAGAGCGAACGGTTTGATTCTCAAAGGGCTGAAACCTCAATTGATGCGCGACCTCAAACATGCGGCCGACGCTAGGGTAGATGAGCTACCGTCAGTCCTTTGGGGATTAAGAACAACACCAAATCGGTCGACTGGTCGAACCCTCTTCTTCATGGTCTATGGGGCTGAGGCTGTGCTACCGAGTGACTTGCTTCACAATGCGCCCCGAGTAGAACTTTTTTCAGAATCTGAAGCAGAACGAGCTCGAGAAGATGCTGTCGATCTTCTGGAAGAAGAAAGAGAGATGGCCTTGATCCGATCGACCATTTATCAGCAAGACCTTCGTCGATTATATGCCAGAAATGTGAAGGGTTGAGCATTTCAGGAAGGGGACCTTGTGCTCCGAGTGGACCAGCAACGGCCTCACAAACTTGCCCCCGCTTGGGAAGGTCCCTTCATCGTCACCAAGGTGCTCCACAATGGAGCGTATCACCTCTACAATGTGGAGCATAATAAAGATGAGCCACGCGATTGGAATGCGGAGCTACTCCGCCGTTTTTATACTTAAGTGTTCAGACTGATGAGATGTAATAAAGAGTACCTTTCAGTTCGTCTATCAAAGACATGGTTTTACAGTCTCCTAAATGATTGTTGTTACTAATACATGTGTCCAAAATCCCCCAGTGGGTGGCTTAGCCGCGAATCCGATTCGCCTAAATTTGTAAAATCCTACCGAGTGATGAGCAACCCTCTCACTCGGGGGCTTAGCTGCAGTCCTGTACTCGCCTAAGTTTAAAAAATCCTACCGAGTGATGAGCAACCCTCTCACTCGGGGGCTTAGCTGCAGACCTGTACTCGCCTAAGTTTAAAAAAAAATCCTACCGAGTGATGAGCAACCCTCTCACTCGGGTGCTTAGCTGCAGTCCCGTACTCGCCTAAGTTTAAAAAATCCTACCGAGTGATGAGCAACCCTCTCACTCGGGGGCTTAGCTGCAGTCCCGTACTCGCCTAAGTTTAAAAAATCCTACCGAGTGATGAGCAAAACTCTCACTCGGAGGCTTAACTGCAGTCCTGTACTCGCCTAAGTTTGTAAAATCCTGCCGAGTGATGAGCAACCCTCTCACTCGGAGGCTTAGTTGCAGTCCTGTACTCGCCTAAGTTTAAAAAATCCTACCGAGTGATGAGCAACCCTCTCACTCGAGGGCTTAGCTGTGGTCCTGTACTCGCCTAAGTGTAAAACATGCTCCATCCTGATCTGCAAGGACGACAAGGTGCAGGTCGTCCGTGATCCTCTCCTCAGAACTGCGTCTGTTCCGAGTGAAGATACAAGTTCCACTCAGAAATAAAAACAAGCATAGTTAAGGGCAAACTAAGTTCGGATGAAGGAGCTTAAAAGTACTCGGGCATCAGGCCCGAAGGAGTTTTACGGTTACAAAATCACTCGGCATACAGAGGCAAATTGAACCGGATCATAAAATTTTGGACGAAGGAGCTTAAAATACTCGGGCATCAGGCCCGAAGGAGTTTTACGGTTACAGAATCACTCGGCATACCGAGGCAAATTGAGTCAGATCATAAAAGTTTCATTCACTCCGCAGAGGGGCTGGCAGGCTCGACAAACTCGTCCAGGTCGATTCCATCTGCGATTCGAGTAGCAGCAGCAATGAAGGTCTCCATGAAAGACTGGAAGTCGAGTTTCTTGGTGTTGGCGACCTTGATTGCCGCTAGCTTCTCTTCTCTGGCTTCCTTGCAGTGGACGCAAACCAGGGACAAAGCTACGTCAGCACCGCATCGAGCAGCGGACTTCTTCCACTCCTGCACTCGACCAGGAATCTCGTTAAGTCGAGTCATCAGAGACTCGAGATCGTTTCGGAGCGTGTCCCCCGGCCAGAGCGCTGTGTCGATCCGCGAAACTGCAACCTTGAGTCGAGCAAGATATTCCAAGGCACTGGCAAGGCGAGACTCCAGTCGGAGCACATTCATGGCCGCTTCATCTTTGACAGGGGAGTTGATGGGGTCCAAGTTCGTCTCGACTCGCCCAGTTTCTTCCTTGAAGTCTTGACAGAATTCTGCACTCGCAAAGAAATAATGAATCGACAGCGGTATGATGAGTTGACGAAAGCAAACCAATCGCACAGAGAAAAGTACCTTCAAGCATGAGGAATAATTTTTTGGCAAGTCCTCCCAGGTAGTTCTCCAGCTCGTCCCTCTTGCGGGTGATGTCTTCTACTTTGTCGGTCAGGGTCCGCTTGTCCTTCTTCAGACGAGTCACTTCTTTGTTGGCTTCGTCAAGAGCAGCCTTCAGCTTGGCATTCTCTCCCTCCAGCTGTCCGACTGAGGCCATCTTTTGGTCGGCAAGCGCCGTTATGTCTTTGGCGGTTTTCTTCGCAACCGCAAGGTCAAGGTCCTTCTTCTCCAAAGCCTGTCTCATTGTTTTTAGAAAGAATAACATTCGAATCAGAAAAAGGAGGAGAGAAGATGGCAAGAGAACCGGTCGACAAGCTTTCCTTACCAGCAGCGTCATCCTTAGCCTTCTGCAAGTTGTTTCGAGCCAACTCCAGGTCAAGATTGAGCTGGATTTGCTTCTTCTCCAAGTCGGCAAACCTGGCTTCAAGATCACAAGATTTCTGTGTTCAGAAGATAGTCAGTCGGCAGACACAAAGACTACTGCCGAATCAAACATTCGCCAATAGTCTCGGGGACTACACCCAATGGGTGCACTCAGCGTGCCCCCACTGGTCCGACTTTTTCAATCGACTTGGTCCGTCCAGTCAAAAAAAAAAACTCAGACCATAGCCGACTGCCCGCAGTCGACTACGGTCTCGGGGACTACACCCAGTGGATGCACTCAGCGTGCCCCCACTGGTAAAGGTTCCACTCGGCATGATCTGCCCAGACCGAGTGGAGAAGATCTGTTAAAAGACCCCCGCCGAATCAAACATTCGACGGCGGTCTCGGGGACTACACCCAGTGGGTGCACTCAGCGTGCCCCCACTGATTCAGAGATTCAATCAGCACAACCTAGTCGACTCAAGTGGAAAAACTACTCAACAGAAATTAAAACACCCACTGGGTGTGCAGACTGACAATGGGTGTGCAATCAAGGTTCCAAAACGCTCATCCACGGACGTCTTGCGGATAAGGCGGCAGTTTCTAAATATCATATCCTAACAGAACAAGCGTCAAGATGGAGTTCAGTCGGGAGTAAGCTAACCTGGACATTGGCCTGAAGTGCTGAATTGGCATCATAGGCAGCTTGACTGGCCTCGCGCACCACCTTCATCTGCTCCATCATAACGCCAGCCTGGCGTATAGCCTCCTTGGCAGCACTCACTTGGTCTTCTGGGACGTGAGGGGCGGTGGGAGGTGCAGTCGGTGTATCAGTTGCAGTAGCTTGAGAGCTTGAGGCATGAAGTTGGACAGGCGAAGCAAGGGCCAGCACAGTCGACGACGAAGGACGAACACTCGACAAGGGATTCGCAAAAGTAACGGAGGCACGGTTGAAGTCCCCGGATTGCTGGATAGCTGGTTCCGTCGCCGGCGTCAACTGAGGCGTCTTGCTAGCTGGTACCTTCTTGACTGAGGTCTTGCTCCTCCTACCCACGAGTTTTTGTGGCTCATCTTCATCATCGTCTTGAAGTTCAATAACATTTTGCGGAGCTGCAAAAGAATCGACCACAAGAGTTCAGTCGACTGTAGAATCGGCTAGCAAAGAAAAGACGAGATAACAGGGGACATACCCGCTTTGGATGTGACCGCGTCCTCCATCTCCTCGTCACCATCATCTTGGTAAGCAGAAGTCCCGGAGGTAGCAGCGCTGCAAATCTCAAGGTTCACTCGGTCAAGCAAGTGAATGGGTCGACAACTGATATATGATTCTTCGAACAAAGGGTGAAAACGAAACACTTACGCAGAGGCGACGGGAACGTCAACCTTGATCTTGGGCAAAGCCTTCCGTGGCTTTGACGGCACGGTTTTGAGCTGCTTCGGAGCCTTCTCAGTCGGCACCGGAGAAGATGTCCGAGTGCGCTTCGAAGTCTGTCCAGTCGGTGCTGCCACCTTGCCCCGGATACTTGCTGGGTCGTGCTTGTGCTTGGAACGCTTTTCCGTGCGAGGTGGAGAATCGACCTCCTCCTCACTGCTCGAGTTTTCGTGCTCTTCATCACTGTCCCCATCGGAGTTCCAGTCGCCGCTGTCGCCTCCGCTCTCTTCTCCTTCCTGGATCTGCTCCCCGTTGGGCATCGAGTACATCTCAGTATATATCTGCGAAGCAAAGAATCGAACAAGCATCGGTCGGTTCCAAAGACAGTTTACAAATTAGAGTAAAAGTCACTCGACATCGAAGGTCTGACCTTGTCTGGTTCGTTATCAGCGCCGAGTGGCGGAATTCTCCTGGACCCCCTGAGGTTGTCTTTGTTTCCGGTAATGCCCTGCAGCCACCACGCCACCGTCTCCTCGGCAACTTCCTCCGGGTGGATCCGAGCAGAATCATCGGCGCCCGAATACATCCACATAGGATGATCGCGGGCCTGGAGCGGCTGGATGCCGCAAGTGAGAAACACCTCTAGCGAATCCATGCCGGTCACACCATCGCGGACAAGTTGGATTACGCGTTCAACCAACATATTCACCTCCGCCTTTTCTTCTGGAGTCACTTTCAAGAGAGAGGGCTTTTCAATTTGCCCCATGGTAAAGGGGGGAAGGCCAGTCGACTGACCAGGAGTTGGTTTGTCCTTACAATAAAACCAGGTCGACTGCCACCCTCTGACCGAATCGGGAAGAGTCATAGGTGGAAAAGTGCTTTTTCCTCTCATCTGGATCCCTAGACCTCCGCACATCTGGATCACGTGCGTCCTCTCATCACTCGGATTGGCCTTTTTCACAGACTGTGAGCGGCAAGTAAAGATGTGTTTGAAGAGGCCCCAATGCGGTCAACAACCCAGGAAATTCTCACACATGGAGACAAACGCAGCAAGGTATGTGATGGTGTTCGGAGAAAAGTGATGAAGTTGGTGTAGGAGATATGCCCTAGAGGCAATAATAAATGTTATTATTTATCTCCGTGTTCATAATTAGGTTTATGTTCCATGCTATAACTGTTGTGGTTCCCGAGCCCGTATATCCATAAAGGCTCTGGGGAAAACCCATGTGCACGTGTGGAATAATAAACGGTAAAATGTATTCCTAGTCATGCCTCTAAGACTAGCTCAGGTGTTGCATGATGATTATGTTTTCCCAATCATAGGCATGTCTATGCCAGCAACTTTGAGGGCACAAATGTTAGAAGAACATTTGTGTTGAATCGACCCGATTGATGTTATGCTATGAGATACATTCGTCACAAGTTTATGGTTAATAACACAGAGATGGTTAATGTTTGCATGATTCCTCAGACCATGAGAGTATCGAGTTTCTTCATGCTTGATTCATGAACTTTGGGGTTTGTTAAACGTCATCCGTAAATGGATGGCTATTACGGCGGCTTACGGGTTCATGGGAAAGTATGTCAAGTAACTTGATAGCTCAAGATTGGGATTTGCTCCTACGACGATGGAGAGATATCTCTGGGCCCTCTCGGTGTTACGGTATCCATCATCGTCTGGCCAGACACTATGTGATTTGATCACGGGGATGCCGGAACACGGTAACGAGAAAAGAGAACAATACCGGTAACGAGGTAACTAGCATAGTGGACAAGTTGTTGATCCACGGGAATGCCTACATGTCTCACCTCGGGTATTTGTAACATATCGCGAAGCAACAGGAATAGCACACGGCAACTGGAGGTTCACTCGAATATTCATTCGTGTGGGTATAGGGGTCAATATGGGTGTCCACGGCTCCGATGTTGATCATTGATCGGAAGGGGTTCCGTGTCATGTCTATACTTCACCGAACCTATAGGGTCACACGCTTAAGGGTCATCTATCTGCTGAATACTAGACAGGGAGTCTGAGAGAAAATCACCGAAAAAGTTTCGGACAGCGGAAAAGTTCCGCAAAGAGAGGTCACCGGATGAGTTCCGGTGAAACTGAAAAGTTGTTTCAGGGGATACCATTAAGTCAAAATGGTTTCGGCACATGCCTGATAATTCTTGGAGGATGCCAGAATCATTCTGGAAACTTCTGAGAATTTTCTGGAAGAAAAACCGGAAATGTTCCGAGGCTGCCAGAACCGCTTCAGATGCTTTTCGCAGATGAAATCACTAAACTGGAATTGTTCCAGAACACGTTGAAAATTATTTTAGTGGGTACTGGAAATGTTCTAAGCCCACATAAATATTTTCAGTTCGAACGGACGCTGAAAAATGTCGTCGTGAATAGTGAAAGTGCTTTTTGGGGTATTTTTGGAAAGCCACCTTTTAGGGCTTTTGCTAAAGGCTTCTAGAAGGACTTTGGGGGCCATGAGAGCACCTCATGGGGGACCCCCAAGGGGGTGGCCGGCCAAGGGGGGTGGAGCTCTTTGGAGCTCCACATGGCATCCCATTTTGTCCATATTACCCTCATGTGAAGACTTTTGCATGGGAGTTTTTGGTAATTTGGGAGGCACACTACCCCTTGGGTTTTCCTATAAATAGGAGGTGAGGGGGCTGCCCAAACCTCATCCCTTCTCACATACATGCCATTGCAATGATCTGGCTTCTCTCTCCCTCCCACGAAAAGAGTTTCGTAGAGCCGAAAGGCTGTCTGGGTTCCGGTGGGAACTAGTTCTGGACGGCGAAGCCCTGCCGGATAGATGACACCGTATGTGTGCAACTCTGTAGAGAGGTCGTAGTTTCGATCTTAGTGCCCGAGGGGCTGTTCGTGAGTGCTTCCCGAAGGGCTGTCCAAGTGACGGCCCGAGTTCTGTGAGTCCTCCCGAAGGGCTGTCCGAGTGACCGTTCGAGTTTCGAAGGTCCTCCCGAAGGGCTGTCCGCGACATCGTCCGGGGGGCTGTTCGACCGCCTCCCGGAGGGCTGTCCGAAGGGAAGACGAGGGTATACATCCTCGCGGCTGGGAGGTTGTAAATCCTAGCTGCGGGGATCTGCACCGCCGATCGTCATCGACTCTACTTCCGCTGCGCTACGAGTCGGTAACGAAAATGATCAAACCTTGTATGCAGTCTCCATAGTGGTCCTGGGCTGGTGCGTAGGTCGGAAATTTTTTGTTTTCTGCTGCGTTCCCCTACAGTGGCATCATGAGCCGTGCTATGCGTAGATGCAGGTTGCGATCTAGAATACATAGAGATGTATGGGTGTTGCACAATATAATTAGGTAGTAGATGAGTTCTATTACTGAAAATTATTTGTGCGGGTAGCAGATGAAATCTGTTACCCGATGTTCTTGTTGCTTCCCTGGAATTTGCATATTTCTGATCTTGATAACAGTATGGTGGAGTTTCAAAGTTCTGGCAATCCGCGATCCTGATTGATCAACGAAGTTCTAACAGTTCATTGAATTCCACCTTAGTTAAAAAGAAAGATGAAATTTTGCAGACGAAAGGGCAATGCAGATATGATCTGCATGGGGGTCATGCGTATGACGAAGTTTAGTATGGGGCTCGAGATTTTATTATCTCGGTTTTCATACACCCTGGAAAGTTAAT